>OZ034969.1:55054761-55654761 GCA_964030785.1 Siderastrea siderea | reverse complement strand
AACGAACGGACGGACAGGCGGACGGACGAGTACACAGACGGATTAAGAGATATACGGAGGGGCGGAAAGACAGATGGACAGACGGAATAAAGGAATGATGAAAGGAGAGAAGCACGAACAGAAGGACGACATATCGATGGATCGAGGGATGGATCACCTCGAATAGAAGCACGGACGGAATCACGGATCGCCAGGTCATTGAATTGACGGACCGAGGGAATAAAGTGGACGGATGGATAAACGAGTGTGGGCAGAAAATTCCCATGATGTAGTGATGTTATCCTTAAAAACTCTGGGTTTTTTTTTCTGTTTTACCTTGTTTTGCCACAGATAGCTAGCATACTAAGAAAAAGGAAACAATTGAAATTGCATATCAACTACGCACAACAGACAGTTTTTTAATGTGTTTTTACGGTTTACCGAGTAGCCATGATGTAAGGAAAGGCCGCAAACTCTTATTTCTGGGTAGAATGGTTAGTGTTAGTGTCGAGCGACTGGTTTAGATGCGTCGCCTCGCAAATGTTCAAGGAAATGATCACCCATTCCCCAGTCTTCTACCCGGCTGTTTCACCAAAGCGTAACTCTCTGCATAACCTGCAAGTTATGCAATATATAGCGTTGTAGAAATGCAATTGAAACGGGCAGTGATTTTGTCAGATCGCTTGGGTCCCGAGGCTGTGTCCGCCTTGCTCATGAAAGGACAACTGGTATTGCCTCGTGAGTGCGCGCATTTAAAAGTACCAAGGACTGTTTCTCCGAAGTTTCGACAATTTACCAGGTCAGAAATCTATTTTATGTGCACAATTTTCGTAAATTGAGAACCTTTTTTTTTTCTAAAGATCTTTATAATTTCATAAAACACATTGGCACTAGTTTGCATAAAAACACAACACTAATCTCGTACCCAGATGTTCGACAATACGCACTAGTGAGATCTGGGTATGAGATATCATAACACCAATCAATAAAAAAGGAATGATTTGACAAAATAGTTCCCGGTCCCCAGAGACGGATCCAGATGTGGGGTTAAGGGGGTTGTTTTATGATTTCAAATTTGTCTCTCTCTCATTGATCATACAATCTGCTCTTTCAAACGTAATGGGAAAATTTTTGCCTCCCAACCCCCCCCCCCCCCCCTCCTTCCTATTAGCACTAACAAAGCCCCCTTTTGGATCAGGTCGTCTCTGGGCCCGGTAAATTATCGGGGGTTTCGAGAAACGGGTACCAGGTTGATAGTAAGAATTGAGCACACTTAATTCTGGAAGATTTTTTCCGTTTCAAATGAATTAAAATGAGTGGACATGGTGGCGGTTGTGACTTGCAGAGGAAGGGAAGGAGGTTAACCTAAGGTTAGAGTTAAAACGTGCTAGCAGGATAACCTTATACTAACTCGGCTGATATCAAACTAGAGTGTTCCACTCCCCCACGGACGCAACACCGCAGTTGCTATTAACCCTTTAAGCTCCAAAAGTGACCAGCATCTAATTTCTCCTTACAATATCACTAGTTGACCAAATAAACAGGTCATGAGAATAAAGGAAATGAGCACCAGACATAAAATGTGTTGATGTTTAATCAAATTCTCCCAACTAGTAACATAAGAAATATCTGGAAAACGGTGAGGAGAATATGCATGTGGAAATTGGGACTTAAAGGGTTACAAGATCTTACAACTAATCTCGTTATCATTTGAAATTTGCAAGTATCCTACGCTGTCCCATTTTCCGTATACTTATGCAGAAAGTAGGACAGCGTTATAGGCCGTTAGGTATCCCTTCCCTTTTCCACTCCACCCTCCCCCTCCCCCTACACACCCCACTTTTTTATCTATTTATCCTACTTCCCCTAGGTGTTGTATGTTTAGTGCAAAAACCAACGCTTCGCTTCAAAGTCATTGCTGAAGAGTGGAACCTTTACATCAGTCAGTAGTTGATATGATCGGTCCACAGGCCTGTAACCCAACAACCGCATAACGCCGCTACAGTAATACTCAATAATGTCAATTTCGTGTGGATGTACCTTCCATCTCCAGCGATTTGCCGCTGCCCACGCATCATCCTTAGTGCATGTCACGGCCACTCCATCTATGTCGTGGTTACAGGCCCTCCTACTCGACTGAGTGGTTTCGTTCAACCACGTGCGAACGCTCTCCGACACAGATAACCCAGCAAACTCGTACAGGCCTGATAGCTCTCGCAATGGGTTCAAAGCCAGGTCTTCGTATCGTTGAAGTTTGATTCTATCGCGTAGCCAATCTGGCAGTCTTCTGATAAACGCCAAGTTATCCTCCGTTTCCTTACACCTCCAGTAGCTGTAGAGCCTGGTCCCTTGCTTTGCGTTCGTCTTTCCTTTCTCACTGAAGAAGCCGATGGTACGCGAGGAAGGTATCACCGCTCGAGGGTCCCTCACGAGAAACACAACTTTGCAGTCGACATCGTCTAATGGGTCGCATGTATCCAAAATCGTTTTGATGCTCTCCTCAGGAATGCGATCCATGAGAACCTTTATTGCAGTAAAATCGTAGTTATCCATGCAAGCACTTCCCAAAGACTCACTTGTCATGGGATAGCAAAGCTGTGGGTCCCATCTGGGGTCTGTTGTTCTGTAAGGGCACAAAGGCGGTGATGCAATGGCTTGGCTTATGCGAGGATGATCGGGTTTACGGTAATATTTCTCAATATCAGCTAATATCTGTGGATGGTCGAATCTGCAGCGAAATATGCCTGTTAGAAGTTGCTTCACGAGGCCGCTATAACTCGCATTCACACTTTCTTTTCCCATAACTCGTTTAGCTGTTTGTAACGGTTCATACATATAAAACACGGAAGGATGGTGGTTGAAAATATCACCCACGAGCGAAGAACCGGAGCGGCCATGCGACACAATAATAAGGTTCATTCTCGCTTTTTTCGAGCGTTCTTTAACCTCCTGTGGTGGACCAATGTGATCGACGCTCATCTTGTAGAAGTCAAAGTCATGTTCAGCATCAAGCTGCGGGTTTTTATTCTCGTTTAGCTGACTTGGAAAACCAATAATATAAATGGCTATTAAAGAACACGCAATCAAAAACAATAATTTCTTTCTGTAACGCCTTACTGCCATCGTTCTTGGTTCAAGACAAGAATTGAGGGGCCGGATCTGAAGTTTATCCGTTGAAACTGACCTTGTACTAACTTTAAGGCCCGTGGTCGCTCTAAATCTTCTTAGACGTTGTTGCCAGGGAGAGGTGTTGTAGCCGTGATAAGAATGTACCTACAAGCTCTTTTTTGCACTTTTGTTATCTATTGAGAAATAAAATTGGATTGCTGTGAGAGAACGAAGAGCACACGTTGGGATTTTGAGATGACTTTTTGACTATAATCAAGGACGCACAATAGACAGCTGTTGGTGTCTTATCGGCAACCTTATTATAGATTTTGAGATTTGAATGTTTTGATTCGTTTTTGGGAGGTGAACTATTATCTGGATTTAGCTTTTTAATGATATATATGTGATTACAATACATGCATAGATTTCGCTTTCCATCTCTCAAATTACTTTCCAGAAAACCCTTTCGTGATATTTCATAGTAACTTAATACGATTTCTAATACAAAAAGAAAATAAAAATACGGATAATCATGTGTTCATGAAACAGGAGACAAATTGAAGACATTGAAATTTTCAAAACAAGAAAAATTTTTATACAGTTACAAGTTAGGTTCCGATGAGTCTCCCTTTTATACTCGTCAGCTGTGTTACATTTCATTATGCCGCTATCTTGACCCGAGGGGTTTCATTTGTCAACCGGTGCCGAAAAACGCTAAAAATGCAAATATTTCGCTTAAATGTTTTAGCACACTGCCTTGAGCAAATTTGTTAATAAACGAAATAACCTGTTCCTCGACGCTCACAGTTTTCGTCGCCACTTCGCCCTTGGAAAACTGATTGTAGATCGATAATGTTCGCCGACAAATTTAATTTCCCTGCAAATTTTCGCGCCAAATAAAGGTTATATTGCTTAAACATCATTGGCCCTGTAAGTGGCCTAACTGTTCGAAGTCTCGAGTGTCAGAATAGTCTAGCTAAAAGGGAATCACTTAGTCCTACAGTTCGATTGTTTTACTTTTGATTGAACACCCTTTTAGTTTTAATCGAATACAACTGAGTCACAATTAGTAAATGGGACTGAATTCGGAATTAGCAGTCGAAAAAACTGCATGGGACTCCATTCACGATAAATTTCGTCAACTTCTCAAGAGAGCCTTTAAAAAAGCATATTCATAATATATTACTTTCGATAATGGAGGCAGAGGATGATTATGTTGAAGGGCCTATTCTACTACAGAAAATTGCCAACTATGCGACAAATTAATTTTCCTATTCTTCGCATCATTTCTTCCTCTCCTCTATTAATTTTGTATTTAGTGTTTTTTAATTCCTGTAACTCTTGCGTATAATTCCAAAGTTGTCAATTGACGTATTTTGTTATTTATTCTTATTTAATTACACCTAATTGCAATAACGTTGTCATACAAAAATGAAAAAAGGTAAAAGAAAAAACCCAAATAGGAATAAATTAGTTACCCTAACTACATTCAGGGAATTGCTCTGACGATTGGTTAAGGCTCAAAAGGTCTTTTAGGTGGCCAATTTAACTTGTTTCAACTCATCTGTTATCAAATTGAAGTCTCACACCGTCGTCCATAAGTGCTTTGACATGTATGAAGATCTAAGAATGTAATTTGCATGGCTAATTAATTCCTATTTGGCTTTTTTCTTTATTCTTTTTTCCTTTTTTGTATGACAACGTTTTTGCAATTAGGTGTATATGAATTTATTTATTTCTAATCAACCATTGTCAGACTGCTGTACCTTTGTAGCTCCGCCCACCTCGATTAGTTTCCGCTATATGCTGAAGGGAACCGAATCTTCATTCACGTAGTGTTTATGTAGTATTGAATTAATTCTTGTATTTAGAGCGTTGAACAGCTTAAATGAACCAAAATCAGGTCCACTTTAACAGATCAGTTATATTCGTTTAACAACAGTAATAGTAAATGCAAGTAAAGCTATACATGATATGAGCATGTATTGTGAGCTAAGATAAAAATACATTAGAGTGTATAGAAAGACTCTACCAGTAATTTTAGCTAGTGCTTAAAACTGAGTAAATACCCTTACAACTGGTCCACACAGCTTTGGATCCAAAAATGGATAGAAAGTTTTACATGTCATGGATAAGCTGACTGGAACATATAGACGTTTAAAATTCCCTACACTCAAGCAAAAACAGGAGCCCATGGGCTCTGGGCGAAAACAGTAGGTCTAATAACGGTTCACGGATCACTCTTCAGATCATCTGGTTTCAAAAGGCAAAAACCCCCAACAAATGAGGTACAGTTGACTCCCTATAACACGGACCATCGGTAACTCCAACCTCCCGCTAACTCGAAGTGAATGTTCCTTCCATTCTGGTTATTTTCAATATAATTTTACCCTTGACAACTCGAACTCACTCATGCGTGAAGGATTGAGCCCTAGAACTCAGTTAACTGTCTCTGGGGTACTACGAAGCTTTTACATTAAGAAATGAATCATTTTATGTACAATGTTGTTGTTGTTGAATGTGTTAGCTGGGATGCACCGTTAGCTATTAGTCATACTGCCGTTAATATCTTATTAAGGGTACCGCATCAAGGGCGTAGCGGCAAGTGACATAACAAAATGCGAACTACGGACGATGTAAACTTACCAATGGTTTACGACCTCATAGTGACTGCTTAATGCGAGAAGCAATGTAACTTCCAACCAAAGCAATGACTTTTAATCTTCTTTCACCTTTTGTTGAGACCAACTCATGATTATTAATCACACTTTTCAACGCCTACTTATGGCAATGTTTCCTATCTGACTCCCGGGCGCATTTACACGAAGTGGGGCCCAGAAAAATATCTTCTTCTATACTTATTCTGTTTGCGCCGAGATAGTCTCAGAATAGTTCTAGTTAAGTGGGCAAAACAAAATATGTAAAAAGCTTTAGTTTCCGCTATCGCAAATTGAAATGTGTAACAATGGTGATTTGCAACAACTATTTTGGAAACGACAAATTTGTACGCATAATGTTAACTCGGGACGTCAAGTTGCATGAACGTATACTCTAACTATAGTGCTTCTTTTTTACATTTTGAGACAGAGCACCGGGGAAGTAGAGCCCATTTTGTGGGATACTTCCTTACTTGCTTCTCAGCAAAGGAGGCGCAAAAACGATACATTTTAGCCAGGACGTGAACAATTCATTCCACGAACAACCAAAATGTTGCTAAGCGTTATACGAATGCGTAGAGTGAAATTTTGTTTTCAGTATTCACATTGTTTTTTAGAGATGACACTTACAAAATAGATTTTCCAAAGCAGAAATCTGATGGTGACAGTGGGAGGAAACTGATGCTACGCACGTTCATGTTTTCTGAAGAGAAAAAAAAATTGAAATCTCGGTCTTTAAGAACTCGGTGGTGTTCACTCCGCAGGGGTAAAAAGCCTCATGCCCTTTGGCAATATTGTAATAACAAGACGTTTAATTTACAAATTTAAATTTAAACATGCAATATATTATGTTTAGACTTTCATAAGATTTTTGGCAATTTTTGTAGAAAGGCTCGAGAGTTTTCTGTTATCGAACGTGTTGCTTACATCTTACGCCACCAGGGCAACTCTCATCGAGCAAAATTTTCTAAATATCGATTGCCAATCTTTACTGAAATAAATCATAAAATTGTCAGATATTTTCTTAGCCATGGTTCAATCTTTCTTTCATAGATAAGTTTACTTATTTATTCACGCATTGTTTGTCATGAAGCCGGAGTGGTTTGCCTTTTAAATACATACTTAGCTCAAAGACATGCATTTTTCTATTCGATAGGGGACCCACTACTAGAGCTGTACACTGACTGCTCCTCAGGGGAAACAGCTAAATTCGTCCTCTGGGATGTTTTGTAACGAATAGTCGAGTTTCCAAAATCCCGCAGTTTTTCGGTCGTCACACCTTTACCAAAGTGCGCTAAACAATTGCAATATGCGTCGCACATTGGTTCCTGGATGGGTAATTAAAAGAATTACATAGCTCTGTCAGCATGAACTTCCCCATATATCCTCCCTAAAATAGCCATATCTATATCTTTTATCTTTAGGTAAAAAAAAATAGTGATTAATTCTCTCACACCACTTGACTTTCTATTTTATTTTAATAAAAATGTTCAGTAAGTTAAAGGGGCTATGTCTATTTTAGCATTACTTTAAAAAAGGCTAAAAGACATGAGACCTAAGAATAGTGGTTCAGTTTTGCAGTTAAAATTACTCTGCAAGCTTTCCGAGACTATAAATAAGTGTGTTTTACAGGGTTGGCTAGGATACTAATGGATCAAACTTGAAAAACTTGTCAAAGTTCTTCGCTCGTTTCCTTGAAACTCTAAAACCGATTCTGTTTTGTTCTCTCTTTTACAAAATCTGCTGATGTCTTTCTCTTGGTGATACTGAAGCATTTCATGTACAAGAGAGGCTGGTATAAATTTTAATAAATAATAACAATTAATAATAATTATTATTAATTTAAATTTATTATTATTAAATCAATCAAACTTTTTTCATTATGAATTAAAATTCTCAGCGCAGTTTTTATCATAAGCGTAAAAATCCCAGCTCTCTATTAACCTCCTCGTTCTTGTCAATAAACCTTTTCTTTCTTTCTTTCTTTCTTTCTTTCTTTTTTTTTTTTTGATACTGAACAACGAAGCCGCATATCACGCATGCTAACAACGCCATAAGACAATGCAGGTGCAATGTTTTAATTAAATTTTCTATTTCAACGACAACCATGTATACGTAAGAAGCCGTAGCTTCTATGTGATAAAAGAAAACTGCAACAGTCTCAGAATAACTTGGATCCTTTAGACACTTACGGCATCCGTGATAAAGAAAGTTACATGTCTTGCAGATAACCGCAAGCAAACATCCTATCACCCATTTATTAATTAGAAACTCGCATATCCTTTGAGAACTGAGTCATCACTCCTTTTAGCGGCTTTTAGGAATCTTGCAATCAAACTGAGTCCAAAAACCTAATTTATTGCCCCAAAGCTAGCACACCCAAAGATTTTAAAGGTCTCTCAGAACGTCGAAACGTCCAAAAAGTATCACAGCTTGAGAGTTCTCTCTCTCTCTCTCTCGATTAATATTTGCCGGCCAAATTTAGCTGTGTCGCAAATTAATTAGCTGTGTCCTTTGTATCTTGATCAAAGGGACAAAGCTGTTACGATTGTACTTGGGAACGCTCTATCTCCACGAGCTGAAAAGCAAAAACAACGAACTTAGGAATAGATGGTCGATAAGCAGCAGAAGTCATAACTCTACATTAATAGGCCATACGGTGCCCGATCGCAATTTATAAAGGCCGTGCATATGCACTAAACCACGGTGCATATGACTTCTGTTTTGATGGATCTGAAGCAAATTTACCAAAGATTACCGCTATATTTTTTCTTTTAAACGTAAAAAAAATCTGACCTACCTCAATTTTCCATTTTTATGGCAGTAGGTCACTTCTTGCAAGCTTCAAACTAGACGCGGTAACTCTACTTGAACTGACGATAACTTTCCAGGATTTCAACCGACGCCATTCATACTCATGAATAGTGAAGCTCTGTTTTTCTTTTTGTGGGTGAACTGGGTCCCATGGGACTAGCCAATGGCAGGAAAACATGAGGGGCTGAAGAATGAGATAAACCGCGGTTCCACGGAAAAGCGCCAATTAAAAGACGCCATTTTAATGACGTCATCACACAAACAGAAATGTCTATGGCCAGGACTGTTCGCGTTATAGACAACTGACTATTTTACTTTTAGTTTTTTGTCCACAAATTGTGGACTTCAGAAGTTTCTAACCTCACATTATCGAGGTCACGAATTTATTCCCCTTAGCAGCTGGCAAGTACGCGATAAATAATGTTTCTAGCGAAAATTTTTATGAAAACTTTCCAGTGCGGGCTGGGAAGATGGAGGGTCTATTATAGTGTGGCGGTTTGGCGGTTTAAGGTTATTTTGAGTATCGGTTTGCGGTTACATCCGTAATAATATGGCGGTTTACGGTTAAGAAATTATCGCCCAGTTGCGGAAAATTATGGATCTTGAGTCAGAGTATTGTTAAAAAGGGTGACGGACCTGCGCGACTCCCGCGTGCGTGTTTAGGCCAGTAGTTGTAACTGCCGTTTTAAATTGTGATTCTTTTTTTAGTGTCCAAGAGAGTTACAGGCCTGCGCGAGTCCTGTGTGCGTGTTTTAGCCTTTCTAGAGTTTTGCTCTCACGAGTATTTCTTTAAGGGAACTCCCTCTTTTGCACGATATCAGGGGCGGTTCCTTGAAAACGTTGTTAAGCAATGCTTGGTGTGTTATCAAATGCCAGCTGTCCATGAGTACTGGTTTTAAGTTAGGCACTGCTGGGTGATATTGCGTTACAAAGGGCAAGGTTTTCTTGTTTTGTTTTTGTTTTATTCGGCGGGTTGGATTCCGGTCTTCAAAAGTAACTTCTTAGAGGGTTGTTTGAATAAAGTTCGCTGGATATATATCCTCTTGTGAAGTTTGTGACGCTCTCTTGAAATAATGTTTTAGAAGAGTTAGGTTCTGAGTAGTCTTAGAGCCTCTCCTTTGATGAATCCTCTTTTTACTCCTGATGGACGGCAGGTTGGAAAATGGGTGTATTGAAATGTTTCAGTGGGCTTAAAGTGGGTGGGTACATCTATCATCGACTCAGTTTCAAGTCTTTCGCCTTTGTAAACAGTATTGTCCAAGAAGTTTGTTTGTGTTTCGGATACTTCAGCCGTAAACTTGATAGTTTGATGTTATTTGTTAGCTTGTTAAATGAACTGTGTGGTATTTTCTCTGGTTCTGTTCCAGAGGGAGAAGATGTCGTCAATGAATCGTTTCCAGACGAGCGGTCTTAAAACGCTTTGATTTAAGATCTCTGTTTCTACCTTAGCCATGAATTATATTAGCCATTTTGGTGCCCAGTAGCCGCAGTGGGGTTTTTCCCTTAAATTGGAAGGAGTTCTCCGCTAAGATAAGTCTGAGCGCTCTTTGCAGTAGTCGTGTAGGGATAGAAGATTTGTTTCTGTGGAATGTTTTGTATGCTAGACTTCGCCGAAACCGCGGCCACCATGAGGTTACGAATAACTCCCCCGGCACACATTACAAGACCACTAATTTGTGCTGGAAACATTCCACGGTAAAGGTAACCTTATGTTCGCGCGCTTGTGTTGTCACTAAATTTCATCTCAGAAAGACAGCAAGAGCACACCCAACCCTCTAAATTTGAATTGTTATGTTTCGTTCTAAACACCGTGCATTCTTTGGGTTCGGTGAACTGCCCACTGGATGTCAGAACTATTGACACTATTTGATCGCAGGTTATCGAAAGGAATTAGAAAAAGAGATGTTCCACGCTTAAGATCTCGTGACCATTCACAGCACGAAATGGAAAATTTACGGAGCATTACAAATTACGTAAAGGTCAAAGATCGCTTTACGGAGTTGTTATAAAGACGCGTAAAGTTGCGTAATTTGCAAATGCCGTAAAGTTCCGTAAAGTTAACTTAAATCCAACATAAAGATCACCTTTACGTCAACCTGCGTAAATTGCCTTAAAGGAAGTTTAAAGTTTATGTTTTTAATCAGCGGCCCTTTGATCCCCTGTGAACTGCAAGACCCAATCAATTTGAATTGTTGACTATTAATATGCCCCCTCTCTCGACCAGCAAATTAAAGTTTTTGTACTGTCTGATAAAACAAGTCGTCTTACATGATCAACCTCTTACTAACCAGCACAAGGCAGTACTGGGAACCACCATTAAAAAGTCTAGTATTTTCCACTTGGAGAAACAAGTTTTAGGAATCCATAAAAAAACTACGTTGACTTCAATTTTCGAACACTAAAGGATCTTTGGTCATAGACTTGAAAGTAAAGGGTTTTTTAAGAATGACTTTCTCTGTTCACTTGGTGGGAATAAAGGGGGAAAGATTAACTCTGTTTTTTTATACAAATGAAGTTTTGGTTCGGAAGACTTTAACAAACATGTGCATATCCAAGCAAGACATGCTGCTAGCAAACAGATATTTGAAAAGTATGGTCCAACTTTTCATAACTCACAATATTTATTCCTCTAAAATTTATTTTACAACCTAAGGTCATGGACAGTTTATAAATTTGAAATTTATACTTTTGTCCATGGTACAACATTCATTCCAAAACAAATGTAAGTAGGCACTTGTTAAAAGAGAAAGTGTGACTGTAACTCCATACTTACAAGTTACATAGAATGTACACATTATTGATTAAAAAACTCCTTACCCCCCCAAAAAATAAAAGTTATAAAACTGAAATCCAAATGTAAGGAAACAATTTTTATTCGGATAAAAAGCTGTTCGTCGTGTCTAAAGGTCAGGACACACTAGGCGACAAGTCGCTGCAACACGTCGCGGCAACATGTAGCTGCGACATGTCGCCTTGTGAGACTTGGTGCATTCTTGCAACATTCCATTGACAGAATTTTGTCGCTGCAATGCGTCGCACAAATTCAACCCAGTTTGAATTTGTGCGACGCATAGCAGCTTTGCTTTGTGTCTAAAGGTCAGGACACACTAGGCGACAAGTCGCTGCAACACGTCGCGGCGACAAGTAGCTGCGACATGTCGCCTTGTGTGACTTGGTGCATTTTTGCAACATTCCATTGACAGAATTTTGTCGCTGCAATGCGTCACACAAATTCAACCCAGTTTGAATTTGTGCGACGCATAGCAACTTTGCGACAAAATATAAATTAACCAATGAGAACGGGTCATGTATTTTTGCCATATTAAATTGGAAAACTAGTCACATTCCCATTCTTCAAAATTCTCTACGTGTGCAACAAACAATTGCCTTGTGGCAGCGACTTCTTTTGTTGTAGTATGTACAGAGCGACTTGTCCCAGAGACCTGTTGCTGCGACTTGTCGCCTAGTGTGTCCCGACCTTAAAGCTGTATGTACAAATGTACATGTGAAAAGAAATTGTGGTTTCAGGAAATATCCATACCGACCAAAAGGTTACTTGAAATGGCTGAAAGGGGGTACGGAAGAGGGGTTTGAAGGTCAAAAGCCAAAACTTGGATACCTTGAAACTAAGCCATCCTCCAGGCTGCAAATAACAGTCGGTCATCAGACATTGGCTGACCAAAATTTGCTCATTCATGATCGACAAAATCTGAATTGTAGTCGGACATGATGTCTGGACAATTTTTGATCATAAATCAAAAGTGATAACTTGTAAGTGGTAAAATTCAATTCAACCTTTTGTTTTTGGTTGTGTCCGACCACAATTTTGTTTTGTCCGACCAAGATGGTGTCTTAGTCACTACTATTTTCAATATTTTGACCGGTCGAAAACGACACGTGACTGAACTAAAAATTGGTTTGGCCGGTCAACATGACCAGCAACTATCCAAAAATTATTTTGAGCCCTGTTAATAACTTAGCAGTGGTTTTACACAGTTATTCAAATTTAAGTTTCTGCCAGAGGCCATGGCAAGTTCTGTGGATGATAATGAATCAGACAGTACACAGTTATTCTTTCTGCTACACTGTACTCAGCAGATTGTTCGTTGAATTGGACTGACAATAAGCTTCTCAACTCCATCCATTTTCACAGACGAAGAAGCAAACTTGCAGTAACATCGCTGCACCGGCATGAAGTTTGCTGGTCCTGGTTGATTGAAACTTTGCAGCCTCCATACCTCAACAGGTCGACGGTAAAGCTCCTTCTGGGAGTATGCTGAGTGGCTGCCAATGCATGGTTCAGATAAACAAGCCACAATCTACAACACTTCTGATTGGACCAAAGAAAAGCTCCCCATGGATCTACGAATATAATAAGTCATATAGTGTATATTGCAAGCAATATTATTAAGATGGTTTCCGCCCAACATTCAAGCAATACAGGCAAAAATAAAGTTACCAAAAAAACCTCTTAGCATGGTAACAGTTTAAGTACAGCTAACAAAAACCTGCCAAAAATTTAGCACTCAAGCTGACCCCACGCGAGAAAAATGGATTTGAAATTGTCAATATTCTGTTTAAAGCGTACGTTTTCGGCCAGTTCAAAACAAAGTGGCACACGATTTAAAATTTTTACGAGGTTTGACTTTAATAATTTTCTCGAGAATGCTTAAGAATTTATTTACGCGGTCACTAAGACAAATGAATTTCGACAAGATCATTTAAAATTATACAAAGTGTTGCCGTCCTATGAGTAGATTTTTGGTACTTAATTTTTGCACTCATTGCTCAAACTTTCAGCCGAATCCGTCTTAATACTTCAGTGTTGAGAAACAAGATGAATAGAGTAAAACGGTTGCAATCATCCAAGTTAACTAATAAATTGCTCTTTCTCAATCTCATAGAAACTTGGACACAGGTTATCCTCCCTTGCTAAAATAGACTGGAGCGAGCAAACAAAAGAAGAAGTAAAAGCAGCCCTCACATTGGAATATACAAGTTCAGACGAGAGCTCGTATGAGCAAGATTCCGACTCGGAAGTCCCACAACTACAATGCTACCAAGTTAAGCATTTAAAATGGGAGCGGGCAAGGTTAACAACCATAAAGCAGTCTTTGGATGAAGTTTACATGAAATCCCTTCCAAAACGGATCAGGCAATCCCTTGTGCCAAGAGTTCAACATACAGTTGACTCTGAAAGAGAACTACCTTCAAATGAGTTAGAATGGGCTATGAGAAGACCAGCACCAGCAGGAAGGGTTCTACCACTGTCGCGTAGGTCTGCTGTATCAGCCTCTTCTGCAGGTTCTGTATCTTCCAGAAGCCTCTCTTCCCCATTTGAAGATAGGGTCCTTGACCCAATACACCATAGTACTCCTCGTCGTTCAAGGCAAAACTAATACCACATTCACACTAAAGCTAAAACTTTTCTTCATAGAAATTGTTTAGATGTATTAACTTGATGTTTGTTAATGTGACACTTGACACATTGAAAACACAGCTGGGGCTATCTTGATAACTTTGAAAAAAGAAAGTTTTTTTGTTAATCTTGTTTAGCAAAACATGTTTTGTTAGTGTGAATAGGGTACAAGTTTTATATTCATTTGTAAGATGTGGATTAACTACAATGATATATGAAAATGGTACAGTGTATCTGAATGATGTCGAGTTGACATATGTGGTTCAAAAAACAATGAATGCCGCGAGTAAGATACCTTGTACTGAGGTAGATGCCTATTTTTTAAACACTTCAAGAAAAATAATGTACAATGTAGCATGACCAAGTCAGTTGTATACTTTTATAGCTGGAAGTCAAATTGTCTGGCATTTTGTGAAGAAATAAGGGAAATATATATAGTAAAGCTGAGGTCATTTTATTAAGAATTAGGTTTATTTAGAGTTTCAGTTCAATGGATTTGTAGCTGTTGTCATTTTTCTGGAATTGGTATTTAAGTTAAGTTCAAGTGTGCAAGAAACATTGGACAGTATCAGTTGTATCATAAGTTTTGTCTTTTAAGAAATTCAATCTGCAATACAATACTGTACATTATATTGTATGTTCCAGTTTCCTGTAGGTAATGAAGGCACATTTCATTTATAAGCTGGTTTAGTGACCAAGGCCCCTGTCTTCCCTGGGAGCTTGCAAGGATTTTTTTTAACTTATTGAATAAATAGCTAGAATTTTTACTTTCAGATGGAAAACATAATTTTAATCTCCTTGTAGATAGGATAAAAAAGTTTGTCATTTAGTCCTGGTAACTCATGTTTCTCTTGCAATAAACAAGTTATGGACAACAACTTGTGGCTCGTTTGTTTCTGTGCTCTTTATAGCAATACTTTGGGATCGATGCTCTACATATTGGAAAATTAGAAAATTTAAAACAAATTGTGCCCTTAAAGAAGGTATAAAGGGCTCCTATAAGGTGCTTTACAGGGCTTTTCGACATCAGTAATGTACAGCTTTATGGACCTTTATTACGAAGTAAAGTTGCGTAAATGTAGCCCCTTACGGAGATTTATGGCGTACCATAAAGATGCGTATAGTTCAACTTTATGTCCCAGTAAAGGTGCCTAAAGTTCCGTATATACGGCCTTTATGGCACCTTTACGGCGGCCTTACGGAAAAGTAAAGTTGCCATTTCGTGCTGTGCATTGTGAGCAGAAGTACGATTGTTATGCGAACATACGGTAAATATATGTAAACTACTGTTAAAAGATCGTTATTGCGATTCTCTTTCTGCCATAAAGGCGGTTTCGGTCTTTAGGAGAAAACGAAAGCAGTTTGCGTTCTAGGAACGATAAAATAAGGCGGATTGCGGAATGTGCGACAACCTATGATAGACCCTCAAGATGATATATATTTAAAATAAGATTGCTGGAATTTCAGTTCTCTTTTCCTGTCGTTTCTTGAATTTATAAATTTGCTTAATTATTAACTCGTGCATTTCGATTGGCATATACATTTTACGCCACACATACGTCATTAACGAAAATATCGCGAAGAAAAAAGAACTATGGCTATGCAAATATATCCGACAGTTTTATGATTTATTTGAAGCTTGTTGGCGATGAATATACAAATAGCCTGACTGAGGAACCCTGGTAAATTGAATACCGTTAAGTGGAACTTTCCCGCTATCTCGAACAAAATACAAATTCCTCCTGGATTTGACCCATTCTAACAGTTATTTATTATCAGCTAACTCAAACTCGGCCAAAACGAGCTCGGACCCCCATGAATGCAGTCATTACTAGATGATGCAAGTTCGAACAATTGGTACCATGGCCGCAGAGACCCGTTGTGCAAAAGTGAAACAAACGATATCGGCCTTTTCTTTCTTTCTCTTTTTGTTTGTTTGTTTGTTTGTTTTTTTTTTCTCGTAAAGAATAAGAACCCCAGGCACCTAGGAATCTCATCTCCAGCCGACCTTCTCCAACGAAAACCGAAATATAAAAAACTGCTGTTGTAAGACCGAAATAAAATAGTGATCACTTTAAATATATTCAAATTTAGGAAAATAGTTTTGCTATTACAATATTTCTAGAGGGCATAAGGCTTATTACCGTTGTCACACATCCAATAACAACTCTTCGAAGATAACTTTTCCACGACAGTTCATTGTCGCTAAGGCGTTGTTATTTTGCCCAAAAAAAATTGCTTGTGTTGAATAATCACACCACCGGCCGGCCCCGCTTTGAAGTGCACATGCACGATTACAATACTAAAAACACTAGCACTATGAAGAAGACATTTAAACCTAAATGGAGAAATGCGCAAACCGACATGAATAATCATGAACTACTGAGACCCAATTTTTGTTTGGGTTTGGCTGCCATAGCGACTTCAGCAAATTCTTCTTTTCGAAAATCATGAACCTGCAAAGCATGTGTCCACTCGTTGTCACCATAGTTTAACGAAGGAAAATCCGCAACATAAGTATCCTCTCTTCAAAAACGGTATGAATAAAGACAATAAAATTTTATACCCCGTATTTCTCGTTCTTAGCAACATTTCGGTTACTGTGCTGGAAACAATGCTAAACAATGCAAGACAAGGGAAGTTGAAAAAGTGGGATCAATAATCTTGAATTGATTTCAACAAGGTGGTAAAGATTAGAAAGTCATTGTCTTGGTTGGCACTGACAGTCATGATCACATTTCTCCTCATTATTTTTACGCAGTCGTTATGAGCTCTTAAACGCTGGTAAGTTTGCATTGTTCTTTGCAGATCGAAGTATTAATTTCAATAGTTGAAAACATGTTGATAAGTAGCCCTACTGCTGAGCCCTCCCATAGAAACACTATGGTTTTCCATCACCCTCGGCTTCGGGTTAAAGTAGGTCGGGTGATCTAGAAAAGAAATGTATATATACTGACAAGCAAACATGGACATAAATTTATTCCAAGTATGCAAACCTTGATAATGTCTTATACAGTAAAAACCCGCAAGTAAGAACCTAGTTTTAACGAACCTGTTAGGCTAAAATTGGTTCGTTAGACCGCTCCTATACAAGAACCTGTTAAGCCTAAAATTTGAAACAGGTTTTTATTTTCTGAAATGCAGTACATGTATGTTATGTTCTGAAGGAGGATTTCAAAATTCATGTGATCAGTGCTTCAATTTTTCTTATTATGGTCATTTTTACGTAAATACATATTTGGTATGCAGATGTTATATAAGGAATAGGCTGAATACCACTTAATTCTATTAGCTACAATGAAATTTTTTTCTTCAGAAAATAAGAACCTATTTAAGGACCTAAATAGCCTAAATTTGTGCTAAATACCATTTACGTAAGAACCTGTTTAGGCTAACTTGGGAAAACGCAGGTTCTTACTTGCGGGTCTTTAACGTATCTTCACCACGATCGACTGAAATTTTGCAGCGAGCCGCTAAAAAGCCTTTAAATCCGCCGTTACGAGGGGTGATTTAATTGTCGAAGTCACTTTAGGATGAACACAAAGCAAGTCAAAACTTACAAACACCCCAGAAAAGGGAGCAAGCATTGAAGCAGGAATTTTTCCTTTTAACATTTAATGCTAAAAAAAAAATATCGCGTCGGTCGGGCGATGCAGGAAATGATATATTTTATTAATAGGATGGCTTAAGTGCTGATAAAAGGGACTTAATGGCAGGATGACTGTTAATTGTTAACGGTCCAACAGGACTAATGCCACTCAGTAGTATCCCAGAGATATTTCATCCTTCACAAAGTAACTAGGCTATTTGCATAAGAAATGCCCTAGAAATACGTTAGCCAGAAATAGAAATACGTTTGCCAGTAGCAACTATTTTATATTTTATGCGTCGGTCGACCGTTAGGATTTTGTCTTTTGAAGAGGGATGATCTGATGAAGATTACCGAACCGTATACGAAAAGTAATGCCGAGACCTATCTTTTTCGCTCGACTGTAAAAATGTAGGGCATTTGATCTCAAGATGTTATTCACTTATTGATCGTCTGTCTGTTAAGCCGTGATGTTATTGGCTGCGAAGACTGTTAAACATGATGGTGCTTTTCGATCCGTCTTTTGTTTGACAAATGTCCGTTGGTCTATTGTTAGTAAAATTAGACGGTTTGTCTATTCTTTATCTGCCTTCTTGGTGTTGTCTATAAGTCATCACTAACAGAAACTCTGAACCTATCGTTGCTCACAAGGCCATTACTACTACAATTGTTGACAAAAGTTAAGGACAGAGACTCGGCGAAGCAAGCGACAGACAGGAGGCAGTTTATAAGATCAAATGCTGCGACTTCCAGGCCATTTATTTTGGTGAGACAGTGGCAGAAATTTGAACACACGACTGACTGAACACAAACGAGCAACTAGAAATGGTGATATCAACGATGACATTGCTGAGCACTACTTTACAAACAAACCACAGAACCGACTTCACTCTTCTAAATGCATTACCTACTGTACGGATTCCATCAACGAATCACTTTGGAAAACTTACTGATTTGAATCAAACACCACTGAACCGTTGCCAACAACTACCTGCACCTTACAAAGGACGAAACAGTACACCGTAAGTTAATAGCCTACAGAAACGTTACAAAGAAATGCACGCTGAATACCGATTAAATTTTTGCACGCGTACGCTCTTTTATATAAGATTCATTGAGCAGACAAAAGACAAAAAAAAAAAAACAAAGAGCAGGCTAAGAACGTGCCAATGGCTGAAATTCTCCTCAGAACCTCTTTTTTTTTTCATTTGTTTTAAAAACAACAAAAGTCATGGTTTAAGTTCTTTATGACAATGCACCTAGCTTCATCGGGGCGATTTGCCGCGAAACACTAGTTTTTTAGTTGCAAGCAATAAGAACATTTCAGCCTCAAATTCTCACAAAAACTGTACGAACGTTTTGCGCAAACTCCCGAAGTTGCCCAGGTTCTTAGTGTCACTGTCTTAAGAAATTCCATTCAGGTCTCCCCTCCCTCAGCACATATGTCCTCAGGAGTCCCTGGTCCTATTTAACTCACGACATAAAAAAAATCGCATAACACTCACCAGCCATCCCCATTAATGCCAATTAGCCATTTAACTTGTAGATTTTTGCTGTCTCTACTTGTAGAGATGAGTTCTTCAACGCTTCTCTCTGTACTTGGTACAAAAGCAACTCCTTTGATCTCACACAGCTTGTTGACAAGTGGTGAATAACATCGACTGTTTTCGTTGGTAATGCCGCCGTCTTCGATTATTCTTTTTGCCTTTTTAAAATCAGTCAAGTGACAAACAGTTGAGAATCTCTCATATTTCGCCATCAGCTTCAAGCTTGGCTTTTCTCCATGCAGTGACTCCAAGTCAAATTCACGTGAACGCTGAAGTGGTTTTGGAAGCCAGCGATGGTTTATTGCCGCGTCTTTCTCTGTGTCAACGATTGACAGTGGCAATTTCAACAGTCTTCGTTTTTGCATCTAGAATGGAAAAAGAAGTAATATAGGTGTTAGTGGATATAGAAGTCAATTTGAAGAATAACAGTTCTGACTCAATTTGAATATAATGCAGTGGAAACCGCGCTTATGAAAAAATGTAGTTGTAGCAATCAATTTTGGTGACCTTGTTACAAACTTGCAGCGATTACTAGTTGCAGAGTTGCTGCAACCAGGCTGTGGCGACTTCATTTTTGGAACCTGCAGCAAGGTCGGCACAAAGGTTGCTGCAAAGTGCTAACAACAAAGTTGCCACTAACACTTGCCACAAGTTGCTGCAAAATTGGGCGCTCGCTTCAATTTTCGCGCGGCCAAAAAGCGAAAAATGCCTCGAAAGAGCAGATAAGCCTACGGAAACACTTGCTACGCAGGCTAAGGGACGGATCATTAGAAAAGTTATTGGGGGGGGGGGGGGAGGCGGGCGAAGTACAAAAAAGTGTATGCAAGGGAAAATTGAGAGAAAGAAATTCATGCACAGCGAGTAGCCCAGAAAAAACGTTCTGAATACGGAAAAAAATATTCCTGCAAGGAAAATGTTAACATTTTAGTAGAAATACTAACGCTAGAACATGACGTTTCGGCTTCATCCTAGCGTTAGTATTACTTCTAAAATGTTTTTCGATTTCTTCTTTAACGAAAATGTTAACGAAAAAACATTCGTTCAGCTCGAAAATTCCCCACCCCCCCCCCCATAACCCCCCTTAATTGAGATCAACAGAGTTAATATAATGAGTATATTTCCGGCGACACATCAGAGCAAGCTGCAAGAGTGGCGTTTAGGGATGGTGAGGCGATCGTTTTCTTGTGCAAGCGCAAGGCCTTTTCAATTTTTTGAATGCGAGACAGAGCTTTTAGAGTTTTCTGAATGTGAGCCCGAGGCTTTTTATGGTAAACTTATTTCTCGCGAAATTTAACAAATCGAGTTAAACTTATTGGTATTTATAACATCGAGAGATTTTAGTGAGGCACGTCAGAACTTTCGAGCGGGATTCATTTTATAGCCTTTCAGAAGTCAACACACGGAGAAAGCTTTGCAAAACGATTGATACCAAGCCGTCTCTGCAGAGACGGCTTAAGCAAAAAAAAATTGAGACTGTGAGACTGGATTACAGAAAAGTCGAGACTCCGAGACACAGAGAATCGCTCAAAAAATTCGAATGCGAGACGCTTACAACTGTTCCAATTCAGCCAAAATTTTGCGAGAGCCAAATTTGACGGAAGACCATTTGCCAACCATATTTGAGCGCTTCTTGTTGAATCACCAGACAGCAGAGAAAGACAATTCAGTGCTAAGAAAATAAACCAAAATAACAATTGGCTAAAAGTACAATCGATATGCTTACGTTGACTCCGTTGTCCACTTGCCGCGGGCATCTAACGTGATATACCCTGCGAGCAGAGGCCCTTCGATCTTCCTAGATAAGTCGGGAAGAGGAAGGGACCTCTGCCAGCCGCCTCGACTTTCCCCGTTGAGCATGCACTAAATTCAAATGTAACCGAGCCTTGTTTGTCGACTGTCAACATGTTGTTACAGTCCAGTGATTTCCAATTAGCGGGCCACGGAAGTCTCGCATAGAAATCTCGGTCTTCGACATATTTATTTTATTGTCTTTCTTTTTGTCCCTGTCATTCAGAAGTATTTTCGTGTTGAATCTCTTTCGTCCTCAACATTCTCGGCTTTCATTCAACAAAACGCATTTGTGTCGAGTTTGTTTCGTATTCAAACTTATCGGCCGTCATGAGGTAAATTATATTTTGTACTGAGACTGTTTCGTCTTCAAAATTACCGGCCGCCAGTCGGCAAATAATTGTTTCTCTTGCCGTTTGCTTGTCTCGCCGTTGACCAAAATAAATGTCATTTCGCCATAATAATAAGCGTTGAAGTGCACATTCGCATAGCCCTTCGCATCGATTCCCGCTCAAGCCAGAAGTAAAATTTTTTGGTCCGAAAGCAACCGCAACCCAGATTCTTTTGTTCCAGTTGGTAAATTAGCGATTTGCCATGGCCGGTTGGTAAACAGACAAAGGAATCTCTACCACACAGAAAATTAAGCAAGGCCTTCGACTGGTGTTGTGTGAGATCGCTTATTCCATGAGTATTCACTCTTCCCAGTGCACTTTTAACGGCTTTATCAAAGACATCCTTCGAAAGAAAACCGAATGTATCGTGGGTGCGCATTTAGTCAGCAATTTCTAACAAAGCACATGCGCACTCAGCAAAAGCTGGAAAAACTGGTTTCAAACTGGACTGACTCATCCGTTTCGGTGGATGAGAAAGTCGAGGCGGCTGGCAGAGGTCCCTTCCTCTTCCCGACTTATCTAGGAAGATCGAAGAGCCTCTGTGAGAACCCTCATAGAGGATTTTTTGGCTCGCTGTTGGAAGCCTTAGTTGCTATGGACGCTAACATTGATCTAATTAAATGCTCGAAAATCTAATTAAGTGAATCCATCGTTCAAGCCAATCATAGAGTATAAGGGAATTTGATGTTGATTGCCGTTTTCAACGCTCGCAGTTGGAGTTTGGTTTGCGGCCGAAAACATACATCTGGCACGTTTCACCCGTCGAATTTGAAACCCTAGCTTTTTCGCCGCGATGGAAACCTGAAAATGGGGAAACATTCAAGCTTCTTGAGTTGTTTTTCGAACTTTTTTAGGATCTTTCAGTGGTCGCGCTACCCGTGTGAAGACACTACGATTTTTGTCGAGTGCAGACGCGATGATGATATATAATAATCACGAGTGCTTTTTTTAATTAAAAAAAAAAGGTTCACATCGTCGAAAACAACGGTGTCATCCCTAACGTTATCATTGTGATGTATTTCGGTAATTTGCACCACAGAGATCAATTTGCTCAAAATTCCTTTGTTGTACTTTCCCTGTAATAAGCAATTTTCGCTATTGTTTTGCGATAAGCCGCTGCCCATTCGAATTTGGTATATCGGATTATGGAATAGCGGGCGCACACGCAAGCCAGAGGCAACTTAGCCAGCGATCGCGTTAAAAGCCTTGGAAGCTGGAATTGAAGGGAAAGCGCGCGCTTTCGAAAGAACGATCATTTCACGACGCTCGCGTGAAAATTCAATCGATAAGAAACGCAGGATAAGAAATGAAAGAAACAAAAGAAAACGATTGTCTCGGATTATGGAAAGAGAGGCCAAGAGAATGGAAAAGAGAAAGAGAGAGACACGTATTCGCGTGCTAAATAACTGGCTCGTGTTTATTATGCCAAATGGAAGGAACTAGTCGAACAGAATAAAAGAAGAACGCTGGACAGAACCGAGGTATGACTTAAATTTTATAAACAGTGCCAATCACAGTATTTAAGATCGCACTTAATATTTTTGTTTATCTGAACTGGCGGGTGTTGCGCCCCATACAGTTCGATGTAACATAAACAATGCTGATCACAAAATTTAAGATCGCACTTATCCATCTGAACTGGCGGGTGTTGCGCCTCATACAGTTTGATGTAACATAAACAGTACTAATCACAGAATTAAGATCGCACGTAATATTTTTGTCCATCTGAACTGGCGGGTGTTGCGCCTTATACAGTTCGAGGTAACATGAACAGTACTGATCAAAAAATTTAAGATCGCACCTTATATTTTTATCCATCTGAACTGGCGGGTGTTGTGCCTCATACAGTTCGATGTAACATAAACAGTACTAATCACAGAATTAAGATCGCACTTAATATTTTTATCCATCTGAACTGGCGGGTGCTGCGCCTTATACAGTTCGATGTAACATAAACAGTACTGATCACAAAATTTAAGATCGCACTTAATATTTTTATCCATCTGAACTGGCGGGTGGTGCGCCTCATACAGTTCGATGTAACATAAACAATACTAATCACAGAATTAAGATCGCACTTAATGTTTTTGTCCATCTGAACTGGCGGGTGTTGCGCCCCATACAGTTCGATGTAACGTAACCAGTACTGATCACAAAATGCAAGATCGCACTTAATATTTTTATCCATCTGAACTGGCGGGTGTTGCGCCTCATACAGTTCGATGTAACATAAACAATACTAATCACAGAATTAAGATCGCACTTAATTTTTTTGTCCATCTGAACTGGCGGGTGTTGCGCCTCATACAGTTTGATGTAACATAAAGAGTACTGATCACAAAATGTAAGATCGCACTTAATATCCATCTGAACTGGCGGGTGTTGCACCTCATACAGTTCAATGTAACACAAACAGTACTAATCATAGACTCACTGAGCGGAATTGTAAACGGAAGTGAAGAACATATCTTACTTCCTGACAATAAAAAATGTCAACTCACCCTACCCTTGCTAATTTCTAATGATAAACAAACCTGAATGAACATAATTATAAGAGAATATGAGAATATGAGAGTATGAGAATATATATATTTTCCATTTCACCCATTCATTACTAGAATATTGCAGTAAATGACCGAAAACATCAAGTCCAGGTCGTCTAATGTTTGCATGTACAACAATTTCAAATTGTAACACCCTCCCACCTAGCCTCCCCCACCCGAATCTCGCACCTAAAAAAGTGGACTAACTGCGTGTCGTATTGCCTGTCGCGTTTACTCGCCTCGCCTGACTATTAATTATTCGGCTCAGTACGGCATGTCTGAAGAAGCGGGGGCGAACTATCGAAAAGCTGAACCGCAAGTAAAAAGAACGAAGCGAAGTGGTTCTTGCGCTCGGATGTTTCGATATTTCGCAAGCACCGTGAAAAGTTGACGTGTGACTGATGGTTAACACTCGTTATACCAGAGAACACACGAGAGTCCAACTGTGTGCTCTGTCAAGTGTTGACGTGTGACTGATGATTAACATTCGTTTATTAGAGGCCAGAGGAGAATCCGACTGTGTGCTCTGTCAACGGCTCCTATTGTCTTCTAGCTGGTAGGGATCAAAGTTCGGTCATTTCTGATGACCGAACTTTCCGTTTCTAAGGCCTGAGGGTTCTCATCAGGGTAAACGTCATATCACTTTAGACACATTTATACTGTATCATTTATAATACTCACCATATTAAATTATGTTCCTTGACGTACAGAAATAAGATGACTTGTCTTGGACAAATCCTCGTGTTCTTGAGACTGTCGTGAAATTTCAGCTACCTTTTGTAGCCAGAAATATCTTGATTTCCCAACACGCTTAATTAGGGACGGACCATTTTATTTGGAGGGCTGGGGAGGCTCGGCAAATATGAAAAAAATTCCTGCACAGCTTTTGTAATAAAAATAAAAATCGTGCAAAGTGGCAGAAAGCAAAGAAATATATTGCAAGCTAGTAAAATAAAATTCATAAAAAGCTTTTAGTCACGAAAAAAAATTCCTGCCGAAGAAATTGCCCAACCCCCCCCCCCCCCTCAAAAATAAAATGGTCCGTCCCTAATGATTGTTGTGCATTGCGAAATTAGCGAGTCGAGTGATACTCAAAATTGCCAAGTATGGCGAGAAACTTGTCCGTGTCCCCGGGGTTGGTCCAGATACACCAACGAACGTATAAAGACTTTGAGTTAAGATTTTGACCGTTTGAAACTAACTGGCAGCTTTTCAATTTCGTCAGGACTATAAAATCACTGGATTCTCGGCCCTAATGTTGACATGATGAAGGAAACATTTGATGATGACGGCAAAGTAGACTTTGTTCAGGACACTAGTGTTGATTGATCTAAGAGGCAGGCAACGCAACTTCGCAAATTCTGAATTACCAAGAGAGGATAAAGGGGTCAAGAGAGGATAAAGGGGTAAGAGAGTTAATCCGTCATATAGGCCCTATTCCCATCCTAATCCCTCTCAAGTTATTTTTGGAAGGTATCGAATTCCTGCGGATAATGTTACCTCGCGCGTTGCGTGGAAGTTTCGTGGAGGAGGAAAACATGGCGGGAATAGTCGGGGATCTCTTGATGAATGTGAAATGAAAATAGCGTTGTTTATTCTTTTTTCAATTTGTACTTGGCTCAATCGGCATCAAGGAAGAGAAAGTTGGTTGAAGATTCAACCGCGGGATCAAAGCGAAACAAAGAAGTTTAGTTTTATTTTCTGGAGATGATTTAGAGCGCGAGGAAAACGTTCCTGAAGATGAGAAATTCACATGTCCGTATAAAAACCGACTGTATCAAAAACTAACTTGTAACTTGTATTGCTTTTGCTTTTCGCTAGAACGCACTGGCCGAGGAAATACTCCACGAAAGTCATACGTTTTTCAACAGAATGATTCTAAATCATTCCATGAGACTTTACCATAGGAGCAACTGATGAGGTTCACTGAAGAATGGAAACTCGAGTCTTGCTTGAGAAATAACGCAACTTATTCACGAGAAGCATCCTTGAGTTTTTCGAACCAGGATTTAACTGCTACAGATATAAGGTGGCTCCCTATAGTTTTATGACCGTGCGCGCGCTGATGATGCGAGCTGTAGTAATCTGCGCGCGCTCACATAAAATCGTAGTCTTTTCCTCATTTTTATGACGTCAGCATAGCCAAAAAAGAAAAGTTAACAGTAAAATTTCTCGCGTTTCCTTCGGTGAATTTTTTTTAAATTTTGCACATTTTGAGATACTAACGCTACCTTTCACACATTATTTTTTGGAAAAATTCTGTCAGAGCAATCCAGTTTAATGGTTAAAAATAAGAAATCACGTGATATCGGTGAATCCGTCTGAACGACCCCATATTTTTTCCCCTGCAAAATGTTAGTCAGAATCATTTTCACAAAATAGGAAGATTTAAAAAAATTTCACCGAGGGAAAATCAAAATATTTAAGAAAAAGGACGAATTAATGGCAAATATCTGTCATCTTTTAGTTGCTTTGTTGCCATGACAACGGCCTATGCCTAAGAAGAAAAACCTGAAAAATAAGGGTAATTACGGTATGTTGGTAACCTTACTGGTAAAATTCAGGAACAAAGATTGCAAGACAACAGAACTAGGGCTTCTTTTGTAAGTCTTGCCAGTATAGTCACTTTTGTAGAAACTCTAGGGAGCCACCTTAACAAATGAAGGTTTAGAAAATAGCTTACGGTTTACAAACCGACCGTCACAGGAAGATGAAACAATAACTTCTTTCAGAATTAGCTAGAATTGCTAAGCGCAATTAAACTGCTGGAGATGTATCTGTTGGATGCTAGTAACGCCACAGGACAATGGAGGTGCAATGTTTTAACTCCAAGCAATTCTATTTCTAGAACCACAACCATGAGAGAAGAGTTAAAACGACAGTGCAAGAAGCCGTAGCTTCCACTTGATCAAAGGAGACTGCAACAGTCTCAGAATAACTTGGATCCTTTAGACACTCCCGGATGACACTGCATACGACATCCGCGAGAAAGGAAGTTAAAATAACCGCAAGCAAACATCGAATCACGGACTTGGGATCCTTTCAGAAAACATCACTCTTTTAAGCGGTTTTAAGGAGTCATGCAATTTATCTGAGCCCAAAAAGCTAACTAATTGCCAAAGAGCTAGCACACACAACGGCACAAAGATTTAAAATGGCTCTAAGAAACATAAAACCCCCCAAACAGTGTATATCACAGCTTGAGTGTGCCCAAAGTCAACTACAATTTACCGGCACCGGAACTGTGTCGCATTTAGATCATCTAATTAACTAATTGCCAAAGAGCTAGCACACACAACGGCACAAAGATTCAGTTAAAAAATGGCTCTAAGAAACATAAAACCCCCCAAACAGTGTATATCACAGCTTGAGTGTGCCCAAAGTCAACTACAATTTACCGGCACCGGAACTGTGTCGCATTTAGATCATCTTGTTCAAAGGGACAAAGCTGTTACGAATGTACTCAAGAAAGCTCTATTTTGAAGGCTAGGGTAATTGAAGGGAATAGCGGGAGTCGTGTTTGGCCTGTCATTTTGCATACTATCAACTTCGTCTTCAGTTAGGTTGTTTTTTTTTCTTTTCTCGCCCGGGTTGTTGGTTTTGAAGTCGAACCCTTAACTTTCGATTCGTTGTTGTTACTTTACTTGGCCTTTGCTTCCTTCGTCTTCTGAGATTTCTCCAGAGCTGCAGCTCCCTTGAGTTCCGGTTTCGGCCTCATCGTTCTCGATCTCGAGCTCACTGCTGCAGTCATCTTCGTCGTCCTCGCTTGAACCTTCGCTTGAACTTTCCGCACAGTCGGTCTCTAATACAAATCCTGACGGAAGATTCTTTCGCAATCTGCATTTTCCTACTGCCGATACTTCCTTAAACTCATGTTTGCCAACAAAACGTATACAAGCGCCGCTTCCCGCATGTGCCGCCATTTTGTTTGCAGGTCAATTCGCGACGGACGCGAAGCATTGCGTGGGAATGAGCTCAGCTGTCAACGCGGCTAAAATTCATGACATATGATTAGCTCTTTGGTAACCCTCATAGGGATACCGGATCTCGGAGGAGATCTAAAAATAACTTGAGAGGGATTACGATGGGGATAGGGCCTATATGAGGGATTAACTCTCTTACCCCTTTATCCTCTCTTGGAATTACGTAACTATCTTCAATGGAAAACTCCTGTGCGGTGGATGGGGTGCCAGATATCTCCTTAGCGGGGGAGAGCCCAGGCGTGTGTCAATTCGGAGTTTTTTTTTAATATTATTACAAGAAAAAAACAAGGTTACAAATTACAAATTATATGTACACAGTAATAATACGACACTTACAGTAACTGAGGAAAAAATACATATAACAGGGGAAGAAAAGTAGAGGTAGAAAAACAACAACAACACTCAATCAGAAAAAAAAGAGCTGAAGATGATACAACTAAAATTAGAAGCGGGACCTATAATTAGTTGCTTGTACAATGAGGCCCTGTTGTTAGGGGTTTTAGGGATAAGGGATAAGTGGACCAATAATTGAAGGGATAAGGGATAACTGACAAAAACTTTTGGGGATAAAGGATAAGCGGAATAGTTTTAGGGATAATGAAATTTAGGTCGGCTTCCACATTAGTTATACTTAATTCGTACTTTTTTCGACTTTTTCCGGTGATTTTTACCACCTCTGACCATCCGTGTTCAGATGACCTTTGTTCCCACGTGCGCATTTCATTCTCATCAAGCATGGCTTCGGCTATGACTTGTATGAAAGTCCTTTACGAAGTTACGGCGTGTATATACAAACAAGGAGACGAGAAACCTGCGATGAAATGGTCTTTTTTGACAAAAATAGAAGAGTGCGACCTGTCATCTTTTCTTCGATATCTAAAATCGTGCGGCTTTGACGACAGAGCAAAGGAAATCGGCGTTTCGAAATATAAAACGAAACTGCAATACAAGCGGTTAACCGCCGAACCAGAATTTCCTCGTGGTAGGATATTTGCAATCGACACCGAGCAATTTAAAGTCGCTTTACCTCTTCTGCAGGACAATCACGAACATATAGGTAAGTCTTGATGTTTAAAGAAATACTTGAGCATCTTTTCGCGGGGATGAGGCAAGGAAAAGCCCCTCGTTTTGCAATTTGCCCCTCGCTTTTCCTCTGCAGTGAGGGAGTCCATTACCCAAAGCAGCTTCATATATCAGACAAGTAGCTCGTCCTACTACACCAAGCAAGTTGGATTTTTACCATTTACTCTATTCATTTCAATGCCGAAACCTTGTAGAAACTCCACAGTGACAGGGCAACAACTGGTTGAGATGAGAACATTGAAAGCAGAGTATGGGCAAAGTGTGCGGCAGCAAACCGTTAGAAACATGACCACCAAGGATTCTGCTGGAACATTACCGTTGAGCTGTTATGAAAGCAAAGAAGCAGATCCAAAGCCAGTAGACTTTGGAGAACTTGCGCGAGGGGAACAAAAAATTATTGTTAACGAAGAAGTAGCTCCTAACCAGTCCAGTGTCTCAGAGGTCGTCGTTTTTGAAGGTACTTTTGCTTGTGTCAAACACTGTCGCCAGTTTCGCATTTAGCTGTCACCTTTCTATCTGGCCAGACTTGAAGAGAATCTGTATATGCTACAGAGAAAGCTAAAGCAAAAGTTACCTATATATTTTGCACAAGACCCTCTACCTCCCTTTCAATTTGTGGAAACAACCGCTACAGGGGAGCTTGATTAAGGGCCAGTAATGTTGGCATTGTTATGAACCCCACGAAAGAAGATGACACAGTTGTTCTCGGTGATGATGCCTACTACTGCCTACTAGTAGATGCTCTAGACAATGGTGATACCAGGACTGTTAGTGAGTTACTAGAAGAGGAAACCGAACAAGATGACGCTCTACCGGTTACCACGAGATCAGGAAGACGATCAGCCCGAAACAGAAACAGCTCAGACTACTAAATCAGACTAACACCCACTAGCACTGAAACCAAAAGTAACCCCCGTGGTTGTTGTTTTCTTAAACAAAAGTGGTTCTCGCTACAGGTCTTCGAATTACCTTTGTTTAAATTGGCATGATTTTTTACTTAACAACTAATCAATACGATTTGAATTATTTTTCTGACATTTTTAAACCTCCTTTAGGAAAATTAAAATAATAATGCGAGTGCGGTAAGTCAGAAAAAGTTTGAAGAATGTTAAATACAAGTTGTTGGTTTAAATCTAGTCTGTGATGGAAAAACTAAAATTTAAAAGTAACACTTACAATCTAACCTTTAACGATGTGGAGGACGGTACTTTGAGCTGGAATTCTACCTGACGAAGCTAAGAATCTGCAGATTCAAATGAACGGCTGTATACAGGACTGGAATCTTTCCAAATGTCACCACTATGCCTGTGGTGGCATCAGAACTGATGTAGCATCAATCTCTGAGGTATGCTGTTTGTTGTTGTCGAAGAAAAACAGGACTTAATTATATCTCTTCTCATTTAATATCGTTTGTTCAGACGTTTATAGATTCAAACCGAGGCACTTTTCGGGATAACAGTCTTGGCACTTTTAGGGATAAGGGATAAGTGCTCTCAAATTTACAGGGATAAGGGACAAACACTTTCAAATTAACAGGGATAAGGGATAACTAGACCCCCCCCCCCCCTAACAGGGCCTCTACAATGCATGACGAAAACATACATTACAATAAAAGAAAGAACTAAGAAATGAAATAACTATAATTACTGTACATTGAAAGAAGGAACTGAGAAATAAACTAACACTACTACAGTTTAATTTATAGACTGTATATCTGAGTGGTTTTAGAACAACATATCTGACACAACACTATGACAGGACCTGACAAAGCAACATGAGCGCTTGTGCGACCCCTTCCCACCCCTCCCCCGCAGTTCCCCAGGGACGTCAGAGCAGCTCTGACCCTCCCTGGGTTAGCCAACCCTCCACTCGAGGGTGTCCGCCTAGCTAGATATTCGGAGTTAGAAACTGTCACATCCTCACATCTCAGCCCAATTAACAATGCGGTTGACTTATCGAATGTCGAGAGCAGTATTCGTAAAAATCCTTCACAATTAAGGTGTCTGAACACAGTTTGCGTGCGCTCTACGATTTGTACTGCTGACATGAATAAGCGCGCGTACAAGGCTTTGAGAAAAACAAACATGGCGCCTGTACAGCGATCATTTCATTTTGTTCAATGAAGATTGTGCAAGTGTTTTTTCCGTCTTAACAATCAAACAGCTTGTTATGTGTCAAAATGGTTTGTTTTTCAATGTAATGAAGGTAATACTATTGGAAAATACCCTGCCTTTCCGGGATTTTTTGTATGAATCGAGCGAGAAAGATCGAGAATCCTGTCAAATGCAGCGCGTGCGCAGTTAACCAGAAAATTGTGACTGCAAGATTTAGTGGAAATGCACTGATTTCTACGGAACCGCTCGTTAGAATTTCAGGACGTTTGGTAGAATAATAGTTCAGAACACGCTTAACTCGTCTGCAAGCAAAAATTGAAATCTGACAGAGGACATGTTCAGAAAACGTTAAAATGTAAAGCACAAAATAACAGAAGATCTCTCTGTCAAAATTTTACGAGACCAGTGTCAATAGGCCAGTATTTCCTAAGTTTTCTAGAGACAAATGATAGAAAAAATCTAACGACTGGATTTTCTGAAAATAAATCAAACCCATTATTTAATGCTGGTTTACTACCAGCTGTATTGCCATGGTAACGGTACCTAGTCCTATAAAACATATTTTAGTTGAACTCACAGCTTGCCGATTTGGGCTGCCCAATTGCCAGTGGTTTGGAAATGACGATGAATAACGCTTAGGTACAAGAAAACTGTGTTCGGCCACCTTAAATAAAAAGATTGGTTTTGTAAAAAGTTACTATAAGAGCGGCCCCTCATAGTTGAGCGACAAGAACAGCCCAGCGCGCGTGAAAATCGCCCAGTCTCTTGGAAACTCGACGCGTGAGTATTAGTTACAAATACTAGCCTGACATCTCCCACCCGAAAAATCTTGAGATTTTACCAGAAGATACCTATAGATGAAAGATTCGTGTTGAGTTCTACTAATAATTTATTAATTTGGTAATGCAACCATGAGAGTGTCTTCTCGGGAGCGTAGTTTTATGACGACCATTGCAAGGCCTTTTTTAATCGGTATGCATAGCGACCACTCATACAAAAATGCAGCGAAATAAAAGGTGGTCGTCTATGTGATTCCGCTGAAAAAAGAAAGAAATTATCCATTAGACGAGTAGCTGCTTTTGAGAAGTGATAGCCAGGAGCTTGTGGTCAAGAGGTTTTCAACATGAAGTGTTTGGACTGAAAAAGGAATACCAAAACAGAATTCTGTATGGACGAGTGGCTTTTTAAAAGAGATGTTCGCTCACGAGAGGTCTTAAGAAGCCACCGACCGTGGCACGAGTTACAGGCTGGTGGAGACACGGAGTCAGGGGTTCCTTAACCTACGAACAGTCTCTCTTTTAGACCTTTTAGACTGCTAGTAGTCCCTTAAAAGTCGAGAGGGCACGCAAAGTAGCCGAGCGAAAAAGCCGAAACCTGGAGCAAACAAGCAGAGAGGGGGGGGGGGGGGGGGGAAGGCGCCCCAATCTCGAGCTCTCGGCTTTCGCTCGCCCTCTCGACTATCCAGAAAGGAACTGCTAGCAGTCTATCTCTCTTTCCGTTTAGGGATAGTCGAGCAAAAGGAAAACGTGAAGGAGAGAGAAAATTTCCTGCAGCGTGGAAACGTGACTGGTGTGCTATAAGTCGCTGTCTAGTCATGCACTAACGGCCTTATAGTACAACGCTCCCATTGGTCGAAATCGATCACGTGACGCGATAGTGTCTCTCCTCTTGGGCACCTATCGCCGCATAGTGCCCGTTTTTGGCAATTTTCGCTCAAAATTTAGCATTGTACAATAAAAACAATAGAGTCCTTCTGTCTCAGGCCCTATGTGTGATAGGTTCCCCCGGAAATTTGATGTTCAAACTTCATATAAGTCCTCGGGCATCCTATCATACGGCAATGCCTTCGACAAATGAACTATTTTGTTCAAATAGCGCTCGGCCCGCTCCGCTCGCCGAATTTTTTTTGCTCTTTGTCGCCATCGCGGGTCCTGTTCACGGGCTAACGGCTCATAACGCCCGCGTCACGTTTCCGCCACGTCGCAGACGATTTTTGCGCTTGATGACGATTTTTTCCTTCGCTAGCGTGTACTTTCGCTCGACTATCTCTGAGAGGAAAGAGCGAACTGCTCGTAGAGAAGGGGCTCTGAGTTCTTCGAAACTCTTCTCGCCCAATCGTTGCCTTCTAACATCATGCCTAAGGCACCAACCAGGAGAAGCGAGTGTGTCGTGGTAGTTCCCGCCGAGGTGTAAAATGAGCAAGATCCTCTTTTGTGCCAGTTCGACCTGGTTGGAAAAGTACTTTGTAAGGCTAGTGTGCCAGACAGGCTTTTACAGACCTCTCATTTCTATAATTACACTCTGTATTTTACCCACGGTGCGGCTAAAATAGAAAGATCCAAGACCGAGGTGTGAGGGACTCAATGGGGTTGACCGTGAAGGGTGAAACGGCCTAAGAAAACCGCGAGCGAGCGCGAAAATCGCTGGCAAAGAAACATGACGAGCGCATGGCAGGTGATCCACAAATGCTTTCAACATTAATCAGCATAGTCATCGAAAGATAAAGCAGTTCTTCTTTTTTCCATCACTGTCATTAACAATGAATTGACAATAATATAACAATTACTTTGGTGTTTCTTCAGTTCATAGGTGTTTTTTAGTTTGCTACTGAGGAGTTTCGCACTTTTTACAACTCACCATGTACATAAATTCAAGACCTCATTCAAGCAGTTGTTTACTTCGTAGGTTGTCACTTGAGGTGATGGGAAGTCAATCCCTCAAAACCTCACGCTTCGTATCTTCAAAATTTTGTCTTGTGTTTGACGGTTTCTATTTGTCTGCGTTTATCACGACCACGTGACTATTAATGTGCCAGCAAAGGTAGTAGATATAGACCACTTTAACTTATCACGAAAGGTTTCTTTCTAGAAAACTGAGAGAGGAAATCGAAATAAATCTGACCTTCCAACCTTCTTCCCAAGTTGTGATCGGTGTTGGTAGCAATGTCCTAAAAGGTAAAGTGGTTAAGAAATAGCCTTGACAACAAAACCAACAAAAATAGAATGTGAAACGTATCCTTTTAGGTAAACTTTAAATTTCCGAATTACTTCGGCTGTACCTGAAGAAAAACAGCTTAAAACTTCTCAACTCAAATAAATAAATACATAAATAGATAAATAAATAGGGGATGATTTGTGATATATTTTTGTCACAAAATGCAAGGGTATTTAAATTATAGTTTTTACACATACATATCATTAAGGTGTTTCGATACAGTTTTTTGGGGACCATACCTAACTTTTTGAATCGGCTGTTAGACAGTCTTTTCCTTGTCAGATCAACGTGAAATTTGCAAAACTTGTTGGTTTTGGATTGGACTTTAGCGTGGTTTACATTTTGTAAAAATCGATATTTCCATGACAACGATAAACAAAAATCCTTGAAAACAGTAAAATTGAAATCTTGCACGATCCAGATTTCGCTTCGAAAAGCAAATACCAACATCTTAAACTGTGGTGTATGGCAAACACAATATACAAGAACAGAAAAATTCTGTATGTTTGTTTTGAAGTAAATCACAAAAACATTTTCAACCTTAGTTTTTGCCTAGTAATAGTAAATGCACCGAGAAATAATCAACGCTTTGATGAAATGGCTAGTAAATACTGTTAAAATGTGTCTTTTACTTACTATTTTACGCCTAGAAAGTTTTGTTGAAACTGGTGTTCGCGATCTCGAGAACGACTTGTTTTTCTAAGATCATTCGCATAATAATTTTGTGGTAATTTTTTAATTTGAGCGCCTTTGCGAAAATCTTAAGAACGGCTCGATAGATCTTTTTAAAACATTAAACACACGTGCTTGACGATGTGACCAATTTTAGTTTGAGTCTTATTAACATTGATTCACTGGAACACTTTTAGATTTAACGTTAAAGAGGATGTATGCACCGACGGAAAGGCTTGTGTTACATATAAACAGTTGGCAAGTAAATGCTAATATATTCAAAGTAATGCGCAATGCATTCCTCCGTGATTTTTACTTTTCGTTGTAATCTACAGTGCAACAAAGAACAAAGAAAGCAGATAAAAATCACGAAGCAATGGATGACGCATTACTTTGAATATATTAACATCCACTTGCCAACTGTGAATTTGTAACGCGACCTTCTCCGTCGGTTCATACATCCTCTTTAACGTTAAATCTAAAAGTGTTCCAGTGAATCAATGTTAATAAGACTCAAAACTAAAATTGGTCATATCGTCAAGTACGCATGTTTAATGTTTTAAAAAAATCTATCGAGCCGTTCTTAAGATTTTCGCAAAAGCGCTCAAATTAAAAAATTACCACAAAATTATTACGCGAATGATCTTAGAAAAACAAGTCGTTCTCGAGATCGCGAACACCAGTTTCAACAAAACTTTCTAGGCGTAAAATAGTAAGTAAAAGACACATTCTAACAGTATTTACTAGCCATTTCATCAAAGCGTTGATTATTTTTCGGCGCATTTACTATTACTAGGCAAAAACTAAGGTTGAAAATGTTTTTGTGATTTACTTCAAAACAAACATACAGAATATTTCTGTTCTTGTATATTTTGTTTGCCATACACCACAGTTTAAGATGTTGGTATTTGCTTTTCGAAGCGAAATCTGGATCGTGCAAAATTTCAATTTTACTGTTTTCAAGGATTTTTGTTTATCGTTGTCATGGAAATATCGATTTTTACAAAATGTAAACCACGCTAAAGTCCAATCCAAAACCAACAAGTATTGCAAATTTCACGTTGATCTGACAAGGAGAAGACTGTCTAAGAGCCGATTCTAAAAGTTGGGTATGGTCCCAAAAAAACTGTATCGAAACACCTTAAATGTTTCTGCAATAAAGGGCTTCTATACGCTTAATCGAAATGTTAAAATGGCGTTTCACTTGGTTTACTAACTGAAGGACTGATTGCTAAAAACAAAAGGGAAAGGTATTATCGCACGAAAATCTAATAAGAACTAATTAGAAATCAAATTGAGTGTAGACGAAATTGCTTCAATTTTGGTTAAAATGTCCAGAGTCCGGTTTGCAAGGGTTTATCATAAATTCATTATGTAAACAGTACAGAAAAGACGCCGGAAAATATTTACAAAACCTGTGAGCAAGTTGATCCTAGAAGGCTATGATGGTAACTTGAAAGCTGGCAGGAGCTTGCTCCCGGCTAAACTAAATTCAAGAACAACGAAAGTCCATATATTTTATTTGCATATAAATAATTGAAAAGCTAAATCCATATAATAATTAGCCTCTCAAACAAAATAATAAAATTTCAGAATTCCAAATAATATGGCGATAACGATAAATCTTCCAAAAAAATCTATTTTGTCTTCTTGATTTTATTTAGAATACCATCTTAGAATCTCAACATGAGGTCTTCGTTCTCTCAACGCAATCTTATTTCATTTCTCAATAGATAACAAAAGTGGAGAAAAGAGCTTTAGAGAAATTCTTATCACAGCCAAAACACTTTTCCCTGGCAACAGCGCCTAAGAAGAGTTAGTGCGCCAACGTCTTGAAGCCAGTACGAGGTCTTCATCAGCTAAACGTCTGATCCGGTCTTACTATCATTTCTCGTCTACTACCAGGAACCAAGCCAATGATGAGAATAGCGCGTATCAGAAAGAAATTAGTATTCTTCACAGGTTTTTTAATCGCATGTTCTTTGATAGTCGTCTATTTTCTTGGCCCGTCGAGTCAGCTAATCGAGATTAAAGACCAGCAACTTGTAGCGGGACGCACTTTTGACAACTACAAGATAAAAGTCGTTCACATTGGTCCAGCACGCAACGATGAACAACACTTAAAAATTCAACCAGCCAGAAGGAATGTTATCATTTTGTCACATGGCCGCTCCGGTTCTTCGCTCATGGGGGATATCTTCAACCACCATCCTTCCGTGTTTTATATGTACGAACCGTTACAAACCACCGAACGGGTTCACAGGAAGCTTGTTAGTCGGAATACGAACTATCGCGATCTCGTCAAGCAGTTTCTTACGGGCGTGTTTCGCTGCAAATTCGACCATCCGCAGATCTTAGCTGATATTGAGAGATATTACCGGAAACCCGATCATCCACGCATCAGCCAAGCAATTGCATCACCGCCTTTATGCCCTTACAGATCAACAGACCCCAGATGGGACCCACAACTTTGCTATCCCATGACAAGCGACACATTGGGAAGTGCTTGTAAGGATAACTACAATTTAACTGCCATAAAAGTTCTAATGGGTCGCATCCCTGACAATAGCATCAAAACGATTTTGGATACATGCAACTTATTAGCCGATGTCGACTGCAAAGTTGTATTTCTCGTGAGAGACCCTCGAGCGGTGATACCTTCCTCGCGTAGCATCGGCTTCTTCAAAGAGTCAAAGGAGACAAATGCACTGGAGGCCACCAGAAAATACAGCTACTGGCAGTGTAGGCAAACGGAGGATAATTTGGATTTTATCAGAAAATTGCCAGATTCGCTACGCGATAGAATCAAACTTCAACGATACGAAGACCTGGCTTTGAACCCATTGCGAGAGCTATCAGGCCTGTACGAGTTTGCTGGGTTATCTGTGTTGGAGAGCGTTCGCACATGGTTGAACGAAACCACTCAGTCAAGTAGGAGGGCCTGTAACCACGACACTGATGGAGTGGCCGTGACATGCACTAAGGATGATGCGTGGGTAGCGGCAAATCGCTGGAGATGGAAGGTACATCCACACGAAATTGACATTATTGAGTATTACTGTGGCGGCGTTATGCGGTTGTTGGGTTACAGGCCTGTGGACCGATCCTATCAACTACTGACTGATGTGAAGGTTCCACTCTTCAGCAATGACTATGAAGCGAAACGCTGGTTTTTGCATTAAACTTAAAGACACCCAGAGAAGTAACATAAATGTAACAAAGAGTGCAGAGTGGAGGGGAAAGCGAACAGAAGGAAATGCCCGACTGCGGCCTGTAAACGACTGCAACTGCCTTACAAACGAACTTTATGAAATTTGTAAATTAAGGGGAAATGGAACGCAGAAGTAGCATTGACTTTGTAACTTTGTCTTGAGTCAGACTTCGTCAGTTATTGCGTCTGCTCACCGCAAATATTTGGAAACTCAAATGCTGGTTACCATATGATCGCAAAAGATCGCAGACCAACGCAAATTTGCAGCCGCTAACAACTTTGCAGTTAATCTTGTACCCAGATTTTATTTGTATGCAACTGAAATGTGAGATCTTTTCCTCGCTTGACCGTGGAAGATCGGGGTACGAGATTATTTTGCAGTCACATGGAGCAGAGCCTTAACCTTTCACGTATATTCTTATTCTTATTAACGTGCTTCTCGCCAAATAGCATGTTCCTGCTGACCTGCACGTATGGCCGAAATTAACGTTGCCAAAACAATTGCGGCCAAAGTGCCGTAACCATATGGTGCCGTGTCTATAATTCGTTTTCCCTGTACACTCTTTCCTTTACTGACTACCAAACATAGAATCCGAGCTTCCAAGTTTGGACTGTACGGTAACTCAAAAGGAGTAGCAAAGTTAGAAATGAAAATTTTAACCCGCTTTTTTCTTTTGTGTGGACGTAGTTTGCCCGGGGAACGACCGGAAATAGAGCTTCTGAGCAGTGTATCGTTGACGCAGTGATCGCAACTGATCTAGTCAGCCTCAACTTGACCATCAAGACTACGTTTTTTTACTTATGTCCAGCAATGCACGTAACTCGCAAAATGGAGAAACCGAGCTCCCAAGTGGACTCGAACCCATGACCATTGCTCGTCAATAATTTTAATATTGGCCGAGATATCTCTGTTAGGGCACTACACCATGCGGATTTTTTGGTTTTAGACTCAAAACTGTACTGCAATTAAAAATAAGTACCCCATTGTCGCACATGAGATGCTCTTGTATTGAGGAAGAGGAATTTATCTAGTGACTTATTCTAAGAAAAAGAATACGATAATCAATTTTTTTGACTTTTTAAAGAAGGGAACGAGGGAAGAACGTGAGAAAATGGGTGCAATTTTTACTTGCCTACTTGTCTAATGCATTGTACGTCTTATTACGATAAATAAAAAATAAAGTTGTATGGGAGAATTAACTGCAACCTTCCTTTCTTTGTACCCTGGATGCCAGAAGCGTTTCAATTCTCGCGCGCGAGAAGCGTTTCTCCACGAAAGCACGCGAGAGAAACCTTTGGGTCTCAGGGTAACTTTGTTTTTAATTTGTTCCAACAATTTTTGGCATGCGTTCGTGGTGCACAGTTGCTTCTCAAGGTAAACACGGTCCACGCTAAATCAGGGCCCGATTGCCCAAACCTGGATTAAATAAGCTAACACATGGTTTATGGCTTCATCTTTGCATTCAGCGTAATTCTATAAACGTGGATAGCTTTTGAGTAATGAATAAGGTAACATATTCATCCTTTTTCCACATGTTTTTCCTTTGCTTTTTTCCCCAAGCCTCGATATCAAGTGGAATTTTAAAATGGTGAAGTCCTATTTGCTCGATGGCGAGCAAATTGATGACGTCACAATTGCGTCAACTTCGGTTCAATATTTGATCTGATAAGGTGATATTGCTTCAGTTAGAGGAAAAAATAGTCGCGGTAACAAAAGAGCCATGAACAACAACTAAAGAGTAATGGCCGCAAGTATTTTCTCGCAGTATTCCATTCAATTAAAAACTGGAAAGCGATTTTTGTCTGCCATCCCGTTCTCTTGTTTCATGAGTATTCTTACGAGTCGTCTAGTCGAATGCTTCTCACTGTTTGACCCACCTGCGGGTTAGTTTACGTTAGTTTTCATATATGACCTCTACCTGAAAGTCATTGTTTTGAGAATGATTTTAGATATTAAGAGGCTCTGACTGTAAATATCGAGAATCAGTGGACAAGCTCAGAAAATCGAAAATCCTGATAACTTGCCAGAAGAACACTTTTGGGGAGCTATCTTCGAAAATATTACATAAACCTTCTGGAATTCTATTGTTTTCGAGAAATTGGGAAAAAACGGTTTTGCGTAATTAATTATGCAAAAATCAGGTTTAAAATTAAACAAATTGAATGCGCTTGCTTGTAAACAACTTGCAACGCCAGAAAACAATTTTAATTTTAAATGATAGCAATACCCTTCTACTTTCTATCAATGGGAATTGCATGGACTTTTGCTTTAATTATATTGTTTGGTGGTTCTTTGAAACAAAGCCATTTTGCGCACTTCGGAAAAAGGCAAAAATTGGTAAACTTTAGAGGCTTAAAATGGGTCTTGGTATGTCTAATATCGAATTGAAACAAACACCGTGATAAAGTTTCGCCTTACTTCTGTTATGATATGAAATAAAAAATCTGGGCAATTCAGGCTCGCGCTGACAAAAACACAAATTCGCAAACCAGTGTTGCCAAAATTTGCATAATTTGGATAATAGAAAAAAAACTGTAATGGAAGTACGACTTGAAATATGACAAATCGTTTACCGTAACTATTTTCGGATGGTCTGTCTATTAGATGATGCATTCGCTGATATCTTCATTTATCTCTCTGAAGAACTACGAACAAATTTGGAAAATTGTTGGTGAAACTAGAGTGCAGTGGGTTATCATATTTTGTCAGATGTCTATACTCTGCAGCACCAATGGCCTTTCTTTGTTATTTGCAGTTTTTTGGGGGGGAAAATACCAATGTTCTCGAAAATCCAAACGGTTTCTTATAAAAATCATTACAGTTGACATACGCGTATAAATCGAGAGCTCAGCCGGGCTGTGTAAAGTAAGGAACACAAAAGTATGACTCAAAATAATCCAGTCATGTAACCGATCACTGCACGTTCATTGAAACGTGAAAATATTCTTCAATGAAAATCTTTTCCTCCAAAACCGTGAAAGAGTTCTCAGCGATCTTGCAAAGTAAAACCAAACAAACTGTGTATTGATATCTGTTAGATATACAGCAGCATTTAGAACTCGTAAATACCGATCCCGCTGCGAGAACGTCTGTGGTTTGCGTTTTTTTAAACATATTTATCCAAGTGTAATAATATTGATAGGAACAGCACAATTTTTGACAAATACGTATAAATCATAATAACAATGATGCACTTTTGCTTGCTTGCCAAAATAGTGTCATTTCAAAAAGTCGCCCAAAATCTTAGTAGCCGTTTGAAAAGAGCGATCGAGTCACGTACACAACAACATACTATTTCACAGTTTTCTTCTCTCGAAGAGAAAGGTGTCATGTCTGTCATATGTATACGAAACTAATTCTAGACTTGCCTGTCGCAATTTTCGTCCCAGTAGAATATCAGCTGCACATGACAGTATGCCCCAAAGACAGGGATGCGTACGGTATTCGCAATGTAGGAGATCGCATTTAAAAACTGCCATAAGTAGAATGACAAATTGACAAAAAAGATTCACGTGACACCGGTCACGCAACAGCTTGTGTAGAACTTTTGAAACTTCTTCTCCTTCTCTTTAGTTTTACGTAGAAATAGTATAAGCCCAAAACAATGCAAGAATAGATTGAAGGAATGTTTTAGTTCATTCTTTGTGTGTCTTCAGTAAATAAAATCTAAAATTGAGCTCACCCAGACTACTACTTTTCATTTCATTCATTTCATTATGCAAATTTTGGCAACACTGGTTCGCGAATTTTTGTTTTTGTCAGCGCGAGCCTGAATTGCCCAGATTTTTTATTTCATATCATGATAGAAGTAGAGCTAAACTTTATCACAGAGTTTATTTCAATTCGATATTAGACATACCAAGACCTATTTTAAGCCTCTGAAGTTTACCAATTTTTGCCTTTTTCCGAAGTGCGCAAAATGGCTTTGTTTCAAAGAACCACCAAACCAAAGAAATAAAGCAAAACTCCATGCAAGTCCTATTGATAGAAAGTAGAAGGGTATTGCTATCATTTAAAATTAAAATTGTTTTCTGGCGTTGCAAGTTGTTTAAAAGCAAGCGCTTTCAATTTGTTCAATTTTAAGCCTGATTATTGCGTAATAAATCAAGCAAAACCGTTTTTCCGAATTTCCCAAAAACAATAGAAATCTAGAAGGTTTAAGTAATATTTTCGAAGATAGCTCCCCAAAAGTGTTCTTCTGGCAAGTTATCAGGATTTTCGATTTTCTGAGCTTGTCCGCAGATTCTCGATATTTACAGTCAGAGCCTCTTAAGTAATTTTTGAAGTGATTCGACGACTCGCAGCTGGGGGAGTAATTGTTGCAACGCAATCATGCTATTTCGTGTAGTTTCGCTACACAAGTACTACATGCAGTAAAATAATATAGGACCAAGAAATGACGGGAAAAGGTGACGATGATTGTGAGGAGGAAGCCTAAAAAGAAGGGAGGTGAAAATAAATGCGTGGTCCTGAGAGGGCAGGATACGGCTAAAACTTAATGGAAGACTCTTTTTTTGATGGACACAGCTACTAGTCGAGATGCATGACGACACGAGTAGAACAAGAGATGCTCGAGGTATCGTTTTGTCTTTTTGAAAGTTTCGCGATCGTCTGCAATTTCGAATTCAAATCACTTTCGTGAAAAATAGTTACACAAGGATTTAAGCATAAGCTTATTAGATATTTCATTTATCAGAGACAGAAAAAACGGCGCGTTTTTGACATCATAACAAGACGATTATTTTATTATCCCAGAAACATCACAAAATCATACAAAAGAGAATTGTTACAGTCAATACGTACCTTTTATGGTGGATTTGTCAATCGATTTGATCATTGTAAATTAAGTGGTTATTATCAAAAAGACTCGTTATTTTTTATTTTTTATTCATTCATTTATTCATTTATTTATTTATTTAAAATCATTATTATTATTTTTGACGAACACATCTACAGGTCAAGCACGATGACACGCTATATGTAATCGAGCAATTTAAAAATAGCCTTGTCGACAAAACCAAACAAAATTAGAATGTAAAACTTATCCTCATAGGTGTACTCTAAATTTCCGAATTACTTCGGCTTCCCATTCAGAAGAATAGCTTAAAACGTCCCTACTCGAAGAAATTAGTGAATAAGGGATTTGTGGCTGACGTTTTGCCTAAAATTGCAAGGGTGTTTCATTCTACCTTTAAATTGGAAATTCATACACATACATATTTATTTAGTGTTTCGTTAATAACGGGCTTCTATACGCTTAATACTAACTGAAGGACTAATTGCTGAATTGCAAGTTATGATGATAATTTGAAAGCAAACTGCACGGCAGAGACCTTGTTCTCTGCTAAACTAAATCCAAAAAGAACGAAAGCCCATATATTTTAATGACATGTAAATAATTGAAAAGCTAAACCCACATGATGATTAGTCTCTCAAACAAAATACAAAATAACAAAATTTCAGTTTTCTAAAAAAATTGGCGATACTGATAAATCATACAAAAAAATCTATTTTGTCATCTTGATTTTATTTGAAATGCCATCTTAGAATTATAGTCGCAAGTAACAATGTTTTTTTCTCAAGATATATAGTTATATCTATTTTTTCTTTTGCATGGTGTGCTTGTTATTTGCTTTTGTTTTTATTAACTTAGCTGTCCTTGTAAGTTTAACCAGTGTGCGTGTGTGTGTTTTTGTTATGTTGTTGTTGTTGTTGTTGTTGTTGTTGTTGTTGTTGTTGTTTTGCTTTTTGAGAGAGGGAAGGGGAGTACAGTGAGTAATATGCAGTCTCGCTACGGGATAGGATCAAACTTCAACGATACGAAGACCTGGCTTTTAACCCACTGCGAGAGCTATCATATCAGTGTTGGAGAGCGTTCGCACATGGTTGAACGATACACTGACTCGGTCAAGTAGGAAGGACTGTAATCGCAACACAGGCGGGGTGGCCTGTGGACCGATCGTATGAACTATTGACCAAGGTAAAGGGACCGCTCTTAAGCGATGATTATGAAGCGAAACGTTGGCTTTAACGTTAAACTCAAAACACACAGAGAAGTAATAAAAACAGATCAAAGATTGCAGCTAGAGTGGGGGGGGGGGGGGGGAGAGAAGGGAATGCCGACTGCGGGCCTGTAAAGCCAAGAGTAAGACAGGCACAGAGAAAGTACAGGGGCACCCAACGGTTCCTTTCGGGGAATATCTGTTCGGAAGGCCTAATTGCAGTGAAAGCTAGAGATTTCTTCTGCGAAACATTACGTCCCACTTTCGTAACAAGAGGTCTTGTTAGTTCCTGTTGTTTTTGGAGGGAAAAATATGTCGTTTCGAGTGCAAAATAAGGTCAGAGAGCCATCAGCAGCTCGGACATTCGGCGGATAGGGTTCTGTTTCCTAAAATTTTCTGTGGTCTAAATTTTCGGCTAAAAAATCCGAACAGATCAATCTGCATTAGCTTACAAAAATATGCCTTTAAAAAGCTCTGAAACAATCTAAGAAAGCACAAAATGATATTTCAGTGTCTTGTTAAAAGTTTCTGGTTGGGTGCCCCTGAAAGCAGGACATTGCCTTTTCTAAACGTAACTTTATTTACTTTGTACTAACTAAAATTACGGAGATAGCATCGGATTTGTAACTTTGACGTGAGTGAGACGTCGTCGCAGTTATTGCGTCTGCTCCAACGCATCCGGTGTTATCTGGTGTACATGTTCAAGAGGTATAGCCGAGATACGTCATGAATTTTGTCTATATAGATGACCGATGTCTAGATGACATTGGATGTCAACTGAACAGTAATATCTCAGTTGTTAGAAAACAACAGGCTTTATAAGAGTCAATGGAGCATAGATTTGGCATTCGATTCTTTGTATATACGAATTGATAAGTTTAAAGAATCTGCAACTGCTCGGAAAAACCACATTTTAATCCCAGACGATCGAAGACCAGCTAAACGCAGTTCTAATAACCCATCCATTATTTTAAAAAGAAATCACGCAATCAAAACTTAAATATAATGATACTGTATAGTTTTTGAACAGGATGAGCAAAACTACGCCCGTTGAGCACTCTGAGGTGACTCTCTTGACTGTGTAGACTTCTTGATATCACGGACGCTGCCAGTTTAGCACTCCAAATTCCATAAACGTTACTCTTCTGTGGATAATCTTGGATTAGCACTCTCAACATTAGCGACATCAAAGTAGAATATTAAAATGCCTTCTCTGATCTCCTCTTAATATCGGGCTTAATAGTCCCGGGGGGGGGGGGGGACACTTGACCCATGTTTGGGTGTAGGAGTGCTGCTGAAAGTCTGCAACCCTGACCCTGTTTTGGACAAAAAAAAAGGCCCAATAAAATACCAACCCTGTTTAGGACAACACCCTACATTTTAGGTCCCTGTTTAGGACAACACCCTACATTTTAGGTCCCTGTTTAGGACAACACCCTACATTTTAGGTCCCTGTTTACGACAACCTGACAAAATACACACTCCCTTGTTTTACACAATTTTACAGTGTTTTAAAAACCGGCAAACATCTCCGATCTAGAATTGCTTAATGCTGTATAAGCCATATTTAACGACCACAATCGTGCAACCATATCCTGTTTAGGACAAGACTTGCGTGAAATTATATGTATTACCCTGTTCAGGACAGAACGGCCAAACACCTTACCCTGTCCAGCGGCACGTCCCCGAATAGGCCATATAAGGAAGTACCCACCCCCCGGGGTAATAGTACAAATTAATGGTACAAATTATTGTTTCTTGTTTTTTCTTGTTGAAAGAATCCTTTCTTTGTATCCCTTAAATAACATATAACATTGCCAATGGACAGAAGATGCAAAAGGTAAATTGAACGTTCCAACACAGAATTCCACTTTCAGTCACATCAGCAAAACCAAATTTTCATTGAACCATACAAGATTGTTATGTAATCAAAACCGAAAATCAACTGTTCTCATGGACTCTGTATGCTTCACAATCAACACAAGTAAATCACTATATGCTCCTGACAAAAATATCCTAAGAACACATCGCTGTTCGCTGTGATCAAACGCCATTTCTCTTAAATTTTACCGCAACAGACTGAATACCACTCAGTAATTAACAGCAGGAACTCCATACGGCACCTCAGTTATCTCATACATCATCGCCTAAAAATAACGAAAATATCTCCGACAAGGCTCGAAAACACAACAAAGTTACTCTATTGGGAATACATAACTGTTCACTCTACACGACTGCTCACGAAAATAACCACAGGAGTGCACCGATCCACTTACAATATCGCTTGGTTGCTATGGCAACCACGAGATAAAAGGTTAATAAACTCCTACCATAGGCATTTTGGCATCGACACGTTAGTCGGAGTACTAAAGTAGCTTTTCTTTGCTGTTAGTTTCTGACAGCTTTGATTAATTAAATGTTTTCTTGAATAGTTATAAGTTGTATCTAACATTCCTTTTTGTGTCCTTTCTTTCAAAAGACAGTGTAGGAAAGATTATTTAATTGGTGCAGGAGGGAAAAGTGTCATTTTAGTCTGGCATAATTAATGAAGAGCATAAAACCTCCAGCCGAGCATACCTTTGAGCACATAACTTTGAAACTCTGGTTCTGCAAGCGTAATACTAGGCTTTACGAGCATAATCCGTCAGACCCTACAGTCTCAAAACAACCTTATTTCATAAACAAAACTGGAGAAAAAAGCCGTTCAGAAAAATTCTTATCACAGTCAAAACACCTTTCCCTGTCAACACTGTGATCTAGGAGGAGTTAGTGCACCGACGTCGTGAAGCCTTACAAGGTCAGTTTTATTAGCTAAACTTCAGATCCGGCCTTTCATTTATTGTCTGGTACCAAGAACCGAGCCAAGATGACAATAACGCGTATCAGAAAGAAATTAGTATTCTTCACAGGATTTTTGATTGCGTGTTCTTTGATAGTCACCTATATTCTTTGGCCCTCGAGTCACCTAATCGAGATTAAAAGCCAGCAACTTGAAGCCGCACGGGATTTTGACATCTACAAGATGAAAGTCGCTCACACTGGTCCAGCACGTAACGATGACCAACGTTTGAAAATTAAACCAGCCAGAAGGAATGTTATCATAGTGTCGCATGGCCGCTCCGGTTCTTCGCTCATGGGTGATATTTTTAACCATCATCCTTCCGTGTTTTATATGTACGAACCCGGTTACAAGCCGCCAAACGAGTTGTGAGGAAGTCAAGTACGAATACGAGTTATAGCAGCCTTGCTAAACAGTTTTTAACAGACGTATTTCGCTGCAGATTCAACCATCCGCAGATATTAGCTGATATTGAGAGATATTACCGTAAGCCCGATCATCCACGCATCATCCAAGCAATTGCATCACCGCCTTTATGCCCTTACAGAACAACAGACCCCAGATGGGACCCACAGCTTTGCTATCCCATGACAGGTGAGTCGTTGGGAATTAAAGTGCTTGCATGGATAACTACAATTCAACTGCCATAAAAGTTCTCATGGATCGCATCCCTGAAAATACCATCAAAACGATTTTGGATACATGCAACTCATTAGCCTATGTCGACTGCAAAGTTGTATTTCTCGTGAGAGACCCTCGAGCGGTGATACCTTCCTCACGTAGCATCGGCTTCTTCAAAGAGTCAAGGGAGACAAATGCACTGGAGGCCACCAGAAAATACAGCTACTGGCGGTGTAGACAAACGGAGGATAATTTGGATTTTATCAGAAAATTGCCAGATTCGCTACGCGATAAAATCAAACTTCAACGATACGAAGACCTGGCTTTGAACCCATTGCGAGAGCTATCAGGCCTGTACGAGTTTGCTGGGTTATCTGTGTTAGAGAGCGTTCGCACATGGTTGAACGAAACCACTCAGTCGAGTAGGAAGGACTGTAACCACGACACTGATGGAGTGGCCGTGACCTGCACTAAGGATGATGCGTGGGCAGCGACAAATCGCTGGAGATGGAAGGTACATCCACACGACATTAACATTATTGAGTATTACTGTGGTGGCGTTATGCGGTTGTTGGGTTACAGGCCTGTGGACCGATCATATCAACTACTGACTGATGTGAAGGTTCCACTCTTCATCAATGACTATGAAGCGAAACGCTGGTTTTTGCATTAAACTTAAAGACACCCAGAGAAGTAACATAAATGCAACAAAGAGTGCAGAGTGGGGGGGAAAGCGAACAGAAGGAAATGCCCGACTGCGGCCTGTAAACGACTGCAACTGCCTTCCAAACGAACTTTACGAACTTAGGGAACTTAAGGGAAAATGGAACGCGGAAGTAGCATTATTTGTAACTTTGACGTGAGTGAGACGTCGTCAGTTATTACGTCCGCTCAACGCAAATATTTGGAAACTCAAATGCTGGTTACCATGCATATAATCGCAAACGATCGCAGACCAACGCAAAGTTTCAGCTGCTAACAGCTTTGCAGTTAATCTTGTACCCAGATTTTATTTGTATGCAACTGAAATGTGAGATCTTTTCCTCGCTTGACCGTGGAAGATCTGGGTACCAGATTATTTTGCGGTCACATGGATCGGAGCAGAGCCTTCACACGTTCTATATCCTTGATTTCACCTTTTCCCGTATATTTTAATTGTTATAAACGTGCTTCTCGCCAAATAGCATGTTCCCGCTGACCTGCACGCGTGGCCGAAATCAATGTTGCCAAGAAAATTGTGGCCAAAGTGCCGTAACCATATGGTGCCGTGTCTATCACGGTTCGTTTTCCCTATACACTCTTTCCTTTCCTGGCTACCAAACATACAATCCGAGCTTCCAAGTTTGGAATGTGCGGTAACCCGAAAAGAGTAGCAAATCTAGAAATGAAAATTTTAATCCGCTTTTTGGTTTTGAGTGGACGTAGTTTGCCCGGGGAACGACCCGAAATAGAGCTTCTCAGCAGATGTATCGTTGACGCGGTGATCGCAACTGGTCTACTGCGCCAGCCTCAACTTGACCATCAAGACTACGTTTTTTTACTTATGTCCAGCAATGCAGGTAACTCGCAAATTGGAGAAACCGAGCTCCCAACTGGACTCGAGCCCATGACCATTGCTCGTCAATAATTTAAATATTGGCCGAGCGACAATGACGTTTCCAAAGATATCTCTCTGAAGGCACTACACTATGGGGATTTTTTGGCTGTAGGCTCAAAACTGTACTGGAATTAAAAATAAGTAGCCCTTGTCGCACATGAGATGCTTTTATATTGACGAAGATAATTTATCTAGTGACTTATTCTAAGGAAAAGCATACCATAATCAATTTTTATTGACTTTTCTAAGAAGGGAACTAGGGAAGAACGTCAAAAAATGGGCGCAATTTTTACTTGCCTACTTGTCTAATACATTGTACGTCTTATTACGATAAATAAAAAACTAAGTTGTGTGGGAGAATTAACAGAGACCTTCTTTTATTTGTACCCTGGATGCCAGAAGTGATTTAATTCTCGCGCGCGAGAAGCGTTTCTCCACGAAAGCACGCGAGAGAAATCTCTGGGTCATCATGCATCCGTGGTGCACAGTTGCTTCTCAAAGTAAACACGGTCCACGCCATATCAGGGCTCGATTGCCCAAACCTGGATTAAATAAGCTAACACATGGTTTATGGCTTCATCTTTGCATTCAGCGTAATTTTCTAAACGTGGATAGCTTTTGAGTAGTGAATAAATTAACATATTCATCCTTTCCCACCTGTTTTTCCTCTGCTTTTTTTCCTAAGCCTCGCTTTCAAACGGAATTTCAAAATGCCGAGACCTATTTGCCCGATGGCGAGCAAATTGGTGACGTCACAAATGCATCAACTTGGGTTTGATAATTGATCTGATAAGGTGATATTGCTTCAGTAAGAAGAGAAAACTTGTCGCGATGTCAAAAGAGGCATGAAGAATAACTAATTAAGGAGAAAAATGGCCGCAGCATTTCCTCGCAGTATTCCATTCAATTAAACACTGGAAAGAGATTTATGTCTGCCATCCTGTTCTCTTGTTTCATGAGTATTCTTACGAGTCGTCAAGTCGAATGCTTCCCACTCTTTCACCCACCTGAAGTTTAGTTTACGTTAGTTTTCATGATGACCTCTACCGATGTTTCCAGGCTGGGGGAGTAATTATTACAACGCAATCATTCTATTTCGTATAGTTTCGCTACACAAGTACTAGTACTGATATAGGACCAAGAAATGACGGGAAAAGGTGACGATTATTGTGAGGAGACAGCCAAAAAAGAAGGGAGGTGAAAATATATTCACGGCTCTGAGAGGGTTGGATGCGACTAAAAATTTAAAGTCTTATTTTTATGAACACAGCTACTACCATCGAACAATTTACCATGTGACTTAACGAAATATTCCGTTTATCAGAGACAGTACATGCAGTGCGTTTTCAATATCATAACAAAACGATTCTTTTGTTATTACAGAAACGACCACAAAATCACACAAAAGAGAATTGTTAACGCACAGAAAATATCTTTTATGGTGGATTTGTCAATCGGTTTGATAATTGCAAATTAAGTGGTTATTATTAAAATTAATGAAGCATGTCTAAATTCTATTCGAAGCGATTGTCATAATCTCAAGTATTTCCGATAGACCAACTATTTGTAAGTGTCTTTTAGTTTTATAAAATACAACTTTGGTTCACTAAGGGTGTAACTCGCAAGGACTGAGAGGACACGGGAGCTTTAAACATGGCGGTTTTTCTCGGAATTGTTATTTTGCTTCAAATTGTCTTTAAACTTGAGTTTGCCGTCTCTCAAACCATGCGACGAGATAAGGGTAAGTGAAGTTTTTCACAGGTAATATATGGTTTAACAGTTTATTCGTGATTATAGGTAAGAAAAAGTTTGTCAAATGAAATATTCGAAAATTTAAACACCTAGGTGTGATGAATAGTTGCAAGGTAACTGGAAAGAGTCCTTATACTTTACCATAATACAGCTGGGTTGTGGTTTCATTGAAATTGAGCGTTCCAGTACGCTGAAATGACCCCATTGTTTCTGCATGCTCGTGCAGTTTTTAGATCATTGCACAACTCACTTTCTTTTGGAAACCAAAAGAGAAATTTCTCGATCAAAATTACAGCTCTACTACAAATTTTATATAAGAAGAATTCAATTGCCGGGTGTGTCTTTTCATTGAAGGAATTCAGACGCTTTTCAGAAACAATTTGCAAAACAAAACTCACTGCCGCTCGTTTTTACCCTACACTTCTTTCGTTCTCTCCGGTCACTTCTTTGCGTGCTTTATAACAGAACAAAGCACGGTTTTGGCTTTTTTATTTGTTAAAATAGTATTAAAAATTCATCTTTTATAATTTATTTTTATCTTTGCAAATATTTCATGTTTACTGTAAGTTTTCCTTAGCCTGGCAGCCGTAAAATTGTTCCAGTTCGCTCACAATAAATTTAGTGCTCTAATATTGCTAGCCTGAGGAAACAGCCGACGTTTCACGAGGTCGCCACTTGAGCCCTCGCAAAGCGACGTCTGAGCAACGAGCGCAGAAATTCCATACTGATGACGTGTCTCTACCCAGATCTTGCTAGTGCTTCTGATTGGTTGGAATTTTCTTTCAACCAATCAGTAGCACTACCAAGATCTGGGTAGCATAGTGCCGCGTCATCAGTATGGAATTTCTGCGCTCGTTACTCAGACGTCGTTTTGCGAGGGCTCAAGTGGCGACCTCGTGAAACGTCGGCTGTTTTCTCAGGCTATAATATTGCCGAAACGATCCGAACAAAGTTTGAAATAGTTGAAAAATGTCACAGAAGTTTTATCAGAACAAACGTCAACCGATATGATGGCAGGAAACGTGTGATGAACTTTATGGATACATAACACAGCAGTTTTCAAATTGTGCCCTTATCCGGCCCGGCATGCATCTGGGGCATCTTGAAGCCAGTACAAGTTCCCTTTTCTATCGAATTGTTGTCTTGCATACACAGTTCATAAAACTTGTACATCAAATGGTACATAACTGAGGGAATATTCTCTTCTTTCATTTCCTGTACATATGAGTCTTCAAACTGTCTTAGCCTAACAAGTCACCCGCGGAAAAAAACTAAATGACAAAGCTACTTTAACTTAGTCCAGTATAACTTAAATACTATTTAGAACTTCTCGAAATCGTGCAGGGCAAATCTCGTTGCAAGAACGAGCGTTCTGTGGGATGGGGAATCATAGATCATAGAAATCATGCATAGAACTGTATCATAGATGACAATCCTCCTTGAAGCTGTCATTTGTTATCTCACTAATTATCTTACTCGCCTAAACACCCATGGCCATTCAAGTAACTGTCCAATATTAGTCTGACACTTGATAAGACTACGTACATAGTTTACTGTCTAATTTGAGAAATATATTTGAATTTAAAAAATTACTTCGACTGAAAAAGTTGGACGAGGCCGAAATTTGACAGACCTCGGACTTTTTAAAATCCGATTATTTCAAACTTTATTCTTCATTAACAGTCTGTTCTAAGCCACTGGGGATGGAGAATCATCAAATCCCTGATTCATCAATATCAGCTTCCTCAGAGCGCATTTATTACCTACGAGCTTCTCAGGGCAGACTGCGCATGCTCTCCTTCTTTCCATGGCTGCCGGCTGGCTGGTCAGCCGCTGTTTCCAACAGAAACCAATGGTTCCAGATAAACTTCAGTATGAAAACAAAAGTGACAGGAATCGCCACCCAAGGTCTGAGCAGCAGATGGTCACCTGACCAATGGGTCACCAGTTACCAGGTCTCTTACAAAGCCGACGGAGGAAGCCAGTGGCAGTTCTACAAACAATGGGGACAGCTAAAGGTAAGGAATACCGTAAAATCCCGGTTATAAGCCCTCCCCGGGCTAATAATCCCTCCCTAAGGAGCCAGTATACGCTTTCCCACAACAGTTCATGTCGTACGAGACAAGCTACTAACCAAAGCCAGTATTCTCATCTGCCAGCAGATCTATGATTACAGACATTCTTTGGGCGTCCCAGTGCACTCAAGCTCCGCCTTAATTAATAGAGTAGATATAGAGTAACTCCACTTCATGGAGTAAAGTGGCAACCTAAGATAAGGGAGTATGTTATGAACCCATATTATCGAATTTTCAACTACGTAGGAGAACGCCAAGAGCCACGCCACTCTATTTTTGGGCTAATATATTTAGATCTCTCGCTAACAATGCTTCTGTAATAATATCTGTGACAGGTTTTTGTTGGCAACAAAAATGCACAAGAGGTCGTTATTAATCACATTCATCCTGCTTTTGAAGCTGTTGATGTCAGGCTGCATCCACAAGCATGGCACCGATGGATCTCTATGAGAGCTGAACTCTTTGGTTGCAAAGGTAACTAAACAGTTGATACATTTTGACTCTTCCCAAGAGCTAGAGTTTGTCTGCGGGTTATACCAATCGAGCCTGTATTGAGGGAATACCATTGGTTCGCTATCCCCTGCATAAAGGGCAGCCAAAAAAAAAATTAATTGGGTGTTAACATGCAAATTGAACGTTTCAATTCGCGACACGTGAAAATAGTGTGAGGGTTACGGAAACAAGTTTTGATGCCATTTATATAACATATTGCATATTCAATAGTATACGTATCAGTAATTTTTTTAATATATTTTGCAGCCAGTCCAGCATTTTGCTGAGAAAATCTCTTAAACTGTAACCACTATAACAGCTGTCGGCAGTACATCAGCACGTCTGACCAGGAGAACAGTTCTCACTTCGCTATTGTAATATGCCCCCCCCCCTTTTGATATTTATTTATTTATTTATTTATATTATTTTGTTTTGTGTGTTTGTTTGTTTGGTTGGTTACTTAATAAATCTTAACACATTTATTCACCGATGTGAAGATGAACAGTGGTCGATATTTGCCGAGCCGCAAAGCGGCAAATAAAACATCTATCACTCTTCACCGATACCGGCGTGAATAATTTTTTAGCATATACCAAACTAGTGGTAGCCTAGACCAAATAGTTCAGTTTTTTTTCTGAGAAACGAGGAAAACGTGCACGCAAAATCAAGAACAATGCTGGAAGGTAAATGGCAGATATTACACCGAGTAAAATACCCAATCAGAGGGCGCTAAAAACGCTATCCACTGGTTTGGTAGGTATACGCCACTATATCCCAACATAGATTGCCAATGGTCTCTGTTAACTTGTTCTCCCAGCTGGCTCCACTCCAGTCTCCTCGTGTTTCGTGGCTGTCGGCCTAGAAGACAGACGGATACCAAACACAGCTTTTTCATCCTCGTCAGTTCTAACCCGAGCTCATTTTCCGTCACGCGCGCGACTCCATATTCAAGCTAGAGGCCTGAAGGCTGCAGGCTGGGCGCCTTGGCTCAACGACAGGTCACCATGGTTACAAGTGAATCTGGGAACTAGGACGGTCATAGCTGGAATTGGTACCCAGGGTGGACGCTTCTTTTGGTGGTCAGCGGGAGGCTGGGTCCAAAAGTTCAAGGTGTCATTCAGTACCGGTGGGCAAGTATGGCACACGTATGGAAAAAACACGTCACAGGAGGTATGAAATGGGATGTTATTAAAACGAAGAATGGGGAAACAACAACTAGCTCACTAGGGTTAGGCTCGGTTAGAGTTTTAATAGTAATGTTACCACGTGATGCCGGCTCAGAAGTGTGACAAGTTACAATTAATTCGCATGCTCTCATACCTGATTGACTTGCCACTCAGAATTCGACGATATCTCCCAGAAAACCAGGTCAAGGCCACAATTAAACTGAGTGGGTTTCCTGGGAGTTACCGCACGAAAGTATGCAACTTAATTATAAGTCGTCATGATCCTATTGCGCACTAGGCTGTAAGAGAGGACCAACGGTATTCAAAGATGCCTCTTGAAAAATAACAGGAAATTGACGACAAATACTTTCCTAGTTTTTGTTTGTCTTCAAAATCCTCACCAGGGAACAGGTAAGGTCTGTAGTAATTATATTAGGCAGACGAATGAACGTCAAGTCAAGTCAAAAAGTGAAATATATTCTATTTCCGGTCCCCGTCTTTGAGCTCTAGCTCTAATAGTATTGCACTGCAAGCCTGCGAGTGGATGGTGCGAGGAAAAGCCCCATTCCGCTCTCCCGGCTCGCAAACCAACATATCGCGGCTCCGTTGGCAAGATTCTCGCGTGAATTCCCAAACCAGCTGGGTATGTGTTCACTGGTCGTCCCGACCAATACCTCCCTGAGTGAATTTTTCTTTTCTCAAAAACTGGAGATTTCAAGACTCAAGTTTATCATAAACAACCAGAGGGCTGTTTTTCTAAGGAAAGTTCTAAGGCTCCGTTGTTTAAAGGCTGGTAAACTTTATCGGCTGGATAAATCACTACGTAGCCCCGGCAGCGGATAAAATGTATTGGTTGGAGTACATTTTATTCACTGGATAGCAGTTTATCCAGGGGAGAAAGGTATCCGGGCTTTTAACAACTGGGGCCAGGTCTTAGGAAAAGATAAAGATATATTGAAGAATGTACAGCTGTATTACCCTTGAAATGGTCAGTTTTAGAATATAATATTGCTACCATAAGACGTCGACCCAAGCTAGCCTCCATGTGTCATTTCACTGTTATGCACTTTTTAGGTACTGCCTGGTAATAACAATGTTAACTCGTTGAAGATTAACAAGTTCTTCAGACCGTTTGTAGCTCGTCTGGTTCGAATTCACCCCATCTTGCAGACAACATTCGGGTATCTAAGATTAGAACTCTACGGATGTGTAGGTAAGTCATCAGCGATGCAAATTTTTTAATCAGCCTCACGATTAAGAAGTTAGCTAAATACAACTTTATTATGTGAAGCCTTGGAACGAGACACAGAACTAAATTACGTGTGGGGAGAAAACTTGGTGAAAATTTGCATAGGGTTGCAGTAAGGCCAACAGAAATCCCGCCGAAAAGTGCCCCCCCCCCCCCCCCTCTCTAACCCGACGAAAAGAAACTTTTCAGTTTACCGAATGGGATTATAGAAGTATCTTTAGTAGCCAAAAATACAATTCAAGCTTTTCAAAGCTTCTACAAAACGATAAATGATTTGCAGACCCAACTCATACAGGTCATGATTCAAGGGTCAAGCACCCCGTGCAATGAAACTGTACCATGTATTCAACCCTTCCGGAAATTTTTGCAAGCAGTACTACAGCGCCCTAACTTGTGTAGCCTGCGCACAAAACGTCTCCTATTTCCTTTGCTTCACGCGGAAAAGGGAAGCAAAGGATCGAAATAGGAGACGTCTGCACGCAGGCTATACTTGTGCAGCATTGTCTACAACTTTTCGAGGACTACAAACACTAGTCCGCGAGCAGGCTCACTTAGAGAGTTATTCGCGCGAGTAACTTGGCGGCGGAGCCACGATTTGCGAGCCGGCAAGCGAAGCGAGTCGGTGAGAAGAATGGGGTGAGGAAAACTGACTCATTCTTCTTGCCCCCATTCTTTTGCCGCGAGCGAAATGAGCCGGCTCGCAAATCGCGGGTCCTCCGCCAAGATACGCGCGCGAATAACTCGCCAATGAAACTGCTAGCAGGCTATACTGACAAACACTGTCAGTGCAGTAAATAAAGCACTTGTGTGAATGCTTGCAATGTTACTTCGTGGCCTCATCACGTTTTGTCTTGTTTGTCAATTCTTCGTAAAATCTTCAGACCCCCCGAAGGGAGAAAAGAGATTTTTTTTTCCGATAAATGCAATATGAGTGCTCCTTTTTGCAGATAAAGATGAATGTGCCAGTTCTCCGTGTAAGAACAATGCTGCATGCACAGATCACGTGAACAGTTACAGCTGCACATGTTCTGCTGGATTTACTGGGATAACCTGTGAGACAGGTTTGGAAAAGGAAATTGTTTTAGTTCCGTATATTCGAAACCGGCTGTATTTTTTCAGTATTAACAATTATTCACCGAAGTGAAGGTGAATAGTGGAATTGGAGGTGATAGTGGTGGATTATTCACCTCAGACTCTTCACCAACACTGAGGTGAATAACTGTTTTAGCAAACCAGTGAATAGCCAGCACCAAATATTTCCCTTTTTCTGAGAAATAAGGAAAAACGTGCGCTCAAATTCGAAACCAATGCCGGGAGGTAAATAGCAGAATGATACTATTTTGTGGTTACTTTGATTCTATGAGTTATTCTGACGTTTGTTGTTGTGGCTGTTTTTTAACTCAGATATCAACGAATGCTCAAGTTCACCTTGCCTAAACAATGGGTCATGTGTTGATCACGTGAACGGTTTCTCTTGTGAATGTTCAAAGGGATTCACTGGAATCAAATGCGAAACAGGTTAGTCCGGTTGTTCTGGTTAGTAACTCGTTGACGGACTTGACTGCTCAGCAAGGTTTTGCGTGGCAGACGATTTTCACGTTCGCTCTGATATAAACTTGCTTATCGTTCGACTATCCATGAGAGAAAAGACAAGAAACTCTTCCACTGAGTATTCCAATAGATATCAATATTTTTATAGTGTACATTTCTGAACTCTATAACTTTCCCCAATTTTTTTTTAGTCTTTCTTGCCAGAAGCAAAACCGTTTTGGAATTTGTTTCTATTTTAGAAACCGTTTCATTCAGTAAGTTCCGAAACAAAAATTGCGTTTGCACCCTAAAAACGGAAAACATTAAGGCGCTGTTACATTAGGCAATTTTCTGTAACTTGCAGTGCAATGATGACAAGAGCAGCGCAAGACAAGTTGCAGAACACATGCCACACGGTGCAAAATATCTGGCAACATTGTGAGACTAGTCTATTTTTCCTGCAACTCGGAACGCAATTTTTCGTTCCAAGGCAAGCTGCGACGAGGGGGTGTTACACGCGCCATTTCGACCGCAGCTTGTCTTGTAACGGCATTGTGTTGCAGGACAACAAAACCAAACGAAAACCTATAAACAACACATCGCAGCACGCAAGTTTCGTTGTGATCTAATCAGTATTAATCTTACATTTTGCCCCAACATACTATATGTTACTGAGCGTGAAATCATGGTAAACGACACAAATTATTACTCTAAACGGCAGGAACCCAAGGAGACTCTGATTGTCTAATATACCAGAGCCTAAAAATAAAATATCTGCGATATCCCCGATGATAGTGAAGTTCTTCGCTTGGGAATACCGAAAGTCTCTCGAACATCAACGAATCTGCAAGAGAGCTCACGGAAATAGCCACAGAAGCTGAGGAATGTGCTCAACTCCACCACAATATATCGTAGTTGCTACAGCAACCATGCTTCATCGTATGTACAGGCCTTCAAAAAAAAAAAGAAAAGAAAAGAAAAAACTCAACATCCCGTATTTTGTTTAGCTCTTAAAGACAACGTTTAATGTTGAAAATTCATCGTCCTAGCTCAGGACGATTATTACAAAGAATTATGGTTAACGCGCGAGAAGAGCCACTGCGCTTTTCCCTTTCGTAAACGGTCGTTGCCATTTTTGACGGTCGATGCCATCATTGGTAACCAAGCCTTTAGTCATGGTAGATGTAATATATGCTCTGGATTAATGTACAATGAGGCAACAAATACATTTTTGAATAGTCTTAGAAAGAACAAAGTTTAAGCCCAAGTTGAATTTACGTTATAGTAACTTCAAACAGCAAAGATTAAAAGCATGGCAACCGATTCTGACAGCTTCGACGGCTTTGCCTTTGTTCTTCATTATCGGGATTGTATTTATTCCCATTGGAGCCATTCTTTTAGTAGCGTCTGATAAAGTAAGTACGAATAGTTATGTGACTATTAAAATTTAAACATTAATTTTTCGGAATTGTGGCGGATTGGCGCGGTAGTGTAGTGGTAAGGGAGAGAGATTAACATACGAAAGGACCGGGTTCGAATCTGGGTTGTGAATATCTTTCTTTTTAGTAGAAAAACTTTCAATAATAGTTCAAAAATTTTCTAAGTGTCTTAAAAATGGCAACGACCGTTTACGAAAGGGAAAATTGCCTCTCCGCACCTTCACTAGGCTCAGTCTCCAGCCGTGAGTGTCTCGATGCGCCCGCGATTCTCGCCACCTTCACTGAAGGTGGCGAGAATTGCGGGCGCATCGAGACACTCACGGCTGGAGACTGAGCCTACACCTTCACATGCTCGCACGTGGCTTGCGCAAACTGAGCTGCCGCAACAAAAGATAAGTCCTACGAAAGCGAAACAATGTTGTCCCCGAAAAATCGCCGTCAAAAACAACTTTTCGTGTGTAACATTGCCTGTTATGTAGCATGTAGGGATGGATACCTACTTTCTGCAGTCGTTGCAGTACCCTGCCTAATCACGTTTTGAAATTTTCCCATTTCTGTTACACAGTTGAATTCTTGATGAATAGGAGAAGTAGGCTCATTAGCGCAGCCACATTGTTGTTGTCGTTGTTGCTGCTGTACAGTTTGCTGATATTAAGTTGCTTTTGATTGCAGTTGTAAACCCAAGTTGTAGCTGTGGGTTGCGCACCTCAAGGCGCATTGTGGGGGGTCAGCAGGCTCTTCCAGGAGAATGGCCCTGGCAGGCAGGGCTCATGGTCAAGAACGCTACCCAAATATACTGTGGAGGAGCCTTGATTAACAACGAGTGGATTGTCACGGGTGCTCACTGCGTGACATATCGAAATGCTTCAACTCTGAAGGTAGTGCTCGGAGAATACGACGTCACGAGACATGAAGGAATTGAACTTTTCCGGGATGTTGACAGCTTTCAAATGCATCCAAATTACCATCTATTGACGGCAGACTTTGACATTGCCCTTGTTCGTTTTAAACCAGCTTTAAAGCAGTTTAGCCGGTTCATATCTCCCATCTGCCTTCCAACAACGAACGACAGCTTCCCTCCAGGAACTAACTGCACTGTGACTGGTTTTGGACGACTCGCTGAAGCTGGTCGCTTAGCAACAACTCTGCAGCAAGCAGTTGTACCAATTGTGTCACGTGACACTTGTCAAGTTGCCTACCCGGATTACAATATAACACCAAGAATGCTGTGTGCAGGGTATGCCAGTGGAGGCATTGATGCCTGTCAGGGGGATAGTGGGGGGCCAATGGTTTGCCACAAGGATAAGAGTCACTGGTACTTGGCTGGGGTTATTAGCTGGGGTCTGGGATGTGCTCGGCCAAGGTCTTATGGGGTTTATGCTAATGTCACAGAGTTAGCGGCATGGATACGCTCTGCACTGATCAACTCCTCCATTTGTACACCTGGTGCATGAAAAGATCCACTGCAGATCCAGTTGCCTCTTAAATTCACATTTTATTATTTTAATCATTCTGAATTTTCTAGGTTTTCTTTGCAAATGTTGGAATTGCTAAATTAACTGCAAAGATCTCTCATTCTTAAGCCTTTCAGCTGCAGTTTACATAAATGGTTTTATATTTACCTTCAAAATAGTAATTTTTTATTATTCTAGAGCAAGATTTGTCAAAAAGAATCATTATACCACAAATGTTATTCCTAGCTGGTTTATACGTGTTTATCATTATCAGGGTTGTCAGTGTACATTGTGTGGGCTGTTTGATCTCTGGGTCCAATGGATAATTGATGCAACAAAAAAGATATCCTCAACCCTTTGGCACCCTCTAAATAGACTGTGTATGAGGCTATTCCTTTTTTTTTTGCGTGGCAAACAAATGTGTCGACATGCAAAGTGTCAATTAATCTCGTGCAGCACCCTTGCATGCACGTCTCTGCCAAGTCATCAGTCCAAGGGGAATAAAAATTATTATGTGTAGTTCCAGAAAATATCTTTACTCTCCCCATGGAAGTTTTTTTTTTTTTGAACCCACCCCCTCCCCCCTCCCCCTAGAAATTCCAGTTTAGCTTCATACTTTGCTTCCAAAAATTTAGCTTTTAAGATGCCCTTTCCCTTAGGAATTTCTGATGACCTTCCATGGGGTGGGTATGGATTTTTTCTGAAACTACACAATTTAAGTGCCAACCAACACAGATCAAGTCCAAGCCAATTTTACTAGACCATGTAACCTGTGTCTGCATCTAAAATATCTATGATAAACTTAAAAGCCATCAAGTATTTCAGAAATGTCTTTTCTGCCAGAAGGTTGCCCTCTAAACTATCACTCTCAAAATCAAGCTAACAGTGTTAGGGCAAATACCAGAGACAAGAGCAGTCTCCCACATAAACATTATGCAGTGCTCATTGAGCCTATTTGGGGTAGAGTTTGTGGTTTGGTACTGGTAAGGTTGTTAATATCTACAATGACCAGCAAAGAAAAGATCTTGGTATCTCAAAAGGTTAGAAGCCAGAAGAAAATTTGACATAAAAACAAACTTCTTGACATTATTGGTTGGGTCAGTACTGGTGCAGCACTGGCTTGCCTCAGCAGTATCCCACCATCACTGGAGAGGTAGGACGCAGTGAGGCCAGGAGTGGCAACTAGAGAATCCACGATATGTATACACAGAAACAACAAGTGTTAAAGTGAAATTGGTATCTCTTGAAGGTAAAAATGAATTCAAGTGATGTCAAACCCACAAAGCCAGATCTGGAATCTTTAAGGGTTTCTTCTAAAATCTCCAATGAGCACCCCTCAAATAAGAGTTTTCCCCAGGAGGAAGAATATCAGCTCACTGCCTATGTAGTTACTACATGGTTTTAAAATACCCCTGGGGTTACAGTGACTCCAACAAACTACACCTACCTGTCCCACTGTGGGGCAAAAAATGCTCTTGTCAAAATCTATGGCATAAATCTTTATCCTTTCTTTAGATAAATATCAATCATTGTTTCATGGCATTCTCTCAGGTTAAAGTCACAAAAACCAATGCAAAAGTTCCCTCCAGGAGGCTTGAAGTAGTCCAGTCCCCTGCCAATTTTAATAGTCCATCCATTCCCAAACCTGATTTCACGGTCATGAAGAGTTTTTGAGTAGGTAACTTCCAAGTTTATGTTGTGTTTCTTTAGACTGTTTTTGAGTCCTTGCAGCCTCTTGGCTTGATTATTTTGGCTTTGAGGGTCCTCATCTTGAGCTACAGAGAGGGAAATTAGTGGACAATGAACATACACTTAGCTATGATAAGATATGAATAACCATCGTTCAAGATCTCCAGCATACAGCATATTTAAGCAGTGAGCAAAGAGCAGATAAAACATCCCTCACCACACTCTGCCAATGATTTTGCTTTTGGGGAGGGGGAGGAGTCGGGGAGGCTTGGCAAACATAGGGTATTTACACTATCTTTCCATCCCTACCCTTGGGCATTTTACTATCAAATTTAAAAACTGATTACCTGCATTAATTACTTCACATTATCTCTTTCAACTCAGGTGTATAAGTTGGTACCCACAAACTATAAGGGAACCCATACAAAATCATGAGGGTGACCCTGCAATAGCCTCTATTTCCAGCCATTGAGTGAGTGCAGTTTTCATCCTCCTCAGGAATGCGGGGGAATGGAATGGCTGGAAGTCGAGTCTAAGCCTGCAATGGACTTGTAACATTCCATCCAGGAGAGGAGTAGTACATGTAATGCTCCTAGTCTATTCATGCGACAGGAAACTGAATGCTCTTGATAAGCCACGTGGCTGCAGGTTCAGTCCAGTGGATTTGACACAAGATTTTACATTTTCATGTTTTACATGCCAAGGATTGGCAAAAAAGAGCACTCAAGCAATTTAGATCTGATTAGAACAATATTTATGGTTACACCCAAGTATCAGGACGCAGCAATCAAATTGAGACCCTTTATAGAACTCAAATGCCCCATACCTGCTCGCCCTTACCTCACCCTGCGGCTTAATGCGCATATAGGGGCATTCGGTGCCCTACAATGGGGAACTTTTCTTGGGGAGGTACCGTAATACTCAATGACCTTTCGTGGTTGAGGTAAGTTTAGAGGGCAGTGTTTGGTCCTCTGAAAAGTTTCCTTAATTAAAGGAAGGGAGATCACTTCAAGTGACAAATGGGAAACAAAGACCCAACGAGACCCCCCCTCCCCCCACTTCCGCTCAACCCTCTGGGGCTGCCAAAGAGTTACCGGTTATGTCTTTATCAATACATTTAACGAGGCCAAACATATTTATGTTTCTTCCTTAACTTACTAGTGACGAGTTTGATCTCTCGAACTGTTCCAATGGTAACAAGCAGCTCACAAAATCGAAGAAAATTATAAATCTGGTGAACGTTTCGGACATAGGGGTCTTCAACAACAACTTCATTCACGTTTCCTTCCAAGTATTTCTCAAACACTCGCCGATAGCTATATCCAGTCGCTCCATCCTTTATGCTGATTTTTTCGTGAAAAGTGCCCGCTTCTTTCTGCTCCCTGACCAATGTTTTAAGTTTTTCTGCGCGAGTAATGTAAGACTCCATCTTTTCTCGGTAATGCACCCTTGTGGAGTCATCTTTAGTGTCTTTCAGAACGTTCATTAACAGCGAGAGACCTTCTTGATAGCAAACTAATGCTTCAGAGTAGCTTTGTGATTGATCGAGTTCAACAGCCCGCGTTAAAACACTTATTGCAGCGTCCAAACTCATTTTGCTTACAGCTGTTTTCCACTTAGCAGCTTAGAGGATGTCGTGGGATTCGAGATCTTACGAAAGAGTTCTGGTAAGAGGTTATGTTGTCATGCAAAACTGTCACGCAACTGTCACGCAACGCTTTCCCTTAACCGTTATTTAGCCAATCACAGTTTCCTTTTCAAAGTCGGTATTCGTGCGGACGCCAACGTCACCATAAGTGAATTCTCACCAATCACAGGATTTGTCTTATCTTCGTATAACAAGGCAACCCTTTGGGGCCTTGGGGCCCTGACTTGCGGGTGTATAAAAATTGGTTACCCAGAAGAGTCCCTTACGTCAGAAAAACACACCCTTTGAAGGCCCCGGAGGTCTGGGCAGGTGCAGTTTCGATTTGATGATGACAAGATGGCGGATTCTACCAGGGAAAGGAAGAAGACGAAAAAGCCATCAAGTAAGTGGTTATGTTGTGTGTTTTTCGATTAAACAAAAACGGTATTAACAAACGAGCTTAATGATTCTTTTTGCTGCAGATAGTAACTTCAAACAGCAAAGATTAAAAGCATGGCAACCGATTCTGACAGCTTCGACGGCTTTGCCTTTGTTCTTCATTATCGGGATTGTATTTATTCCCATTGGAGCCATTCTTTTAGTAGCGTCTGATAAAGTAAGTACGATTAGTTATGTGACTATTAAAATTTTGCAAGCAAAAACTGCATTTGAGGCAAGCATAACGCCAAAATTGATCGTCAAGTAATGTAAGCTTATTTGTTTACCTGTAGGGTGATTTAGCTTGTAACTGCGCTCCCGATCTAAAATATCGTTCCTCAGTATGACTTGTATTCACGATATAGAGATTAGGGTTCTTCAAAACGTTAAAATAATCTCTCTTTTCTCCTTTCTTTTTTTTTTGGTCTTGGTGAATGAAAAGACGAGAAAGTCGGGTACATCTGACTCTTGGCAAATTGCGGATATTATAATGCAGTTCCGCATGAATTTTAAGCTTAAATACGTACCGTAAGCCGGTTTTTTAGGTTTCCCTTTCGTGTTTATAACTATCTCGTTTTTATAGATAAGATAAAGGTTAGCTATAAAGCTAGATGCTAGGTTCGTGTATGTGAAACAAATGTTGACGAGGTGGTTTTTAGAGAAGCTTGTGAATTTTATAAATCAACTTGAAGCTTCAACATCCACCCCATCCCAGCAAACCCCCGGGCATTTGAACACTTGAAGATTGGCTTGTTCAAATTCCCTACCCTTGGGGCAAAAAAGCCGTTCAAATTCCCCACTTAGTACTGAAATACCTCTCCTCAAAGACAAATTTCATCCTCAATCAAACACTGTTCATGCTTTTCAGAGAGAGATATGCTGTAATGACACCTTCAAACTTCTTTTAACTCATTACCGGCCGCGTATTTTTTGATCGCTTCGCTAAATTAGCAGTTGGTAATAAACAATCCCATGTGCAGTATGAAACGACAATTTATAGGCTCGAAAAAACAACGCTCACTTGATCTCGAATAGTTAAAATTTCTAACTTTCGAATAAAATATACCAGTTGTCAATTAAGAATTAGCCAAAAATACAATCTCAAAGTCAAAATTTTGAATATTTGTGCAAGAGGTTTCACATGTTGTCTCGCGCGTGAAATCAAACCACAACAGAGGATGTGTGTGTCTGTTAAGGTCAGATTACTATTTTTCGAAATTTCATGAACAAAGATTCACTGAAGAGGAGACAGTAAGCTTTTCTAAATAATACATTTAGTAAGACACGCCTTTATTCGTTTCTGAAAACCAAACGCATTCAATTCTTTCTTCAAGGGAAGCCATGCGCAAGCAATTTTGCTCGATGTGCAAATAATTTGGAAGAGCATTTACTGATGCGAACTGTGCACGTTTTTCAAAACTTTTACGAAAACTTTAAGAAATACAAAGAATCCTTCAATTAAGAAGTTATTTCGGTAAAAATTTGCAATCAGATGTTTAATTTACTTTACCGTAGACGCGTAGAAGTGCTTGAGCATTTCCCAGAAAGTCCGCAGCTCGAAAAATCTCTTGCGATGGAAGATTGTCCTTCACTTTGACAAAACGGCTGTTCGTCCTCGAAAGATGTTTTCTTTGCTCTAAAAGCTCTAAATTCCATCACTTAACTTGTCGAGTGTTCCTAAGAGCTTCTTCTTTCGATTTTTAAGTTTTAAAAGGTAATCCTTCCTTCCGAGAGTGAGATATTGCCATCTTGAAAATTCACGCGTGAAGAGCACAGCAGCCATTTTGAGTGAAATGTGATCTTCTTGGAGAGTGACAAGAAGTCTTCCAAAAGCGAACACGCGCAAAATCAAGGCCGGCTCAGGCCGGCACGGACAGTAATGGGTTAAAGACCTTTTGAGAGAGTTGTTCACTAACAAAGGCCAAATTCTACCTTGGAAGTCCGTCAAACCCTGCAAAAACCAACAAAACTCATGGCTTATTACGCTAGAACAAAATATAAATCTGGTTCAAGTTCCCCACCCTTCCAAGGCAACACTCAAATTCCCCCCTCCCCGGGCACGATGCAAAGTCAAATACCTGAGGTATGCCTGGGGGGAGAGGGGGGGGATGTTGAATCTTCAATTTGACCGGTACAAAACCCATTTATGCAATGCTTGCTGTGTTTGAGTTGCACACTTTGAGCCATGGGCAACTTGATTTGACAGTTTTAACAATTGCTGCGGCAAATCCTCAACTTTGTGTGAAGGGTGTTTACATGACACTGTAAACGCCCCTGGAATTCCCTCTTGTGGCTCTGTTTTCATGTGCACGATACCTGTGGATAATCTCATGTTGGTGCAAGTCATACGTATGACTTCATGATCACCCCAACATCTGTACTAGATGGAGATTCTCATCTCTAGCTGGTGTCATGTATATTGTACAATAAATTATTGACATGACTGTCCATTCACCTCCCTGTTACATTGAAGTTTTAGCCTTTACATTTAAAGGGGGAATGGGGGGGGGGAAGCAAGCCAGATTTTTGAAAAATTTTGGCCAGATATTTTTGGTTGAAAGGAATGGACCATGCTATAAAACTCCAGCTAATATTTCAGAAACTCTCCTTGTTGCTGTTATGTACATGTATCACTAATTATATCATTTTTCTTGTTAGGTGCAGGAGAAGACTGTAGAATATACATTCTGTGAAGCTGCTGATGGCCAAAGATGTGACAAGTTTTTTGAAAATTCAACAAATACCGGAAAGACGTGCAGGTGTAAAGTGAAGTTTAATCTAACTGAGGAATTTAAAGGCTCTGTGTTCATGTACTATGGCTTATCAAATTTTTATCAGGTATGGGATCTGTAAAACCAGACAGTGTACAATGTTGATATTGAAGCCTGTAATGAATCTCTAATCTCATGACAAGAAAAACTTGATATGGGGAAGGAGGAAGGAAAAGGATGGCCTCATACATTTCTTTCATTCTCCCTTTTCTTTCCCCGCCATAGAAACATACTGGTAGGCCTGCAGTTAGCCTGCTTGCAGGCAGTTTGAGGGTGTTTTTATTGCAGAAAAACCCCCGAAACCACAGAGTTCACCAGTGCCATCTTGGATTCGTGCAAAAATTGGTCTGGGATGAGTGACAAAGCAAGTGGGGGGGAGAGAAAAAACTGCCTACCCAAAACCCATCTCCTGTGAGTTGCAGATTTTGATTGGTCGATTTACTGTCAATCATCGTCATGAGACAAAATAATGTTGAAGGAGCAATCAAGTGAGCAGACCAATTTTCGCGCCCATCCAAAATGGCACGAGTGATAGCAAACTCTGTGTTTTCCAGGTTTTTCCACGAGAAAAACACCCTCAAACAGCTGGTAAGCAGGCTAGCCTGTAGTATGATTTGTGCATAGCCTTGTCAAATAGAATATGCCTTATAGAAGTCGTAGGCAATGAGGGCCAAAGATGTACTTGTTATTAGTCAGGATTAGTGAACTCCAGTGTGAAGTAGGGGGCAATAAATTGACTCCAGGTAGTAAAATTGCTGGCTGCTGGCACATTTTGACAAGGCTCATAATCTGTATCGTTAAATCTTTTTAGCCTTGTTCTTTTGGCACCAGTACTTTCAGTCACTCCACTGTGTGCACCTCTTTGTGTCTATTTGTGTGTTTGCATAACTGATGCTTGTTATACTGCTTTGCTCAATAACTCCTTTTATTGTCCAGAACCACAGGCGCTATGTGAGGTCAAGAGATGACCTTCAACTTCATGGACAACTGGAAGGAAAAGTGTCATCTGATTGTGATCCATTTGCAAAAGTGAATGACACTCCTATTGCTCCTTGTGGTGCTATCGCAAACAGCCTTTTTAATGGTAGGTTGTTTTAACATTTCATTCAATCATGTAATCAGTCATTGGTGCAGTCATTGGTAATGATGATGGTAGTGATCATGATGATGATGATGACGACGACAACGCTGATAGTGATGGTGATGATCGTGACTGATAATGATGATGATTTTTTGGAATGTCTATTCTTCTAGCTGCAGTTGAGACACTAATTCAATAAATTAAAAGACAGATCATAGCATAATACAATGTAATCTCTCGGCAAATTGGTCAAGGGAGATGTTTTTTAAGTGAAGGTTTGGTCTTTCCACCAGCATCATGGTTCCGGGGCCAAGTCTAACATGTGTATGGGAATATATGACGTTTGTTAAGGCAAAGTAGCAATTACTGCCATGATCAAATATGTATTCCTTTCTCCTGTAGAAATAACACTTTATTAATACAATGCGTGTTTGTTTTTTGAACTCATACAGACAGTTTTAAGCTTACGTGGCTCAAGAAGCCCACAGAGACTGTCAGTGTTAATATGACATTTAAAGATATTGCCTGGAAATCTGACAGAGAAGTGAAGTTTAAAAATCCTTCCGATGACTTGAAGAGTGCTTTCAAAGATTACGCCAAGCCCCCAAACTGGCCACGTCCTGTGTATGAGTTAGACACCAAAAACCCTGACAACAATGGCTTCCAGAACCAGGACTTTATTGTCTGGATGAGGACTGCTGCATTTTCAACATTCCGTAAGCTATACCGAAAGATTGAGCACACTGGAGATTTTGAAAATGGCTTGCCTGCAGGGGAATATCAACTTGACATCAACTACAGTATCCTCTGAAAATACTTAAGTGCAGTGTATAAAACTAAAATTTAATATACTATTTTTATGATAATTTGTTTGTATTTGGTCATCATACACATGCTAATAAAAATTATATCAAAAATCTGTTTTGTTATTAAAAAGTCCTGCATGTCAGTTACCATAAAAAAGCAGATATACATGTATATGTAATTATGTAAGCCACATTTGCCGATGCAGTCTGTAAACCTCACCCTGAGACTTGATTCTCAAATGAAAGTTTTTTTCTTTCCAAAAAAAAAATCATAAATTTGAGTCTTGAGAAAGGTACAAATATAGACTACATTCATGCTGCACTAAAAGTACATGTATGTAAGCTCACATCTTATTGTTTACTCAATCCTGACACAAAATATGTACAAAAATATAACAAAAGCCTAACATGAAAATTTAGTGTTAAAACAGTATCAAGTTTGAAAACATATCAGCCCACTTGAGTGCACTGTAAATCTTTTAAATTTGATTTATCTGATTTAATTTTTAGTTATTTTGTTTCCAAGTTTACACTAGTACAATGTAATTGCCATCAAGCAGCGAAAAGATATTGGAGAAACTATTTATCAGCCCAGTAATTTACAGCATTCAGACTTTTAAGAAATGGCACTTAGGCATGGAACAGACGTTCAGAGTGGGCTGGACTTATTTATGAGAATTTTCTAGAACATTTTCTGGTGTCCTCTCAGATAGGCCTTTCCCCGGATTTGGAATGAAAATTGCGAGGTGCAGTTGATTTCCATTTATAGTGTACAACCTGATTTCCTTAACCAAAGACCAATGTACACAGACTTCCCTGTGACTTCATTTGATGGTGAGAAAAGGGTGATTTTGAGTACAACATCATGGATTGGTGGCAAGAATCCTTTCCTTGGCATTGCATACATAACTGTTGGTGTTCTCTGCCTTGTTCTGGGCTTCTCCTTCTTGATAATACATATCAAGTTTGGAAAACGGTGAGCTGAGTCATCTTAACACTTATAAACCCTTACTAGTGCTACCAAAGGCCCAGTTGTTCAAAGCCTTACAGTGTACATTTTGACTATATAATGATTAATCTGGCACTGGAGGTAAAAATTAGCAGAGAAAATGCTCTTTAATTAGTGGAACAAGACCCTTAGTCAGCTTTTAATCTTGGTGTAGTGTTAGTAGCTTTTCGAACTTCTGGTCAAAGGTCTCTTTTATTGCCTATGTGCTCATTTTTTCACTCCAAGACACCCATATTTAAACCTGGGGAACAAAACACTTGTAATTCATCCAGTTACCCAACACTTGTAACAACAACAACCTTGCAAGCTCATGTAAATGGCTACACTTAGGATTTCATCCACAGAATCATTGTAGAGCTACAGACTTTGTGTCTAAATTTTGTTTTGTGTGCATGTATGTATGTAAAGGAGGTTGGGCTTAACTTGCAGCTTTTTTTTTCTTTTTGCATTGTGCAAATTGATTAAAAGTTGATAAAATTAATTTTATTGAATAAAACTTGTTTTTTAAATCATTTGATTAAAATGTGTAATAAAATAAAAACATAAACTTAGTGTTTTAAGTCTAATTGAGTCAATGAGAGTAAACAAATTGAATTTCTTTTCAATGTGATATATTTTGCACCTCAAAGTTATAACAATAATGATGATATTTACAGCAGCTCACAAGACGTCTATAGCAGATGTACTCTTGTTCCCTGGAAATTGCTCTTTGAAATCTTCCTGTTGCTTCCACAAATCCTTTAAAATGGCTGGAGGTTTAGCTTGTTTGATTGACACCTACTTTTTTGAGGTTTCAAAAAAATACAATGTAATGATACATGTACATGTGGTCATCGTTTGGCTCGCACCACCAGTAATGTTGCACTTGCAGTAATGGCAGGTGCAACTCAGAATCACCTTTCATATCCTCATGTACTTGTGTAATGCATTTGTTTGTCCCAGACAAAGAAAAGAAAAAAAGCACTGGATGAAACATATCAATCTAAACAAAACCTTTGTTAAGAATCCAAGCTGTTGGAAGGCTGTAGTCCATTTCTGCCTTTCCATTGTCAGCCATCCTTGCTTGAAAATAAGTTTCCACAATTTGTTGAGTACACAGAACATTCTACTACATGTAGAATGGTCTGTTTAATACTGATCTATCTGTTTAATACTGTTCTACCAAAATCAAAGAATTATGTTGGGTTTTGCTATGTTTTGGGCTACTGAAATTTTCCTACCAGTAATTGCCAAAAAAAAAATGATCGCAATGTGCTATTTACATTCTAAAATGATCCTTTTAAACCAGGCCTTGTTTTTTGTTCACAGGGATTATTCCAACACTGACCATGGATTGCCGCTGAGGGAGATGAGAAATTAACTTAATTTTCACTAAAATTATAAATTTCCACCATTTGCATGTTAACTAAAAATCCTCGGATTTGATACAATGCAGAGAAAAGAAGTTGCTTATGCAGCATTTGATTTGATTCATTGATTCTTCTGCCAAGTTCTTAGACTTTTATATCAGTTTGTCCCTCCTCTTTCAGTAAATTTAATTTGATTATTTCAAGAAATGCTTGCCAGTTTGGAATTAAGATACTTTGAAAAGTTATCTTCAGAAGTAGAGATCTTAAGGTGCTGCCTGGTTTGTGACAGTAATCTAATTCAAGATTAACTTCATGTTCTGTGTTAGAAGTTTTAAAAGCAAGTTGTTAATTCATTACTTAGTTTTCTGTTTGGGCGACATATATTATTTATCACTTTGGCTAATGTTTAGCTGTAAGGTGACTTTGTAAAAAGAAATCCACAGTTACCTCAAAGTCCAAGGTTTGCATAAATTTATTTTTTTTATTTCTGACCAGGCGAGGAACATATTTAGCACATTAATGTCTGTATAGCATGTTCCAAGAGCATGGATGGTTCTGATTTGGGATTAGGTTGAAATGGATTACCCCTTCCTTCACAATCCCAAATTTTGTTAACACTTTCACGTCACCCCACAAAGTACAACTGTTCCGGAAGAGGTTTCATTTAGGTGTCACACTTTAGGATTTTATCCATAGACTGAAGCATGTTACTTGACTCAAGATCTGACCTCAGAAGTGAACAGTCTGTAGGTTCTTTTTGTCAAACAAAATTTCAGTGTAGGGAAGTCAATGTCACGCAACAGTTGATGCTCAACAAATTACTGTACTAAACATTGTTTGACATATAAACTGTGTCGTGACCTCCTGAACTTCAAATGTAGCCAATCAACATATTGAACAGCACTGACTGGCAATTGCCAAGGTTCTTTCATGATCAACAGCCCTCAGCATGTTGATTTTAGAGGTGGTACTTGGAATTTTCAATAGGAGGGGGTCCAATAAATGTGTTGTACTTGATACTTCAATCAAAACTAAAGAACAGTATCTCAGATTTAGCAAATGTAAAAAACAACTGATAATATTTGATAAACTTGTTTTTTGGTCACGCTGTTTGAATCTGAATGCTATTTGAAAACCAAAAAGGCAAGTACAGATTTGAAGGGGGGGGGGGGGGGGGCACCATACCCCCTAGATCCAGCAAACATGTTGCTTGATGACTTGTCTGTCATTGGTTAAATTACATTTTTGGTTGTTTCTATATTCTTTGAAACCAGCTCATTTGTGGGGAAATGACAAAGGGTCATAAACAAGTCTTAATTTTTTTTTTGATTTTCTTTTTTTAACTGAATTTATATTTTTCCAAACCTTTCATTAGTAATATTTATGATGCTGGAAGCTTGTTTGTTATCACTAATGACTTGTTTCTTAGAAACGTTTCTAGATATTTTTTCACCTTCGTTGTGATTTGATTTACAGCAAATCCACGCAAGAAATTACTGGTATTATTTATTCACAACTCAATGTCCCAGTTTCAGTAACATATGTATGATGTAACATGTACTTGCAAAAGTAAAAAAAAAAAATTCTCAGTTATCATTTCACTGGTGCTTTATCCAAGGGCCGATTATGTTACTTACTTCTTCTTTTCTTTTTTTTTTTTACAATTGGCCATCATACAGTGAAGAATAATGGTAGTGAACGAGCTAATGTTTCACTATCCTCAAAGAAGCATTGTACATTAAGTTTTGCACTGTTGTAGATTTACCATAATTAAATTGAATATTTAAAATGTGCAATAGAAAAATGAATTAAGGGAGGTGTAAGGTAGTCCTTTAAACACGTCATTAATTAGCATTAAGTCAATTGTTGTAAATTTTGTTGTAACTGAAAATATTCTCAAAAAATGAACAAAAATATTTAAGTGTTTGACTTTTTGTTGGTGTAATTGTCTACAGGGTTCATGCTAGTCCTTGATACTCGTGGAGTATAACTCTACAATCATGCAGTTTTTGAGGGCGCTAACGTACCACTAATTAAACAGTAGAGTTCTTCTGTCGAAGGCACTATCATGTAATAGGTTGCCCGAGGAAATTTGATGTTCACAACAAATATTAGCCGGAGAACGTAGTTCGAGGGTTTATATGAAGTTTGAACATCAAATTTCCGAGGGTACCTATGACACATAGGGCCTGAGACAGAAGAACTCTATTGTTTTTATTGTACAACGCTAAATTTGGAGCGAAAATTGTCATAGACGGGCACTATTTAATGATAGGCGCCTGCTGTGGAGAGACACTATTGCGTCACATGATTGATTTCGACCAATGGGAGCATGCCAAAATTTAGCGTTGTACTATAATTGAAGTTAGTGGTGTGCCAATGGTTGTTTGTGAAAGATTTATCAGAAAGTCTTAGGGACACTGCTTTTGTTCTTTGATCCTTAACTGGGCTAAAGTAATCCATGAAAGACATTTATTGGGATAATTGAATTTCACATACAGAGATGAGAATAAACTCTGGTTTAAATTTTATTAAATGTTAACTTGTTGAATACTGGTATATTTAACAGCATGCACACAGTATCACTTTTAAAGCGTAATAAATTAAAATCACTGATGTTATTTAAAGGTTTCCATAATACTATTGCTGTTTAAAACAGTGCATGCAAGCTAAATAATCCAACCAAATACAGTTATCGCTTGGTGTTGAGAAAAATGGAAATGGTCGGAAGACTCTCGCTGATGAACGTCATCTGTGGTATAGTCCATTGCTTTGGTAGCCCTGTGGTTGTACTTGAGAAACTGTTACAGGGTAGTCAGCATTTCAGGGGCACCCAACGAGAAAATTTAAGCGCGAAACTTGAAATAATCATTTTCTACTTTGCTAGATTGTTTCAGAGCTTTTTAAAGGCATATTTGTGTATGCCAACAAAGGTTGATCTGTTTGGAGTTTTCGCTGAAAACGTTGGCCGCAGAAAATTTTAGGAAACAGAATCCTAACTGCGAAATTTCCAAGCAATAGTTAGCTCTACGAAAATGCTAGCTTGCCTTAAAACGGCATATTTGCCCCTCCGAAAACAATAGGAATTAATTAGTCACCTTGTTATGAAAGTCTGAGTAGATGCCAAAGAAATCTTTAGCTAACACTGCAATTAAATCAATATCTCGGGCTCCCGATTGGGTGCTCCTGGTATTTAGGAGTGACAGGCAGTAAATGCTTGCATACCTTTCCCCAAATCCAAGTGATCCCCATCTTAACTGTTGGACTAAAGGGAATTTTGATGCAGTCTCTATTTTGGGGGGCCGTTGCATGTTAGTCTGGACAAAGAAAGGGTCGCAAAAATGGCCTAATGTACTGTGTGGTTTATTATGTCTTTTCTGTAACATGCGAAATACTGTGGAGTGATAATGTAACAATGTTGTCTAATGCCTTTCTTTGTACCTAGCCTGTTCCCAGCTCCAGAGAGTAGGAATGAACTACTAAAAGAAAGCAAAAATAAAACGTGTAGGGGCTCTCTCATTCTCGTCCCCAGAGCTGCTGGCGCCTGGTCCGCCGAGGACCATTTTCGTACCCAGGTGGCGCTGGCTAAGAGGGCCGAGGGGACAAGAATGGGGCTGCCCCTCTTTCTGCCACCATCCCCTTTGTCCCCAGATCTCGCACGTCTTATTTGCGTGGTCCTTTTCTAATTGTCGCCATTACTGCTATCTGAGAGCCTGGAACAGGCTACTTTGTACCGTTGGTGGCAGTTAATGCCACTTTTTTTATTAGTTGTAGGTTGTTGAGCATGTCATAATAATAAACTCTTGTATGTTTATTTCTTTCTTCTGTTTGTCCTTTCTCTGTCTTTGAAGGGTTACTGAAACTGTATCTAGTCCCACTTGTTTTCGTTATAACTTCCAGAAAGAGAAAGTAGGCTGTGGCCAGTCCATCTTTTTATCTCTGGGATAGCTTTCATAGTCAGCTAACCCAAGAGGAAAAAAAGAACTGCTTACCATCTACGAAAAACGGGAGTTTCATGTTTTGTGTGTCTGTTTGTTTGTTTCTTTGTTTGTTTGTCGATGGTGAACCTCTGTAACATTTCGTGTGCTGCAAGAGTTAATATTTTAACTCATTTTGTCATTATTAATCTGGACTGCTTCTCTCTTAAAAGTCTGCACCCAGAGAAAGCTGAAGTACAGAATCAGATGAGCAATCATCCTGATTTTGCTAAAAGAAACTAAATGAAATTTTCAGTTACATTCCTGTTGGCCTCTAGTGAGAGGCGGTTCACGTTGTATTTACCTGCTATCTGGCCACATTACAGCACTGCTTTGTTGTGGTCAGGACAGATGACAAGATACCAAACCAGTGGATAGTGTTTTTCGCGTGCTCTGATTGGCTACTCAGACTCGGGATAGTACCTGCTATTCAGCTCCCGGCATTGGTCTGTATTTTGCGCGCGAGTTTTTTTATCACTTACAAGAAAAGAGAAAAAAAAGCAATTATTTGGTGCTGGCTATCCACTGATATGGTACACACCAAAACAATTATTTACCTCAGTGTTGGTGACGAGTTTTAGATATTTTCCTCGCCGCTTCGCGACTCGGCAAATATCGATCGCTATTCACCTTCACTTCGGTGAATAATGGTTAATTATTTCACATGGTTTCATGTCTCCTATTCATCTGTTTCAGACCCAGGTCCGTGCAGAGCATAAGGACGTGAAGAACAAGATGGTGGACATCCTAAAGAAATTCTTACCTAACAGTCTGTTTTGTCCTGTTCAGTTTATATAATCTGCAATAATTTCTCGGTGGTGTCAAGGGATAATCAATCATACATGCTAGTTGAAAGGAGTGGTCATCTCAGAATAATTGATTTTCTTGATATTTTAATGAATGAACCCATTTTTCAGATATCGCAACTGAAATCTGGGACTTGTTAATGCGTACACAATAGCCTTTCCCCTCAAGAAAATTTGAGGGGGGCAGGTATCAATTTTGGGGGACGGGGGAGTGGGGAGGAAAGCCTGACTGTGCCTGTTTCGGTCCACTTTACTCCGGCTTCTCCCCCGTCTTGCTTCCTATTCCAAAATATTGCCCTCTCCCGTGGACTTCCCATAATTTTATCATGATTTATGATGGAGACAAATAAATTTGTTTAGCTTGATGCGGATGGGCCCCTGATAAAACGAGAAAAGTTTTTGTTTTTTGTCATGGTTTAAAAGCTGGAAATAATTTTCAACCGGTCAACCAGTCCGTGGTAAGCTCCGCGGTAGGACGAAATGCGAAAGAAAATCGGCGTGCGAAGCAAGCCGATCGTAGACCGGGGAAGACGGGGCGTTTTCCCCACCGCGGAGTCTGTTCACAGGCTAACCAGTCAAAGAACGGGCATCGTCACGTTTTGAAAGTTTGTTAATTTCGTTGAAACACGAGCTAGAGACGTGGAAAATATTTCCTTTAAATATGCCTTGATTTCCATAACTAAAGAAATTGTTTTCAATTGAGAAAGTAGTAGTAACGTTCAAGTCGTGTATCCCCAAAATTTTATAAAGGATATTATTGTTAATATTACGTTTTTTTATTGTTTTCAATCGACTGATAATCATTTAAGAATAACATTATAAATTGGCTCATTTGTGTTCAAAAAAAATTACGGATAGTGCTTTTGTAGAACTGAAGATATGGTGTACATTTTCAAATTCAAACTGACAATGTTTATAAAGAAGTAAAAACAAATGTGAACATGAAGTGAAATAAAACATTGTGATGCCTGTAATTGTCTCAGTGCTTGCCCACATCTGTATAGAGCTGGGCATGGGCCCGTTGCTTTAGTAATTGATAACGATGTCCAGAATCCAGTGGATGAAAGTCGGACTTTCTGTAAGATCTCTTACCCGTGGATGAAGTCTTCATTCGCTTTTTGAACAATACAAGTTTAGCGGACATCCACTGTCATTGTTTTCAGTGATGGTTTGTGAAAAACATCCAGGGACGTCAGAGAATTGAGGGATATCGCTGATCCATCCTTAGACTTACCTCAATCTTATCTTCAATCAGACAATCACGTGACATGTTATGACCAATGGCGCCCGGCAAGCTCACAGCTGGAACACTCGAGATAAGATTTTCGAGCAGAATAGGCCCTTGCAGTACAATCAAGCAGCTGGGCATTTTGTTTGTATTTGTTTTGTTTTGTTCTGTTTTGTTTTGCATTTATTTTGACTTTTTTTGTCTATTGGGAGGGACAAAAATGGAAAATTTCGAAAGGTAAAAATGTTGTGACAGGAATACAATTCTGAACTGAACAAATCGTGTGGTTCTCATTGGGTTATAGTTATACCACTTTGTGTTATGACGAACTGGATACATTTTTTCCTTTTTTTTGCCGAGCAGAATGGTACAGAATATTTTTTTTTCCAGCTGAATGCAAAGAAGCCTTGAATGCAGTAAGGAATCCTTTCAGTTTTGCCGTCGCGTGATTCTGCAGTTTCATGATGCACTAGAACAGAATCAAAGTCATTTCTTGAAACAAAACCAAGTAGTTGTTTTCAAAACCTTAAGTTATTATACACCGGACAAGTTTTTGGTAGCCAGAGCAACAAATTGGTCTTTCGTCTTTGTGAAAGCGTCTTAGCCACGTTTCAAGCATTCCCTTAGGGACCGTGGACATATTCAAATGTTCCCCACTTAACGTACACTGGACGTTAAGGTCAGACCCCCTCCCCCTCTCTCCTCCGTAACGTCCACTTACAATTTCGCACTCCATGTTTTTCTAGAGCCGATAAATTTAGGTTTGTAAAATCTAGCGAGTGCGTGTTCCTTCTGCACCATCTTCATAAGTGACAAACTACGTAGTTCACAGCGCCACCAAGTTTGTTCTCATTTTCTACTGTGGTACGTTTTTCTCTTCATGTTCTGTTATCAACATAAGTAAAATGTGTTTTTTCAACACGTTATTTTGGTTTTGTCCTAGAATCCCCACTCTAACGTCCAAATCTTGACTTTCCCAACCCCTCCCCCCCTAAACGTCTAGTGGACGTTAAGCGGAGAACTTGGTTGTTTACCATTTACAGGGGCAAACCGGTTTATCTACGGTTTATGCAAATGGTAAGGAAAGCCCTCCCGAATGGGAAATTCCGTTCGAGATAAGCATGTACCATTTGTGCGATTCGCTCTAATTTACATAGATTCTGGAACTAGTCTGACAATTGGCGTAGGTCTTGGAACTGGTAGAAAAAAGTAAAGGGAACACAATTTTCCGTTTGGATATTCCGGTTGGAAATTTTGGAGTACCTCTGAAGACGTTCCGTTTATTTCGGAAATTTTCCGGTCGGGCGAACCAAAATAGTCTTTCCATTTACATTCCAACCGAAATTTCCGGATTTTTTCGGTAAATGGTAAACACTCCTTGTGAATTTGTCGACGGCCCCTTGGTGATCTTAATAACATTTCTTGACGCTCCAAGACTTCGCCTGCAATCAACCTCCGCTTGAGGGACTTTCTACTTGGTGAACACTAGAAGGGATAGCCTAGAGGGTCCTTCACCGAAAGAGACTGAGATCGAATCCTGTTAGCTGTCATTTCTACTTTGGTTTCCTTTGGTCTGAAATAACAAACAAACAAACAGAGCACTTGATCGCAGGTTATCGAAGACTTTGCAACAAGCACAAAATTTCAAAATTCCAGGTTTCGAAAAAATTTTCGCGCGTTTTGGCACTTTGCTATTTGCCTTGGGCTGTTGACCAATCAAATGCGAGCACGTACAATAAACCACAGGGAACCCGTCGAAAGCAAAAACAAATATGGCGGACGGGGTGACGCAACTGTGTCATCTGTGTAACAGACTACGATCGTCTTTATTTGGGACTCCAAAGTCAAAAAACATGTCTGGTGTCGCTAATTTAATCCTTGCAAGTCTTGCTGGTGTGGCAGTGGCTTTAATCGCGACGTACATTCCTTCGATATGGCGACCATGGTTTGGGCGACCGTCACTCGAATCATACGCACCGGGTTTCAATCTTGTCTTAGCGCCACAGAAGGCACTCGTAGAAAAAAGTAAGTTTTTCCCGTAGTTTTAGAAACGAATATTAATGGTTTGAAACCGCAGGTTCAAAGCGAGAAACACACAGACAACGGTCAAATGTGTTCTAATGTGAATTTGACATCTGTTTTAATTGTGGTATAAGCTTAAATAAATTCCCTTCCTCATTTTGAAGAATTGTAACAAGTATTCTTCGCAGCATGTTCATATTAATGACTACTAGATTATATCGTGAAAGTAGAGAGTGACGCGAAAAACACTGCACATATAAAAGTACACCAACAGTCGAGTAAGAACCACAACAATTATGTAATTCCGCCCATCGATCATGATTCATGTTGTAAGTATTTCTAGGTGAATTGCCCACTTGAACGACTCATCAGGTTATTCAAACTCTTATCTATATAAAAACAAGGGCAGATGTGTTTTTCTGTCCAGACTATATAGCCATTTTTTTTCCTTTTCCATAATACAAAAATATATATAAACTGCCGAGGTCTAACTTACACAAGCTTGAGCTTTTAAAACCAAATTTAACAATGCAAACATAGTTAGCCAAAGCTTTAGTTATGACTGAAAATCAATAGAACAGTGCTTCTTTGTTTATATCTTACTTACATGCTATCTGGGGCAAAGGTTTGCTCTCCAAGTGAGAATAAGTGTTCTTCTAATTCGTCCTCCCAATGAGTATTATACTAACTTATGAAAGTTTATACACAATTCATCCCCAACAAGCATACCTCTGATTATTTAAATGAGCCAAATTTCTTGATATTCCCCATTTCCACTCACAATTTCCTCAAAACAGAATAAATCCATAGTGAAGAAACAACTATACCCCGGAAAAGTTCCATTTGTCCCAACGTTTGTTGGGCGACCCTAAAACGTGGAATGGTGGAATGGCGGAATGACGGAACGGCGGAAAATCACCCCATATCCTAAAACGCGGAACGGCGGAAAATCACCCCATATCCTAAAACGCGGAAAACAAAAATAGATGGCACTGATTCACGCGATTCGTTGTGACGAAAAAACAGTCACGCTTAGCCAAATGGCGCTAATGTTCAACTGCAAGGTGTCCCGCGATCCCTCACCTGTACAGCGCGAATTGTAACTAGCTTCATATTCCTATACCTTACCGCCGCCTTCAGCAGTTTACTACCGTAAAACACAACAGAAGACATCTGCGGATCTTGCACTTCTCTTTGTGATTCTCTTTTAATTTTCAAAGTCACAGAGTCAAAAATAAAATAATGAAAACGATAATTTGGACTGAATTTTCTGTTTTTTCTGTAGTCACTCAATCGTTTATCAGTCGATTCATTAATCAAGATATGTTATTCTTATACTAATATAAAATGCAAAATACTTATACTAAAAGCAGAAGTATATTTTGATATTTTTATACAGTTCCATAAGCCGTGACTAACTTTGTCTACTTAAAGTCCAAATTACAATAATAAATCATAAAAAAACATTTAAAAAGTCATAAAAATCATACTGAGCTAATATTAAGGTAACACTAGCTTTAACAGGAATTACTATTACATGTAACAGCAACTCTTATATGCAGTGCTTTGTGTTTCGAAGCCTAAGCCTAAAAAGCAGTGGATTAATTTTGGAAATTCAATTAATATGAAAGGAAAAAATTGAGTGATTGAATCGAACGATGGGCTAAAAAGTAACAAAACTATACTTTAACTATTTAGTTTGGAAAAAATGAATAAAAATCTAAGAGGATTGCCTTTGTTATCGACATTCCCTATACCAATAAGCTAATAGAACTGAGAATACAATAAGGGGTGCCAAATGGTACTGTAAGAACGGGTATCAAAAAATTGTCATACGATTCCAAATCTCGGAAGTGTTTTTAATGGGTCGCTAGGTCTCGTTTTAGTGTGTTTCTTTCCGTTTCGTCAGAGTTGAAAGCGTTTTGCCCAACATCGGATGAGTCATGGAATTTACCATTCGCCACCCTAGAGTGGTATACTACAAGACTAAGAGAGTCGATTTGACCCCAAATTCAGCTCTCTTCGTTTTAAAATACCGTCACAAGACGGTTTACTAAAATATGATAAAAATAATTAAAATTGATAAGAACTAAAGGAAATTGCTTTCTGCAAATAAACTAAAGTGATCCCCTCTTTAGCAATTTAAACTAAAGTGAACCCTCCTTTTAAAGCAAATAAATCACAATATATTTACCCAAATATTAAGATGATGAAGATATAGTATTATAGAATACGTTATGTTCTATTTCTTGAGGGTGGGTCTTCACAGGACCGTGTTTAAGCAGGTTAGGTGTATGTATGTGTGAGTTCCAGCATTGCGATCTCGTCACCAGACATCAGTTCTCAAATCTGTGCCTTGTTGTGTTGCGTGTAAAAAAAATGCACTTTTCGGCAGCTAAAAGTAACTAATGGCAAGAAACATTTTGTATCATCCACAATGTGCAAATTAAAGTGACCATTCAAATTTAACGGGATTTATGACAAAAAGTAATTAAAACCTACTCAGATCGATCCGAAAACAAAGCCAGTTATCCGAGATAAAAAGGTATTTACCTCACCGGAAAGTGACTGGCTAGCCGTCAATTCTGTTGCGTCGTTGACAGTGCAATCAAATTGTATTTCGTGTCTTGTATCACTGTATCACTCGGTGTAAAAGTAATCACATAATTATGACTGCGGAATGCAATTTATAGGTTATGTACTCTGCTTTACTAGGGGGTCGTTATTTTAGGGGGTCAAAAACTGTCAACTTTTCAGACAACATGAAAATAATGGCAGTACATAAAAACTGTGAATTTTTGTTTATCAATGTCTTTACATCACGTCATTGCCATCTATATCCTTTGGGTCCAACCCAATTTTCCAATGCTTATTATAAGCATTGAATGGGTCGCTACTATCGGGGGCATCGTTACTTTTGTTACTTTCAGGGATTTATTAGCTTCCTCCAATTTTTAACGTTCCACATTTTAAGATTTATAGTGATTTTCCGCCGTTCTGCGTTTAAGGATATGGGGTGATTTTCCGCCGTTCCGCATTTTAGGATTTAGGGTGATTTTCCGCCATTCCACATTTTAATTTTTGGGGTGATTTTCCGCCATTCCGCGTTTTAGGATTTAGGGTGATTTTCTGCCGTTCCGTCATTCCGCCATTCCGCGTTTTAGGGTCGCCTCGTTTGTCACCATAAAATGGCAATATTTTGAGCTTATTGCACAAGAAATCAAATGTCGGTATTTGGCCGCCAACCTCTGCGCACAAATATATGCAAATGTGCTAAATAAATCGGACAAGACAAAATCTACTGTATCGGAGAGGTGTGCACAGTAAGCAAGCGCAAATAGCCATGCTTCAAGCATGAAACGTCACACCCCAACACAGTAGATTTTGTCATGTTCACGTTATTGTGCGAATTGTCCAGTGAGAAGAGAACAGCGGGATGAAATTAGCATATTTGCATATATTTGTGCACAGAGGTCGGCAGACTCACAATATAACCACTTAGGTTATGTTAATGTGATCATCTTTATTATTTCCAGCTCCTTTACATGGAGAGGCCCTTCATGCTCTTAAACTTGCACTGGAAATGTTAAACGAGGGGAAAAGAGACAAAGCTTTGAAACTGTTCAAACAAGCTGAGGCTTTGTCACCACATCATCCTGATATTTTACTGCACTATGGAGAGTTTCTTGAGGAAGATGACATTATTCATGCTGAGCATCTTTACACTAGAGCTCTGGCAGTTAGCCCTGGGAACTCTAGAGTACTTGCTAACAGAGGAAGGACATTACCAAAAGTACGGCAACTAGATCAGGAGATGCTTGATAAGATTGATATGAAGAGGGACGAATTGTTTCGTATACCTAAAGGTAGTCTGGCTATGAAAAGAGCTGTGACAGAGGCTTACTATCAACACATTTACCATTCTAATGCCATTGAAGGCAACACAATGACTTTGTCAATGACCCGAGCAGTAGTTGAAACAAGAATGGCTGTTCCTGGGAAAAGTATTTTAGAACACAATGAAGTCTTGGGACTTGACGAGGCCATGAAATTTATCAATGGAACCTTACTACAAAAGCAAGAAAGAGTCACTGTGGATGATATACTTGAAATCCACAGGCGGGTCTTAGGGCATGCGCATCCTTTGGAAGCTGGAAGGTATAGAAACACTCAAGTATATGTCTCGGATCATGTCCCGCCAAGTCCATTGGATGTCGAAAAACACATGAATGAGTTTAATGACTGGCTGTTGTCCAGAGAACCTGAAATGTTGCATCCAATTGAATTTGCAGCTCTGGCTCATTACAAGCTTGTTTACATTCACCCTTTTACTGATGGCAATGGACGGACTGCGAGGCTTCTCATGAATTCTATTTTAATGAGAGCGGGTTTTCCTCCAGTCATAATCAGATTTCAAGATCGCCATGACTACTATGAATACTTGAATCAAGCTAATCATGGCGATGTGAGACCATTTATAAGATTTGTCGCTAGGTGTACTGAACAAACAATAGATGAGTATTTGTCGGTAACGACAATCTATCCTGTACATGTAGGTCACAGCAAACATCCGGAGCTTACAGACGCTCATGAGGAACACCAAGATGGTGACAAGTGAATGAAAAAATAATAGTTATTTATTTAAAATGTATATAGGGCCAGTACAGGACATGCGATATTTGTATTTATTTCAAAAATAAATAACAATATTGAACAATAGTATAAAAGGGCTGGGTACCCTTCTTTAGGCAGATCTGTTGATCTTGGTTATTAGTATTTCCAGCATGTGTTGGTAGGAAAAATCATAAGAGGCTTTTCTCAGAGATGAGTTAGGAATACGTAGAGAATTTAATCCCTGTATAGGAGGAATGTAGAAAATGCAGTACATTGAAAATGATTAAAAGGGCCAAAGAAATTCTACGTGTCAAACAACATCGTTAGCTTTGTTGAATTAAACTTTTTGAACGCATTTGGTTATCCTGTTAAATAATGTTGCATGTTGTGGAATTTTGTCTGCACTCAATTATTTCCTGTACATGCACATGTTCAGCACTGTTGCACGTTCCAGCCAAACAAATTCAGCATTGTTGTACGCACCTGTGAACAAATGCGATGTTGAATGATGTTGAATCAAAAGTTTGATATCAACCAAAATTTCCATTCAACACCATTCACCATTCAAGAGATATCAGCAGGGTGACCAAAGGCATTCAACTTGTTCAATTCAACAATGTTGAACTGACTGTTTAATGGAAATGTCGGATTAATTAGCCCGAGGCCAAATTGTTGTATTAAAAACCAATAATGTGATGGCAGTCACTCCCTTTTTTCTTTTCTGGAGGCTATTGATTCAATTTTTTTTTTCACTTTTTTGTGGTCACTTGTGGAACGTGCATTACAAGAAAATTTGATTATTGGAAAACGCAACAGCAATTTTCATCCCTCCAAAACCAAAGATGCAATAATGCATAAAAATAATACTTCTTGAACTCCAGTACTTCTAGTTGATACCAAAGGAAATTCATCTTGACTGCCTCTTCTATTAGCCACCTCTTTTCAGTAAGTGTCCAGATGTAGATGCAAACAATATATTTCCCAAGGATAACAATGGCGTTTTTCTGGGCAGAAATTATATCTTCTTGCAATGACCACAAAAAAGTCATCTAACGTAGTGAAGGATCAATTGATATTTATACAGGAACTGAAGATAATGCGAGCACTGTGATTGGTCAATACCAATTGATTATACCAGTAAACCACATGGAAAATGTGGTTATTATATAAAAGCAATATACCACACATTTCTGTGGTTTATTGGCTCAATAAACCACTTAGGATGTTGGAATAACACTCGAAAACAGTCTTCTCATGCTTTTCCAACGTCCCACATGGTTTATTGAGCCAATAAACCATCGAAATGTGTAGTATATTGCTTAATTATTTTGCCACTTTGATTTTAGTTGCTTATCTTAGTCAGAACAGACTGTGAAAATGGAATGTTCAATTCCCTCTACAACCAGGTGAGCTAAAAGGGACTCGATTAGAGCATTTGATTCTGCATAGCCAGGATGTCAATACAAAACTTTCATATAGAAGGCAGCTATATATTTACCCGACCATTTTGAATCTGCATTTGTGATTGGCTGCTTGTTTCCGTACAGTAACATGTGGTTACACTTGAAAATGGTAGCCTGGCCATTAATGAAAACGGTGGAAAGACAATCTCCATAACAAAAAGCTGTATGTCAGATAAATATGCTGAGAAGAACAGACCATTTCCAGATTTGCTTTTAGTCGTATCAAAGGGAGGCCTGGTGCACAAAGGTTCATCATTGTCATAGAGTTGATATTCACTAGGCCTCGCTTTGAAACAGAGGGTAAAGTCATTTCATTTTGGAAAGTGCCTTTAAACTGGTTTCTGTAAAAAAACTCCATAAGCTTACTGACTTCACTTCCAAGTAGAAACCGTGGGAAGTTCATGAAAGCGTTACCTCAAAAATAGGAGGAAAGTGGCTAATAAAAAATGATTGTTTGATGACAGACAGGGTCTGGCTGGATTCTAAGAACTCTTATTTTGACAGTAAATGAGTTAACTGAACGAAATACTTATTTCCTCTTTGTTAAATTGCTTAAGTAGTTAAAAATGTCACTGGGATGCATTCATGTTTTGCGTTTGAACCAGACGGGAAAAATATCCATTCTCATTCTGAAGCAGGGCCTCCGGTTTGTCAAACTCCACCACTCGTCCTTGATCCATAACCAATACTTTATCATAGTCCATGATGGTGTTCAGGCGATGAGCGATGGTTAATACTGTGGAATCTTTAAATCTGTTGCGTATAACATCTTGAATCAGACGGTCTGTCTTGTAATCCACATTAGCGGTGGCTTCATCCAGTATGATAATCTTACTTTTCTGTAACAGCGCACGCGCTAAACAGACCAGTTGACATTCACCAACACTGAAGTTGCTCCCAGACTCTCTCAGCTTGTACTCCAGCTGGTCAGGTAATTGTTGTACCAGGTTCTTCAATTGTACCTCTTCCAAAGCACTCCACAGATCATGATCTTCATACAAAGAGAAAGGATCTAGGTTCCTCCTGAGGCTGCCGCTGAAGAGGACAGGGTCCTGAGTTATTACAGCCATGGATCTGCGAGACGCTTGTAGATTGAGATCCTTGATGTTTACGCCATCGATTGTTATCTGTGTAAATACAAGAAAAAAGTATTTGAAACAATTAAAGAGTAAATGATTTTAAGCTGTATCCATGTAAAACTAAAACTGAGAAGATTACAAGGACGAGGCAGTAGAAATGTTCAGCAAGTCAAATACATGGCACCAATATTGGGGGGGGGGGGGACGGGGAGACAGGGCCGTTTTGTTTTTGTTTTTGTTTTTTTTTTTTGGCGCTCGAAAAAACGTTTAGGACAAGACAGTTTTCCAAAGGTTTCAGTTTCTGGACAAAGGCGGCAATTTATGTATACACAAAACGTATGAATGATATTAGCAATTTGATTGATCTTAATTAAGACAATAATCAGAATAACAGCGGATAACACCTGTTAACCGGACGGTTAATAGGCAGCAAATAGAGCTGCTAAGATATGAGAAGGCTTTGATGGCGGTGTGACTGCATTTTTCTTACCTTTCCCTCAGGTTCTGGCATTCTGAACAGAGCAGCCACTAAAGATGATTTTCCACATCCCGAGCGGCCTGCCACACCGACCTTCTCCTTAGCAGCAAGACAGACGCTGATGTTGTTCAAAGTGGATGGAGCTCCTTTCAAATAAGCCAATGACACGTCTTGTAATGTCAAGCTACCGGCTGTTGGCCACTCCTCAGGGGGGAGGGTTTCAGTGTTGTACCCAGGCTCTGGATCGATTTCTGTGTACGTGAACACTCTTTCAACTGAGGTCATGTGATTTTCAGTTTTGGAGGCGACGCGGATGCCATATTGTGTGTGTTCCATCGTCTGGCTTGCAAACGTCAGAGACATACCTGCCAGTGCTGAATAAGAATTTACTTTAACTCCATTGCACATGTTAGACAATACTATATATACAGTAAGGCTATGTTTAATGCAATAACTCTTACACTAAAGAACGTAAGTCACAGACATCGTTAGAGCTCGGCTGGCACGTAATCCATTATTGCCCCAACGGAGGAGCAGGTGACGAGCCCAAAGTATGTCTGCGTTGGAGGCAGATCAGTTTTCAGAATCAACGGAGTTAGTGTCGAGTTGACTCCGAGTTAAGTTAATTTGATTTGAGTTCGAATTAACTCGTGAATAATCCGTCTCACATGTTAGACAATACTATATATACAGTAAGGCTATGTTTAATGCAATAACTCTTACACTAAAGAACGTAAGTCAGTTTTTAGCCTTAACACAGACATCGTTAGAGCTCGGATGGCACGTAATCCATTATTGCCCCAACGGAGGAGCAGGTGACGAGCCCAAAGTATGTCTGCGTTGGAGGCAGATCAGTTTTCAGAATCAACGGAGTTAGTGTCGAGTTGACTCCGATTTAAGTTAGTTTGATTTGAGTTCGAATTAACTCGTGAATAATGGCAAGCAGTGACCTTAAACCTATCTCAAAAACCGCCCGTTAAAATTAATGTGCCTAAGCCTAAATACTAAACTACTCAAACTCAAACTCTTGGAAAGATGCGACAAAACTATGGTAAAAACGTCCTAAAATTATTTTTTTTATTTAATTGAAACGTAGACTGTAATCTAAAATGGGATTGTTCAGTCTCTTAAAGTACCTATGGGATAAAAGCTTGGCTAGTGAGACGCCGTAATACAAAGCTTGCAGCCAGAATGGTCCTGAAGCAGTAACATCGTAGACTGGTTGGCACAAACCACGGTTGTGCTTTATGGGGTCTATCATTTGGTGTTTCAACCCAAACTGGCTGTTTTGATTATGCACCTGATAAAAGTTGCGATTTAAGAAGACAGGCTTTTTAACCATGATTGTCTTGGAAAAGACTGTTTTAAAATATCTAGTTCCTAACCCACCGACAAATCTAATACCACCCTCCACAAAAAAAACAACAATAAACAAAAAACGAACCAATTAGCCCTGGACACAGAAGAACATCAGTTACCCGATGACTTACTAAATTTCCAGATTATGATACCCACCCGGGCTTTGTGTGGCAAATAAGGCTCCAGCTGACACAGATGTCACAAGGAAAGTACTCAGAAGATCTCCTCGTAAGGCTAACCATTGTGTGCAAGCCTTGCGCATGATAAGTGCTGATGTATTCTTGTCTTGATACCTACAAAAAGATGAAAACTTTTACTGGAATCTCTCGGCGACAAATCCAGGGAAGGGGTCCAGGATTACCTGGGGCCCCTTTCTCGAAACTCCCGATGACTTGCCGGGTCGGATAGGTATTTTTTTGGAATCTGTTTTTTATAGATTGATGATAAGTGCTTGTACAAACTTGCCAATTGTTTTCCATAAAAACATAAAGCATATCATGTTTAGCTTTGAAAATCAATAAAACTGTTAAGAGTATGTTGAAGATTATTGTACACTAGACCCAGTAAGTTATTGGACGTTTCGAGAAACAGGGCTCTGGCCCTCCGTTTTGTTCAGAGAAGAACAAGCCGTGGGGCAGAAAGCTTTTCCATTCTGAAAAATGTTCCCTTTCTTCAGCAAGTCTAGATTTGCCTTTGACTTTCTGTTACATATGATGTGGCACTGGACGTTGAGAGACATCTTCATACAAGTAATTTTCTTCCGACTTTTGATAAGGAATGTAAAAAGTTAACCACACAAATGAAAGCTACTGGAGAGTTCCGTTTCTGTGGCCTAGCTGTTTATTTTGCTGTGGATAGGTGGAATCTTCCATCACTGTAAGAGGGCACGTGATATCTGCCACTGTTAGTTTTCGCTTATCCATAAAGACCAAACAAGGTACTCGTCAGACATTACTTGGGATGTAATTCTGTGGTAAGAGTCCCTGCTTGATTTCTTTCCTGCGCTCCAATGACGTCAAGTCCGTTGATTGCTGTTTCCAGAGTAATCTATCGAGGGCAATATCTACACGGGACGCAGCCTTGCAACTTTTGAGATTGGTCTTGCAGGTGTTTTTGTACCTCGTGGGAGTAGTCTGTAGACAAGCATCTATGATGGAATTCTCAGTATATTTCCATATGGACATGTCAAGCCGTTCGAAGCTGGCACTTGGTGAGAGACAGTCATTTCTAAGTGCATGAGCCACACTTCTGTAGCACCTGGTGCTGCAAATCCTTCACTGGCATTGTTGCATGGTGGAACTGTTTCAACTGTTGGATGAGCCGGGGTAGGTGGTCCAAGATTGACGTACAGCAGCAAATAAAGGCACTTAAAGTACACGGCAATCTGTGTGTAGTCTGATGCTGCGGTCCTGCCAGTCTCTTTCAGTCTCTGTCACTGGCAGAGAAGGCCCTTGAGATGCGCAGCGTCACCTCTGCATCGAGAGAATCATTGCTGCTCACAGTGCTGTCCAGGTGGCAATGCTGTTTAAGATGTTTTAACTTTTAAAGCTGTAGATGAAACCCTTGAGTTTGTGAAACCCTTACGCTGCTTTAGGCAGGCGTCCTCGGAGACCCAGGGGCAGATAGCAGGGACGGGAGACGGACTGAAAGAGGTGAAATCGGTACGAGGAAAAGTTTACAAAACGCAAACGTTCGTTCGCACCCATTTCGCCCGTATTATGTCTCCGGCTCCGACTATTTGCCTCTGGTTCTCCGAGAGCAGCTAATTTTTTTTATCCTCTTAGCCCCTAAACAGAAAGGAAAACGAGCAAAAGAGGGTTTTTACAGATTTCTGGTATTGGAAAGTCTGTGATGACGTTGTTTAACAATTTTAGACCTAAAAATACTTATATCTTCAGGTCTATCATTAAACTACGTCTCCGATTTCGGTACACTCAATTGTGCCCAGTGAGTCACAATTTAAAAGCTAATATAATTCAACAAACGTGTTACTAACCGGTAAAATCTTCGAAGAAAGTCATCTTCCATACATGACGAATGTATAGTTTCCAATCCTGCCACAGTATCAGCTATAATGGAAAACACTGGACTGCATGTCAGTGCTTCAAGACGCCTTATCTCACGTGCAGATCTCAAGTAATATTTGGCAAGGAAAACAAACAATGCCGTTAACGGAGTACAAGTGATAAACAGCCACACATTTGTCACCGCTGAAAGTATTGTGGCACTGAAAAAGTATAACCATAGCTGAATTGCCCAAAGAAACTGGGCTGGAAGCAGATCATCCATACAACCGATGTCTTTAGAGAAGCGATTTAAGACGCGGCCAACTGGGTTTGTGTCAAAGAAAAGCAGTGGTGCTTTGAGGACTGCTTTTGTCATCTCGTCATGGAGGTTTTCAGAAGCCTTCAGAACAGCGACAAAGAAACAGAAGGAGGATGCTGCTGTGAGGAGAAGAGAGACTGTGACTATGGATCCGTACACTAAAAGCGTCAGGTAGCTCTTCTGTTCTTTATACGGCATCTCTGTCATCCTTGAAAGCCACCAATAAGGTGCGATCCACGACACTAGAAAATAATGCAAACGTTTTGGCTTACAAAGTAAACGTAAGTGGATGGATGGATGGATGGATGGATGGATGGTTAGAATAGAATAGAAAATGGAATAGAAAACTTTATTTAACCACGGTAATTTTATCAAATTTACATATGTTATCATTAAACATAGAAAATCTGTTCTACCTAAAAGCCGTGAGGCATACAAATAATCGTTATAAAAGTGCATACGTTAACAGAATAAAAGCGAGTTGTTTAATATAAAGATTACATAATTGTTGTTGTCGATGCAAAACTGTAAGACTTAATTTTCTTTTTGAAAGCACTAACAGATGGTAATTGTTTCAAGTCATCTGGTGGTGCATTCCAAATTGAGGCCCCAGTAAATGCAAAGCTGTTTTTAAACAGAGAGGTACGAGCAGCCGGGATTTCCAAATTTAATTTAGAGTTTCGGAGGTCATAGACTTTTGGACCCAACTGCTCTCTAAACATGTCTGTCATGTACAGTGGGGCAAGACCATGAACGATCTTGTACATTACAATAGCCTTATGTTGCATACGCATTTTAGCCAGCGACGACCAACCCAATAATTCAAGAATTCGAGCTGATCGCACTGAGTACGGTAATCCTGTAATAATGCAGGCAGCTCGATTTTGTAAGGTCTGAAGTTTTTTGGAGAGAGTGTCGCCAATGCTATCCCACACAAGAGAACAATAATTAAAATAAGGTTCAATGATTGATCTGTAAACAGTAGGTCTATTATCTAGAGTTAGGGCGGATGATATTTTCCGACACTGATGGATAGATGGATGGATGGATGGATGGATGGATGGATGGATGGATGGATGGATGGATGGGTGGATGGATGGATGGATGGATGGATGGATGGATGGATGGATGGATGGATGGATGGATGGATGGATGGATGGATGGGTGGGTGGATGGGTGGATGGGTGGATGGATGGATGGATGGATGGATGGATGGATGGTTGGTTGGTTGGTTCGTTTGAAAAATAGTTGGAAAGAGCCATGGATGAAGGTATACTTACCCTGAACAACAGCGAAGAAAACGGCCAAGCTGACTATCAAACTTACTGAAAGCGAAGCCCTAAAATACTTCCAGTACAGTTTCCACTTAACTGATCCAACCATTCTGTCCTCCTTCTCATCTGTCAAATCCACTCTTCCACGGCCCTTATCAACAGCAGTCACAGATTTGTAAGTTTCTTCGATTTCGCCAGTAATTGCAACGATACTATCTTTGCTCGGCTCCTCTTTCGAATCTTGGCCCTCAAGAGAGAGGAAAGAGAAACCTCTTCTGCACAAACCTCTTCTGCTCCCTCTTAACATTGTGCTGTAAGTACCTTGGTAAAAAATGGAGCCATTTTGAAGAAGTACAATGTAATCTGTATGTTTGAGAAATTGCAAGTGATGAGTGACCAGAATACGTAATCGTCCATCTAAGAATTGTTTGATGCAATTATGAAACAAATGTTTTCCCACGTTGGCATCCACCGCACTGAGTGGATCATCCAATAAATAAATGTCTGCATCGGAGTAGATCGCACGTGCCAGACTCACTCGTGCACGCTGACCACCGCTAAGAATTACTCCACGTTGACCAATCTCTGTAAGGTCGTGTTTTGGGAAATTTGCAATATCTTTTTCCAGGTTACAGACTTTAATAACCTTGTTATACTTTTGCTCCACAAATTGCATGCCAAAAACAATGTTCTCTTTCAAGGTTCCAGAATACACCCAAGGCATTTGGGAGACGTAAGCAATTTTCCCAATACAGGAGATCTGACCAGACGATGTAGACAGTTCTCCTAAAATGCTCATTAGTAAAGATGTTTTACCACTTCCAACGTGCCCAGTAATTCCTATGAGTTGCCCATTAGTTGCCGATAAGGAAAAATTGCATATCGCAGGAAATTTCGACGTTTGGCTCCGAAAACATGAGACGTTCAAAAGTACAGCTTGGGGTTGGATGTCTTGAGATGCCGATCTCAGCTTTCGAGAACTAACTAACGCTGGTTTTCCAGATCTACAGCTCTCAAATCTAATAAATTGACTGGGTTCATACTTTTGACCCTTGAAGTGAAGTTCTAACGGTTTTTCCTGTTGGTTCATTTTGCATCTCAACATCGGCTTCTTTTCAATCAACCGTTGCATCCTATCGCATGCAGTTCTTGCGTCTTCGATATAACGCAACGAATCAGATATAAAGAGTGTGACTGCCCTATTAATGTTGGACAAGGTAGAAAGCAGTGTAAATACTTTAAAGGATGTCAAATTGTTTGCTGTCAGAAGAAGAGCCGCCGTAACTGAAATAAAACCTGCAATGGCGGGGCCGGTGAAAAAAAGGGCGTAGACACTTGAGATTATAAACCCTCGGATACGAATCAAGGAGACTTCCTTTCTGCAAATAAAAGTTCGATCAATTTATGTTAACGTCTACGACAGTTCATTTTATAACAAACAGTAGTGGAATTAAGACCAGAAGGCATCATCAATCGTCTTAACGTACTAAGTTAGACACTTAGGATAGACTCCTCGACTGCAATTTGATGGGTCATCGATAACATACAATAATCTATGGTAGGCTCAAACCTTCTTATCTCTGCAACTAGATCGCTGAAGTTCCATTCCCAGGCGTACATTTTCACCACACGGATTCCTGCGATAACCTCACGCATGATCTCCAGTCTTCTGTCGGTTTGTGCGGCTACTTTCTTGCGAATCACTCCAGCTTTATGAGCTGCAACTGATCCGTAGGCTGATACAATAAGGATGAGACCAGCCCCTATCAAGGCCTGCCAGGCGACTAAATACCACACGAGAACCAAGGAGACAATTATGTCCAGAAGGGCAAAAGAACACAGAAACACGGGGTGGCCTGACTGCTCGATGGCCTGAGCATCGTTGGAAACGAGATTAATTGTGTTTCCTGAAATAGTCTCATCTAAGGCAAACCTGTTTAGAGTAAGAATCTGAAAACAAAAAGATATAAGAAGTGGTTGGATGGGTCTTATAATTTAATACGACAGGCAGGCTGGTTGAAGTTACTTCAATTACTGAATAACAGCAAAGCTAGGAGACTGTCAGAAGCCCATCTCAACGGGAAGGCCTCATCAAAAGAACCGGCTTCCGGTATTAATAGCTGGAGGGAGGAACTATGTCATAAATTACGTCCTTTTAGTTAACTTTCAATTTGAGTACCGACTATCTTCAACAGAGTTGCAACCGTCATGTTCAAGGCTATGATTGAAATGGCTCATCCTGCATAAAGCCCGGCCCTGGCTAAACGATCGAACATTTTCGTCCAACATCGTGTTGGAAGAATATGTTTTACTGGTTCACCTCCTCTGTCAACTTTGCCTTAAAAGGTTTCCCATGTTTGATCTGGATCAAAAATTTCCACCCCACATTAATATTTTGCCTCACAAACAAATGTTTGATCGCTTAGCTTTCTCTGCCAACAAGGCTTGCGAAAGCGACAAAAAGCAACTAACCAGAAACGGAATTTGGGTGACGTCAATGTATTTTGTCAGCGGTAAACGCAGAAAGCGTTGTATGGGTTCACTTTGTCTGATGTTTTGTCAAACATTATTTGCCCGTTTAGCCACCGCACGTTTTGTGTGAAAAACACGCTGTTGGACTAGAATGTCTGATTGTTTAGCCGCAGCTTAACGTCAGGTTAAAAGTGCGAATTGGCGAATTACGTTTGAATAAAATAGATTGTAATTTTCTACTGCCTTTGTTTAAGATCGAGAAAAATTTCTTGCCTTTTTGTAAACAAATCCAACCACTGCAACTTTCATCCTGATTGCTACCATGTCCATCTTGAATGCTGCCTGACTACTGCATACCGATCTTGCAATGGAGACCACAGACATACCAATGACATAAGATAGGGTTACTGCGTAACTGATCTCAGACACTGAAGAAATGCTCTTCAAGAAGAACCACAAGATCAAAGGGAGGAGATTAAATGTCATTGAATAAAAAAGCCTAAGGAACACCACGATGAAATAATCTCTGTAGGGAATAATCGTTATCATGGCTTTCCAAAGGCGAGGCTTTGTTTTCTTTTGCTCGCACGCTCTTTCTTCTGCCAGCCATTCCCTTTCCAAGTCACCAACAAGTTTTTCTGCTTGAAATGAAGTTTCGATTGGAAACAGGTGCTTCTCTTCAAGTGGTTCTTTGTTTCCGAGTTTAAGTACATTGCTTATCCAGCTGAAAGTTAACAGTGAGAAGAAACCTGCTGTCTCTCGTGGATTCTGAACAACAGAATCTGCCATTATTCACTCACTGACTCTCTTTTGTCGTCAGTCTACATTTACAAGAAAGAGAATTGGTGTAAACAGAATTATGGTTTCTGGTTGACGGTGATACAAATTTGTAACTGCGTGTAGGACATGCGTGATGGCGTAGAAGCGTATAAAGGCAGGGCCCTTTTACAGATCAGCGGCCTGAAAAGTGGTTATATAACCGACTGATTCAGTACACAAATTACGGAACCACCCTTTTCCACGCTAAACTTCTTGAAACACTTATCTGGGGACACAGCCTTGAACTGAGCTGAGAATAGGGCACTAGTTGTCACTTGGTTGTCGATAAGACGAACAACATCCTGCATGAGAGAAAGTAAAACAAAATATTTCTACAAGCTACCGGTTCGCATGGTTCTTGTTCGGTAAACATTTTTTTCAGTTGCATTGGAAGGTGGCTACAAAAGCTCAATTCTGATCGCGTGGATGATGCCATAAGGGCTCACGGTCACACCAGATTTCACTTTTAGGAAGAAAATTATCGGGCAATTTAGTTTTCAGGAAAAGAAATATTATTTACCACCTTCAACAAAAGCGATAACTAATAAAGTACCGCATTCGTTTGTTGATGTTGCATAAGACCTTATTCGATAAAGTCACTCAAACGTATCCACAATTTTGTTTGTTTGTTTGTTTGTTTGTTGTTTTTTTTTGGGGGGGGGGGAGTTAAAATGTTTCAATTTTGCCACAAATCTTCCACTAAATTACCATTACAACTTCATTGATTTCTCCGCCTGTGGCAAAACGAAGCATTAGTGTCCAAGTTTATTTTTCAAACATGGTTTCTTTAACTTTGTTTGTCATGCACACTGCTCATTCCGTTCATTCCCGGCCGATTTGTGTGCGTCATCAGGTTTTACGCCCTTAACCGTAAAGTAAAGACACTTTTAAGCCTACATTAGAGTGTTTTGCAAACGGGTCTGAAACACAACAGAATTCATGGCAAATTTTGCTACTAAAAATAGCCGGCCAAAACAAGAATTTCAATTGCCCACGACCTGTCATTGTGTGGACAATGTTGTCTTTACCGTGTTGGTTAATACAGCTGAATACTATGGCTGTGGCTACGAATATATTAATAAGCCACTTTGACAACTGCTCTCTTCTCTCTTACGTAATCTTAACGTTTCCGCGGGATAGTTGACTTTAGGTATTAACTTTGAGTTACATATTGTGTTCACCCGCCTCGATAAGTATTTTTAGTATCTTTTTTAGTATTTTTTTTCTATTTCTATTAATTCTACTATTGTATCTATTGTACGTGTTAGGTCAAAAGATAAAAGTTGAAGTTGACGCAAATTTACATGATCACGTTCATTTCTCTAATTAAGCAGGCGTTATAATTTTAACAGAGGTGCTCTAAAATGGGTTTTAAAAAAATGGTTGCGTAATTTTTGTGTTTTCATAGAGGGCCAATGTCTAGGGAGCTCAGTTCTTGTCCAAAAACCAACGCCATGTCAGAGACCAGGCTAAATAAACCACCCACTGAAAATTCTTCAGCGTCCGCCTTAAATATTTTAAGTTTAAACAAACTCCAATGATAAATATTGAATCGCTGGATGGAAACTCACCTTTCTTTGCGATTTACAGCTCCAAATCAATTCCAGTCGACTTAAAGTTCAGTAAGAACTTTCGTTACGAAAACAACGTTAGGTATTCGTGTTATCGATCGAGCCCTCTGTTTTAAAATTGCCCCGGGAAGGGTTAATTGTTTTTATTGAAATTACCCCACTTAAGATATTGTGTCGTTGACTTTTGTCTTTGGATAGGAAAACAGCTGATGCATAAACGAACAGATCATCAATTGCATAAATACGCGTTTCAGTTTGAAACACGAGCAAGGTTGCATGAGGTATGCAGAAAACATGAAAGTACACCGTAGCAACCTAATAACCTCTCATTTACCTTAAACACTTTGGGAGGAGAAAATAATTACCACAGAAAAGGGGGCCTCTAGGACGTCTTTGGAAAGCCCGTTTGACAGGTTTTCGGTTTTGGGTTGCGACCAATGACCCAGCCAAGCTAGTATCCTCTGACCCCAAATCTACATATATCTCGTGTCAAGGTCAATGTCAAGATCCAAAGTGTCATCTTTGACCAGGATCTTCCTTTTCCAAGGAAAAGCGAGGGAAAATGAACGAGATCACTTAACTCTGCGTCGCCGCAGCCGCGATGCCTTTTCTTTACACTGCAGTCATGCGTTGCGGGCACACATGAAGAATGACACGATCTACACGTTGATGCAAACCAGTTAGCTTACATAAATATTTAAACGGCAGAGTATATCGTGATATTCTTCATGAAGATGAGAGGGAGGATATGAGATTCGTGCTACATGTCAAGGGAACTGAAAAAACTCCAAAATTCCTGCCTCATGCGTTTATTCATTCTAGCCCATGAGGGAACGACTGACCATGACTTTGTCCCCGTTGTATGTTTTCTGAGAGACAAAAATGAGGACGAGGAATGAAATCCCCTCCTCCCAAATCTTACGTCAACAACTGCCCAACACGTGACACAGATGATAGAAAAACCAAAGTTCATGATTGTAAACTTTAATCATTAACTATTGGAGCTGTCTCTTGAAGAACAAATTAAGTTCTGACAAATAAAGAAATTACAACCTCTTGGCTAAAATTGGTTTACATGCTTGAAACATCAAACTGTGAGCTCGTTCGTCTAAGTTTTTGTAGCTTTACTAAGTACTTCGCCCCTAAGAATATCACTTGGCATTTTTATTGAAAAAGCCTAACCTAACTAAACGTTATACACTATTTACATTTAAAACACGATGAAACCTGAGTCCAGAAACTTCAAGAGACCGTCCAAGGAACGAATGTAACTTGTATCGTGGCTCGGTCACGTTGTCAATTCATACATCTTTATTAAATTCGTTACTCACTGGCCAACAGAGCAGTTTATGCGCCGATCAATTCGAAAGTTCAACATCCCCCCCCCCGGGCAACCCCCCGGGCATTTGAACTTTTGAAGATTGGCTTGTTCAAATTCCCTCCCCTCGGGGCAAAAAAGCCGTTCAAATTCCCCACCAACTAGTACTGAAATAACACTCCTCAAAGACAAATTTCGTCTGCAATCAAACACTGTTCACGCTTTTCAGAGTGAGATATGCCGTAATGACACCTTCAAACTTCTTTTGAAAGAGTTATTAACTAACAAAGGCGAAATTCTATCTTGGAAATCCGTCATACCTGCAAAAACCGAAAAAAACTCTCGGGCGTATTACGTCAGAACAAGAGAAATCCGGTTCAAATTCCCCACCCTTTCAACGCAACGTTCAAATTCCCCCCCTCCCTGGGCACGATGCACAGTCAAATGCCCGGGGTATGGCCGGGGGGGGGGGGCGAATGTTGAAGTTTCGAATTGATCTGCGCATTACAATTGAGGGTACAAAGTGTAAATTTTCGAGACGATTGGTTCACTCTGTTTTTTACGTCTTCTAAATTTTGTCTTCTGTTCAGATAGTCTAACGGCTCCATATTGTAGAACTATCTATCGTTATAGTACAACGCTAAATCTTGGCGCACTCCCATTGGTCGAAATCGATCACGTGACGCAATAGTGTCTCTCCTCAACGGGCGCCTATCAGCGCATAGTGCCCGTTTTCGGTAATTTTCGCTCAAAATTTAGCGTTGTACAATAAAAACAACAGAGCCCTTCTGTCTCAGGCCCTATGTGTGATAGGTTCCCAGCTCGGAAATTTGACGTTCAAACTTCATGTAAGCTCGGGCAACCTATCACACGATAGTGCCTTCGACGGAAGAACTCTATTGTTTAAATACTTGTCCATAGTAAAGTCACGACCTTTAGAATAGCTACGAGGTAATTTACTACCTCGTGACCTAACCTGTTGTTATCCTGTACTTAAACATTTGAGTCCCCTTCCTTAAATTTTTACACGCTTAACCTTGCTACATGAAGCTTTCTTTCATAATTGCTAGTTTTCCTCACTTCTTGAAGTATGATTTATCGTTATAGCCATGTTGCTTAGCAACAACTTTCTGCATTACCTTGGCAACAGTATCGAGCACGCTTGTTTTAGACAGTCTTATTTATCGTTTCCTAGTCAGATTCCTTTACAAACGTTTTTCATACATGTTCTTGCATGGCTTTTATGAGCCTTACTAATTCTGCTAAGTTTTCTTTGGGGTTTAGTACTGAATTGCGTTGGGATTGGGGGGCGGAGGCGTGGCTACACAGGACATGTGTTTGGAAAGGATCTCTACAAGTATTGCCAAAACAAATGCGATTAAAATGTTTTATTATGTAATTTCAGCATCTAATTTCAGTGGCACCACATTTTTTTTGGCTACTCTTCTACAGGTTGTCCCAGCCTACCACAAAGCCTCCCTACAACTGTATTTCACAATCTGTGTATGTACTAGGATTGCGCACTGTCCAATTTGGACAACAATTCGCCAATCCCAGTTTGTCAGTCACAGGAATTTTTTAATCCAATCATTTCTCCAAACTGAACAGTGCGTAGCCCTAGTACTACGTGTTAATTACATTGTGCATTGTACTTCGTGTCGTCCAAACTGGGAAATAATGGGTTAAAAGCATGAATGAGATTTTAGGCTACCAATATAATTTGGGAACATAATTGGAACCTCTGCAACTTTGCTTTTACTCGGAGAAGATTTTGACATAAAATCCACGAACTATCTCTTTGCCAGTCAGATTGTTTTATTTCAGAGGGACCTTTCTTAAGGCTTAAGAATTTCTGGAAATGTACGAGCTATGTTTTTGAAGAATAATTAGTCTTAACTCTTATTAATTATTGATTTTTTGTCAGTCTTCCATATATTTTTTAAAAAAAGATGGCGTTAGAAACGAACGCCTAATTTCTGAGTGTGTTCAAAAATAGATGAAATTTTGACTTCTGCTTGTGGCTGCTTTTAATACTCTTCACGATTTATTAACCCTTTAAGCCCCAATATTAAAATGCACGTTCTCCTTATTGCTCTCCATATATTTCTTATGTCACTAGTTGGGAGAATTTGCTGAAAGATCAAGACATTTTGACTTTGGAGATCATTTCCTTCGTTCTCATGACCTGCATGTTTGATCAAGTAATGATTTTGTGAGGAGAAATCACATGCTTGTCACTATTGGGCCTTAAAGGTTAATTCCAGAACACTAGATCCCTTACGAACTAATTTAACGTATTTTCTGCATATTGTCGATCGGTTTATGAACATGAACACACTAGTTTTGTTACTGGATTTTATCATACATCCTCAGAGATTCTTCTAGCTTTTGAATGACCTGAGAAAAAGGGAAAGTAGGGGAACATAAGAAAAATGTAAGAATACACAAAAGCGATATAAAAGGGGGCTTTTCGAGAAAAAAGGGTATCATTTGTCAGTCACTTGCTAACAAAACATAAGTTACGATTACACATCTTTACATCTGCAGTAAATAGTCTCTTACACGTGAAAAATCGAAAGTACGCAACTTATTTAAAACAGGAGGCCACATCACAGAGCTTTTACCCTAACAGAATTGCACTTTGGTTAGGTTTTCGTTTTTAACTTACCCTATGATGAAAGCTTATTTGTTCTTGAATAAAATGCTGCATCATGCTCTTGAAGTCTACGACTTTTTGGTCGTGAAAATGACTCATTTCCGCTGTAAAAACAAGTTTGAAATCATAATTAACACGTAAAAGACAGTATGTTAAGGGTTAAGTCCTTCAGTTTAATTTCACAAAACTGTTAAAATGGCAAATGGTAAATGCAATTGTTTAAAGGGGAAGTTCGCTTAGCTAATCCAGCTAGTTCACAGGCACTCCACTGAAATAATCATAAACAAATAGCTGATCAAACTGAACATAACACGACTAAAAACCCCAACTGGTGGGAGGCAAACCAGTTGGCTATGTACAACCGTGGCCGGGACTCGAACTCGGGTCATCCGGGTTGCGAGTCCAACGCACTAACCACTCGGCCACGCTGCCTCCCTTGAAGTATAAAACTATCGCAAACTCCCAACCCGTTTTCAAGCAAGGTGCAAACATGGCACGGCGCTTTGTTTAAGACATAGTTCGATTCTTTATTTAGAAAAGTCATCTTTGCATACAGGTAACTGAACAAGACAAGTTGCTTACCAAATGATACGTTCGTTATTGTGTCTGCTCGAGCATTTACTTCTTGAAATGTGGCGTCCTGTAAAGTAAACGGATAACAAATAACAAATTATAAAAAAGTGTTACGTTGTATACCTCATCTCATCTTACATACAGTTCTGACAAGTAATAAGACAAAACCGAATGACTAGGGCAAGTGACTCCCCCCCCCCCCCCCCCCCACCAAAATAAAAAGCAGCTCAATTTATAAACCGGCGGTCGCCTTATGGCGAAGGCCGATTAACAATTTAAGATCATATCGCGCTGGGCGGACAATAGCCTGCTTGCAGGCGGTTTGTGGATGTTTTTATTGCGGAAAAACCCGGAAAACGCGGAGTTCGCGATTCTCCCCTTGTCTTTGACACTCGCCCCAGACCGATTTTCGCGCACGTCCAAGATGGCGCCGGCGATAGCGAACTCCGTGTTTTCCCCCTTCCGCGATAAAAACACCCACAAACCGCCTGCAAGCGGGCAAGGTGGACAGATGATACCCTGTCGTGCAGTAGCCTGCTAACAGGCTCACGCACTGAGTTATTCAAGGGAGTAACTTGGCGGCGGGGCCGTGACTAGCGAGCCGGCGAGAAGAGTGGGGTTCGCCAGCTCGCAAATCGTGGCTACGCCTTCAAGTTACTCGCGCAAATAACTCAACAAGCGAGCCTGCTCGCAGGCTAGTAGTCCAGGCGTATTTTGGGTGACCAAGTAGTAATATGCCTTAAGGTTTTTTAAGTCAAATGGTGAAAAAAAGCTTGGGTGCACTCGCATGCGAATTTGAGCTTTATTAAAGTGGACTGAAAGCACATGAAAGTGCTGGCCAAGCATAATCGCAAAAGGCATCAAGTTTCCAACTTAAAACGATTTTGTGTTTATTTTTAATTACACTTTGCTGTACGGTCCAGCCCCTTAAACTTCGTTAATTAGCAGCTTGTACAACATTTCCTTGCAGCAAGTGCAGAGCATTATATTGGACGAGAGCGAGTTGCAATGAATGTAAAATACCTCCATTTTTTCTTCATCCTTAAGTCTCTGACATTCTTTCACTTTGCCGATCGTACCCTATGAAACAAACACAAACAATGTAACTATGTGTTTTGTTATGAACTATCAGTATGCGATGCTTATAGCCTAAAACCCTGTAAACAACAGTGTAATGGGAAAATGCTTTTCAGGCATACAAAGTGTGTCTGTATGGCTCCATTTGGTTAAGAGTGGAAGGTGTTGTGTTGTGGAAAAATCCTGTCCTTGCCTACTGACACGTATGATAGAGATACAGCTAGCCTAGCAGCAGAGCTCGTAAACAGAGACAACCATGACCATTCCAAGGAGAAGAGGAAGGGGGAGGAGGAAGAGAGGAGGAGGAGGAGGAGGAGGAGGAGGAGGAGGAGGAGGAGGAGGAAGAGGAGGAGGAAGAGGAGGAGGAGGAGAAGGGGGAAGAGGAGGAGGAGGAGGAAGAGAAGGAGGAGGAAGAGGAGGAGGAGGAAGAGGAGGAGGAGGAGAAGGGGGAAGAGGAGGAGGAGGAGGAGGAGGAGGAGGAGGAGGAGGAGGAGGAGGAGGAAGAGAAGGAGGAGGAAGAGGAGGAGGAGGAAGAGGAGGAGGAGGAGATACTAGTAAACACAGGGAAACGCCAAGGGACACGATGTCGCGATCTTTACAAATCGTACAATTTGTCTAATGTGGCTGAACTATCGGGGAGCTCAATTTCTTTGGGGCGGCGTTTCCATTCAAGCAGAGAAAGTAAAATTTACCGTCATGTGTCATGTTGTTGCTTTGCAGAGGAAGGCGGAGAATTTGTAAGAATTAAAATGTAGAAAGCAGCCGTCGCTGTTGCGGTTGCTTCAAGGTCCCTAATGTCAAGGACAGAATGAAAGCGTGACATAACATTTACCTTGTGAACTTGTAAGATATCTGGATATGTACTCAGCATTCCAGAGTACTCTTTGAGTCCTTCTATTAGCGGTATAAAGTCATTTTTGGGCTAAAAAGAAAACAAAGAAACATATCTATTACAATCATCCAGGTTTATTTTACTAATTGGCTTATGAGGGATAAGTAGCTTCCTTCACAGATTTTAGGGGGCCCTTTTTCACAAATGTTCGCCGGGTGGCAATCAAACGTTATTCAACACCAGTCAACTTTTTTCTACAATCTTCACAATCACTTAGGGTGCACAAACACGTTTAACTGGCCGAATTTTTAGTCACGTGCTACTAAAAATTTTGCACAAAGTCAGGAAAAAATAATCATATTAAATGCACCTATGTACATTTGCGGAACATGGCTCAGTCCACCATTTTCACACACATCTGAGAGCTTGATATTGTGAGGTACGAGTTGCTCAAAGCACAAATGACACTGCCTGGAAATTTATATTCATTACTCAACGGTATTCATACAGACCTGCTCAGCGTGCATTTCTCCAATGTCATCATATGTTTTTCCCGTATGATCTACAGCTTCAGTTAATCTCTTAGAACCTATACAGAAAACAGGTCATTTCTTACGTATAATGTACATAGACTTTACAAAGGATACAAATACAATTGAACCCTGTTTTATTAATCTATGAAAAGTGGGGAAAAAGCGCGAAAATAAATCAGCGGGTCAAGCGAGCCAAGCGTAGACCCCCTCCCCGTCTCTTCGCTCATTCTCGCCCTTCGTTTTCTTCGCCCTTTCCTTTCTTCGCTCTTTCCCTGACCAGAGAGCCTGTTCACAGGCTGTTTTATTGGACAGCTAGCTCTCCGATCCCTTTTCAGTCAGTCGAGTAGCTGAGCTAATTAAGAAGACCAAAGGGAGCAAATAAACCGAGGAGAAACTGGGGGAATGGTGGGAAGTCCAGTTTCCCTCGGCTTAAATTACCCTCACTTACTCGACTGCCATTAGTATTGATACTTCAGTTCTAGTCGCAACGTGTCGGTAATAGCGTGGTTAGATTGTATAGCCGTTACGACACAGTCACATTTTCAGAAGAGAAACTTTATATCTGAACACGGAAACTGAGATGAAAAACCAGGGTCTTCAAAGCAGCCAGATGATCTTATTAAGGGCTAACTGCAGCCTTGAAAGTTGTTGGCTCTTTCTTTCTTATTTTTTTGGAAAACGAAGAAAGGCGCGATTTTTTTATTGACTTGTGAACTTATTTTTTATACCTTATTAAAGGAGAAAGTCACTCCAGAAACGGTGTATTTTTTGAAATCGCCAATAAAAAGATAACACTAAGTTGAGTTACTGACCGCGGTTTTAGCATCCAAAGTGCATCCGATCCCACTGAAATTCCTCTCCAAAGAGGGCCAAAATTCAACACTGTGCGCCGCCATTTTGAATCGTACTTAGCAGCCTGGCCGCTTGTCCGTGACGTCAAATCGTACAACGAGACCAGCGGTCGGGTAACGTGGGCTCTGTGTTTAGAGCCCACGTTAGCCGACCGCTGGATACACGGCTGATTTTTTAAACCTCAATAGAGCAGAGCAAATCATTTAGTACAAGAGAAAGTTATCACTTACTTTCTGTATCTTCATCGATAGCAAAAGCCGTACTGAGCGACGCAAACGTGCTCCCAATCTTCTTGTATTCAGTTCTGTAAGCTGTCAAAGAAGAACAAAACACGTTCTAGCCTAAATATCTGGCAATGAGGCTAGAAAAGATAACGGCTGATCACAAAAAAGTGTCTCCACCAAATGTTCTTGATGGAGAAACAACTTCACGGGAAACCAAAAGGTAAGGTAAGGTAAAGTCGAATACAAGCCACAGGGAGCCCACATGGCCAGAGCGCATCCCTAGTTTCTGTAGCATGAAGCAAGTGAAACAACTAAGAGTACTGCTACTCCCCCCCCCCCCCCCGCAGTGTTCTCCTTCTTAGGCGGTAACTGGTAAAATTTAGCGCTTGTATCACCGCGTGTTACCGGTTAGAAGCACATACTAAGGCCCGGATTAGAAACATCCAACAGATTTGGATTGTGACATGATTAATTTATCGGATTGATTTACGAAAAAATTTATGTCAGTCGTAGAACATACCACGTCAGTCTTGTCTTTATTCTCATTGTCCATGCGTTCGTACAATATTAGACGAAGTCTTATGATCTCGACGTTTCTAAGTTCATTATATAATACTCTCATCTTCTCAACGTTTCTCTGCATGTTTCTACCTTTCGTAAGATGTTAGTCGCATCTTTTAAAAGTTGCTCAGAATGCTAGTACATTCCTAAGGTATTAGCCTTCTCGACATTTTCCGTGCGATTAAGTGTGGTCGTCAGTGTTGGTCTTTTCTTCACGACTGTCCACATTTCTCCGTACGTTAGAACATTCAAAAGCATTATTGCTCTCTTACTCGTCCGTATGTTAGTATATTCTTAATTAAAATGTTGTTAGTTGTATCTCCTTGACATTTCTCTGTACGTTAGCATTGTCATAGGATATTAGTGTTATCTTCTCCACGTTTATCCGTATGTTGGTTTGTTCAGGTTTATTCGTAAGGTGCTGTTAGCATTTGTCTTATCTTTTAGGCACTTCTCCGAACGTTTCTCAGGTTACTTTAAGCTTTTTCTTCTAGATGCTTGCCTGTACGTTAGTACGTTCCTCGTAACAGGAATCGCAAACTTCAAGCATTTTGTAACGTGTTCGAGACACGTGTGAGTCTAGTGTCATGCGGGCAACATTCCGGGTCTCATGACGACAATTCCACTCCGGGGTAGAAAAGGATTTTCAACAGAGCTGCTTTACCGGTCTAGGAAACTGGTTTACCTGTTACCCTGAAAACTAGGGAGAACACTGTCCCCCTGGATGGGATGCTTAACCATCGCAGGGTTTCCCCCAGCAGTGTCATCGGTACCCAATCCACCGTACCGAAAAAGATGGTGACTGGTACATTTACCCATAGTTCGTAGCGAACAAGAACCCTAAAAACGCTCATAAAAATGCAAAGAAAAGTTCTAAAAACTTCAAACTTAGCATACAGAATGTTGCTAGCACAGGGACAAATTTATGCAAAAAATATGGCTTTTTATGTGCCTACCGACTGTGTTAGGTTCGCAAGGTATTGTGGTAAAATGTACAGCCATCATCTTTTTCCGAACGGTGGATTTTACCACTGGGTGGAGAGAGACAGTGTGAAAATGAGTTTCTTGTCTAAGGAAACAACAGAATGACAGGGACCAGGTATCGAACCACTGACCTTCAGATCTGAGGTCTAACATGCTAATTACCACATCCCCATGCTCCCACAATACAGGAGACCAAAACTGTGGATCATCCACACATCAAGTGCACTGCACTTAACTACACAGCTACAGCACTTCTCCACAGGTTTACATCACGCCTTAGGTTCACATTTTTAAAATAAAAAGTTTAGATTTTGATTTGGCCGTACCAATTTTAAATAAGAAAGCGAACGGTTTAAGGAACTTACATCCTTGGCACTTCTCACAGTGCACCTGTCCTCGTTCTATGATTCCCTTGACGCTCTCATCCGTATTCTTTATAAACCGTCCAAACTGTTCTATTCTATTTTCGCTGAAAGATAAGTGCAAAACACGTCTACATTGAAACATGGCTATGACATGCAAAGCTTCTATAATTAACTACCAAAACCCACGCTCAACAAAATTGTAAAAAGTACACCATAAGCATGACATACATGACTTTTGTACTCTTACTTTGTAAATTTACTTCAGAAACCAAAGCAAGAGAGCTCACAACTTGATACTCAAACCTCAAAGTTTTCAAGTTTTGAAGATTGAGGATCAAGTTATTCAACCTTCAAATGACTGTCATCTTACAAAAATTCAGGCTTGGACAGGATTCGAACTCACTACCCTACATACAACTGGGATTGGGTCATTATGAGTTCATAATATACCTTGGAGATTGCACAAATGTGAATGAAATATTTCATATATTATATGAAAAATCATATAATTATACCTTTATAACTGTGATGTTCATTGAATCATTATATGCCCCCCACCCCCCACCCCCCAGTTCACACGCACATGCAAATACATGTCTCCTTTAAGCAGTTTTTTTTTAAATTTTATAATAAAGCATTTCCTTCCGACCCTCAAGCCCAACCCCAGTCAAAAAAAGGACAAAGACATTCACATTATTTGTGTTCACCTTCACGAACCCCACGTATTTTGGGCTGCTGGTGTGACTATTTCACTCTTTACTACTTACATCCTCTGACAAAGCGGTAAGTTGCACGTTTCACCAATGCATTTGTATTATGTTTATCACTCAGTCTATAACTCAGAAGTAACAAAATATTCTCGTCATTATGTCATCCCACATGCAAGCAAATTGTGAATAAGCTGTCCTTTCTTGTAGCATGAAAATTAAGCCTATTTGATCAGAACTGAAGACATCAATGAGTCTCAAATATCATGAGTAATGTTCAAGCGTTGGTAATCTTTCCATAGCAACACACTTTCAATGGCAATTAGTGAAGATTTTTTGATAATCCAACATCAATTAGCATAACAACTTACACTGCCTGCAGTTCAAGTGATTGTTGTGGACAGTCCACTGTCATGAAAAAAGATGCCCCCACAAGTTTATCACACTCCGCTTTTCTCTTCCCTTGCTTCCACTCCTGACAAGTGAAAACACTGTGAAACTTCTGTCCAATTAATTTAAGGTACTAAATGTCTGATTAGCAATGTTTGTAAAAGACTGAAGAAGTGCAGAAGATAACTCAGTGTCTGTCTAAAAAGTAGAGTGTACATCTTAGCAAGGTACTGTGCCTGCCTAAGGAAGTGCAGTGCTTGCAGCAACATGGGGTGTCCAGCTTCAAGAGGTGTTTGCTTAAAAGACACATTGATCAAGAGGTGTCAGCTCAATGTGGGATTCACTTTAGAGAGGTGCTTCCACCAACAATGGGTGTCCACCTCTGTTTGTCTACAAGATGTTGTAATACATGTGTATGGCTTAAGGGAGGGATTCACTTAAGAGAGGTGCCTGTCCTTTTTTATGTCCAAGTAGATAGCTGCAATCTGCCCCAGCCTGCAAACTTACAATGACATGTGTGATGTCTTAGAAAGGTGTGGTTTTTAGGGGTGTTTAAGTGGGTTGGTACAAAACTTGACCCTCCCCCCAACCCCCTTTGAACCCCCCTCCCCCCAATCTGGACCTTCATAATGATATGGACCACATTTGGACCTACTTCTGAAACCCTTCTGGAACCCAATCTGAATGCCCTTTTGGACCCCCTTCTAGAGCCAGTATGGACACTGTTATATTTCAAAATGAAAATATTTTCAGTGTGAAATATCCCAGTCCTTTCATTTTTTCTTCCTTTTTTACCCTGAAAACTGCAGGGTATCCAGTAGGCTTGATTACCAGCCGCTGTTCGGGAACCAGAGAAAACAGCAGAAATCGAGCCTAGGTATCCAAACATAAGCCTAAATTCATTGGGGTCAAAAGCAGATCTAAAGGAGGGGATGGGGAACAGAGAGGGGGTCCATGTTGTACTAAACTGTGTTTAAGGGAGGTGTAAGGAGATATAAGGTGCTGCAGGAACGGACATCACAAGCTGTAGATGTCCAGTGTTTGTATGTGTGTAATATAAGTTGGAATGAATTTTATGTTTGTTCTGAATGTTCTAGAATGTTATGAGGCTCAACAAAACGGCAACTCCAACTCAGCGACGTTTTAATTGAGAAACACATTTTTACCACATGGCTGACATTTTTTATCCTCGTGGTCTCTCTACCCTGGCGCGCATGCGCATACAAAATTCCCCAACCAGGGGTACTGTGGGGATACCTAGAGCTTTCTGCGGAACAATGTTCTTACCTTTTCATTATCCCCACAGGTAAGAAAATGGTGAAACACTGTACTACTAGATAACACAGGATGAAGACATATTCTATTCATCCACATCTGTAGTTTTTCTCTCCTTTTCTCCACAAACTCTTCACCAAATCTCCCTATAATAAGAAAACAAAGTTTCAGATACTAAGACAGCATAAAGATTCAAGGACCAGGCACAAGCCATGATGTTCTAACTAACCAAAAAAATTCATTACCAGACCAAGTTTTCATGAATGGATACTCAACAAGCTTCAGGCACATTTACTATTTATTATTAGTAGCTAACTAGTAAATGATTGCATTCAGGCAATAAATGATAGTTAAATTAGCTCTTATTAGGAAATCTGGTCCTGGACCATGATTAATTATTTCAGACTCCGGTACTTATATGCGAATGACCAAGAAATTGGAATTTTTGTCCAAGAACCATACACTTTATCTTCTGCAAAAAAGTGTCAAACTGCCCTTCCCCACCAAACCTTCCCCATCCATACATGCATACAGATAATTAAAGGTTGTTAACTAAACATTAAAAACGAGACACTGAATTTTGCTATTGCAAACCGCCAAAGAGAGATTCACTCAATGCTGCATGACGCATGAAAAACTCTTTCTAATGCATCACTGTACCTGTTATTTGTTTGTCCGGTAATGGTGGAATTGAAATGGACGTAAACTTCTCAACAAAACGGTTATACAGCCAGTCAAAATGTTTATACCGCCTGCTAACAACAACTCCAGTATTCTTTGGAAGAAAAGATACAGTTACAGGTTGAGTAAAATAATAGTATATATATCTTATTAGATGTCTTGGTGTGAAGTATCGCCATGTATTTTTACAAGTTGTGCTGTATTTTATATTAACTACAAACAATGAGTAAAAACACGGTGATACTTCACACCGAAACATCTAATAAGAGATTTATTATCCAACTTAACCTTATTCAAGTATGCACACGGTACTGTACAATAAGCAACTGTATAATATTGTGGGATATTTGTGCTCGTTTCGTGTGCTTTCTGTAAGATAACTAATACATGTACAGTTGGATAATAAAGGTAAATGCTGAAAATTTCCACATTCTCAAGTTACAACCAGCTTGCTCGTGTGTTAACATTTTTAATCTGTGATAAATTGAATCTGTTTATTAGCAGCTCTGACTTATAGTCATGCAAATGAAGTTGTTGCTAGATGGTGATTCACACCAACAAATATCTGAGAAATGTCTGCAAAAGTTCTTTCAATTAATGATGGCAAGCAGTCCAAGCCTTGAGCTCACCAATTGGCTTCCAATTATTTTTAGCTTATTCTACAAAATTAATGTAACTATTGACCATTCCACATCAAATTGTACTCACAGCCAGTGTCTTTGCCACTGATGATCAGTTATGCCCTTCCTTAACACTGAACCTTAACACTGAACACTCTTAGGCAGGTAAACAGTCTTGGGGCCCTTACTTGCCTACTACAGTGAGTGCATGCACTCAGAGGCACTGTTAAAATTGTGATACAGCCTGATGGGGGTATGTGTTGTTCCAGAAAATATCCATACTCCTGTAATCCCTAACCCCCCCCCCCCCCCCCTTGAATTTCCAGTGACATTCAATTCCCTGAGGTGGGTATGCCTGTTGGGTATTTTCTGTTCCGCGCAATGCAACTGCGCTCATTAAAAACAAACTTTTTATTGCATGATAAACTTACACTAGGCGTTATGTTGTAAGCAATAAAACTCTTCATTCCTTTGTATTTACTCTTCTTCTCAGGTGCATTTATTATACAAGTAAATGGTTCAGGGCTGTTGCTCCACACAATTCTATTTCCATCTCCCTAGAAAATAAAAATAAAAACATAATGAGTGAGACAATTATTAAAAGTCACTGTGCTTCTGTACCAGTCTGAAAACCATGAAACAACACACTTGTTAAAAATTGCTATAATTTTATGGACTGAGAAGACAAATTATTTGCAAAAAACATGGTTCTGTCTCTACATTTCCTGTGGTTTGACCTCTTATCGAATGGTTATTCATGAGAACTGGCAAATCAAAGTCAAATAAAAGTGCTGCAAAAATAGCAGCTTCTTGAAATTTTATTTTCTTTATGAGAACGATGTGGTAAGTAACATATAAAAGAGTGACGTATTCTAAAGAACACCAGAGATGTGTACAGAGAAGCACAAGGTAGTCAGCTGATTAAATGTTCTCAAGAAAGTTCACAACCACTTCTTTCTTGACACTGCTTGTGTAAAGGTGCTTTTGCATAAGGCAATGGTACCTTTCCATTATGCCAAAATTTTCAGAAATTTCGGTAGAAACATATTTAAATGGAACGCTTCAGTCCAGGTGGAAATTTTCTGGAAAAAGTGGTCCACCTTCAAAGGCGGTGCTCTTTGACCGGTCGGTCCGGTCCGACCGAAACTTGCCATTTCATTTTCAAAAATTCTCGTTTCCAGTCCCACTTCACTGAGGAGTAATCAAAATTTCGATCGAAATGTGTATAGAACACTTTGGTCCAGTTGGAAGTTTTGTTTCTTTCTAACAATGTCGTCCCACTTTCCCTGGGTTAGTTCCACTGGTCTCTGACTGGTCGATCTGGCATAATGAAAAGCACCCTGTTTCCTCCAACTTGCAATGAAATAGATAATGACAGCATGGCAAGGCAAGTTGCAGAATAGTACACACTGCAATTTATCTCGCAACATTGCAAAAAGTAGAAGCCCAGTCTACTTTTCCTGCAACTCGCAACATAATTGTTTGTTGCGAGACATGTTGCGAAGAGGGGGTGTTACATCCACAGTTTCGTCTGTAACTTGTCTTGCAATGCAACAGCAGAAAAAAATGCCTCATATAACAGCACCTTAAACCAGGTGAACAAGTTCTTTTTATCACAATCATGTTGTGTTACCATAATATGCAATTAACCAGTTAGAGATGAATTAATCATGGTTATATTTGGCTGTCTAGCTGGTGTCCATTTAAGATACTGGACTTGGTTCATTTGGCTTAATTAAGGGCAATACTTAGCTACATGTTGGTGTATTAGCTTGCAAGAATTGGAAACAGAAAACTGCGAATAGGATTGACATTCCCAGTACCTTGATTGACACTCTTTCCTGAGAAGGAATTTTCACATCGGTGTGTGATGTGCCAATAATGTATGCTTCCCCACCAGACTTGACAAAATTTGAAAACCTAGAAAATAACACAATTCTTGTAAACCTGGGGTCAATTTAATAAAACATGTACAAGTGTAACCTACAAGTGTAGCTATTGTTTTCAACCTCTGAAACAATAGCTACACTTGTAAATTAGACTTGTCAATGTTTTTATTATTAATACCACTATAAGACAGCATTAAACATTTATCTCTTGAAGGACCCAAGTATTTCAATCTGGAATATCAAGAGCACATTTCTTTCAATATTTCAATATTTATACATTTTGATTTTAGTGCACCCTACTTTGTTAAGAAAATTTCTTCAGCCTAATTAGGTTGCTTTGAAAAATGCAATCTACATCTCAGACACTCACTTACAAGACAGACCCAAAAAATACTTGTCAGTGATTTAGAATGAATTCTTGAACATCAAACACATTGTTTCAAATATTGATGTAACACTGCACTCAGTTGAAATGCTTCTCAATTATGGTATATGCAGGTTGTAACATAGCTGCCATGAAGTTCTAAAATTTTTAGAACTTCATGGCAGCTGATCGATCATTCTGATTTTTTAAATTTCCCCCTCTTGCGTTGCACTCAACACACTCGCTCATATATGCACATTTGCAAATACACATAGGATGTTGTTGCTCAACCCAAACAACAATTATTCCATGTCTTAACCATGTCACTCACAAGTGTTTATATGGAAGACTAGAGGTGGGGAGGGGGGAGGGGGCAAAAACTTTGCACTTCCCACACACTTCCCTCTCCCCCTGAACTTCTATCCAGCCTCCTAGTAGTACATACCCCTCCCCTCCCAATTCCTGCCCTTTTATCAGATATTTGCTCCTATTCCATTCTTTTGATATTCCACTTCCCAGCCCTTATATTCTCAACTTCCATTCCTTTCTTACTGTCACTCCCACTGGGTTTCCCTTAATCCCCCATTAAATACCTGTTCATGCTCTTACGAACAGTGCCCGTTCTCACAATCCCTGATGAGTTGGTGTCTCTCCTAGGTAATGATGCGACTGTCCCAGTCTCCTGATCTCCGCCGCTGTAGCTGCTGACTGTCTCGTCATCATCCCAGTCATCATCCCAACCATCTGCCGTATCTATTGAGCCTTGGTTATTCAACGGAGCAGACGGCAATGGGCGAAAATTGCTCGACTGAGCTGGTGGGTATGAATAGTCAACGAGCTGAAAAAGGTACAATAATTCTATTTAAATAAATTAATTTAATAGTTATGTTATAATATTATTTCATCGGTTTTTATATGAATGGTAAATCATTTTACTATTAGCTGACTGTTACCAATATGAAGAGCACTGGGTATAGTGTACTATACCCATTTTTTCATTCTTTCATGTTTTTCTTCTTTTCTTTTTCGGTAGGTTAGTTACCCCAGACTTCTGGTTTACTCAGTCAAACCAACAGTTGTCCCAGATTTCTGGTTCTGTTTATGATGTCAGGAATTCAGTGTAACATAAAGTGTCAATAACATCATGACATATTTCTCTAACCACTATTACTAGAATATAATATCTCACAACGTATTTGTCACTGACAAACCATTGTTAACTTTGCGGTAGCCATACATGTCCTGCTTAACACACATACGCAACTAATTTAAGTTGCCTACGTAGGCTTGTGTCTGGAGTGATACTACGATCTTTTTCATCCCGGGGATTGGCATTGGGTGGGGGAAGACAGTAGGGTCTAATGCCCCTTTGGCTTTACTTGCTTTTTTTAAGGTGGCTTACTACAGTTTTTCTGAGACACAATTGCGCGCGCTGAGAAATTCTCTCTGACGGCATTTTTTTTCGCGCGTGCAATACTTGACGCCATCATCGAGAAAAAGCTGAAAACACCTCTGAAATCTGGCTTGTAGAAATCGCTCGTGGCGTACTATTAACATTCTTTATCATGAATGGACGAAGCCTTGACGAAGTTGGTGAGCGCTACCGGTATAAAATATCTGTTAAACCTTGACAAAAACCTGGAGAAGTTGTAAAAAATTCTCATGTATATCGCACGCGCCATATTGCGTTATTTCAGCGCGCGCTTAAGTTGCACGCATGCTCAGTTTTGCTCACCAAGGAGGTCGCAAAAAAATCGCAAATCGACTTTTTTACCCCAATCTACTCGAAAACTGACCGTATAACCCACAGTAAAAAATTCAGAATCAATTCATAGTAGTAAGTTTCGCCTGTAGACAAAATATTAGCAAAATCTGTAAGAGAGATTTTTATTAATTCTCAAAAAAGCAAAAATTCGACATTTTCTTCATTAGCAAAAATTCTGCCCTACAGATTTTCATTTTCTTTTGCATAGTTGTTTATTTATAGCCACTTTTCAAGTCCTGAAAAATTGAGGTAGGGTCGTACGGCTAGATTTTGAGAAAAAAGCCCTAAAAAAGTCTAGTTTCCAGTCCACCCCTAGCACACGGTCTGTTAAGTTTGTTATTTTCTAAGCTTTTCATATTTTTTTTCCAGGATAATGAGGGTTAATATCTTTTTTTTTAACAGTTGTAGCAACAAATAACCCAAAAGAAAACTCCTGCTGGCTTTAAACTAAAGTTTTAAAAAGGGCATCTTTCTCTTCTGAAAACTGTAGTAAGCCACCTTAAATAATTATCTGTTCTGTTAAACCTCAGACAAACTGGTTCAACATTTCCATTCAACATAGTGTTGAATGATGTTGCATCTGCTTGATTGACACCTTAGACAGGCTTCCTGTCTCCTGATATGAACATGCTTATTAAAAATAATTAATTCTCAATAGTATCACCAAATATATTTGTGTTTAACGGCAATATCCTTCTGTTACATCACATAAAGGAAAATTTTCTGAAACAAACTGTGGTTAACCCTGGGTTAAAAAATCAATTATCTATGTCAAGCTTACCACCTCCCAGATTACTGCTGATGTACGCAAAGTGTATAAGCCAATATTTTAATTTAACTTTTACCTCAAGAGTTGGGAAAATTGTATGTACTAACGACAGGCAATTAATGACAAGACGTGAACGTCCTAAGTATTTCCGAAAATGCCGGTAAACACAAGCACGTGTTGGTTCCTGTTAAAACTTGTGAAACAAGTTACGTAAAAAAAAAACGAATACCTCTATTGAGGGACTTATAAACCACATTAAAACCTAATATACTTGCCTAGTAGTTTTTCAGCCAAACGAGCTTTACACTCAGGAAATGAATAATTTTCCTACGATGTTGTAATTGCAATTCTTTACAATCGACGGCTGACAACACTAATTACGCGTATTGTTCGCAAAGATTTGAGGATACATAAAGTTGATGCAACATTAGTGGCGAATAAATATAAAGAAAACGCGTGGAAGAACAAAATTGTTTGAATGGATCTGTTTAACACACTGTCAATAGCTTGACTAACTGGTTTTGAAACAGCCTTGGTTTCTTTGCATCACTCCATCGGTTAAAAAATTCATCAGACTAATTTCAAAATAAAAATCGACCGAAGGGCTTGAGCTTAACTTAATTGAAAAAAGAAAAACTTAAACTTAATTAGAGGGTTTCTTTCGAAACACTTTTCTGAATTAAAACACTTTAAACTTGGAAATACGATTGAATTGAATTGGAAAGTGTTCAAATTTCACCTCAACGTATGCTTCGGGAAAAAGTCCGCGGGCTCCGTTAGGACTAATCCCTTCCCACCAGCCATCACCGACATCCTGCAACGAAGCAGTCACAAAATAATAAGAAAACAACTAACAACAATTTAAATCTAGAGGAAAACAATAAGTGAAAAAAGCTTCACAAATTACTGCACGTACGGTGCGAGTCACGGTCAAGATTTCATCCGTGTAGACAACAAGTTCTCCTGAGGCTGTATCACCTTCAAAATCATACAGCACTCGAACCTGAAAATGAAATCAAACAATAACAAAGCTTAGACAGAAAGCAACATATCTTAAACAGGAAAATGTCCAAGAGATAAGTCTGACTTGCCTTACAGCCAGGCGATACTGCCATTTTTATGAACTTTGAAATAAATCTACTCCATTTCCACAGATGCTATTTTAGGTTGTGATGTCACGTGAACAAACCAGCGTTGGCAACTCTTCGATTGTGTCAGCGGGATGCGAAAGCTGAAGTATCTTTATGAACTTGTTTCTGTGTCTTTGGTAACAGTTATTCCTTGTTTTCCTCGAATGTTTTCCGTGTACAGATTTTAGCCGCAACGGAGCGTTGTGAGAGATTTGCGGCACATTGGGTTTCCTTATTCGACGTACCAAATGCTAACTTCTTTTAACCGCTGTACAATTCAAAGCGCTATTCAAGATGGCGGACGAAACTGAGAGAAATGGTTCAAAACGTAAACGAAAGCATAGTCGCGGTTTGCACGTGGAAAAAGGAAAAGAAAAGAAACTCTTTCAATCTAAAAGAGTTTCGAAAGCAAAAGAGGCTCAAAAAATCCAACCTCGGGTACCCAAAACTGCTACAGAGATGTCATGCAACTGGAGAGTTTTACAAGCAGTAAGGTTTAATAATCTTTTATTACCCATGCATTATGTTACTTATGTATCATAAGCTTCTGTATTAATGCACTAAAACCCTGGGTAAGGTTCATATAAATATGTGCACTGTTAAACTGCTCCTTGCAAGTCTAATGACTTTGAATAATTCAGGCTTCAATCAAAACATAACTCCACGTGTGTGGAGGACTTCCTCTTTAGGATTTAGCAAGTAAGCAAGGTAGATGTATCTACGCAATCTTGCTTATAAGTCAAGTAAAATTTCAAGTCGCTCATTGGGGCACTGTTGATAAAGAGAAAGATTGTAAAATTTACAATCTTTATGAAGGTTATGAAGGCCATTTAACACCCCCCCCCCCCCCCTTTGTTGGCAAGGTACGTTGACATTTTCCTTAACCTCAGAAAACCAAAAGCCCTCGGAAAAATGCACTGATACTCATATATCCCCTCAGGAAATGTGCTGGATATGTCTAATAACCGTCAGAAATTTTTTCTTTTTTGCTCCCTCCTCTCAGGAAATCTCATCTTTGGTCCTACTTACAACCTTCAGAAATTCCATTTTTTCATATACCTCTTCAGAAAATCTCATCACCCGGGGGGGGGGGGGATATTAAATGGAATGGCCCAAAGTATACTGTATACAAACATAAAGGGATAAAGTCACACACGGGCCAAGGAGGCCCACACAGCCGGAGCTTGTCCTGGTTTCCGTAGCACGAAGCAACTGAGAGTATTGCTATTCCCCCCTGGATGGGATGCTAGTCCATCACAGGGTTACCCCCAGCAGTATGTCGCCGGTACCCATTTATACACCTGGGTGGAAAGAGACAATGTAGGGGAAAGTATCTTGTCTAAGGAAAGAACACGATGGCTGAGACTAGGTGTCGAACCACGGCCCTGAAGTCCAACGTGCTAACCACTACACCACGGCACCCCCACGTATATACTTGCATACATATAACTTTATTTAAACTCGGTTAGAATCTTCGGTGTTTTTAAAAAAATGACAATTTTTAGCAATGTATAGCGTTGCTCATTTAGTTTGTTCTAATGTGCCAGCCACTACACCAATACAACTCTGTTTGGCACATTAAGTTCAATAGGTGATGTAAAGAGAAAGGTCACTATATATAGGTGCACAGCATCCAATTCAAATGATACTGGCGTAGCAGCCATATTGGATGACATAAACAGAAGTAGCCAATGAAAAGCCTTTTATTAGTGGCACCCAACATGACTACAATGGCATAACATGAAGAGCAAGGGTTCAGTTAGTCCTGAGGTTTTTTGGGGAGGGGTATATGTGATTTGCCTATTCTGTAAGGGTTAAAAGGATGATGAGATTCTGGCAGGTACTTTTTGGGGAGGGAGGATATGTCTGGATATGTAAAGAGGTGTAATTTTCTTCTGGCAGTGGGGGGTGGGGGCTTAGCTTTGACCCATGGGCATCTAGTTTTGACCCATGGGTATCTTTTTTTGGATTGGGGGGGGATTTTGATCTGTGAGTGTTTTTGTTTTGTTTTGATGATGATGATGATGATGATGATGATGATGATGATTATTATTATGGTTTTGGTGTTACAATTTGGCATCATTTGTATACACCTCCTATCATTTTCAGATCTGAATGCCGCCTCTGCGTAACAGGCTCAGAATATTTTGCTAATTTTGTAGTCCCATTCTAAAGACAAACTGAAAACAATAATTGTAGTACTAATAAGACAGTAACATGTCTTGTCAGATGCTTCAAAAAGAAAGGAAGATTAAAGAAGAGAAGGGAGAAGTGAAAAGCAGAAGAAAAAAGACATTCAAGAAAAAGTTAAAAGTAAATCATGCCCCAGAAAATTCTGCATTAAGGCAAGTTTGAACTAAAGAATGAGCTCAAATGTCTGTATGTGGGTGAAAAACTTGTGGGTAGAATGTAGTGTAACAACATGATTGTGTTTCTATGCAAAATTGACTGAAGAGTATACTAGGCTCAACAATGGTTCACAAAAGTTCAAATTAAAGGACAGTAAGAGGACAAACAAGTGAAAGGTTGACCTTCTGTGCATTCCAAATTAAACTTGGAGCTTATTCAAACTCTTCAAGAGTGCGTAAAAGTTCCAGAGAGCACAGGACAGTTTTGGGACACATGAGAGCAAGGGACTGACCTCTATAAATTTATTACCTCATATTCAATTTGGGCTTGCCTAGTGGAATAATTACCAGTAACAGTTGAATAATTATCGGTAACAGTTGAATAATTACTGGTAACAGTGGAATAATTATCGGTAACATTGGAATAATTACCGGTAACAATTATTCACCAAAGTGTTTTAGTACATGTATGTATCAAACCAGTGGATAGCCAGCACCAAATAGTTCGTATTTTTCTGAGAAATGACAGAAAAACTTGTGCGTGAAATCCAGATGGCTAGATGACAAAATCATGGGAAATAAGAGGGCATACCATGAAAAACGGGAGGAAATTTGTTAATAATTTATTATAATTATTGTTAGATATCCTGCGAGTAGAAAAGGGACATGAAAAAGATGGCAAAATCATTTATTTTGATTGAGAGGTTTGGTTTGGCAAGTTAATAACACTCTGCATGATCCAGGTTTGCACTCAGTCATTTTTTACCTGAACTTATAACCAAGTTGAATTGGCACTGCTCACCTTACGTATTGTCTGTGAGTTCATGAACAACTCAGTTTCATGAGATAGTAAAAATACTCACTGTTAAATGAAATTCTAGGAAGTGATGTGTTGCCTTTTATTTCAGCTCCGATGAAGTGTGGTTTGATGATGTTGATCCGGAAGATCTTGAACAAGTTACAGGGTCAAAAAGAGTTAAAGCATGTAATGACGATCCTAATGAAACTCTGGTTACTGGCAATCTTGAGGGGTTGGTATCATAATTACTAGTAGTAATCGCAGATTAGTGGAGTGCGTTCGACTGCAACCCTTGTCAACACCGGAGTCTCCTCAGCTTTCTGATCTTTTTCGACCCTTCCCCTGGGTTGTTATCGGTTGATATATTTTCAATAGAAAATCAAACATTGTCAGATATGAATCTTAAAATAACAAAGTTGCGTGACGTATGTTATTTTTCAGGCGGACATATTCAGTTACATGACTGCTTGTATGTACTCATCGAAAGTTTGACATGTAAATACAGAATTAAACTGAAATGTTGCAAGTACCGTTGAACTCTTTACCTTTGATAACCTCCAAAAATAAAGTAAAGCACTTTTTTCCTCTTCCCATCATTCCCCACACTCCCTTTCAACCTCTCCCGTTCACTGCACCCCTGTTTTCTCTTTCACTGTTGTTTACTAATAGGAGCCTCTGTGGAGGAGAGAGGGCCTGGGCTATATATTTCTCTGAGATCTCCTTTTATATATGAACATTTTTTTAGTCACAGTCATCAAAAATACACAACTTTCAATTAATTTGTTTATTCCATGATTCTTAGTCAACAATGATTGAGAGCACCATCAGAAATGATGGAGTCACATGTATGCTGCTATCATAGCCATCCGTGAATACCATTCCCTCTCAAAATTACCACTTGTAAGGGTTGCTCAACTAAACTTGTTTTGTTGTCAAGTCAAGTTATCTGCACTATTTGCAAGACCGGATATTAAACCTTTAAGCCCTGACATAAAAATGCATATTCTCCTTACTGTTCTCTATACGTTTCTTATGGAACTAGTAAGGATAATTTGTCTAAATGTCAAGACCTCTTATCCTTGGTGATCACTTTCTTTATTCTCATCACTTGAATGTTTCAACAAGTATTGATATTGTAAAGAGAAATTTCATCTTCATCGCTCTCAGAGCTTAAAGGATTAAGTGATGTTTGAACGTACAGTACCAGTACTGTCTTGTTGTAATCCTACTGTTAAATAATTTTCAGATTAACTAAAAAGGTTGCTTTGGACTGTGAGATGGTAGGAGTTGGATTTGAAGGCAAGCAGCACATGCTAGCAAGAGTGTCTATTGTCAACTCACATGGTCATGTTGTTTACGACTCCTTTGTAGCACCGCAGGAAAAGGTTGTTGATTACCGAACTTCTGTCAGCGGTGTAAAACCTGCAGATTTGAAAAATGGTAAGTTGCTCACCCTATGTTTCTTCACTTTAAATCCAGCAAAGAAAGCCAATCAGTCACACAGACAGTCACTTGTCCATTCAGTCTATCAGCCTGTCATTTATTCAGCCAGTCTTAGGCTGTACACTGTACATGTAAGTTAGTCAGTGTCAGTCAGTCAGTCAGTCAGTCTTCATTCAGCCAGCCATGCAGCTAGCCAGTCAGTCATTCAGATCGTCAGTCAGTCAGTCAGTCTTCAAATCAGTTAGTCAGTCATTTAGTCATTCAGTCAGCCAGTCTTCAAATCAGTCAATCAGTCAGTCAGACAGTCAGTCAGTCAGTCAATCAGTCAGTCAGTCAGTCAATCAGTCAGTCAATCAGTCAGTCAGACAGTCAGTCAGTCAGTCAGTCAGTCAGACAGTCAGTCAATCAGTCAGTCAGTCATTCAGTCAGTCAGTCAGTCAGTCAGACAGTCAGTCAGTCAGTCAGTCAGTCAGTCAGTCAGTCAGACAGTCAGTCAATCAGTCAGTCAGTCAGTCAGTCAGTCAGACAGTCAGTCAATCAGTCAGTCAGTCAGTCAGTCAGTCAGTCAGTCAGTCAGTCAGTCTTCAAATCAGTTAGTCAGTCATTTAGTCATTCAGTCAGTCAGACAGTCAGTCAATCAGTCAGTCAGACAGTCAGACAGTCAGTCAATCAGTCAGTCAGTCAGTCAGTCAGTCAGTCAGTCAGTCAGTCTTCAAATCAGTTAGTCAGTCATTTAGTCATTCAGTCAGCCAGTCTTCAAATCAGTCAATCAGTCAGTCAGACAGTCAGTCAGTCAATCAGTCAGTCAGTCAGTCAATCAGTCAGTCAATCAGTCAGTCAGACAGTCAGTCAGTCAGTCAGTCAGTCAGACAGTCAGTCAATCAGTCAGTCAGTCATTCAGTCAGTCAGTCAGTCAGACAGTCAGTCAGTCAGTCAGTCAGTCAGTCAGTCAGTCAGACAGTCAGTCAATCAGTCAGTCAGTCAGTCAGTCAGTCAGACAGTCAGTCAATCAGTCAGTCAGTCAGTCAGTCAGTCAGTCAGTCAGTCAGTCAGTCAGTCAGTCAGTCAGTCAGTCAGTCAGACAGTCAGTCAATCAGTCAGTCAGTCAGTCAGTCAGTCAGACAGTCAGTCAATCAGTCAGTCAGTCAGTCAGTCAGTCAGTCAGTCAGTCAGTCAGTCAGACAGTCAGTCAATCAATCAGTCAGTCAGTCAGTCAGACAGTCAGTCGGTCAGTCAGTCAGTCAGTCAGTCAGTCAGACAGTCAGTCAATCAGTCAGTCAGTCAGTCAGTCAGTCAGACAGTCAGTCAATCAGTCAGTCAGTCAGTCAGTCAGTCAGTCAGTCAGTCGGTCAGTCAATCAGTCAGTCAGTCAGTCAGTCAGTCAGACAGTCAGTCATTCAGTCAGCCAGTCTTCAAATCAGTCAATCAGTCAGTCAGTCAGTCAGTCGGTCAGTCAGTCAGTCGGTCAGTCAGTCAGACAGTCGGTCGGTCAGTCAGTCAGTCTTCAAATCAGTCAATCAGTCAGTCAGTAGGTTAGTCTGTAGGTAAGTTTAATAATCAGTCATTGATCAGTCAGACCCTAAACCATTCATTTTGTTAGTCCATCAATCAGTCATTCAGTCCCTAAGTAAATCAGTCGATCAATCAGTCTCATTATCATTCACCCAATTTATTCAGTGAGTTATTTCAGCAGTCAGTTTGTCAGTCAGCCTGTTGATCAGATAGTCAGTCATTCAGACATTTAGTGAGCCAATCGTCATGTCAGCCAGCTAGTGCATCAGTCAGTCAATCAATCAGTGGGTAAGCCAGATAATTAGTCAACCAGCCTTGTCCAAGCCAGCTAATTAGTCACTAACTCAATCACTAAATCAGTTCGTAAGAGACTGGATTTTAAAACATAATTTGTATTTCTTGGTTTTCTCACTCTACTGATTATTTAATTGTTTTCAGCTCCAGCCTTCAAGGCAGTTCAGCTTGAAGTATCAAAAATTCTCAATGGAAGAATCCTTGTAGGACACGCTTTGAAGAACGACCTTGCGGTGTGGGATATTTAAGTATTTTTTTCCATCAGTTTATGGAATTTTCTCCCCAGATACACAGAAAAAAATTTCTTTCACAAAGAAAACATCTACGGAGTAATTTTAAGAGAGTGTTCTTTCATGAATATTATCTCATACTCAAGATGACATAAAATTTCTTATCAAGTAACAAACAGGAATTCAGAGAATAACATTCCAATATGTTTTTATTTCACAGGTCCTGCTTCTTGATCACCCTCACAAAAATATCCGAGATACTGCTAAGTACAAGCCATTCCAACAAATGGTAAAGGTAAGGAAGTTTTTACCATGAAGTTTAAGTTTTAAGTCGGTGAAGTGTGATCATCTGGGTGAGTGTAGGCCTGAGAAGGACTGTTTGTGATGACATTGACTTCTGCTCAGGTTGTCAAAACTTCGGTCAATGTCATCTCAGATACAGTCCTTCTCAGGACTACATTTCCCGGGATGATCATACTTTACTGATTTATGATCTGTCTCCTGGGTGCAAGCCACTTACTGTGTTTGAGTTATGGTATGAAGACAGTGGTCAGGTTTACTTTGTGCAGTAAGATACATGAGTTTTTTTTTTCTTGGAGCATTGGGACCGCCAGACCTAGATTTCTGAAGATGACATGGCCAGTTCAAAAAATTGTCCAAGAATTGCTTAAGATGAAGCAATGTTTCGGAAGGTGTCTGAATATTCACGATGTGATTTATTCCTTTGGAGAACTTCCAACTACCGAGAACTTACAACATCTTTGGCAGTCTTAAAAATTAGTTTGGTCATCTTGAAAAATCTTTTATTCAAAGTTCTGGCACTCATCTCTTGTATTAAACTTCAAAAAAGAGTTGGCTAAGGCAAGCCTTAGCTCTGGCCTTAAAGGGGCTACTCACCCTTACTTGCTATGGAACTTAATGTGAGCAAAGAAATTACTTTAAAATGTCAAAATAACAGCTTCGTGACAAACAAAAATGTGTCCCGAGCATTAGATTTAAATTTACAAACAACAGAGATAAACTTTGAAAACTGTTCAGCCTAACAGTTTTTCAAAAACCCCAATTGCAATCCGTGTTAATCTTTTTTCAATTTGGGCCATCCATGCCTTCTTTTGTGTTTGCTGTGTTATTTAAACCTTTCGTTGATGTTTTAAGTGGTTATTTTTATGTTTCGTTTGATTTGGTGGCCAGGTCCTAGAAGCTGAATTTCGCTAAATTCCGTGACACAGCTCTTTTAATATCATTAAGTAAGTAGGAGGATTACTTCTTCCTCTTACTGGAAGCTTCTCATCTGTAAATTTTCAATTCCTTTCAGGCTCTAGATAGAGAAGTTGCGACGAACATGCATTTGTTTCAACTGACCAGACTGGTTTTTGTCTCAACAGAGTAAGAAGCCTGCGTTAAGAAATCTTGCAAAGCAACTCCTCAACATAACCATTCAAAAAGGCGAACATTCTTCTGTAAGTAGATAGAAGTAAACTCCTTCTTAACAGACACCTCTTTTAAATGCTATAATAGTGTCAGTCCCCAATGTGCTCTTTTACTATTTTATCTCCCCAAGTTGGACAAGAATGAATGCATAGTGTCAGTCTTTGCTGTGCGTCAGTCCTTTGCTTGGCTCCCTAAGATGGATACCTCTCTAAAACAGACATTTCGCTTGGGAGGTCAATGGAACCTTCCACTGGATAATTTCCTAAGTGCACAGAACTTAGAAAAGGGTAGTTAGCCTTTCTTCTCGGGTGGAACTTTACAACTCTGAAATTAGTAGTCACCATTAAACGTTTACCATCTTTCCTACTAGTTCCAGACGGGTCACGTCCCTAAGACAGACATTCGGATATGTTGGACACCTCTATAACGTAGACAGTCAGAACTAGTGGACACCTCTCTAGGGCAGACAGTCAGATCTGTTGGACACCTCTCTAGGGCAGACAGTCAGATCTGTTGGACACCTCTAGGGCAGACAGTCAGATCTGTTGGACACCTCTCTAGGGCAGACACTCAGATCTGTTGGACACCTCTCTAGGGCAGACACTCAGATCTGTTGGACACCTCTCTAGGGCAGACACTCAGATCTGTTGGACACCTCTCTAGAGCAGACACTCAGATCTGGTACCAAGTATCTTTTCTGAGAAGCTGACTGTATTCTTGTAATTCAAATTCTTGTCGACAGGTTCAAGATGCACAAGTGGCCATGAAGCTTTACACACTGCACAGGAAACAGTGGGAAAGACAATTAAAAGAGACTAAATTCAAGCATTTAAAAACAGAAAAATCAAACAAACAAGTAGCTACAGGGCAAATTAGATAACAGCACTGAAAGGTCTGTCTGTACTGTTTGGGTCAATACCACAGAGATACCAATCAAGTGCTGCAGACTGAGTCAGTAGGAGGTTAAGCAACCACGACGGGAACGGCAACGAAAACGTCACAAAACGAAAGCTTAAATTAGCAAAATAATGACTCTGCATGTGAATTATACATTCTGGTTCATTTCATTGCCGTGCTCTACAAAACAACAACGCAAAATGAACAATTTTAACATTTTTAACTAGAATGGGAACACACAACGGCGAATTTTTCTTTCTCTAACTGAACGTGAGTGCTGTCCCTACAATTCAGTTCCCGGATTCCCTGATAGTTAGGCAATATTAGACAAGTAAAATGAGTTGAATTTAAATGACGTTTTACTTTGCGTTGCCGTCGTTGTTGCTTAAGTCCCTATTGTCAGCAGTGTTGTGGTCAGTGCCACAGGTATACCACTACTACAGACCGAGTACTTCTAGGCTGTGGATCAGTTGTACTTGGATTTATCTACATCGGTCAGTAGGGTCAATCATCCTAGCTCAGATCAAGGCTGAAGGCAGAAGTGATAACCACTTGGAAGAAATGGAACAACGAAGAAGCAGAATGTCTTAAGTTTCATATGTTGTCTGTGATCTTTATTGGGGAATCAACTGAATGCGCTTAGTCAATTGGGGAATTGGCTCGGTTTTAGCTTTTTCTCTGAGAAGTGATATACCAAGCTGCTTTTGACAGACTGTTTAAAAAACTTTTAGATTGCGAAACTAGTTAAATCCTGCCAGTGAAGATGACAAAAAGAACATTTTACTAGTACTTGTATCATTTCATTTCGATAATACCGGTAAATGTTGCAAAATCATCGGTTACTTAAGAGAATTGTCTCAGTAAGGGATCAGGTTTCCTGCCTCAAGTCTGTTAGGTCGTTGACAAAGAGATGGCAGTGGACATCAGTCTGGGGGTCCAGGTATCATGCAGCTAACCTATTAGTTCGTTGAACCTTATTACCACGCAGCTACCAAACCATTCAAACCACTTCTTCGTGGAAAACGTTTATCTTTTGGAGGAAGAAAATCCTATATTGAAATACCAATGATAACTGCAACCCGTGGTATTAAAGTCTCACCCCCGCGGGAGTCTCACTCTTCTTCCTCTCCTTTCTTCACTTGTGATATCTACTTGTCATTATGATCTTTCCTCACTTCTTTGTTCTTCCTTTTTGCCTTAATTTCCTTTCTTAAAAATAGTAACAATAATAATGTATACTCTTTCCAATTGATTTATGACTGGCCCGCCTAGATTAGCAACTGCTACCTGTGAGCTAGTCCATTGATGCAAGAAATTTTTGAAGCTAATTGTTTTCCAAGCCACTTCTGTGAAGCGTTCTGCATGGTACCCTGAGAGTTAGATTGTTTTGCCTCCAGAAGATAATTTTTCCAGTTTTTAGATGACTGTAAAGAAAAAATGAAAAACAGTCCCTTTTTTACAAAGACAAAAGTGACAGAATAAAACTTGAACGCTTGGAAGATATGTAATTCACCACCCTTCTTGCGGCAGCTTTTGAATGACTGTCGTATTCCTTTATGTAAGTAAATTACCTGTACTGGTCTCCTTACTTCTGGACCAAACGAGAATTAGATTTAACAAAAGTCCCAACTCTCGTTCTCTTTTGGCCTGAAACTCTCGTGTTCTTTAGAAGAATATCGGTCTATAGAACTAGAATATTGGATTGCGCTGTAAGCATATCGCACTCTGCACCGCAACATACACACCGAGTATTAACGTTGCATTGGAAGACATGAATGTCGCATGTAAACGAAGCAAATTGGATTGAAAATATGGATGTTGGTTTGTGAATGCGGAAAACAAGAATGTTGGATTGCGATGCAAGCATATCGTACTACAAACCGCAACACACACACACACACACACACGAATGTCGTATGTAAACGAAGCACAAAGAGTATGAAATGTGGATGTTGATTTGTGAATGCGCAATGTTCAATTACAGAAGTTGAATATTGGATTGCAAAAAACAGCATTTACTAGCAAAGCAACATTGTTGCAAAGAAAAGCTTGAATTTTGGCTGGGATATAACGCCCTAGCATAAGGCGAGCTTTTTTCGCGCCTTTTTTCGAGTTGTTTCCGGTGCTCCTGCGGTGAGCGCTCATTTTAAATTGTATTGTGTACCTTTAACTAGCAACACGGTAACCACGTAAAAACAAAACATACCGGAAAGAACAACCACTCTCAGAAATTAATGCAGCATTAGCACCAGGTAATAGCACGGACTAAAACTCTACGCGGGACTACTGGTGGATTCATTTGCAGCATACGCGTATAGCTGTCGTTTTAGCGCTTGGGGATTTCTTTTGTTTTTTAGCCAAAAACCAATAGAAAATTCGCACGTGCTAAAGCGACAGCTATACGTCTATGCTGCAAATGAATCCACCCTTATAAGGCTGTACTTGTCGCATTTGGAATGCGTACCCTGTTGCAAATAAACGTGTCCATAAAACAATAAAACCTAAAAAAGAAAACGTTTAAATACAGCGGAAAGTAAGGAAGGTGTCTGAAAATCATTCATTGGGTGGTTAATTTGCCTTTCATTCTGAGCTACAGGTTTGTAAGCAGTATCTTGTGTCTGTGCGTGCTGCCTGAGACTGAGCAGTCCCGGACAAAATTGACGAAACACTTCAATCAGGACAACGCACGCGCATCATCTTTGTGACGTACAGGAAAGATATAAAATATTCAGTATAACTGAGCGCAATGTGAGTTTGTCAAATCATACAATGACTTGACAAGATGAGAACGGTGATTTTCTTGTTCGTTTTTGTCGTTATTGTGCCGCTGTTATGCGAGGAAAACTCCTTGGTTGGATTCAGAATTTTTTACCACTTCTCAAACGGTAACTTTGCTTTCTTTTCTAAATAGCTTATATGGTTTTTGAGGTTTAATCGTTTACTTTTTACGAAATTCGTTAAATACCCCATTAAAGAGGGTATCTCAAATCTGCGTTCCAAAGCAGTTGTGTTTGTATTACTGAGGTCGAGGACACCCCCCTGAAATAAAAACATGCAAGCATAAATCATGACTCCTATGAACTTCTTCTTCCCTGCTCGAAATGCAGCAGTCACAAGTTTAGCAGTTCTAAGCTGTCATGTACAATTCACCGACTCCCCTCTTCAAAAGTAAAAATCCAAGAGTAGAGGCTTTGGTCATTTCCTTTCAAACTATTCTATCGTTAAAAATTTTTTTCCTTTCTTTCAGGATTTTCTAAGTTTGACGTTAAAGCCCAAACAGTTAATATCATCACTGCGTCGGTGTGTTTGTCGGTGTGTGTTTTACAAACAATTGTTGCATTTGTCAAGTGGAAAAGAAAACCCGTTCGCCTCCATAGAGACGGGAGAAATGGAGACGGCAATGAAGACTACAACATGCGCAATACCAAGCATAGACATGGTAAGAGTACGACATTGTTTACCCCGGGGGAGGTGTACTCAATAACGTTTTATACGGGGAGGCTCCGCCCGGTTCAGATCCCTACCCTTTAATATTCTAATTTTTTTTAACCAAAATGGTACCCTTTTCACATACCTTTAAAAATAATTGCACCCCTTCCTTATACCTCAAGGATAAGCCAAAACCATAGAATCTCTAGCCTGAAAAAACAGCCGACGTTTTGCGAGGTCACAGACGTAGGCTGTTTCTCAGGCTATAGAGTTTCCTATAATCGCAACATTTATCCGGGCTTTCAGTCGTTCTGGTTCAGTTGCTCAAAGAGCGCAAGCTTTTATGCGTTTTGCCCTGTCATTTCTACCGAGTTTTGGCACCCTTTATTTACTTGGCTTTATCCGCCATCTCTTCCACTTTGCAGGCGACCCTTTCATATATTACAATACCAATTTTCCCTACCCTTTAGTATACTGCGAGCTTATAAATGGCCCCCCTTTCGGTGGAGCCTCCCCGTATAGTCCACTATAGGGAGTACCCCCCACCCCTCCTGGAGCAGCTTTGAATGAAAAAAAGAAATCCAGTCACATGCAATAGACTTTTAAACGAATCAGATCCTTTTGCACAAAAACTGATCACTTTTGTCATAGGTTTTCAAATGGTAATGGGATGGAAGAGTACGTTCATGATATATTTTAATCTGCGTGAATAAATTCATGGTACAAAATAATTATTATGCCGTTAATTTTTTAATCAACTACGGTTGTCATATAAAAGAGGCCGAATGCACGTAATAAATGATTTTGTGCTTTTCTCTCATAGAAATAAACGTTGAGCATATAATGTTGAAAAGCAGAGAAAACAATGTACCAGCCATAGCGGCCAGAGGGACGTTAATCAAATTAAATGGTTCCACATTTGAAACTTTTATTTGGTTCCTTCTCCATGAACAGCGTAAGTTTGGAAAGAGATTCCTGCTTATTTAACGTTTGTTTCCTTGTTTTAACAAGGAAGTGAAAAAAACGATAAAAACGATAAACGATAATGGGGAGGGGGAATAATGATAATGATGATGATGACGATGACGATGACTATGACGTTGATGATGATGATGATGATGATGATGATGATGATGATGATGATGATGATGATGATGGTGGTGGTGGTGGTGGCCATTTCTCAAATATCATTGTTCCTTTTGGATAAAAGGCTAAAACCAAGCGTCAATTTAACTGTCTTGTTTTATTGTCGACATATTTAGAGTAAGCACTGTTAGCCAAACTGAACTTCCCTCGTTCGTGTTGATTCGCAAAAAAACCGCCTGTACCAAGAACGTTTTTTGGTGAAATGTTCCTTTAAACGAGGAACAATCTTAGAGAGGCCTTCTTTGTTCCTCTTCAAAATCAAGGAGAACTAAAAAGTCTCTTTGATGTAAGGTACTTCTAATGGTAAACACACATCCTCCGTATCCATCAAATCCAGGAAATCCGATCAATAAATATGAAATTGATTGATGTCTTACAGATGGAAACGAGACAAAAAATAAACAAGTGAAGAAACAAAGAAAGAATGCGAAATGAATGAATGAATGAATGAATGAATGAATGAATGAATGAACATTTCCATAAAATCTAAAAGATCCAAAGAATCCAACCTATTTGTTGAAAAAGTATGGATAAAAGGCTAAAACCAAGCGTCAATTTAACTGTCTTGTTTTATTGTCGACATATTTAGAGTGAGCACTGTTAGCCAAACTGAACTTCCCTCGTTCGTGTTGATTCGCAAAAAAACCGCCTGTACCAAGAACGTTTTTCGGTGAAATGTTCCTTTAAAGGAGGAACAATCTTAGAGAGGCCTTCTTTGTTCCTCTTCAAAATCAAGGAGAACTAAAAAGTCTCTTTGATGTAAGGTACTTCTAATGGTAAACACACATCCTCCGTATCCATCAAATCCAGGAAATCCGATCAATAAATATAAAATTGATTGATGTCTTACAGATGGAAACGAGACAAAAAATAAACAAGTGAAGAAACGAAGAAAGAATGCGAAATGAATGAATGAATGAATGAATGAATGAATGAATGAATGAATGAATGAACATTTCCGTAAAATCTAAAAGATCCAAAGAATCCAACCTATTTGTTGAAAAAGTATAGAGTATTAACTTCCAGTACTAAGTAGATGTCCTTTAATCTTTGTTAATAATATTTATTATTGACTGGATAGTATGGATTTATTGGATTTCATGGACATATTTAAGGGTAAAAGAAGTTAAGCGTGAACTCTTTTTATTTTTGGGTGGATAGTATGGATTTATTGGATATCATGGACATACATCCAGTGTCTCTTTTTTAAATGTAGGTTGGATAGTTTGGATTTCTTAGATATGTTGGAAAATGAAAGACAAAAATAATAAAAAAAAATTAATATAAATAAATTAAACTATTAAATGATACTATATTATTATTTAATTTTATTTTTATTTTATTTTAATTTAATTTAATTTAATTTTATTTTTTATTTACTTTTTATTATTATTATTATTATTATTATTATTATTATCATTATTATTATTATTATTATTATTTTTTTTAGTGTCCATGTATTCCACAAAATCCAATAAATCCACCCTTATTTTAAAAAGAAATAAAGCGAGAGATAAGATCAATTCATTCTTCATTTAGGTAATAGTTCTTTTTCCAGTAAATCCTTTAAATCCAACATATCCGCCCCTATTTAAAAAAGAAATGAAGGGAAAGCTAATGGTTCTTTATTCATTTATTCATTTTTCTAGACAATAGCTCGATGTCCAAGGAGTCCATCCACCCTTACTAAATAATGTTTTACTTAGACATCACTTGCAGATTCCCAAAAACTCTTTTTTTATTTAGGGTGGACAGCTTGGATTCCTTGGATATGTCGGATAATGAACTATTGTTTAATCTTTTTTCTTTCCTAGAGATGGATAGCAGCTATGCTAGGCGGATAATGTGGATTCTTTGGAAGTATCAGTGCCGCTTTTGTATTTAATTAAGGGCTTCACAGGATTCTTAATTCTGTGGTTATGTAATATCATTGTAAAAAATGCATAACAATCACTTCCTTTTGAAAGGCTGGTGCCCTCGAATGACAACAACTAGCAGCTTCGATAGTCTTCAACGCATTATACTTTATGGTGGATAATGCGGATTCTGTGGAAATATCACTGTTGCGTTTGTTTTTAACCTAGATTTTCACAGTTTTTCGCAATCTGCAGTTATGCAATATCATGCTAAAAAATAGTACAACAACCGCCCTTGTTTTTTAACAAAGCTCTTTTCATATCAAGTATAATATACTGGAAAAAGAAAACTTCACACTAGAATGCCGAACTCTATTCGATAAAGCCCTAAGTGTAAGGTTTTAAGACAAACAAATGAACAAAACGACATCATGTTTTCACATTGATGCATGCATAATATTGACCATCACAACGTTCTGCTATATAAAGATCATTTGATGCAGGCCATTTCATATCATTGCAAGATGCAGCGAGCTACAAATCCGTGTAGGCAACTTAACAGCGAGGGAGTTAAAGCAGCCGCCTTATGTTATTTGAGTCCAGTAATCCATGGCAAATGCAGCATAATCAGTGCTAGATGTATCGCTAGCGTGAAACAACAAGGACTGGAAAAAGCCTGGAAAGATGTTTGTCGCATGCGAGATAACTGCGACAAGGCAGTGTCCGGTAAGAAATGATTTAGTTTGTTGTTTCCCTATTGAAAAACTTATTACTGCATAAAGAGAAATATATCCCTCCTTCAAAGCTGTAAGCACATTGAGTTTCTAAATGCGCCCATAAAAAAAACTTTACTATGTTATAAAGCTAAACTTTTGCCTTGTATTTTTGTGCCTTTTCAGGAATAAAGAATGTGGCATTCTTTTTTAGTGCCGTGGCAACTCAAGAAAAAAGAAAGGCCAAAAGCAAGGCAAAAGCCAAAGGCAAAGAAGAAGATGAAGATAGTGACGAAAGCAATGACGAAACAGTTACTTCCAGTCAGGTGGCTAGTACGACCAGCCAAGAATGGATTGCTGAACATCGCTCTATAGTGGACAAAAGGTTGTGCCCAGCAGTAGTCTATTGGATTGCGCTGACCACACCCAACGGGGCTCCGGCCAATCCCCTCACAGTTCATCGAGCACTCCACGAATGTGGAGTAGAAACGCTTGCACATCAGGTACGTAAAATTCTGTCTTAATCGTACTTTGTCGCATTCTGTCTAGTCCTATTTTTTAATCGCTTTGTCTCACCTAGTGGAGTTTTCTTATTTTTGATCTTCTAGGTCAACTTTAAAGAAAGCAAGGATTCCATGGCGATGAAGGAGCTGTACAAAACGTTAAAAGATCACAAGAACGGCTTTATGCAGGATTTGGTTCAGTCGTCATACCAGACCATCTATCAAGACGAAGTCCAGCGTTTCATGAACGAGACAGATGAAATTGATCTCGAAGAGTGTGGTGGGGAGTCTGTTGTGAGAGTAATTGTAGTAAACCAGTCCTTCCAACCTTCATTGTCGTCAGCGATTTCAAAAATGGAAGACGCCAAGTTACAAATTGACCGATTTGGCTTCAACGAAACCAGTGCAGAAATAACGGGAGACAAGAAAGACCAACCTGAGAGATTATCGGACAAACTTACGGTACTGATCAATGATATAGGAATCGCCATGAAGAAGTTGGATTACGCACTACATAGAGGACAAATTTACAGGAAAGAGCCAGCTTCCCGATATACCTATTTGTACAAGTGTGAGCCAAGGGCATTTGTGAATAGCCTAGCAGCAAATGAGTTTTTCAAAGGCCGCCTTCTTAAAGACATGAAGCGTGTGACTGACATCCTGTCCGATCCTTATTGCGAAGTTATTCGCCCTATCACGATTGATTACGATCTAATCGAGGTGAACGACGGAAAATGCTGGTCAGTTAGAGAACGGCGTTTCATCGATCAAGCTATCGAGGATGACAACAAAGGACTTGTAACGCCCAGAGCATTCTGTCGCTATGACTGTTCTACGCCGCCGCAGCCAGAGTACTTCAAGGAAATCCTCGAGAACAGCCTCACAGAAAATGAAGTAGCCACATTTTGTGAAGATTTTCTGAAGCTCCTCAACTACAACAGAAAACGACACAAAGACAAGGTGCCCTGCCTCGTTGGCCAAACCAACAGTGGGAAGACGAGTCTTTTTATGCCTATTTTGGGCATAATACACCACTCCAATGTCGCCACAATAACCAAACAACGGGTTTTTAACAAGGCAATGATATCAAACAACACGGAGGTCATTTTCATAGATGAGGCGACAGAATCAACCATGGATATTGACGACTGGAAAGTTCTGACACAAGGCGGTTATGCAGCCTATGATGTAAAATACCAGACAGCCAAGTCCTTTATAAATCGCTGCCCAATGATAATAACCGCACAAAGAAAGCTACGATTCAAGCCAGAGGATCAGCCGGCGATGGAACGAAGACTTCGCACCTATTCATTCAAGAGTCTTCAAAATCCTAAGAAGAGAGCCGCAGCTTGGCTACGCAATCATCCAATGGATTGCATCGTATGGGCAGCAGAAAGAGCACGCAGTGACGAAGATGAAACGAACAGCAGTGGCGACGAAGGCGGAGAAGATTGCCAGGTGGTTGGCGAAGGGCTATTGCCTGAATGCGAGAAAGAGGCTTTAAGAACATTGTCTCTAGTGGAAGACGAGGTAGCAGAACTAGCCCAAACCGAATCTAATCTTCACGAAGACGAGAGTAGTTCCGACGAAGATGAAAACGAACAAGACGAAGAGCAAACTGTCGGTGCCTTGGAAAGAGCCCTGCAGAAGTGCGTGCCCGATTCATTGCGCCACAGACAAATAGCTCACCTTCTTCACACGCGAAAGCAGCTCGAGAAAGACAAGAAAGAACGAGAGGAATATCGGTACAGGCAAAGAAAAGAAGTCCTAATCTCCAAAGGCATTTCGCCAGAGAGTGCAGACCTCCTCCCGAGAGACGAGCTGGAACCGATGCCTTCACCTCTTAGAGAAGAATTGCTCGCGTATCATCAAGACGTAATGAAGGCGAACAGTGAGTTACGCAGAGAGAAGGCCAGAGAGGCATACGACAATCAATGGGTGACAAGCACCGAAAAAGAGTTGCAAGATTGTGTCATGTGGCTAAACACGTCGATCATCGATGAGCAACACAGGGCCGCCTTGGCAAGCCAGCGAGAACTGCTGTGCGATAAGCTCAAGACACATCTTTCAAATCTGGACCTGCTTAATTGCGAGGAGGCACTGGAAGAACGGAGGCGTAAGTGCATTTCTCTGGGACTACTTGCCGAGCGTAACAAGAATTTGGTGAGGTCCGTGTACGAACCGCTTCCTCTTTTCGACGACATCGCAGTAACTAGCACAAGTGAGGACGACGAGCGCGATATGTTCATCACTCCAGTTCCCAGGCAGAGCGCGGCAAACACCAGAAAGAGAGTCGCAGCCTCTCCTAGTTGTCAAGGAAATCAAACTTCCACCCTGAAATACTTAGGTTGAAATTTTAGAGTATTTGTCTTGATCCATTTTTGTTACAATTTGAGTGTACGAATCAAATCAGTTGCTGTAAAGTAGCGCGAATAAAGCTCGATTAGTGATTGTAGTAGTTGAATCGTAGAGCGATTTGATATGTACAGCGCTGCCTAGTGTAAGATAGTTTGCGGTGATATGAAAGCTTGACGTAGACTAACAAAGAAGTCAAAGGAATAAATGTAACATGTGTTGAGTTATTTCGCATACTTCACGTCAGGAATAAATGTGTGCACCAGTTAATGGCTTTCTTTGTCCTGTCTTTTTATTTCAAAACATGCAGAATAAATGATCTTGTCGTATTGGTCCCTCGACTCGAAAGTTATATGGAGTTATTTCCATAGTTTTTGTTCTTCTTCCACTGCCTTAATCATCCACTACCTTCGTTATTAACTCCTTAATTAGTTACAAATTGTCTTCTAACAATTATCCTACTTAAACTTTCGTAAGGCACGGTTCAAGAGAGAGTTTGCCGTTCTGCCCTTTTGGAACTTGTATCTGGGATCCCTCAAAATGGCTGACCAATGGCCATAGCCATGGCAATTTATGCCCGCGCGCAAATACTTGTCTTCGTCTGCAGTAAATAAAAGGATTTTTCTTTTCGGTCCGTGACTAGAATTGCTTTCGACGGGCTGTTGTGGTACTTCGGTATCTTCGCACAAACTTTCGTTCGCTCGTTCTTGATCGGAAGAGGAGCTCGGGCTTTGGGAGAGCCGGAAACAAACTTGTTCTTCCAGTTGTGCCCCCATGTCGCCTTGAAGTTTTTTGAGACACTCGTGGGCCCTTGTGGCAACCTCGCGAGACCTCTGTTTTTGGTAGTGTACCTTAGCCACCACGGAGCTGTGCTTTTGATCCTCGGAGATCGCGTCCTGCTCCTTGTCGTTCAACTTGTCGTGGCTCGCAGTCTCGACAATTTGCCGATAGCGGGTCGGATGAATGTACTTGCCCGTAGCGTCGAACACCATCTTGCTCATGAGTTGACCAATCCTACTGTGTTGATCCCCGTTTCTGTTCACAAGAACGTATTCGCAGTTTGGTTTCAAAAGGGGACGAATATGGAAAATGTAGCCATCCAAAACTTGCATGCTGGTTTTTGTCAAAAGTAGTGAATCGAAACCATAGTTGGCCGTAGTTTTGAACTTCTTTTGGTCTATGAAACCGCCGTTGTTCTTGGCTGCTTCGACCATGTCAACGGTCAAATATTGATAGGTCATTGGCCGGGAACCCTTCACCTTTATGAATAAAAACACTGCCAAAAACTTGGTCGCAAACGACAAATCTGAAGGAGGCACCTCGCCTGGCTTTTCTTTGCAGATCTTGAGCACGCTTTCAAAACGCGGCAGGTTTTTCGAAACCACCTGTAATAGTTCGTCTAAAGTAGCCCAATGCCCCTTTGACTCTAAAGTGTCAATGTCTAGGTCGTTAGTCCATTGTAGCCTCATCATTTTAGAAACCGTCTTGCGAGCCCTTTTCAAATAGACTTCAGTGGAATTCAGGTTGCTTAATACTGCATCTGGTGCACCATGTGTTTTACGAAAATCAATCAAGTCAGAAATAGAGTCCAAGTAGGCTAGGCGACCGGCATGACCCAAACCCCAATCGGTTTGCATTGCATCGACGAATCGAAATAGAAAGTTTGGTGAACTCAAACTGAAATCAACCATGTTCCAATTTAACTCTTCCTCGTCATCTTCACAGCAGAACTTTAGATATTTGAAGCTCTTACGCACGACCTGCTGAGCCTGCCTGATACTTTTACATCCACCACCACTTCCAATTAGCCAGCTTTGAAACAGCTTTCCAATAGTACTTGAAATGTCAAAGGATGGTAGCAATTTAGTAGAATGAATAGATGTCCCACCTTTTTGTTCGCCGTTGTCTGTATTGACTGGGTTTAGACAGTCATCAGGCTTTGAATCAAAGTAATAAAACCAAGCGTGCTTGTTCTTAACGTGTTTTCTGCAACCCCTTTGAGTTGAAAATGTATCATGATCACACGTTTGCACAGGGCAGTGGAAAAATCCATCACTTTCGTCCTCTTCCAAGTGAAGTCGTTTTGGCTTTGGGGATGCACCGGCTATCTTTGACCAGTCAATTTCCTTGATGCGTTTACTCATTTGTAGCACAAAAACAAGACTATCAACTGTTGCTCGACACACGTCCTCTTTTTATCTGAAACACGCTTAAATAGTAGTGACGTTGATGCTGAATTCGAAACATGTTTAGACATGCCTGTTACTCTCGGGAATGTCGAAAACAATAGCCATAGGGATGAAACACAACTTGCCCACGATTGCCTGACCTTGCCCTTTGACCTAAGAACAAGGCATTCCTATTCAATGGATTAGGAACGATTTAAATACACGTGTTCCTTAAACAAGGAACGCAGTTTTCTCATTCATGTTCGACTCCTACAATGCTTAATTAGGAACACCTTGCTCTGGTTATTTAAGGGGACCGAAGTGTTTTTCGTATCGTTAATCAGGAACAAAATGGACCCTTCTTCACCTTTTTTATAAAAGGAACAAAGGGTTCCCAAATTTTGCACAGAGGGAACTCCAAACAGAACACTTTGTTCCTTTATGCACAACAGAGTGGTTCCTTTATTACCAAAGCGAAATTCAGATAGGAACTTTCATTCCTCTACAACACAGAAGGAACGAACTATTTAAAAAAAGAACAACGTAAATAGGTCTTTTTTGTTCCGATAATGTGTTTAAAGGAACAGTTATGTTCTTCTTTGCTACCAAAAGGAAGTGTTTGTTCCGGATAGCAAAATTTAGGGCCCATTTGCGATCTGTAAAGGGAAAATTAGTCCTGTTTGAGAAGGAACAACTAGTTCCTAAGTTTGCAAGAGGACCAGGCGCAAGGAAAGTCGCGGAACTAGTTAATTTCAGTAAAATTGTTTTGTTACCCTATTACTTCAAAGAAAGCCCTAAAAACCCTCACGTAAGCACTGATGCTTAGTAAAGAAACCAGCAACAAATTTTATAACTGAAGAAAACATGTATTAATGAAGAAAACAGGTTATCGTTAGTTTTGTGAAATACTGGTGGTTGTGGTGGTGGTGATGATGACGCTGATAGACTTTTATTAAGCTAGGGGAAACCCTCAGCAGTAGCTTGTATAAATGGTGCCCTGGGGACCGTTTCTCGAAAGTCCTGGTAACTTTTCAGGCCCGGAGCTATATTTTAAAATCAAAATCTATAGAATGGTGGTGTAGCTTTTAGCCCACAAACCAGCTCGACTTGTGTTTCGTCAACTTAGAATTTTACATCTTAGCTTTAAAAACCGAACGAAATCTGAATCTTTAAGGTAAATTTTACGCTCATAAAATAGCTTTCTGGGCCCGAAAAGTTATCGGGACTTTCGAGAAACGGGCCCCTGGTCACTTTGAAAAAAAAGACTCCTCAACAAAAATAAACAGGTTTTAACATATTAAAAATATCTCACACCTACATCCGAACCTACACGGGAAGACCACAGGGCCCTCCCATACAAAAATGAGAGGTTCTTATCGGAATTTTTTGGAGGGACATCCCAAAAGGTTCCCGAATCGCGTTTTAGGGGCGTAATTTAAATTCATTTCCACCCCTAAGAAGTACCAATTCTGACAAGTAGGAATCACGGTAATTCTAGATTTTAACACCATAAGCAGTATCGTACCACAAATTTGTGGGGGCGCGGTGTTGTAGTGGTAAGCGCGTTGGACTTCAGATCTGAAGGTTGGTGGTTCGACGCCCAGTCCTTGCCATCGTGTTGTTTCATCAAACAAGAAACTTTACCCCACATTGTCTCTCTCCACCCAGGTGTATAAATGGGTACTGGCGACATACTGCTAGGGGTAACCCTGCAATCACTAGCATCCCATTCAGGGAGAGTAGCAATATTCTTAGTTGCTTCATGCTACAGAAACCGCGATAAGCTCGGGCCGTGTGGGCCTCCTTGGCTCGTGAACGACTTCACGTTTACCTTTCTACCACAAATCTTAACCTAAAATATACGTAGCCTGTTCCAGGCTCCGAGGTAGTGAGGAAAGCGCGAACTGAGAAAGCGTGCGCGAAAAACGCGCGGGGGCTGGGGAGAGACAAAACGATTCCACGCGTCTTATTCACGCGTTCCCTAGTAATAGTTGTCACTACAGGTGCCCCGCTTTTCTATAATTTTATTGATAATGGCAAGGTAAAATAAGCACAAACAATAACAAAATATGTTGCTGTCACGACTTGCACAACTGAAACGGTTTTTTTCAAATGAAGGGCCCGGTGGAAAAAGGGCGTAAGTGACGACTTGAGGTTAAAATCGAAATTGCTCCTATTTAGCTGAACATTGGCACACAGGCTGGTTTTCATGTGAGGAACGCCGTAGCGCACTTATTTCTTGACCTGAGATCTAAAATTTGAAGAATTAGCGTATTACTTTTGCTTAAAACTGACACAAAGAAAACAACAGGACCGCGGATTCTAGGTTGAATTCCTTTGTTTTAGTTCAGGCAGAGAACAAAAGAAATCTTTCACGCATCACTTGAGCGAGTTCAGTTCAACAACACTTTTCACGCAAAAGTAATACGCTAATTCTTCAAATTTTAGATCTCAGGTCAAGAAATAAGTGCGCAACGGCGTTCTTCACATGAAAACCAGCCTGTGTGCCAATGTTCAGCTAAATAGGAGCAATTTCGATTTTAACTTCAAATCGTCACTTACTCCCTTTTTCCACCGGGCCCTTCAAATGTTTTTAAAAACGCAACAAGGCAACAATTAAAGTTTGTTGAAAGGAGTTTGCCCAGGGAATGTCAACGCTTTGTATTTAGGGTATCCATTGTTCGTTCACTTTCCTTCAGTTTGAGAAATACAAATACATAATAAAGAACATGCACAGCCAGCTGAAACTGTATTTTTAAAACGTACAGGAACGCAACAATTTAATACTTAGCCCATTGACTCGCGTGTTTCGTATAAAATAAATTTTGTCTTCTCAAGTTAAATTGAAATATTCTGATATAGAAAACTTTGGTTGCGTATCAAGTATTAGGCAGAAAACAACCATGAAAACGAAAATTGCTGAAATTTCCCGCATGTTGTCCTGTACTCAGATTTGTCCGTTTTTACAGAAGGTTGCGCTGCTTCTTAAACTCCACAATCATTTATGTAAAATAGACAAAATAATCTACAAAAAGGATTTCCAGCCAGACATTTTATTGAAATAAACAGTACATTTGTTTTAGTAGCGAAAAACTCTAGAATTTCTTGTGTGCATGGACACACGCATGTAACTTTTGCAGACACACTTCACATGACTTATTAAATGGCGACCGGTTGATCAAAATTGGAGCCGCTTTTCGAACAAAATTGCAAAAATCGTAGATATCTGGATTAAACGATCAGTTAAACAATTTTTGAAAGGCAAATCAGCATTTAAAAACAACATTCACTGTACTGTAGCGTTTACCCAGGTCTTGTAAAATCTATTTGACGTCCGCAGTTCGCTTTATTTGGCTTGTGTAAATATTGCGGTTTCCCAAGACCACCTGGGAGCCTCGCTTTTGTTCAAGTCGAGATTTCATCTGGTATACAACAACAATTTCCCATGATTACGCGGGGACTTCAATTCTGCCTCCTCGGGTTTTGGCCTCTGGGCCAAAACCCTGCGAGAGCAATTAAGTTGACGTTTTGGAAATACGTTTAGTGTCCGTAAGTGACTCTGGATTTCCATCCTGAATTTTTATTGATTTATTATTTATTTAATAAATGTATATTTGATTCTGTTTCAGTGCGTGTGAAATTAAGGGTGCTGAAGTTGTTTCCCACCAATCACCGCGGACGTTTTCACACAGTTGAAGAGATTCTAGGAGAAGAAACGGAAGAGTTTAGAACAATGCTACAATTCCTCTCTAAAGACTGTGGTAAGGATATGTAAAACTTTACATTAATAGTATGTAACTAAAGCATTTAACAGCAAGCGTCGAGCATTTTCTTTCTTCTCCTCATTACTAACGTGAAAACTTATTTTCTTGTTTAACTTTGTGTTTATATTTAATAACCAGTAGATCCTCAGGGAAAAGAACAATATTTACACCTGCAATTCGTTAATTTCACAGTAATGCAAGTTCGCTTAAGATTCTCTGTGGGCTCTTAATCAATAAGGCTTTTTTTTTCCAGCCACTGAGCGATGTGATAAACAAAGCGATGCTCACAAAGGTTCTAAAGGAAAGTCCCAGCAGAGGTCGTGTCGCAGTAAAAGCAGAATGGAAAGAAAAGATTCAACTATGAGGGATGCAACTTCTGATGATGAAGTTAAGTCACATGAAAAAGGTGTGGAAGACGGAGAAGGTGGCTCAGATGGAGATAGTGACTGTGAATTTGAGAGCGAGTACGAGCCAGCAAACTTTATTTGCAGAGCTCTCACAGAGGTGTTTTCACAGGTACACAGTATCTTCTGGGAACCTGATCGAATAACTGAGGATTTGCAAGACTGTGCCAAGGCTGCATCCGGTGAGGAGAAAGAAACCTTGGAAAAAGTTGAACGTGAGAATGATGGAAAAGAAGAAACCATATCGGCGTCTGAAGAAGGTTTGTTGAGGGCGAGAAGTGGAGAAGAGAAACCAGAGAGAGTTTCCAAGCCTACGAAGGAACGCGTCCAGCATATGACAGAAATGACTAAATCGACGACTGATCCATGCATTGGAAGGAGAGAATTTGACAGTAACGATAGCTTTCTCGATCACAAGGTGACAAAGAAGAAGTTAAAAGAGGACAACTCAAAGCCATCTTGCTCATTTCATGGGGACACAACGCAAAAGAAATTTCAAGACAAAAGTATTTTGTATTCGAGCGACTTAAGTAAGGACACAAAGAAGACTGTTAAAGCTCATTACGGGATGAAAGAAAGATGAAAGATGGAAGAAGGCTTTTCAAGTGATGAAACAGGAGCAAAAGAGTGCCTGTGATATCACAGATGAGGAATGGCAAACGCTGGACAGCTTTTCTCGAGAAAAAGTCAACGTCAAGGAAACGGTTCAAAGTGGCAAGGAATTTCAAGATTACGCATTCTGGAAACACGTTGAGAAATTTCCTGTTACACAATGTACACTGGAGCAGATTCCAGCGGAAACTATGTTTGTCACGGATATGAAGAAGAGAGCTGGTTCATGCGATCCATGGGACTATTCTAGGATTGCGCTTGGAGGAGGGGCGGCGGTTTTGGTGTTGTTTGCTGTGTACAGATGCTTCAGGTAAGCTGAGAATCATTCTTGCAGAGAGATGTTGTTTACAAAGGCGGAGGAAGGTCTAGCTTGACATGGCTTGGCACCTTAATTTTTGTTTGTTTGTTTTTTTTGTTTTTTGTTTTGTTTTGTTTTTGTTTTTGTTTTTGCTGTATTAACTTGCTATCCAAACTTCTTTTATTTTAACATAATATGGCAGCCGGCTAACATAGCTTTTTTTTATCTTTTTCAGACGTTAAACTACATATATGGAATACATGAGGACTTTTCATGAAGACTTCAACTTTTCTTCAATGCTGAAAGCTCTTTTCTTAATCGTGCCTGTTAACAAATTACCTGCTAAGCAAAGCGTAGTTTTTCTCTTACTTAGATATTTCATATTTTTTACGTTCTCTTCTGATACAATTTAAATCGGCTACCTAACACTATTTTCGTATTCCTACCGGAGCCCGCCTGAACAAACACCCAAATTCTCTATCTCCTTGGCTAAGTTGTTTTGGCCTGGGCATCAACAATTATATACCGTTGCTGATATTTGACCATGTAAGTACATACATAGCTTTCTCCTAACGTGAATCGCTGGATCACGACTAAAGCATCGGCGACCTCCCAGCTCCCCCACAGCAATAACCATCACGCCAACTGGGAACTCTCTCCCCCTTTTACTTCTGGAATAGCATAGCCTGTTCCGATCTGTTACAGGCTCTGAGAGAGCGGAAAAAGGGAACAGAGAAAACGAAAGCAAAAAAAAAAAAAAGAAAAAAAAAACCTGTCGGGGTTGGGCGGGGATCGAGGGAAGAGGCGTTTCAGATCCCGCGTGCACCACGGAATAATTGAGAGTAAGGGCTCCGGTGGAATCAAAATTACCTTTTTTCTCGTTTTGAGTATAATTTGGCATTCCCTTGTTCAGTAATGTTAGTAATGGTCAGTTATTGCTGCCTATTTCAGTTGAGACTTTTAAAGAGCACTGAAAAGAAAACGAACCGTTAGCAATTGGGCATTTTCACTCTGGCGTCAGGTTGCTCCAAATACTAGAGAGTCCTTCAGTTTTTTATGCTAATTAGGTCTATCATTGTAATCCCACTGGGACTAAAAAAAAAAATTCTCAAATGTAGTCGTCCCAAAGTGACCTACAGGTGTATCTTCATAACCCCCTATTGAGAAACGATTTACTGTTTGTTTTTATTTTATTGTTTCTTCCGTTTTTGTGTTTTTGGTTTTTACTTCTTTTTTCTTCCTTTTTTGTGTTTTTGGCTTTGGCTTTTCTGTGGTCACGCAGTCGACGGGCAGCCGGGGCATGGCTTGGTTTTGGGTGCGCGAGTTCACTTTTCATTGCACGCGAAGGAGGAGGGGGACGGGGGCACAAAAAAGGATGGAAATCGTGGCCTGTGAACAAGCTCCTTTATAGAAAATAATAGCCAAGAAAAGTTGGAACACTCCGCTCGCCGCCTTATTTCTCAAGAGAGACCCTGTTAACAGGCTTGGAAATCGAGCCAAGGCTCGCCCCATACTCACCACCTTCATCTCCTCAATTCTGCTCCAGAGTGGCATATAGAGGAAAAGGTGGCTGGGACAAGGTCTCCACGCCTTTTTTGCGCCAATTTACCCCTGCAGAGACTTCAGTCTTCCAAGCTTGCTTCAGCGAGAGACTTAGTTAGCCTGAATATCGCTGGAAAAAAAGGAGGGTTCGACATCCCCCGGGGGGGTACAGAAGTTTTATACGGGGAGGTTCCGCACGGAGGTTCAAACCCTTACCCTTTCATATACTAATTTTTACCAGAATTGCACCCTTTTCATATACCTCAAGGATAAGCCAAAACAATAGAATTTCCCATAATCCCCACATTGTCCCCGAGCTTCCAGTCGTTCTGGTTCAGTTGCTCAAAGGAAGCTTTTATGTTTTTCACGTGTCATTTCTGCCAAAATTTGGCAGCCTTTGATATACTTCACTTTAGCCGCCATCTCTTCCACTTTGCAGCCGATTTTATGACCCTTTTATATACTAAAATTACAATTTTCCGTACCGTTTAGCATGCTGTGGGCACCCCTTTCCGGCGGATCCTCCCCGTATAGCCCACTACAGGGAGTACCCCCCGGGGTTCAACTATGCGCTGACTGATTTCTTTCCAGCGTTCGCTGTAGATACTTTTCCGAGGGAGTTGCTCATCGGGGTTAAAATTCGTAGTACATCGGACTCTAGATCTAGCCTTCCGCCCAGACGTTCTCTAGCCCTCGACCAATCCTCCACGGTTGCGCCCACCAAGGACTAAGTCCCCACCGACACAGCTCTTGGGGTCATTAAGACAAGCAAGCTACCCCACCAAGCCCAGGACAAGCCCAGGATGGAGAGAACGTCTTCCACTTTTAGTTTAATTCGCAACGCTTGCGGCACTGCTTTAATTTTATTAGCTGTTGCGAAACAAGTTGCATGAAACATCACCTAAGGGACGGACCATTATTTTTTTGGAGGGGGGGGGGATGAAAATTTTTTCAAGACAATTTTTTTGTGTGTTGTTGTCTGTGCAAACAATTTTTTTCCGGCTGCATCTTCCTGCAAGCAAATTTTTTTTGTGTGTTTGTTATTATTATTATTATTATTATTATTATTATTATTATTATTATTATTATTATTATTACATTTATTTATATACGGTTAAAATTCATCAGGTGATCTTATGTAGTAAACTTTACTGCCTAAAACTGCTTTCCATGAATGCCGTGTCTCTATGTCTCTAACTTATAAAAGCATAACTGCACCGTGGCTTGTTTTGTTTCCTAAAAAAATTGAAAATCTCACATCAAAGTATCCTGAAACATTAAAATGTGAACGTAATTGCCAGTAATAATATAGAACTGCACCAGCGGCCTTTTTTCCCCTAATCCTAGAGAGGATTGAGGAGCCAAATGAAACAGCGCTTGGTTACACTTGCGCTTTATTTTGTAGTTTATACAAGACTGGATCCAATTTGCCTTCTTCATGCAAGTGGAAAAGAGGAGACTGCTTGCTGTTTAAATGATGATTTATTGAATGTCATCATCAGAACCAGCCTAGGACCCTGTTGAAAAGCCAGTGTGACTATTAGTGAATACATGCAACCCAGGAATTTAAGTTAATCTTTTCTCTTATAGTTAGAGTTTCATTGCACTTCGAAGAGTTCTTGATTAGTAATGGTAATTGGACTCAGTGGAGGACAATTCAGGGAGTAATTGGGCGAGTTACTTTAAATCAGCCGAGCGCGTAGCGCGAGGACGATTTGAAATTACGAGCACGATTACCCCTGAATTGTACGATACGAAGTCCAGTTAATCCTATCTATAACAAAATGCGAGATTAGAAAATCTATGTGCCTTTCCGGGATATATTTTTAATTATCAGTTTTGCAAGCAGGGGACAAACAGCTATAAAAAGAAAACATTTCAGTGCACCCGATTGACGCGTGCGCAACGTAGTTGTCCGATTACAGCTATCCAATTACAAAAAGTTCTTGTTATAGAAACGATTAATACAATAATCTAACTTTAACATTTAATGCTTTCAAGGTCCTCAGAAGAGATTATTTTTAATAAAGGGGTTAGTTATTGATTTTAAGAAAGTGTGGTAATTTGTTGGTGGAAAAGTAAAAAACAGAAATTGGGGTTTATCAACCAAGTCGATTTGGTAAATTAGCCACCGGAAAGAGATGACAAGACTTATGTTGGGGTGTTAAATAACTCATTTGCTCTAATGAATAGCTAACACTCAAAATGTCAACTTTTGCATTAGTTTGTGGTTGCTAATTTACCATCAGGTCAAACCAGTTGATGAATTCATGTAAATCATTTTGTTGCATTGTTATCTTGCATTTTAACAAATAGGACTAAAATTACTTATACAAATCAAGCTATGTATCAACTGGTCTGCAAACTTTTTATTTTCTCCTTTTCATGCATGCAAACAATTTATTTGGGCTTTTTTGATTTTGCAAACAATTTTTTTCAAGATTTTTCATCCCCCCTCCAAAAAATAATGGTCCGTCCCTAAGGAAAAACCTTTATTACCTGTGTTTTTCTGTGTTTTAGTAGCTTTGCTAAGATTCCGATTGCTGCTTTTCGAAGATTTTCTTCTCAGTCAGTCGACTAGCAATTTCCCAGCAGAATGACGTGAGATGAATTCCAGGGTTGGGCTTCAGTGTTTTCTGCTTTATTATTGACATTTGGTTTTGTTTTGTGTTTGTGTCGTCTTTGTTTCTTTATACAGTCGAACCTCCTGGTGCGACTACCTCTAGCAAGCGACCGACTCCCATGAGCACGAAACATCTTTTTCGAATTTCTTTACGGTGGCCAATTTACCTTAGAGACTCAATTGATAAATCCAAATTTTCACTTCCCCGACGCAGCACCACAGTTAATTAACCTCCCATAAACGACCAGTTCTCTAAAATACCAAATTTCGCTCATTCAAACCACTGTAGTTGAATCCGACCGAATGCGGGCTGTTCAATTATTTAAAAGTTTCCTTTGTTCTTACACGTTACTTCCGGTAGGTAAAGGACTAGGTAGGTGAATTAAGTCGCACACGAGCCAAGGAGGCCCACAGTCGTCCGGAGCTTATCCCGGTTTCTGTAGCATGAAGCAACGGAGAGTATTGCTACTCCCCCCCTGGATGGGATGCTAGTCCATCGCAAGGTAGGTAATAGTCTCCCTCGCAGCCGTTTTTAGTGTCGTCACCAACACTTCTTTTGTGGGAACTGGAGCGTTGCGTGACGACACTAAAAACGGCTGCGAGGGAGACTACAATAGGTAGGTAAGGGACTGCTTGACATACAATTCCATCTAGTCGGGCAAAGGTAGCCCAAGTGTAATGTAAGAGTTTGTATGGAAAATCGAACTGAGAATTCCTATAAATAAATAAATAAATAAATAAATAAATGAACTTTAGAAGGTCAAGCTCTTGAATGTAAACAACACCAGGTAACACTTATTCAAGAGCTTTACCTTCTAAAGATCATTTATTTATTGATAGCAATTCTCAGTTCGATTTTCCATACAAACTCTTGTATTACGTTGAAACTTCCAGTGAACTTCTACAAGATACGACCACAACCAAGATCCTGCTGGTTTTAAAGTGTAATTAAACTAAACTGTAATAATAAAAAAAGGGCGAGTGAGTTGGTTTTCCCGATATTTCGGACAGTCAAGCCGTCCAGTCTTTCTTCAGGGGATTTAATGAAAATACAGATAGTCATATGATACAATTGTTTGTTCCGGTTTGTGAAACCAGGCTGGAAATTTCAATTCGGGCTGAAACTCTCTCTTTTAAGAGGATTTGTTCAGGAAGCCGACATGAAATCTCAGCATTGACTGAAGTTCGTCATTACCACAGGCTTACTACGCTATGTTTGTGTGGTGTGCTCTGCATTTATAACGTGCTGTATCAGGAGTACATACACTCACATACTGTATCGGCTTATCAAAATAGCAAACGTAAGTCGAACTTTAGGGATTTTGAAACAATTCAAGTGAAAACAGCTCCTGGTGAAAATGAAAAAAAGAAATTCATTTTATCGACCGCTGATGTAGAGAACGCGGTCATCCGCGGTCAAGAGGTCAGAGACTATTATCAGCCTACAGTATGTCAGCAGAGAAGCAAATAGAGCAGGCCCAGAACAGCTTCAGTCCAACTTTGTTATGGAAGTGAGAAAAGGGGTATTTTTTCCTGTTGAATCGTGACCACTGCTCGTGTCAACAATGTGGATAAAACCAGAAGAAGTTCTCCTTGCCAATGCTCTTTGGTAATTATACGATTCAATGGTCAATCAATATTTTAACCATTTTGAAAAATTACAGCATAATTTAAAGGACGAACGTGTACAGATCATGCGATTGGTGCTCTTTCTTGTGTTTAGGGTGACGGAACGGGCGAATCCATACTTTGTGCTTCAGCGAAGAAAAGGTCACGGCGGCGGTGGATTGACTTCTCTTTTGATCGGAACGTTAGATAATGTTTTGGACAGTAAGGTAGGAGCGATCACATAAATAATGATTTAATGGTCAATTGCGTGCGTGTTGCCGGCACCATATTTGTTTATTCAGATATTTTACACTTTGAACTTGTATAAATAATTGTGATCTCATGGTTTATTTGTTTCCTGTTTAGCCTGCACCATTTCGTATACTTTTACAACTGCCTAGTTCTGATATAAGCTATGGTAGGTACCTGTTTAATGTTGGAAATTATTTATAAATTCAATATTTCAAACAAGTTAATTAAAACAAGCTGAAACTGTGGTCAATTTTTATACAGTGTCATTGTAATGATAGGTAATAGTACGAGTTGTAGTGTATGAGTTGTAGTTATGGAGAAGGGGGTTAAGCAAGGGATCTATGAAAAATTTCCAAGATGTCTTGCACCCAATTCATTAGCTAGAATTGGCCTTGTTATTGTTCACATTCTGCCAGAAAAAAGGCTATTCTGCCTATCAGTTCAGCCTGCTATTAAATTTGCTGATTCTGCTTAATTCTGGTAGGGGAAAAATGGTAAATGGTAATCGTACATGTACGTTTGTTCAAACATGTACATTGAACTCAAAGTGGTATAACTAGGGCCCACAAGGAATTACGATCACATCACCCCAATTCAGTCCGATCTCCACTGTCTTCCTGTTTCTGAGCGCATTAAATTCAAGATTCTATTGCTCGCCTTCAGGCTCTATACCAACAATCCCCCATCTACATTCAAGATTTGGTAAACCGCTACTCACCGTCTAGAACTATCAGGTCATCTTCCACATTACGCCTGAATCCTGTTAACTTTGATCTGAAGTCCTACGGGTCTAGAGCCTTGGCTGTTTCTGCTGCTGACCTTTGGAACAGCTGACCTGATGACATCCATTCATGTCACAATTTGAGTACTTTTAAATCTAAACTTAAGACCTATCTTTTTAAAAAAGCATATCATTCTTAGTCGGGTTAATTTTTGTTTATACATTAATTTAGCTTTTTAATTCATTCTTAACCTTTTGTGAAGCACCTAGAGCAGGACTGGATAGGTGCTATATAAATTATAATTATTATTATTATTATTATTATTATTATAATTATTAATTACCCTAACAACAACCAACAAATCAAATGCAGCTATTTCTACCATCAAATTAACATAGCCTTCAGTAGAAATGTTTCAGATTTGGTGTCTTTGATAGATAATATAAAAATGTTTTATTCTAACATGACAGAATTTGAACAAGCCTATACACCAAATATCACACATATATTGGCTCATACAGTTAGTATAAGTTTGTGATCTAAATGGCCTTATGTTGCTTAATGCCTAAAGGCTGTGCACATTTGAGTGTTAATGAGCTTAGAAAAGGCCACACGGCCCTGACAAAATGTGTATGGCCTCATGTGAACATCAGTATAAGATAACAACTTTATACTGTACGTACATAAAATGATTCTGGGATGAGTTTTTTTTTCTAAAACAAAATGGTCAAAACTAAGAGGAATATGGAGGAACGGTCATCCCATATTTACTTATGTATTTGCATATTTATTGATTTTGTACCCAGAAGGTTGATCTGGTACAGGCACCAGGGTGAATTCGTAATGGTATGACTTGTACTACTGCGGTGAGATTCTGGAGAGGCATCATGTAAACAAACAGCTGAGCCACAAGAGGGAACTGGGAGAACTTTTAATGGTGTGAAAGTTGTACCACTGGTTATCAGATAACCCCCTTCCTCCCATAGTTAATTGGGAAATTATAGTTTAATGAGTTTATTCACAAAATGATTCTTTTGTTATAAATTAGGTACACCACATGACTGTGTTTTCCAATTGAATTCTTTTAATTAGTGATTGCAAATGCAGCATCATTTAAGGACATAGAAACTGACTGGAACTGGCTGGCAAAATATTTGTTAGAAACATTGGGTAAGTGAAACACTAACAGATCCAACTGTTGTGACCCTGATACATAGGTGAGTGAGGTCCACCTCAAATAACCTGTAACATATAAGATTGGTCTTGTGCAATACATGTAGTACTTGAGACCATTAAACAACATGTACACCTGAGAATTCTAATGCTAAAACAGTACTGACAGTACAGGCAATATTTTTACAAATTAATGCAAAACCCTGGAGCATGCTTGACCTTGCTCAGTGCTGGGGGGAGAGCACTACCCCAGGACTTGGGTAAGGGGGGGGGGAGGGGAGGGAAGGTGGTCCCTATTTATGATTTTGTAAGGTTGGCAGGTATGCTGTAATTGCCATACTTTCGATTATCTTATTGAGAAATAAATCCAAGAACGCAGTTGAATGTGAACTGGGCTTCTGAGTACATTCATTGAGTTGTGAATGGTTAATCAACCTCACGCACAAGGACCTGTTATTAGAGATGCGGACTGTCCACAAGGCATTGAAACAGTGACACGAACAAAGTGAAGGAAGATCAAAGAAAAGAATTAACACTATTGGTTGAGAACATAAGAAAGCCAACACTTCCAATCCCCCCCCCCCTCCCCCCATTTAAGCATATGATAAACACCATCACACAAAATGTTGTCCAGTGAATGAATCAAAAAAGCTTAGTAATGCAAAGTAATGTCAAATAAAATATTTAGCTAATTTACAATGTAATATACCAAATGGTTGCTGAATGGTTAAAACGCAGGTACCTCAAATGAAAATATGGTAAAACTTGCTTCTCAAAACTTACTCGCTCACCAGACAAATTTTTGAGTTACTTTGTTATTGTTCAGGATTTTATAGTCATCTTGGATGACGTGACACCTGCTAAAATGGATCCCTGAACATTAGTGTCCTTGGTGGGGAGTTTCCTTTAAAGGTACTCACATTCAGGTGGGATCGGCATTTCAGACAATAGGCACGATTGCATGCCTGGGTAATTTCTGACAAATTTTTGTTATTTAATATGTGTGTTGCAGAGACCATTGAAAGTGAGGAAGACATCAGAGAGTTTGTGAAAGCCAAGATTGAGAGTCTGGTGGCCAATATTGCAGCTGATCAAGATGTTGCCACAGAAACAGAAACCAACAGGTTTAAATCAGCAGCAATAAGATTTCACAGAATCTTTAACATCCCAGCTGATGAAAAACTTGTCAACTGTATGTTAGTCTCCTTTTTGTTATGCATACTGTAGGGACTATGTGGCAATATAATGCACACATTCATCATTCCTTTACTCAGCTGCAAACTTTTCTGAGCATTATTTTTTCAGTAAATAGACATATAAAACATTAAGAGTCCCAGTTTGTAACCATTATTTTTTAGAGTGATTAACATTCTTTCCTTTTGTCAATTGTTTTGAATACTGACTGGAAGACTAAAAGTTCATCTCATGTTTTTATTGAGATTTATTAATCATGCACCAATTTGTAAATAATACGTTTTCTCAATTCCTTTTTAACATGTTTTATCATGGTTTGGTCTCTTCTACTGTTAATAATGGTTTGTGCCTTTCGTGGAAATCCTGGAAGGTCGTGGACATTTGTCCTGTTATTTCCAAGGACAGGAAAGTTTAGAAAATTTGGTGATTAAATTATGTTACATATCCTGGGAAGTCCTGTAGTGTACTTCCACACAGGTGACTAACACAATGGGATAAGTTAGGCAGTCCAGTGTTTTTTTTGTGTGGGTGGGATTATTGACAGAAATATCTGCAAACAAATTTTACATCATTTTTGGGCTAATGTGGCTAATTTGGAACCCTGGAAAATCTGTGCAAGTCCTGGGAATGTCCTTGAAAATATTAAATCAAGAGTAAAATTTAAAAAATATTGAATTGTGTATTAACAATAAATTATTAAGAAAATATAAAAAAAAATAAATTAAAAAAATTTTGAATGTGTATTTTATTTTAGATTATTCCTGCAGTTACTGGAAGGGAAAGGTGCCTCGGCAAGGCTGGCTCTATTTATCAGTTAACTACATGTGCTTCTATTCATTCTTGATGGGAAAAGAAGCACGGCTTGTCATTAGATGGCTTGATGTTGTGGTATGAACAATTCTCTCCTTCTTTCCAAATTGTGTTATTTATTTGATATATTGAGTGATCAGAGAGTTGATAATAATTCGATGATGGTGTTAAAAAGAGCTGCAAATCTTCATTAGAAAGAGTTAAAATTAGCTCTCACTAACACTCCTACTGAAAGCCGTTAGACAGCACATTGTTTAGTGTTGCTTTAAATTAATATCTTTTCTGTGCAGAATCACCAGCCCTTTTAATTGTCAGAAGTTCATATATTATAATATTGTTAGCTGTGCCCAAGCTGTTATAGCAGCTGTATTTAAAATTGACACAGCATGCAAACATTAAACTTTGTTTATATCTTGTGGAAAATCGATGTGTCCTATTACCTCATGAGAACTGAATGTTTAGTCTTTAGAAAGAAGCAGTAGTGTCCTGTTCACAGATGGAGTCAAGGTTACAACACGAGAGGGAGAGGTTAGTTTCTCCTAGAATGTTGAAAGGTTCTTTGAAATTTGTCAGTTGAACAAGGAATTTACAAAATATTTAAAGGTGAACGAACACCAGCCCCTTCTCTCTCTACCTTGCTGCTTCATCCAGCTTTCCCTCTTGCTGGCCTGTCCTGTGCTCAGATGTTTCTCTAACCCACCCTGCTCCCCTTCTCTAGCCTGCCTCCCCCTTTTCTGCCTTTTCCTCCCCACACCCTTTCCCCAATTTGCCCCCCCCCCACCCTTCTCCGACCTGCCCTACCTTCTCATAACTATTTCTCTAACCTGGTCATATCCCATTTCTGCTCCTCCCCTTTTCTGACTTGCTCCTGACTCCCCCCCCCCCTCTTTAATCTACATCCCTTTTCTCTAACCAAGTCCTCCCAAGTCCTCCTCACTTCTATGACTCCCAGGGAGTACCCAGGTCTGCAAGTGATGGGAGGGTGAGAAGGATTTTTTTTTTCGGGGCGGGGGGCGGATCACATTTGACATTTTACCTAGTATGTGTATGTGTTCGAAGAGATAATGGCCCATGCTCTTTTATTACAAGAATTATGGCTTTGTTGATGCCTCCCCATCAGTGGGAGTATCTCCTTGAGCTTTGACCTCCCCTTCCCAATTTTTCTAAACCCCCCTTTCCCCGTTTTTAAAGAACTTTCCACTCCCTTTCTGTGACCTACCTTCCCCTACTCTTTATCCTTTTCTGACCTGCCCTCCTCTTTCTCCAACTCCCTGTCTGACCTACCCTCCCCTCTTTTCTAACTTTTGATTCTTATTTTCTGACTTCCCTCTCCCCTTAAACTGATCTACCACCACCATCCCCAGACCTGTCCTCACCCATTTCAATTCTCCCCTCCACTTTCACCATCTCTTAAAGGGGCATGGTCACGAGGATTTCGTAGATTTCTGGTAAAAACTGAACTAAATCTATCGGTAGCTAACTTTATCCATGTCCAACATTGTGTTTGAACATTTAAAGGAACATATTAACTTAATTTCATTAACAGAAAACAAACCATGACCATTTAGTATCGATTTAATGTCAACACGCTGAAAGAATTTGAAAAGTTTAGCCTATTTTTTTCAAATTGCAATCCATTTCCATCCATGCCATCAGTAGCAACAGACGACAGAAAATAGTTTCAGTGAAGTAATATAGTCTTTGGTAACAAAACTAGACCATTATTTGTGGGCGTTCATTGATGTAAGGACATATTTTTTTATTTTTGAAGTGAACTAAAACAGCGTGACTATGCCCCTTCAACTGATCTACCCGTTTCCTCCATTTGCCATAATTTCCCTCCTTCTCCAACTTGCTCTTCTTGCTTAGTCTAACCTTCCCACGTCTCAGCTCTGGCATGCATAAACCCATTCCTCCATCCTTCCTTGCCTAGCCTTTTAACTCTCCCTTATCTTCCCTATTTTCTGTTTGTCAACTGAGGTAGCGATTACTTTAGATCTTTACATGTTTGTTTGTGTCGGGTCTTGTTTCAGTTTTGTTTTTCTCTGCTGCTGCACATAACAGAAACCTTTGGACTTATGGAACAGTTGGCTAACTTGGCCATGCGACAGTAAGAATCCTGATAATTGTATTGTTTGTTTCTTGTTTTGGAGTTCTCTGACTAAATTTTTCTTTTTCCTGTTAAAAGTTTCTTTTAGGGGTTTATGATGGAATAAAAATCACAATTCACATATTGATAGCTGTCAACAAATTACAGTTCTCTTAATAACCAGAGGCTAACAAGTGTATCTGACCTTTTACTTGACCTTTTACTGTTTCACCTTTTACTTGCCACTGAAAAGTCTTTTCACTGAAGTTGCTCTCTCCTCCACAGAGGCTCCTATTAGTAAACACCAGTGTTCCCTGCACGCTTTACTTTTTCCCTCTACCCATGGCCAGCCTCCACGCGTTTTTTTCTCCTAAGCATGCAGTCAAGGCGTGACTGTAGGAGGCCTCTGCGGAGGAGTGAGCTGAAGTTGTTTAAATGTCAGTCTCCAAAAGCCGTCTCTCTCAGGGCTAATCTCACATTGATTTTCTTGGTGAGAAATCTGTGGGCCTCTTGGGGGCAAATTGTTTTGCGAACTGGAGATAACACACAAAAAAACCAAGCAGAGGTTTAGAGATGCTTTTTCGATATGCCTGTGGAAGGTATAGAGTAACATCATAATGTTGTGTCTTTACAGACTGCTGTCAGAAGAAGGTTATAAAGAAGACAAAACACTGCCTTTGTTGACAAAGTAAGTAGGAAGACTAAGTAAACAAGTTAAAATGGTCATAACCTTCACTGTGCCATTCCAAATACAGTGATTACTATTTTGGAGAATTCTAAGATATGATGTAACTATAGAGGAAATTGAAGAAGAATTATTGTGGAGGGAGGCAGGAGTATATGGGAGGTGGGAAAAGAGGGGACAGGAAGCGGGATTCTCAAGGTAGCAGGAAACAGGACAAATTTTATATAGGGAAAATTATGCAAAATTTTGCAATCAAAAAAAGTGCAGGAGGTTTAACCCTTAAAGCCCTAACAGTGACAAAAATGAAATTTCTCTTTACATTACCACTCCTTGTTCAAATATTTAAGTGATGAGAATAAAGAAAGTGATCACCAAGGATAAGATGACTTGATATTTAGACAAATTCTCCTTACTAGTTCCATAAGAAATGTATGGAGAACAGTAAGGAGAATGTGCATTTTTATATCAGGGCTTAAAAGGTTAACCCCCCCTGCCCCCCCCCTGCATTATTGGCAAAACATAGCCAACTGACTCTGTCACTGACTGTTTGTGTGCTTTCTGAGCTCTCATTTGATGGGTAAGCACATATCAAACTCAATTCTCACTTCACAAATAATAATAGTAAAAAAAAAATGCAGATGTGCTACATGTATGTGCATGATGTAATGGCAAAAAGGTACATGTAACAGCCAAACAACTGGCCATTTTTCGTGAATAATTGCAGAGAAAACCATGTGGCCTTTGAATATGATCATTAACGGTAAATCACAGATGCCCTTCTCCGATTTTTCTTGAGGAGAGCAGTTGGCTGTACATACACATTCCAGCCCTATATTTCCCCAACTTTGCTTTGTTGATAAATCAAGATGGCACAGAGGAAAAATGTTACCGTATTTCCTCGATTAAACGCCGGGGGCGTTTATTTCAAACTTGGCCTCGTACACCCGACATTTATTCGAAGCCGGCGTTTATTCGGGGCCCGGCATTTATTTATTAAGTGCATTTTTCAGCCGTTTAGCTTTTTATTATCAGTACTAGATGTTTATTGAATTAAGAACCAAATTTCAACAAAAACGTTAAAAAAATGTGGAGCAACTGTCACCAACTTTGTCTTATCTCAGTGAATCTGGTAAGTCATTTAGCAAAAAACATAGCTAAACATCACTGACAGGAACAGTGATTGAACTCTTTTTAACGTTACATTTCTGCGTGATACATTGAGGAAGTATACCAGCAACTGCTCGACAGCAAACGTACTGTGCAAGCAATCTAGAATTGAGAAAGGCAAAATTATGGAACGATTCAATGAACTGCTGGAGAAACGTCCTGGAGAAACCCTCGAGAAGATCCTCGCTTGATGGACAAGCCCGCAGAAAAGTTATGATGATTTTTTTAAAAAAGAGATTGACACGATACCTGATTCGTCGTTGTTTCATCTGTTTTACTTAGAAGTACAACTGTAAATGGTATTTTAGGTTTTATTATCAGTGGATAAATTAAAATAAAATGGTAGAAAGAGAACTAGAGTTCAGCTATGACACATAATCCTGATTTAATATACCCATCTCGAATAAATGCCGGGACCCCGAATAAACGCCGGGGTCGTTTATTTTACACTCGGCCCTGTAGACCTGGCGTTTATTTGAACCCAGCGTTTATTCGGGGTCCAGCATTTAATCGAGAAAATACGGTATATCATATATAGGCTATGTTCAAACTTAACTGAACAACTATAATTGTGCCACCATGGAAGGCATACCAGGTAGGCCTTTTTGTTGCATCAACCATTGAATTTGTTTTGCTAACATAAAATTACAGAAACAGAGGGAAATCAGTTAAAAAGGTGCCGTCACTAAAAAGAGATTTGGATGCCAGAGCACAGAGTGAATTTTACAGGTGAGGCTTTTGAAATCAATAATGGCTGTTTGTGTTACATTTGTTCAAATAGTGTGATACTTCCCACCCCATCCAGGGGGAGAGGGGGGGGGGGGTCAGGGTTGCTACGGATCCTGGAAATCCTGGAAAGTCCTGGACAATTAATGCAGGTCCTGGAAAGTCCTGGTAATCTGTCAACTCTTGTAATCAATTTTCAAATTGCTGACTTTAACATTTCAAATTAAATGTAAAGAAGATCATCACAGTTATAGAATGATGCAACTTTTGCAGTTGCAAAAAGACAGCCTGAAAAAAAATTAAGGCTTGTATGGGATATATTCATTATTCATTATTTCATCTTTAACATTTCAAAGACCCCCTTCCCTTCCCTTTTCCGTGTTAGATTTTTGCAAGCTAATCTCGTGTCAGTAAACTCAGTTGACACTCAACATTGGGAAGAGGCGAGGAGAGGGAAGTTAATTGAGAGGTAAAATTGGCAAACTTCCTGACACTTCTGTCAATGGTTGTAGTTCCCAGTTTCAGGCCAGCGGTTGCTGTTTCTTCATAATTTTGTTTTCATGTTGTTAATCCTTATGCTTGTTTTGCCTGTAGAAACTTGTTTCGCCTGCCAGTTGAAGAGAAGCTTGATGGCCACTGTGAGTGCACATTATGGAGTCCTCATGAAAAAGCTCACGAATGGGGAACACTATACTGTTCTCCAAACTACTTGTGCTTTACCAGCAAAGTGGGTAGAACATATCATGAATTTTTGGTTAAAGTGCCCATGAAATTAAAACTAACTTAAGCTTATTTGAAAGGCCTTTCAAAATGAAGAAAAATGATGTATTCTTTTTTGTAATATCTTCTTTCATTCTAGAGATATTCCAGTTAAAAGAAAATAAGTGATGACATCATCAGGGGTTACAGTGTGGGGGCAAATCACAAGATCAAGAATATCTCTTGAAATATAGAGGCATTGTGACTGAAACTTGGCACCAGTAATGTACCTTAAGAAAGATGCACATTAATGCAAACGGCAATGTTGTCATGACAATGGCTTAGCTTCCAGGCCTCTTTCTTGCAAGAATGACATTTGCCCCTTTTAGGCTTTACAAACATTGTCCACTCCTTAATTATTGATGAGGAAACTAAGCACCATATGGGCATGATGTGTGTTTAGGACAGGTCCTTCTTTCACTCGTTATAGAGTCACAAATGATAATATTTAGTTCAAAGCTAAAAGAGACTGGAGCCAAGATTGTTGGCATGGCAACAATGCTATCTATCTCACCTTGTGTCTTTCTTAAGGCACAATATTGGCGCAAGTTTCAGTTTCCATGACCCATTCTTTCCAGAGATACACTTCATTTTGTGATTTGTCTCAATGCTGTAACCACATGAAGTCATCAATTTCTAATTTGCATAATACAAAAACTTCAGTGACTTTGAAGTAAGTGGAGATATTACAAAACTGAAAACACCACACTACTTCATCTTGAAAGGCCTTTCAAATAACCTTAACTTGGTTTTTACTCTATAGGCACTTAAATATTTCCTACTTCAGCCTTATCAAAATGGCATAACAGGCAGCCATGGCTAAGCCCTCTTTTTCCTTGTAAGGGGCACAATGTAAAGTAAGCGGCAAATAATCAACTGTAGGGATCAAAAAAATTATTTTGCTCTCTACACCTGGTGTGTCTTTGGAGAACTGCTGTCCACCTCATAGTTTTGGAATAGTAGTCTTCTAAAATTTTGATCATATTTTTGTACTCTGATTTTTTCCTACCCCTTATCTTTGTTGCTTTGTACAGGTTTGCACTGACATCAGAAAAAAACACTCACAGTCAGTTTTTTTTTTCGTATTGATTGTGTTTGGAACTTGGGGGGAGCTTTTCAGGATACTCTTTTAAACTTTTCAGGAACTTTTCAGGAAACTTGGAGAAAAGTTTCATGTTTGAGACTAACTTTTCTAAGGCAAAAATAACATTATCTTGCCCAAAGCAGGCACAACGTAAGACAATGCCTGCTGACCGAGTAACTGTCATATCCCCTAAATTAAGTTATACTTAATTCTTGAAACTTACAGTGTGCGCGCGTGATAGTGATGGGTTAAAGTTGGTTTTATTTGTTGTTAAAATTGATATGTTCTTGTATGTCTACTTCAGGTGAGACAGCTGCTGTCAGTTGTGGTTCCAATGAGGGAGATTTGTCTTGTAGAAAAAGTGGAAACATCAGCAATAATACCAAATGCAGTACACATCACAACCAAGTCAAAGGTCAGCTAAATACTCATTATTGTTTAATAAAAAAAATTATGGAAATTGTAGGTAATTTTTATTAATAGGTTTTGTCTGTACTACGTATCAATTTATAAGTGACTTACAGCTGGCATGATTTAAAAGTCCATTTGGAGTAAAGTTATGTCACATTTTTTTAACTACCGATTTACTGGAAATGCTTTTTAATTGCCAAGACATCATTTTCCTGGCCTTATTTATAAGCCTGTCAGTTGGCTTCTCGCAAATTATTTGTAATTTAGAGGCATTGGAAGTCTTACCCTTTCAACTGACAGATTGATGGTCGAAATACTGTTTTGTTTCCTTATTATTTCATTATTATAATGGGTAACGTGTTCTTTTTTTTTTGTCTGACTCTAGGCCAACTTTTTGTTTGCTTCCCTACGGGACCGTGATTACTTGACAAGACAGATATCAGACTTCCTGGCAAAAACGCCTGAACCAAAGTGAGTGAAACAAGCCTAATAGCATAGACTGAAAATAAAGACAAGTATTCTAACAGAAAACATGCAAAATTATGAATCTGATTGTTATTAATAGTAGGGAACTTAAGCAAGCACGACGGCGACGGCTGATGAGAACGTCGCAAAACAAAAGGTTTGATTAGCAAAACAATGAATCTACACGTGCGATACAGATTTTGGTACATTTCGTTGCCGTCCTCTGCAAAACAACAACATGAAATGACCAAATTCAAAGTTTTATGTAGAACGTGAACATAGGACAGTGAATTTTCTTTTTTCAACCTGAACTGTAACGCCGTCCTTACAGAGTCAGCTCCCGGATTGTTCGGCTATATTAGACAGATTGAACGAGTTGAAGCTATCGCGAAGAAGTTTGAAATATTTGGAAGTCATTTTTAAACTGACGTTTTCCTTGGCGTTGCCGTCGTGGTTGCTTAAGCTCCCTAATTAGTAATATGACTGACTATTTAACCTGTATGTATGTACGTACCTTCTTACATGATCACCTTCTCAGTCGCTAACTATCTTTCTTAAGTTTGTTTTCTTGCTAAATCTTAGGTTTTTACTGTCTAAATCTCAAGTTAATACTTAGTCTCAGATTGTATATTTTCTCTTACATGGCCATGCAGGTCCAATGATAAAGATGAGTGGGTATTTAGCACCAGTCCTCCGAAGAAGAAAGCAACATTTCAGCCACCTCTGACCACTGTGTTTTCCAACACCCCTGCTGATCACGTGAATGCAAAGGAGACTGTCAAGGAACACTTGTGGAGACTGCATTTTGCCGAGTATGGGAGGTAAAGGTCATAGAAATTGATAATGTAGGTTGTACTTTGTCAGAACCACAAATAGGTACAAGTCTGTTAAAATCCATGTTGCATAGCAAGAAGCAAGATTGTTTTCAGCTGCAATTTGTTTGAAGGTGAAGAAGTTATTTGATGAAGTATCGTTTAAAAAATGATTTTAACAGGGACAGACCAGATTTGATCATGTCGACGCGAATTTGCAGTGTTCATACAAAGACTGCTTAAGTGTAGGAAACTCACAATTGGTTTCCGAAAGTTCAATAAAGTGCATGGTGTGTGCAAAAATGAAGTTTTGCCTTCAGAGCAAAGATATGAACCAAGAAAATACTCATCTCACACAAAGCATCGTGCACGTTACAGTACAACACGTTCTTTAGCCCTCTACCGGCTCACCCTTACAGGATATAACAAGAATGTTATAATTATGCACTTATTTAGTATTGCGCCATATGTTCAGTATTTTATTATTCTAATTCGCTGCCCCGCTCAACCGAATATAAAAGATTTATCGTGTAATAGGCAACCACTAATATATAGATTTAGCCAAGCCTAAAAGCGGAGCCCCCCTTTTTGTTTTTTGTTTGTTTGTTTGTTTGTTTGTTTGTTTTTTTGTTGGCAGTTATTGATTTGTGAAAATACTCTTATTCAAGTCGTTAAGTTAAAAACAAAAAACAAAAAAAAAACACATTTCTATCCTCGCTGAGAGCCGAACCCGGGTCATCGGCGTCTTAAGCCGGTTATTAGTCCATTAGGCCATGAGCGTTTATTGTCATCTTTCAAGTTAATTTTAATATTTCTTTCTTCGTGACAAGCTGCCTATCAGCATGAAAATGCTGGTGTTTTTCCTGGCAAAATGTGTTCGGAACGCCGTAAAAACCATGTTTGTGGACAGAAAAAACCAAAAAGCACTAGCTCTGCTATATTTGACGTCGAAACCGCTGCGAAAAGCTGCGAACTCAAGCGGTGTGCCGACCGAGTTCGAACAGAACCGACCAGGCAAATTTGAACTTTTCGCCTGAACTTTATCGCCTTATTTTTTTCGCCTAAATTGAACTTTTCCCCTTCCACCGAAACGACAACTGAGTATTCTTGTGAACTTTTTTTTCCATTAACAAATCTGTTTTGACTTTTGTTGTCTTTGCTTGTTTTGCTACAACGCGGGTCAACATGCAATTTCGCGACAAAAACACGCGGGATTCAGCAGAGGGTTATATCCAGTGTATGAAGTGTATTGGTAACCCTGTGGTGCGGACGTACGGACGGTCACATGACTATTACGTCACTACCAAAATTTCTTGGCTTGATAGGTTACCAAATTTCCTAAGCAATGGAGCTCCGCTGACGGGCTAGCGTGCTGGCTCCGCTATAATTGGGGCTTGTCAACTCAAGCCGTGTGCAACCCTCTTTGTCATGTCTTCAATCAAAACTTCGTAAAAACAGATTTTACAAACTATACGCAAAATAACGAAAACTCAAAATACAACTAGATAGACTAGTAACTGCTAATGTAGCATAAAGCTTACGCGGAATCTGAACATATGTTGGTATAATATAAATACAATAAAAACGCCAATTCTTACAATCGCTTGTAAGTAACAATGAAAAAACTTATAACCCTTAATCATTGGGTATTTAATTTAGAGGGCAAAAAGATGGTTGTGTGAATGAATATAATTTAAAGCAACGCAATACATATATATACGCCGTGCTAATGAAGCACGGTTATGACATGCCACATAACACCCCAGAGAAAGGGATACGAAACCCATCATAAATACACTTCTTTTTGTGTTCTTCTTGCAGGGGAGTGTGTATGTATCGCACTGTCAAGACCCATGATCTGATTCTCAAAGGAGTCCCTGACAGTCTCAGAGCGGAAGTGTGGCTTATATTCTCTGGTGCCATCAATCAGGTTAATAATGTGATTAGCAGTTTTGAGAACAGTTGTTGGTTTTAGCTCTCTCTTCCGCAGAGGTCTCCTACAGTCGCGCCTTGACTGCACGCGCAGAAACGCGCGGAAGTTTTGAAGAGGGAAAAATTAAAGCGCGCAGAGAACGCTGCATGTTCCGCAATCTGGTTTAATATATATGAGGGGCATGACTAGCCCCAGCCTCCCTCGGAAATCGGGCGCCATTTTGAAAACATCTGGCAGAGGCTCCCGCTTCTTCCCTCTTCCCATCGTTCCCCGCGCTCCCGTTCTCTCTTTCCAGCGCTCCCCCTCCCGTATTTTTCTTTCACTGGTGTTTACTGACAGGAGGCTCTGCGGAGGAGAGAGTGGTGTTAGGGTCTGCGTGTTTGGTTGTATTCTAGAGTAAGTACAAACAGAAGGGTGTTGAGATGCCGTAACACTCATGTATTGGCTGCAATCGCAGATAAGCCTTTTCATAAACTTCAAAGATTTGGTTTAGGAAAAAGGTCACCATGAAATTTGAAATTGCTGGAAACGTTCGAATGACAGTACGGAAAAACCTTGGCAGTGAATGCTTTGGTTGTCAGTCCTTTAATCAGCGTATTACGATTCTGTTATGTTTCTAGACGATTTCGTGACGGTCATCAGCTACTCACCAAGTCGCATTTTTTTCTGGGAAAATGGCAATGGGGAAGTTTGTTTGACGGTTGATGACCTTGTTTGAGGATTGTGTTCTGTTGCTTTGCTAATGGTACCTTGGAGAAGTCACAGTCCCTACTTTGAACACACAATTGCAGCAAAAATGTGCAGCTTATGCACTTTTTACGGTATACTGTGATGTCAGATAACTCTTTAGCACAGAAATGTAAGAAATACTTCATTTTGCATTGCCTCTGGATTCCTAATTTATGGGATCTGTTTCCCTCCTTTTGCTACTTCTTAAGTCAAACATAAATAGTGTGAAACTCAAAACTCTGGATTTACTAACTGAGTTGATAAGGTAAATTGGCCACCGTAGAGAAATTGAAGCTGACGTTTTGAGCGTTAGCCTATCGTCAGAAAGAATCAAGGAATTGTGGGTTGCACTTGGTTTATAATGGAGAACGGTGGAGATACGCTATTAGTAGGAAAATGGCAACGTGAAAAACAAGAATAAATTAGTTGAATGAAAAGCGTTCGTTGATACCGTGAGGACTGAGTGTGCCGATTTGAAAAATGAATTTTGTTCCAGATGTTTACAGCTTTCGTGTTTTATTTTGACAGATTCAGACTCATCCGGGCTACTATGTGTCATTGGTTGATGAATGTGAAGGAAAAAGTACATTAGCAACAGAGGAAATCGAACGCGACCTACACAGGTGGGTTGTGACAAAATAATAATGATGCAGAAATCGAACGCGACCCACACAGGTGTGTCATGACAAGTAGCGATGCAAGGTAGAGATAAAACGAGAATGAGAAACAACAAAAGGCTAGAAGAGAGCTCTGGACTTAAAAATTTGATAGGAGTGCACAAGAATTTGTGAGAGCACAGTAATGTTTGTTGTCAAACAGCAGCGTGAGTTTGAACTCTCATCTGTCATAATAATTTAGTCGGATTCAAACTATCTAAGATTTTTTGAGAGCTGAACAGAGTGTATGAAAGCTGTTGGCAGAAGTTTGAAACTACCCACACTTTTTGAATCTTGTCCTACTTAAGATGGCAGCCTCTACTGAGTGTGTATATCGTGGCTCAGGTGTTTGACAGCTGTTTTTAACCCTAATCTAGAACGAAAATTAATGTTAGGTTTTTTTCCTCCTAACTGAAGCAAGTTTTGCTTAAGTTAGGTTTCAAATTTAGATTCCAGTAAATGAATTAAGACGTTAAGGGCAATAAAATATAACTTACAGAAACCTACGCTAAGAAGTTCAATTGTGAATTAAAGTTATGGTAGTGTACTAAATTAAAATAATTATGCTTTGAAGACCCAGGCTCAACGGGTTAGCTAACAAAAACAAAACTGTTTCATTGTGTCTACTTCAAACAAGCAACATGTTTCTCTATTTGACCTCGGTTTTTTTTTTTCAGGTCTCTTCCTGAACATCCAGCTTTCCAGTCTGAAGTAGGCATAGCAGCACTAAGAAGAGTTTTAACAGCTTATGCGTGGAGGAACCCCAGCATAGGTTGGTGAAGTGACCTTGACAAGGTGTATTTGTACAGGTTCAAACCACGATGGTCTTGACCTGTGCAAATACACCTTTTGAAATATTTAGAGTGCAAAAAAGTCGTGAAATTAATTGCCTGCTCCACAGAAAAGTAACTTAACGTTTGTGGAGCAAGCGATTGTTTTGTTAACTTGCATGATACTCTTCACACTCAACTGCACATGAAACACACACACACAATCAAAGTCTTACATTTAATGACTTATAGCCATTTCCCATGAGTTTGCTGGTCTGCGTCCAGCTAGCCTCCCACGCAGTCGTTTTCTGTTAGTGAAGTCGTATTACCCTCCTCTAATACGACTCCTCGAAAAACGACTGCTTGGGAGGGTAGCTTTTCGTTAACTGTACAACCTTTTATGTGTACTCCGCATTTTTCTTCCTGTTGTATCTTACAGGGTATTGTCAAGCGATGAACATTGTGGCGTCAGTTCTGTTGTTATACTGCACAGAGGAGGAAGCGTTCTGGTTGCTCGTGGCTGTTTGTGAACGTCTCTTACCAGATTATTACAACACCAGAGTAGTGGGAGCTCTTGTTGATCAAGGTGAATTCCTCGCAAGTAGTGTTCCCCCCCTGATTCAACTGACAAACTGATTTAGAACTATTTCATGTCTAGAGCTCTGCGTTCTGATGTAGTACCAGCCGTTCTCATACAACTTTGCAGTTAATTTATTTCAGAGCAAATTTTCATCACTTAAGAAATGAGTGGAGGACTGGAATGAATTTTAAATCGTCGATTTAAAATTGTATCCGTCACTAGATAAGACAAAGTGCAAAGTTTGGAACTGATTAGTTGAATAGAAGTTAAATAAACTACTTCTAAAAATCAAACAATTTACAGTATTCGAAGTTTCAGTAAGCGCTTTTTTTTCAAAATAGAGACATTTGTGAGGAATTTGTTCCATTTCTTTAAACTAGCACCCTGGTGACGTTTCAACCAAATTACTTCACACTTGCTGAAGCTACTAATTCTAACATCCTCTTTCATACAACAACCATACATTTCTTTACAATTAGTAGATTTCCCTGGCCCTGCTCCTTTCTAAAGTTGCACATGGTTATCACTGGCTTTTAGCTTCTTCGTACATAAATATGGTATCATATTTTTACCTGTGTTTAGGTGTGTTTGAAGACCTCACTCGTGATCACTTGCCGGAGTTGTACGATCATCTGATGGAGCTTGGAGTTCTTAACATGATATCTCTCTCGTGGTTTCTGACGCTTTTTCTCAGGTATCATAAAGATTAATAGGTTGGAATTTATTACAATCCGTAACCTTATAACCTTTCAACTACCAAGGGGGACAAAAATCAAAGTTCAAGGAAAATACACCCACCCACATCGTGGGGCTTTTTTTTTTTTTGTTTAACAAATAAAAAAGCCAAAACCGTGCTTTGTTCTGTGATAAAGCACGCAAGGAAGTGACGAGAGCACGAAAGAAGTGTAGGGTGAACACGAGCCGCAGGCGAGTGCTTCTCCCTACTTCTTGAGTGCTCTCGTCACTTCCTTGAGTGCTTTATCACAGAACGAAGCACGGTTTTGGCTTTTTTATTTGTTTTATAATATAGCTTTGCTCATATTTGTAAAGAAACTGGCTTTTAATTGCAAGAAATCATAGCTTGCAAGCGCGCGCAAGAAAGGTTTTCAGTTTGCCAGCGCGCGCAGAATGGCGTCACGGGCTACTCCGTGCATCTGTACTCTGATAAAGCACGCTGTTTCAACCAATCAGAGCGCGCGTTATATCGAAACTTTATTATAATTAACAAATAAAAAAGCCAAAACCGTGCTTTGTTCTGTGATAAAGCACGCAAGGAAGTGACGAGAGCACGAAAGAAGTGTAGGGTGAACACGAGCCGCAGGCGAGTGCTTCTCCCTACTTCTTGAGTGCTCTCGTCACTTCCTTGAGTGTTTTATCACAGAACAAAGCACGGTTTTGGCTTTTTTATTTGTTTTATAATATAGCTTTGCTCATATTTGTAAAGAAACTGGCTTTTAATTACAAGAAATCAAGTTTTTTTTCATAGCTTGCAAGCGCGCGCAAGAAAGGTTTTCAGTTTGCCAGCGCGCGCAGAATGGCGTCACGGGCTACTCCGTGCATCTGTACTCTGATAAAGCACGCTGTTCCAACCAATCAGAGCGCGCGTTATATCGAAACTTTATTATAAATTTGAATAACACACATACACAAAAATTTACATACAAAAGTTCCAGTGCCATTAATTACGTTATTATATACAGTTAACAAACTAACCTAACTTACAGTACATAATATGGATACAGTTAACAAACTAACCTAAATTACGGTACATAACACACATACTTATAACATAAATTAATTAACTACATAACTTGTAAACTTATTAACAGTTCCTCTCGATAGATAGTTACAAACACGATTGCGTTTCTCACAACAATTATGACTTTACTTACGATACGTACAAAACTGAGGATACGAATACAAACAGGATAAAGGAGAACACATTAAATACCAACATATTACAAGATTTACAGTTGTCAAACTATTGAAAAAATGCTACATAAATTACTTAGGGATTAATACCCACTTTTTCTTAAAAAAATTCTTCTTATTGATATTACTTTCTGTCTCATATTTAATAGAAATTTTTGCTCGAAAACCTTGAATTTTGGGTCGAATTTCACATCTTCTGCAGTCCCATATAAATAGTTTTCCAATTATTATAAAGTAATTCAGTAAGTTTAGTAATGGGCATGGTTTGGTTAATATTCCAAATAAAACAGCTCGAAGGGAAAGATAAACCTGTTGGTTTGAGATTTGATGCCAGTAATCTTGAAACTCACTCCAGAAATTCCTTACGTGGGAACATTCATAAAAAAGGTGGTACAAGGTTTCCGGTTCTGCGTTGGAAAATGAGCACAGGTCGTCTGTTTTAAAGCCTATTTTATGCAATTTTGAATTAGTGTATAAAATAGAGTTAAGTACTTTGAATTGGAATCCTTTCACATAGGATTCAAGTACAATTGAGTGTGGCAAAGCGAAAATTTGTCTCAGCTGATCGACGGAGAAATTAAAATCATTCTGCAGTTTATTTATGATATTAGGAAATTGTGCTGTTTTGCTGACAAGCAATGAATAATAGTCTTTTGATTTCTTTTTTTTGACGTCAAAGATGATGTCGTCAATTAAGAAGGAAGGAGGAGCTGTAGATGGACAGGAAATAGTACTTCTTAATAGGGAGGGTATGGAGTGGCGAAGGCCAACCCATTGCAGATAATTAATTTTGGTACTCTTGTCCGACAAGTGCCTAAATGCATCATTTATATTTAAATCGAACAGTAAGTTTCGGATGTAAATCACTCCCGCCTCAAAGTAATTTTTGTAGAACACTGGTCGTCTGTCAATACGAATTTCCTTATTATTCCAAATAATGCTTTGCCAATCTCGCTGAGAGGCAAAGGAGTCACGAAAATCAGACCACCATGAAAGCATTTCACAATAGAACTGAGAAGAGATGTTGTAATCCTTTATATCATAGTTACAGTTTAAAAAGAAAAACCTCCCATGGGTTCTAGCAGGTTTTCCATGTCCCGTTGTTGTCTTCAAATATACGTTTTATCCATGCCAGCCTTAACGACTTAATCATGCAATTCAAGTCAGTCATCTTTAAACCACCTTCCTCGTATTTATTGATTGCCGAAACTCGAGTGACCTTATCCGTGCCATTCCATAAGAATTTGAATAGCAGTTGATTAAATTCTTTTGCTAATTCTTTAGGTGTGGGCAGTACCGAGCAAACGTAAACAAACTTTGGAATAAGAAAGGATTTGATGATTGTGACCTTGCCATACACGGATAAACCTCTAGAAGACCAGATGAAATTATGAATATATGAAACTCATATATTTGAACTGCGGAATGAAGAAATAAGTGTAAAGAAGATCCTCGCAGTTATTAACGCAACTTATGCAGTTGCGAAAAGAAAGCCTGATAAAAAAAATCAGGCTTGCCGGGATTCGAACCCTGACCTCTGCGATACCGGTGCAGCGCTCTAACCAAATGAGCTAACAAGCCAACTGAGAGCTGGTCATTAAATTGGTTCGTTATATACCCGGGAAAGATGAAGATGAAATTATCATTTGGTTAGAGCGCTGCACCGGTATCGCAGAGGTCAGGGTTCGAATCCCGGCAAGCCTGATTTTTTTTTTTTTTTTTTTTTCAGGCTTTCTTTTCGCAACTGCATAAGTTGCGTTAATAACTGCGAGGATCTTCTTTACACTTAGAAGACCAGATGTTGATGAGTTTTTTAATACTGTCCAATCGTTCGATGAAATTCTTTTCTTTAAGTAGTTTTAGATCGTACGTGAAATACACTCCCAATGCTTTCATTGGGTCATTAGGCTATTTAATGCCAAGCGGCTTTGCTTTGTTTTCTTTTGATGAACCAATCCACATACCCTCGGTTTTTGTGCTATTGATCTTAAGACCTGAGATGTTTTTAAAGAGGTCTAATAATTGAAATAGTACTTTGGCTGATTTAGCGTCGGCGAACACTGCTGTTGTGTCATCTGCGTATCATCTGTCTCTTCTTTACCAATGGCAATACCCTTTATAGCTGGATTTTGACGAATGGCGATCGCTAACGTTTCTACTGCCAAGATGAAAAGATAAGGGGAAAGTGATCCCCCTGTCTAACACCTCGCTCTAGTTTGAAAGGTTTTGAAATTATGCCGCTGTTCATTATACAACTTTGTAGCGGAGCCTGCGGGCAAAGCCCGCCAGCGGAGCTCCATTGCTAAGGAAATTTGGTAACCTATCAATCCGAGAAATTTTGGTTGTGACGTAATAGTCACGTGACCGTCCGTCCGTCCGCACAGACTCTGTGGGAGGGGGAGGGGAGTCCCAAGACAACCCGACGGGGGTAGAGAATGCCATCTTTTCTTGGCGGGAAATCGCGCGGTGCTTTTGGGCAACCGGCGTTTTTCTTGGCGAGAAATCGCATGACCATCGTCGCTTTTGAAAAAGAGGTTTCTTTAAAAGCTTAAGCTTCTTTAGCATTTAACGATTGTTCGAGAGTACTGAACTTTTATACTTGACCAAAAAAAACATCTAATATCTATAAATGGAAAGAAAAAGTTCAAAAGAATACTGGTAGAAGGCGAAAAGTTCAGTTACGAAAGCTGCCTTCAAAGGACTTCATCGCTTTGTTTTCTTCACGGCGGAGAGTTTGCCCTGTTCCGAAACACAACCGAGTAAGTGAAGATTTTAAAGGGCCTAAGGTACATGATTTCGAGTATTACGGTGAAAGAAATTACGTTTTGAAATGGAAATTTGATTTATGCCATTAGAAATGTGTCATTTACTTTTGACTTTAAAAAAGTATTAGAAAACGCTCTCAGATTTGTGACAGATTCTTGAATATTTTGCCATGCTCAGCCGATTTCACTCGCGTGGACCGACCTACGATTTTGGAAGTGTAATGCGAATTGCATTTAAGTATAAACTTACGGGTTTTCGAATAAACTCTTTTTCAAAAATGACCTCTCTGTCCATTAATTTGCGTTTGTTTATTCATAACAGTAGGTCTGTGCACAGTCGCAAGACAACTGCACAAGCTTTGCTTTCAATTTTGACTGTCCGATCCATCTCTTTGTGCAACTGTCGATTTTCTTGTCTTAGAAGTTTTCAATAGTAATAATCTTTTAAGCGAAGCAGTTGTCGGTTTAAAGCTATTTTATCCCAAAAGCTTCCGAAAACAGTTTTGTGCATTCCTCAAAGCGCCTAACTTTATATAGGCTTACTTCGCATCCGCAAAACTTATGCCCGGAGCTCGCGGAGCACCATGGGTAAGCAAATTTGGTAACCCGTTAATCCGAAAAATTTTGGTTCTGGCGTCAGCGTACATCCGTCCGTCCGTACAGACTCTGGGGGAGGGTGACGGGAGTCCCAAGACAGCCTGACGGGGGGAGGTGGAATACCATCTTTTCTTGTAGCTGAAGTAAACAATATGGCGGCTAGTTCCTCGTTCGCTCGATTTTCAATACGATAATTGTAATACATTCTTGGAATGAAGACTTGTAGCAGTTCATCATGAAAGGGAAAAAGGACTGCTTCAATCTCGATGGCGCATATGAAAGGTATTGGAGAGCTTGAAGGCAAGAAATCCTTGTTCGAGGACATACTAAGGAGATCTGGAAAGAACCCGGCGACTTTTGTTTAGATTTCAAGTCCTTCTTTCAGTTCAGTGGTAAAGTAAATTACAGATTTGATTGTGAATTTATATTGTAAAAATTGTTTAATTGAGCGACTTTACATGTTTAGTAAAATGCGGTAATTTTCTTGAAATGTTTTGAAAACTTCTTAAAAATAGCTCCTAGTTCCCGTTTGCCGGCTTGCGAGTAACTTCACTCGAAGGGAAAATTGAATGCAGTTTGCTTTCCTAGGCAAACAAGTGCTTCGTAGGTGAATGATATTTCATATTTTTGAAGGTTTCTTGTCCTTTTTTCTGTGCTTATTCATTAAAGGAATTTTCATTAGTGAGCAATCTGATATTTAGGGTTCTGAACTTTAGTGCGTAATTTTCAATATTTTTCTTACAGCAATTCTACTCTATTTTATTCGAAAAGTGGAAATCGTGAATATTCTAGACTGAGTCTGTGTTGCTTTGTTGTTTTTCTTCGGCGATGCATATTGGGTTGTTTATGTGTTTAGTATTCAACACCTGAAGAGTCGCTCTGTCGTCATTTTTAAGTTTATAGTCTTAGTGTACAGTTCCTTATGTTTTTTGTTCAGTTGTGGAATATTTTATCTTCCTTATATTGTTATATTTTTTGGTTTCTCTATTTGAAGTGAATGACATTTCTGTCCCAATTTAGCGACTAAACTTAGAATCGCCATTTCAGTAATTGAGTTCAGTGTGGCATGTTTTCGTGTTCCTTTTGTTTTTATAAAACCGCTAAGCCATTTCAGTGTGTCTTTAGTTACAGATCGAAATGAAATCTTTATTTTAGTAACTATAAGCAAAGCATTTCTCGGTTTAAGTCTATTTTGTCTAAAATGAGACTCTAAATACTTCCTAAAATTAGTTCAGGATGTGTTCTTGAAAGCGCCCGTCGGCGATTAATACTTCGCGGTTGAAAAACTTGTGCCATTTTCTCTTGATAATTATACATGTACTTGAAAGATTCTGAAAACATTTTTGGAGAATTTTTGTCAGTAAACGGTTTGATGCCGGAAAAATATTATTTGTTTTAGCAAGATAGATTTCGAAAATTGTTTCATGGTTAACAGAACTAAACAGCCAGAGGGATGCATTGAAATCAGTGAGAAATGTGTATTTGCATGTAAAAGTCCGTCGAGTCGCTACCGGGAGCAACTTAAGTGGGTTTTTTTAGCAATTGTAGCTTTACAGGTACTCGTCTTGAACTTAAAAAAATAAGCTAGCATTCGAAAGAATGCTACAAGAAGAGCTGTCAGTGAAAGTCGCGCTGAAGTCTTCTCTTTGAGGAAAAATAAGCCAACTCACAGTTTCCTCAGCGGTCCGCATGTTTTCCCTTGCTGTTTTTCACCTCTTGGGGAATAACTGCACAGCTAAAATTTACTGTATTTTACGGGCCAATTAGCATGAAAGAGAGATGTGGAGCTCCGCTTTTAGGCTTGGCTAAATCTATATATTAATGGTAATAGGACTGAGTGGAGTCCAATTCGGTCTGTAATCATACGAGTGATTAACGAAATCGGACGACCGCTACGCGGCTGGCTGGTGATAGCCAATCACATTCGAGAATTTTGTTATAGTTATGATTAAAGCGTGTTTGGTGTTTCTTTGTTTTGAATCTTCATGGTCTCTAGTTAGAGAACGAAATATAGCAGTTATTTGAAAAACTATAAGCGAAGCAGTTGTCGGTTTAAACCTATTATTTCCGAAAAGCTTCGAAAGACAGTTCTGTGCATTTTTAAAAGCGCTCGAATTTCAGACAATTTGCAGCCGCAAAACTTATGCCACGGAGTTAAGAATGTTTGGACGGTGTTTGTTTTCAATCTCGATAGTCTCAATTAAGTTAGAGAGCGAAATATAAGGGGTACTTAAGTAACTATAAGCGAAGCAGTTTTGAGTTTAAAGCTATTTTATGCGGTAAGTAATGTGTGTTCCTCAAAGTGCTTGAATTTTTTCGCGGCTGCTAAAAACATTTCTTCCATAAGTTTATTACAAGTTCTTCGAAGCTCCCCAGATCCTTTCTTTCGGGTAATCGCAGTAAAATGCCGGTGAAATGTCAGTGTAAATTTTCAGGACCAGACTAATATTTTTATTTAGTGGCAGTTCATGTTATTTGTTAAGATCCGAACGCGATGAAGATAACCCATTTAAACAGTCCAATAGTTTTTATTTTGTTTTTGTAAATGAACGCCGTTTTAAGTTCATTCAAGCGAACAGCCAATAATCCAAGGAGATTTGACAAGCCTTGACAGTTAATGACAGGATATGGAAACATTGCAAACACCAAGCAAGACGGCTCGTGAGTAAAATAATTAAGCTGTGCTCAGCCTCTACAATGACCTTTCGGGCTTGGTTTTACAGAACAGATCCGCAAAATATTGGAGGACAATTCGGAACACTTTCTGGCTTTTTGAGAAACACTTTTCGAAAGCGAACGAGCCAAAAAAAGCCCCGAAATATATTTCAGACCGAAAAGTATCAGGACTATTTTTGAGAAACGAACACCAGTTTATTCCTTCGCGGCTCCGCTTTTAGGCTTGGCTAAATCTATATATTATGTTTTTGTAGAACAGTTTTACCCAGCGGAGAACGTCGGAACCAAAATTGAAAGCTTCAAGACATTTAAAAAGGAAATCCCATTCAATACTATCAAATGCTTTTTGGAAGTCAATGAAAATCATTAATCCAGGATGTTCTCTTTGACAGTCCAATCCATAATATCATAGATGGAGCGAATGGTTTCACCGATAAAACGATCTTTTATATACCCTGTTTGATTGTGATGAATGATATGAGGCAACACGTTTTTAATTCTCGTGGCAATTACCTTAGACATTGTCTTTGCATCCACGTTGAGGAGAGATATTGGGCGCCAATTTTCAATAAGAGAACGATCTTTCCCGTTTTTTTCAATGAGTGTGATAAAGGCTAGCTTTAGGGAATGGGACATCTCTCCTTTTTCGAAGCAATCGTTAACACATCTAATAAAGCAATCACTGATTAAAGGCCAGAATTTTTTATAGAATTCAATTGGAATTCCATCATTGCCTGGAGATTTGTTGTCTTGAAAAGTATCAAGAAGACAGAAACATTCCTCCGAAGAAATTTTACCTTCACATGAAATTTTTTGTTCTTCAGATAATATAGGTATATTTAAATAATTAAGAAATGAATCAATTTTTAATTCGATGTCCGGAAGGTTGTTGTCACTCTTGTACAGGTCACAGTAGAATTGTTCTACTTCCTTTAATATGCAAAATGGATCTGTTTTGATTACACCGCTAACATGCAGTTTTCGCACGTGTTTCTTGACGTGATTTCTCTTTTCCAAATTTAAGAAATATTTTGTGCTCTTCTCTCCATTTTCGTGCCATCTGGCACGTGCACGTACAATGATTCCTTTTGTTTTCTCTTCATAAAATGATTCCAGTTGTTTCTGAGCGGCATCTAACAGAGATGCATTGGAGTCACTAGGGTTAGTTTCAACTGCTTTCTTCGCTTTATTTAGCTCGTTTTGGAGTTTTATTTCCGTTTCACTTCCTTACTTCGCTTTCCTTTTCGAGTGGCTGATAGCGTGGGCTCTTATATTATGTTTAATCCAATCCCACACACATCGATCATCAGAAAGTTCTTCACGTCCTTCTGTTATCCACATTGGAATCATTTCAGTTACACTATTAACATATTCCTCATCACCTAACAGAGAGCAATTCATCTTCCAGTAAATTGGCCCTCTACACTCGTTGTGTAGCTTTCCGCCAAATTCTAAATAGATCGCATCGTGATCAGTTCTTATAGCTGGAATTATATCCGTCAATTGAACAGAATCATTTAAGTTATTTGAGATAAGCCAATAATCCAGACGACAAAAAATGCGAGGAAATGTTTTACTCCATGTGAAACTTTTAACGTCTGGGTGTTTAATTCTCCATATATCCACTAAATCAAGTTCACTTTGCAAGCAGTCGATACAAGAAGTGACAGATTTTCGTTGAATAAGAGTGCCACCTTTCTTGTCAATGGTAGGGTTCAGTGGACAATTAAAATCGCCTCCGATAACGATGTTGTTTTCGGAATCTAGATCCTCATTTTGCAGCGTGATAAGTAATTTAGTTAAGAAAGCAACAATATCTTTATCCTTGTTTGGTGCATGTATATTAATTAGCACATATATCTTGTCTTTAATTTCAGCTTTTAAAATGATATAGCGTCCCAAAGGATCAAGTATTTTTTTGTGTATGGTGCAGTCAACACCCTTATTAATAAGAATTGCAACACCCCGAGAATTTGAGCTGCCATGGCAAGTTATAAGCTCCGCACCCCATTCGTTTCTCCATTGTTTCTCCGCTGTAACTGTAGAGTGAGTTTCTTGCAAAAATGAGATGTTTGCACGTTTCCGGCACCAAGTAAAAACAGATCTTCTTTTATTAAAATTGCTAATGCCCTTTACATTTAACGATAATAATTTTGGCGCCTCAGTCATCTTTTGATCTCACAATTGTTGCTAATGAGACTGCAGAAGGAGGAGTGAAACAAAGGGAAAAGTGATGATGAAGTATTTTTGAATGACAAATGTAGATGCAAATCCAAAATCGTAAATAAACAGGTAATACTCAGTAGTAGAAAATAAGTACGGTTGAATAAAAGTTTGTTCGCGAATGCAACATAATCTAACGACAAGAAAGAACAAATTCCACTGAAAAGAAAAAGAATACAGCTAGCGATACAGAGAACAATACGAGACTTGCAGGAGTAACAACATAAAATATAAACGCAAATGCGCGAATTATCCATCTGACGTGCATTTACGCTCTACAGCTCACCATCTGCCTGGGAATTACTGATCATAATTAATCCATAGTATGGAAGATTATCTGTTTCCTTTCCTTTGTAAACTTGACCATTTATAATCAGTTTGTCAACCTTAAAGAAGGCTTGTTGCTTTTCTCGCTTAGCCTTTCTTTAGAACCGGGTACAGTTTTGCGTGAATATCATCTATTTCTTTAGGATAATCATGAGAAAGTCCAATTCCGGTATCTTTCAGGTTTTTGACTGAAGACCAAACGAATTGTTTGTCTTGGTAGAAACTAAATTTTGCAATAACGGGTCGAGGCTTAGTGGGATTGTCTTGGTTGCGCCGAGTTGGCATACGGTGGACACGCTCAAATCGAATTTCATCTACATCTTCTTTTGAGATATTCATTTTTTCTTCAAGCATTGATTTTACTAATTCTTCTGTATCTCTGGGCGTCTCACCTCTAATTTCCCGGCAGGTTGAAGATCTTTATATTCTCCCTACGAGTGTAAGCCTCCAGCTTGATATTTCTGCATTTTTGCTGTTGGATTTCTGCTTTCAGCTTGTCGAGTTCATCAGCATTGTCGGCCGCCAGGGAACACGTGTTGACCATGCTAGCTTTGAGTTCGGTTAGTTCTTCTTGACTGGAAGAGACAGCATTTCTCAATTCTTTATTTTCCTTCTCTACCTCTATTAAACGTGTCTTTAGGGCTTCTAACTCAGGCAGTACGGCTAAGAGTTGGTCAATTTTGGCCTGCAGTCTCTTCATGTTCTCCGAAGCATCGCAGCAATGGCCGCCGGCCACGAGGCATTCTTCGTCAGTTTGAGAGCCATATTCGCGTTGTCGTTTTTGCATTGGCCTTCTTCCACTTGAATCATCATTTTCCTGGACTTCATTCATAATTACAGCAGACGGAAAACTGAAAACGTTTCAAATATCACAATTTTTCGAACCTTATTGCAGAGCAGAAAATGTACGTCCGCCACCGTCCACTACCGCTGACCCTCAGCCACATCATGGGGGGGGGGGGGGGGGGGGGGAGAAGCCCCACATCCTGGGGCTTCATCCACAGCCTTAAATCCACAGCCTTTGACAAGTCAAGGAGTTTGGCTGTAAAAGTAAAAGGGGTCAATATTTTCAACTGCAGAGCGTGGCGCAAAAACTAAAAGTGGAAAGGTGTTTCAGTGATATAGGCTGCGCAAGACAGTAAGGGAAAAGTGTCGTATCATAATGCAAAAGTTACGTATAACAACTTGGCAACTCTATACAGAATGCGACGGTTTACGAATATCCAAAAGCACGCCACAGTTATATTTCTGGCACTCCTAACATTAATTTGTTTCTTTTTTTCAGTGTTATGCCATTCTCTAGTGCTGTAAGCATCATGGACTGTTTTTTCTATGATGGCGCTAAGGTAAAATAGAAGTGAATACTTTTTATTATTTTGTTTTTTGATTCGTTAATGAGAGGTTAAATCTTGGACAGTGCAGAAATAACAGATTCAGCCTTGTGAGATGGACCCTTGTCTCTGATTTCCTCGTCCCAAAGTAAGCATTTTGAAAGCTTCAATATCAAATACTCGGCACTATCACTGACACCTGGATTTGCCTAAAAGATATCGATGCTATGAAGCAATATATATCGGTTATTTCGGTACTGTTTAACCTCAGAGTTTTGAAAGAAAACGCTACGTGTATATTCTAGTGTGTGTGTGCAACAGAAAGTTTCTTTCAATGAAGTGTAATCGTTAAGCCTTGAACACTTAAGGTTACTCCGGACCTTCGCGGGTGTCCTCGGGGAAAAAATTCGTATGCGCGCCATTTTAAAGAAAAACACGGCAAACTATATATCGTGGGAAAGCTTAATAAATGTAGATTTCGGAAAAAATATAAATTGCCGGTTTCTTCAATTCCGGAAAAGAAAATCGCAAACAATCACGGAAATGACTATGTGTCATTCAATTGAATTAATAGGGTATCAAATCCAAGCGCATTGGCAAAATAACTGCACAGTGTTAATCACAAAGGATCAATCATCAAAAGTGTGTCAGCATTTTTCGATATTCTGACTGGTTATTTTTTAATTAATCTGTCAAGTTCGAGTAGCAAAGAATGTGCGATGGGCATTGCATTGAAGATCGCCACGGGTGAAATATTGTAAATTTCAAAAATCCCCGACACACGTTTGTTTCACAACATCTAAGGAATATTCAGGCCACATTTCACAGGAATCTACCGAATTTTGGTACTCTATTAATTCATTTGTTTGGTTGAATGACGCATGGTCATTTTGGCGGTCATTTTAGCATTTTCTTTTGTGGAATTTAAAAAACTGACAATTCATATTTTTTTTCGAAATCTACATTTATTAAGCTTTCCAACGATATATAGTTTGCCGTGCTTTCCTTTAAAACGGCGCGCATACTATTTTTTTCCCGAAGGACACGGGAGGACACCCGCGAAGGTCCGGAGTAACCTTAAAGTGACGACGTCACGGAATGTGAATCTTGAGCAATGGCGTCATAACAGCAATATCGAATGTCGAAAAATGCCAATATCGTATTCGTATTGTTTGGATGTGAAGACTGCTATCGGTCCACCCTTACAGATTAAAGTCAATCCGGGAATGCACGTCCCTTTCAGGTGCTGTTTCAGATTTCCCTGGCAACACTGGATGCCAACAGAAACAAGCTTTTATCGGTTCAAGATGATGGTGAAGCAATGACCATATTAGGGAACTACCTGGAACACGTGACCAACAGAGACTCGACCATGCCGACGTCTAATCAAGGAGTCTCTAACAGAAGCCTTGGAGTGCCTTCCACTGGGGTATGTCTTTCTTCACGAGGTTGGGGTGGGTGGTGGATTCCATTACGTGATTCAGAGAGTATTCGATAAGGGATTCAAGGCTGCAGGGACGGATGCCTACTTTTGTGAAAGGAAGTTGTTATGGCAACTTTTGTCCCGAATTCAAACGCTTAATTTAAACGTTTCTCTCCCCTGTCCAAAACTTGTGGATCTATAAGTATGTGGTTTTTAAACTTTCGTCTTCTCAAAATAAGCATCTAGAGAGTAGACGCCTTTATTTTGAAAAAACATGTAAGAGAAAAAAAAAAGAAAATATATATATACATGTATTACTCAAGGTAGTCCATTCAGGGAGCTTGCAAAGCATCCCTGCTATCAACAGGACCCTGAGATGTCTGACTAAACTATTTAACTATACTCTATAAAAATATGTACAATATTAATGAAACATTTAAAACTTCAGAAGATGAGGGGAAAGATTTATGTACATTTACAATTATTGAAAACCGTGGTCCCGTAGTACAAAACGATCTGCTCGCTACTTCAGTTCTAATAGCAGGCATATACAACTGTACGCGCAACATGCTTACATAAATTTAGAAGTGGAGAACCGCTGGCACTGTCAACAGTTTGCTCTGTAAAATAAAAGTTCTCATTCAGCTCCTTTTTATGGCTGGCACTTAAATGGGCTCACACTAGCAGACATGTACAAATTGGAAGTAGGAGCAACAGGTTAAAGCTAAATACTTGTCCTATCTCTTCAAAGTGGGAGGGACCATTGCTCTGAATGGTTTAAACGGAGGAGAACATATCACAAGTCGCTGAAGTATGATTGTCTAGGTGAGTGTAGTCCTAAGAAGGACTGGTTGTGATGACAGTGAGTCAAGGGCTACACTCGCCGGACGATATGGACTACACTCACCCGTACGTTCGCTATTCACCGACTAATGAAGAAGTATGAGCTCACAAAGGGAGCGTGCCCTACTCTTGCACGATCGTGACTTTTGTGTCTTCTACATGTTGTTGGCTGCCCCTCCTCCTGGCTCAAATTCTCTAAACTAACATTAAAAGGAGTGTGTGGAAATCCGAGTAGGGAGAATTTACATTTTTCCGTTTGCTTTTGTTTTAGTACCAGAGCACTGTTGATGTAGCAAACCTTATCCTGGAATCTTATCAGAAATTTGGCTTCATCACAGCAGAGACCATCGACTCCATGAGAAATGCGCAAAGACTAAAAGTTGTGCAGGTATGAAAAGATTATTGTTCTTTCGTACAATATGGTGAAACTCTGCTCTTTGACCATCCTGTTGTAACAACACTCCATTAACACTCCACTTCATTATTATTAGAGTAATTCGATTCCCCTAAAAACGACAGCATGGGTGACTAAGCTTATAAATTCATTTTCTCATTTGAAGACCCCGTTAGTGAGACCAGAGCGGGTTTCAATTGAGTATCGTAAGAACAATACTCTGGCCAATCACAACATGTGTAAACAACACAATGAACCAATTAGAACTCGACGCAAATACTTGTGACGGGAGCCAAGCGCGGGAAAACACGTGCGAGCAAGGCAGGATTTGTTTTGGTTTTCTTCTGATTGGTTGAGAAAATGGTACAGTTTTTTAACCAATCACGGAGCGAAGTAAAGGAAAACCGAAGCAAACGCGAACTACAGTGAAACTCGATATAACGAACTCTCTAAAACGAAGAACCCTGTATAACGTAGGAAATTTTTCAGGAAAAGAACCCAAATATAACTACCCCGTTATATCCTAGTCCCTTGGCAGTTCGTTATATCGAGCTCCACTCTTCTTTCGACACTCAATTGAAAACCGCTCGAAACCGTTGCTACGATCACATTTTTATGGCCTGTCGGTGGCTTGTATGAAAAGCCCAAACATACAGTGGCGCATTGTTTTCAATAGTGTGACAAATGGGTCAACATATAGCTGAGGAATTTTGTGATTTTACATGGGCAATATTGTGTGTACAACAATTGTAGAGGTAGACGTGTTGCAGTCTGGTCATCTTACTTCTGTCTATATGGGCAGGGTATTGCCCTTTTCTCTTCTAAATACGTTTTGTTGATCTTACCCAGGGACTGGAGGACAGCATGAGGAGAAATGCTGTGAGGTCGATAGGAGTGGAGGCGTGTTTGTTTGATCAAAAAGAACTTGAGCAGTTGTACGCCGTTTTTAAGGTTTGTCGTCATGCTGCAGTTTTGTTTAGAATGAATCCTTAACGCTTTTGTCTGGATGTTTCTATTTTACGGGGTCATTGTGTTGCAACATTTTGAATACACATCTTGCTACAACGAAAACCGTGATAGCATATTCCTCGGTATAAGAAACGATGTTCTTCAGCCCTGCAAAAGTTGCGGTAAAATATATTTGAAAAAGAACCCCGATACAACGACCCCCGGGTATAACGTAACCCATGATGAAGAAAACAATTCAGAAGCCCAAACTACCGATGTAACGATGTAACGAATAAATGTCATCACGTAACTGAAGTTGAATACTGAACAGATCAAGAGTGGTGCACGCAGACACTAAATCGTGAATTTTATTTAATTGTTCAAATCCGGGTAGTAATTGCTCGATTAAACCAAATAACGAATGATGCAACGTAAGAATGTTTAATTTGAGGCAAAATATATCATAGCCAAACCCTGGAATAACGAAAATTTTCGTCATTTTCCCACAAATTCGTATAACAAACCCAGGTTTTAAAGAAAACATTTTGCCATTCCCTTGGCACTAACTTCCATCTCGGGGTTCCACTGTACTAAAATGTAACACCAATGTAACGTCTTTGACTTTATGAAGCATCTAGGAAGCTCAACGTATGAAATAATTTTATTTTTGTAGACCAGTTCTCATTTAACTATGTGTATTGAATCTTGTAGCAAGAGAACAGTCACGTGACTAGGGTAGAGTTGATTTCAGTTGGAGCAGATTTTTAAACACTGTGTCACCCTGTATGTTTATAACTGAAGGATTATGTATTTGTCTTTGGTCACCAGGCAGGGCACCTTCTGACCCGTAACCATGGTAACCCAGACTCCAAGGATACCCCTCCCGCCTTCCCTCTCGTACAGCAGCAGTGTATTGATTGCGAGAGATTCAAGCCTCTGTTTGAATGCCTGACTAACTGGGGGACTGGAGAGATTGGGCCTATTCTGGCTCAAAGGGCTTTTAAGGTCAGTATAGAATATAACTTCATTACATCTTATCATGAAACGAAAACATGCTATTAACTAGACTTTCTCAAAAGTCCTTCGCTTCTCATTTCCGGTTCCGGTGGTGGGCCCGTGAGCTCCCGTAAGCTCGCGCTTCGCGCTCGATTTTTTTGGTTTTTCGCGCTTCCGAAATCGCGCTCCCGAAAAAAAAACCTCTGAGCTCGACTTGTGGGCAAGTCTAACTGTTAACCTACATTTTTAGGAATAGTCCTTTCTACAAAGTGGCAGGCAAAAAGTAAAATTAATCAGTAGGGATCCGACGTTTCTCAGGTTTGCAAACGTTTGCATTTCAAGGGATATGCCCTCATTGACACGCCACTCTGCCTGTGTAAATTAATCAACTTTCATTTGATGTTTTCTCTACTGATGCAATACCTGACTATTAAAGACAATCTTCAACGTTTTGGCGTACAGGTGATCGATGAAGATGAGGATGGCCTGATAAGCTTTCGAGAGTTTGCTCAAGGCCTGGGCATCATCTGCAAGGGGGAGACACAGGATCGCATGCTGTTCATGTACCGAATGCATGTACCCCCTGCCATCTGTGACGAGGTTACGGATGTCAGTGATGCTGAATCAGTCGACAGCTGCCTGGAGCTGAGAGAAAGTGGCAGTACCGAGGATTTGACGACACAGTCATCTGACCAGGCACAGTCACGTGATCAGGCACAGCCACGTGATCAGCCACAGTCGCGAGATCAGTATGTTCCGGAGGAGATGCCAGTCAGTGTTTCACCGAGAACAAGCGGGGGTAAAGAAAGGAGGATCAGTGAAAACACTGAGGACAACGAGAAAAGAGTCACAGAAATTCCATCCATGAGCCAGGTATAACAAGCCTTTCAGTAATCTAAAATCTATTGTCAGCTTAGTCAGTAATTAGGACTTCATTGTTTTTCAGTCAATTTACCAAATAACGGTAGTTGATCTAAGAATTTCTCCGTATTTGTTAACCCCCCCCCCCCCCCTCACTGGAATATTTATTTTGCGATCAACGCCCTTATTTAATAATAAACCTCTAATAAACAAAAAAAATTCAATAAAAATATTGTCAAGGCCTTCCGCGGGAAGACAGTGATGAAACAAATCCCATGCAATCATTACAGGTTTAGAGATAACAGCATGTCTTAGATGGAATTATGATCGTATTAACGTACACCACGCGAACTCCCTCCTTCTACTCAAGGATAGTCGAGTCAAGCGAGGAGAACATGGGAATGCGCGCGAAAGTTGGCCGCCGCGTGTCACGCGCGTCAAGTTTTCACGCAGAGGCCTTCGCGCGAGTTCACGTGTTCTTCCCTCTCCACGTAATCAACGTAATAGACGACTGTTTAGACGGTGATATTGATACCAAGAACGAAGTTGTATTATGTGTCGGAGATGTTGTATAGCATTAAGATTTTGGGAAAGTTGAAGTTTGCTTTTATATTGCTTTGTTGATAAACGTGTAATTAAACTCCTTGTTAAAGGAAAAAACTAAAATGAAATAAGTTACACTTGCTTCCTATCTAGGGTGGGGGGGCTGGGGGGGGAGTGTTAGCACTCCTTCCTAGAATAGTCTACTTCGAGTTCACTAACATCGCTAAACAAAAATACTAAAGATGCATTTTTACCGAGGGTTTGCCTTAAGTTGAAGTAAAATATGCACAAAGTCCAAAATAGTCTCCTACGCAGCCTTTCTTATGGTCGTCACGCGAGAAGGAGCGTTGCGTGACGGCCTTAAGAACGGCTGCGTAGGAGACTAATTCCAATAGGAAAGAGCTGAATTCTAAAGTAAAACAATGCACAGAGTTGTGAATAGTTCCATCTTCTCACTGGCATTTGTGAACATTTAACTTCAGATTTTATCCTGTAAAAATGCGTCTTTTGTCATTGTATCCAGCATTCTTGGCGAACTCGAAACCACATCCATTCAACACGAGGCTGATCCTTAGGAAGACGTAGCGTTTTAACGTACGATTTGTCTTTTAAGGAGAACTTCATTATGTTGTGGAAGACGTTGTACTCGCTATTCCGTGAGCTGCCTAATGAGCAAGAAATGTACCAGTCGATTGCTTCAGTTGGAAACATGTTGCTCAAGCTGGGCGAGTTCGGAGGGGAGTTGGACACTAGCGGAGAAAAAACCGCTGAACAGCAGCTAAAAAGCAATGCTTTGGAACAATTCATGGACCCACTTCATGTAGCAGAACTCGAATCTTTCACGTCAGATTCTGTGGATCTTTCAGCTGGGCCTAACGAATTAACAGTCACATCAGAACTTGAGTCTTCCTCATTAGTGAAGGAAGCATTAATTGACGCGGCGAGAAGCAGTGAATCCTCTCTCAGTAGTCCGGTGAGGAGCTCAAACGGAGACGACTTTGTCCTTGTGGGGAGTGATGAGGGGTTTAGTACCCCTGAACAGGTTCCCTCAGAGGTAAAGACCACACAGGATACCTTACATGAAGTGTACAATAAACTGAGTCTTGGCGATCCTGGTTCTTGTTCTGGGGGTCGATCTAGCGTTGATGGTTCTGCTGAAAGAATTTCCAATCCAAAAGACTTCAATTCACATGTACTTGTTGTAAAACAAGGAGACCAAATCACAGGAAACACTGCCAACCAATCACACGGCGAACCTTCGTACGGGACAATAGAAATAGATCAGTTACATGGCAAACTTTCATCCGGGACATTAGAAGTGGACCAAGTACCTGGCGAACCTTCATCCGGGGCTTTAAACACAGATCAGTCAAATGACAAGCCCTCTTCAGGGATGTTAGATACCGACCAATCGAATGAGCGACCTTCTTCTGGTGCTTTGGATCTCGACTGGTCGATTTGTTTCGAGCAGTTTTTGGCGTCGATGTTAACTGAACCGTACCTTGTTCACTACTTTGAAGAAACTGTTGACGTCATTCAGCGGCTTAAGAAAATGAAAACAGAAGGCATTGGAAGCTTCCGAAATGCGTCTAGGACAAGTTTGCATTCAGCAGAGTAGATAGCTTTACAGAAAGAATGAAGAGCTGAAGGGTTGAAGGGTATTCGTGAGATTCGCGTAGGTGCTCAAACGTATCGGTGCGCTATCTATTCACAGTGCACGTGCTGGGACTTATTAAACAATCGGCAACAAACCAACTGCAACTTGACTTACAGGCAGGTTTACCCGCACTTGGAGCCAGCTGCATCTCCCCCCCCCCCCCCCCCCCCCACCCGCACCTTTCTTCTTTTTCTTCTTCTTTTTTTTTTTAGCACAATGGTCACCGGCTACTCTTCTTCCGGCTCTTGGCACGGGACTGGATACACGTTTTTCCACGCTTGGCACAGATTGCGAGTTTGTAGCGTGGACGATAACTGAACCGTACCTTGCCCCGAGTTGCTTGTTTTCCCGCGCTTTTCACTCGGTACCCAGTTACTTGACGTTCGTTCGAGTTCTGATTGGTTCGTTGCCTTTTTTTTACGTTTGCTTTTATTAGCCTGATGTGTTGGGTTTGGATTCATCGTTTCATGGCAGTCAATAGACAGTCGCACCAATACGTTTATTCTTGGCGTCATTTTTTCCCTCAAATATCAATACAATTCCAGGTAGAGGAGTGGAAAAATTTAAATAACTGGTCAACTATAAGAAACTGTCCGATGGTTAATCAAATTTTTCCCTTGTATTTTTGTGGGAATCGTAAGCTAAAGCCAAGGGATGAATAATTAGTGTCTGCGGCTATGAAATTTAAGATAAATACGAAAAGTAAAATGTGGAAAAGGGTATTGTTCAAGGGTTTTTTAATTAAATTAGGATATGTGAGGGTAAGTTCTTTGAACAGCTTTGTGTGGTTTTCAATTAGTTCTAATTTGGTTCCAAAGTTGCACTTAATTCTGGAGTGCATATTGCATCGTACTTGTGGTTTTCGTAGGGCCTCAGTCAAACAGATGCAACACGATCCGCATTGTTGAATACAACTCTTTTGTTGGAATGTTTGATGGCAATCGAGCTTTCCTAAACAACATTCAGCAGCACTTAAACGGGTGGCCAAACGCGTTCAAGGTGTGAATTCAACAATGTTGAACGGCACACAGCGGTCAAACGCACGACGCGTGCGCAGTTCCCGCCATAATTTTACAGAGGAAAATACAGACAAATGTCGAAAGTTTCACTTAAACCGCAGAACTTAACGCTATTTGTGAAAAGTTAAGCTTTTTGCTTTGAGCGTATGTTCAGAATGAAGTAACTAGCATCCACAAGTTTTATCGGCGCGAAATTTGGTTTGTCGGGACATTTGATGTATCGTTTTCATATGAATTTGGCGCTCGTAAAAGTCTGAACTGATTCAAACTTCAAGGCTCTGAAAAACTGGGAAGTGACGTTGTTTTTTGCGTTTGACCGCTGGAAGGTGAACGGTGTTTAAAGCAAATGTTGAATCCGTTTGGTCCGGGCCTAATTTTTCAGAGGGATCACGTGGTTAGCATCAAGGGTAGCTTTTGGCTCTCACATCTGGAAGTCGATCTGCATTCCATGTAGTTTTCCAGAAAACGTAATTAAAACAAGTTGAACATTGGTAAATAGGAAAAAGGGAGAATTTAATTATTGAATATATGTACAGAAAATGTAAAGAAATTAGTTGTTATGATAGATGCCATTATACGTCAACATATAAAATAGAAGTGGATTACGAGACGACAACAAAGAAGTTGCAGATCTTGAGACAATTACTGGACCACTCAGTTTAGTGAATTAGCATAGTTTGATGAGGACAGGCAATTCAATCAGAATTCGACGATATTTTTCAGGAGCCCTAACATCATTATACAAATTCGCGCCCCTTGTCTCCAAACGTTTTGTTCCATCAACAAAATTTATCGTTGGAGATCATTTAAAATGGACTGATATGATGAGTAGAAATTTGATGCTGATGACTACTGAGACCAAGTTAGTTTTCTTAAAGATATCCTCGTATTCTGATTGGATCACTGAGTCCCTGTTACGAAAGTGTGCGAATAAATTACAAACGATCGCACTTTTGAATCTCGCGCTGACAGACGGCGCTGAATAATGCAATGAGCGTGTTTCAGTGAAAACTCATCTCCGGGTGCTTCGCATAATTTTTCCGCCCGGACAGAAAATGTTGAAAGGAATCAAATAAATGCAGCCGCCGAAAAACGCGACTAACAATCTTCAAGGTCAAACTCTAACCACTGTTTTTCTACTTGGAGAAGCCACTGGAGATGGCAGCCATAAACGCGAGTTTCAGCACTGTCTCGCTGTGATTTAACGCTGTGATAGTTGTTGTTTTCGCCTGTCGTACCCAGTGTCTTGTCCTCTGTTTTTTTTTCTTTTGATATGGCTGATTAATTAAAATTATTTTTACGAAAGGGTTTCATAAGTATAAAATAATTTATTTATCTGCAATTGAATGTTAAAGGTTTCAACGTTCAATGTTACACCAAGGCTCATCTTTTAAATTTTCTCATTCAGTAAAAAAAAATTGTCTTTTCTCCTGTGAGTTTTACTGTTAGTCTCGCTTCATCGTAATCCTAACCTTGTCACTTTATTTCCCAGGGAATTTCATGATACTTGCGATGACTTGCGTTCACTTTGATCGAGCTCAAATTTGCACGGAAGTAAACGCTCCTTTTTTTCAAGTTCAAGATCAAGATCAGTATCATTGTTTTTCTTTGTACGGGCGCGCTTGCACTAAAGGCTGTATTGAAAGGCTTCTTTGCTACTTGGGCTAAACTTGCGTCTACTTGCGAGTCCGTTTGGCCACCCATCGCAAGTTCACATGTCCTAACATGCGTTGACTTGCGACTCCGTTTGGCCAGGGCTTTATTCAAGCGGCTTCCAACAGTGATCTCGTTTCCTTTTTCTCTTGATGCTGCTTCCTTGCATCTGATTATCTGGCTTATATTTTCATTGCGCAGAATGGCTACTGTTCTTGTGTCCTTCACTTACAGTCCATGACAGTTTCTAGGTCTGTTATATTGCCCAATGTTATTCAAAGACTCTCGGAAAGAGAGTCATCTATTGATTCCCATGAACGCACGGCTGTACTCATTATCATGAAGTAGGCGGGCTTAACAAACAATAACCGATCGAATCGCGCTATTATTTTCCCTTCTGTTTCTCAAAATCACACATGTACATTTACGCAACGTTTGTACGATTGGAAGATCAATACTCTTCTGTGTTAGTGGTTTTTCTATAACAGTAACTAAAGGGAGGAATGAGGACAGGTGGCAACGAGAACTCCTCAAAGTTGAGGCAAACGAGACAGAGAGAGAAGGACTGAAATACCAGAAAATAAGCGCCAAGTGTCAATTTCAATTCTTAGTGAATGCACGTTAAAGTACGCACGTTGTATGATCAGATGACATGCGCAGGGCCGGAGTGCTTTTACCGGAGCAGCTCGCGTCAGCCCCTCCAGCCCAATCCATTTTCTATAGAACTGCATCAGCGTGGCCGTACGGTATAATAGAAAAGGATGTTCTCAGCTGAGATTCCTTTAATGCTCCTACAATTAAGGAAGTACGCTTATTTATATATTTTTTCAGAAACCCTTTTTGAACTTATTAAAGATACCAATCTAAAATGATCTGTAATTGACAAGGCAAAAACTGGCTTTAGCTGTACAAATATCTTAATATCACGAAGATCCAATAGGAGATGAGATAAATCACGTCAGTTCAATAAAATAAGGTCCGCATGCGTAGATCAGTGCCTGAAAAAACAAAGGTAAATTAAAACAGATTTATTACCATCTTATTCTTCCGATGTAAAAGCTTTTTCCAGTACTCCATTTCACAGTTGTGTACTTAGTTACCTGGCCTTTGAGTGGAAGTGAGCTGGAGTAGAAGTTGTTTTGACAAAGAACCTCCTGCTTTTCACATGTAAATCATGTTGTTCTCAAGCTAACTGGTTTGTATTTTACGAAAGTCTGAGGTGATGTTTCGCCAAAGAAATCTCTAGTGTTCACTGCAATTTGAACCGGATATCTCAGGCGATTTTCCCCCTCCGAACAGATGTTCCCCGAAACGAACTGTTGGGTGCCCCTAAATCATTAATTCCACTTCGGTTAGAACTGGAATCACTTCTTACCTGGAGCATCTGTACACGGCGAACAACGCTAAAATTGTGGCCCCTCCCCCAAGCGCAACCTTAAAATAGTCCCACGAGCTGACAGACTTAGTCCACAAGGAACACTGTGGGAGTGCAGGGGGTTGTGGGAGTGATAACATCCGAGGTGCAGGGTGCACGCGTGCCTTACACACCTGCAGCCATCCCTCACACGCACCCCTTTCCTCTTGTTTCTGTTGCTCTGACGAGTCTTTCGCTTCACTTGTGAAGTCTCCCGTTGTCAGATCACGTGCGTTAATAGTCTTCTTTAGGATGTCCTTACTCTTATCGCTCGAATATGAAACACCTTGGTCCCCAAATTTCTTTCGCATAGTATCCTCGTGAAATGAACAAGATGGCTTTACGCAATCTTCACATATCTTCTTCTTTATCTTGCGATCGAGAAAGCTGGGGAAACTATCGTTGCCGTCGGGTTCTCTCTTTTCAATGCATGGATCGAACATTGATTTAATCATTTCTGTCATGCCCTCGACGCGTTTGTTTATAGGCTTGGAGAACTTCTCGACTTTAGCTGATTTCTTTTCTCCATTTCTCTTCCTTAAACAGTCTTCAGATGCAGATATCTTTTCTTCCTTTCTATCACTATTACTCTCCACTGCTCCCGAACCGTCTTTCTTTCCACTGTACGCAGCCTCCTCACAACTTTGCAAATCCTTCGCTCGATCAGAATCCTCAACATTTTTTCCTACCTTTGAAAACAAATCTTCCAGAGCTCGGCGAATGATATTTGCAGGCTCATACGCGCTTTCAAAGTCGTCGCTACTTCCATCTAATTCACTTTCTTGCCGGCTTTTCACACCTTTCTGATCTGGTTTTACTACAAGGCAGGGTTCGTGAAAGTTTTTCTCACATCTCCTGTCTTGGCGCACTACTCTATCAGGAATAGCAGTCACCATAGTTGTCTCTTCCTTATCCATTCTGCTTTTGCTGAGGCACAGCATATGCTTGGAACTTCCTTCGCCGTCTTTGAGAGGACTGTACTGTTTACCGTATCGTCTAAAAGCTGAAACGAAAGACCGAGAAAGTACTTCATTGGTCAAGGGCCACGGAGCAAGGTTTTCTCTCGTCAGTCAACGTTCAACGTGAAACGAATTATACTTGAAGAAAATTCCTGTGAGGTGTGTGTCGAAAGTCGCTCTACACAGTTTACCGTGAAATACTCATTCGTTTGTACCAGGAATTTCCAGGCCTTTTGATCCAAAGGCGCTTTTTAATAATTCTTTTAGCGTGCTCCTTTGAATATATCCTTACCGCAGTCTTTGAAGATAAAGCGCTGTAGTGTTCTAAACTCTTCCGTTTCACCTTCTAAAACCTCTCTAACTGTGTAGACAGGTCCGCGGTGGTTAATGGGAAACAACCTGAGTTGCCGTATGTTCACACGCACTGAAACGGAATCAAATATATAATGACCATATAAAGACGGGCAATTTGGTGGGTAAATCACTATTTATATATAATTATTGGTCATAACATATTAAGCAGCTGCGGTGTTCTATTACTAAGGCTTCGAAATTGCGAAACAGGAGTCTCATTTTAGAATGGCAGTATTTGTCTTGAAAGACGAATAGTTCGCCTTAAAAGACAGATAATTCGCCTTGAAAAACAAGTACGACCATTTCATAAACCTTTTATCATTAGTTTGAGCACATCATAACTTTGGAAATCGATAAAAAACATTTGGATGTCAATTTACAATTTACAATTTACAATTTAATTTGTTTCGCCTCAAAAAATTCACGTCATTTCTTAGGCTATATCCATCAGGGTAGTTTCTTCGGTGACTAGACACCAAGCCTAAAACCATGAAAACGGTTATCACTACTGAAAAATCACATCGCATTATCCTTCTTAACATCACTAATAGCCTGTTTTTTCTCTCTTATCCTACGGCATTTATAATCACTAGATTCAAAAGCGATACGTAAACCAAGCCTTCCTCTGTATTGCACGCGGATGTGCGAAACTCCGAACCGGCTTTCCTCCAACTTACCCTGTCCTGTTTTTTAGGTTCAGATATGTTATTTTCATAACGGGCAAAAAGGACAAAACAACCCAAAAAGAAAATGTTGGCGAAATGCTTAAAATACCATTTTCTGTTTCTCAAGATCGCAAGTGAAGTGATATTTTCGATACTAATTAACACACTTTGACCTAGATCTGTTCGGATTCTTTATCTGCATGAAGTCACGGAAAAAACTTAAGGGAAAAACAGAAAGACTTCTTGTTTCCCAAATTTCTTAGCTGCTGTTGGCTGTTTGGAACTTCTAGCTGGCCTCATTTTGCACTCTAAAAGACATTTTTTGCCCCTAAGAAAAAAATTCCCTATACGACAAAAATCAGGGGCATCCAACGGATCTTTTCGGTGAAAATATCTCTTCGGAAGACCTTAATCACCTTATAAATTTGCATTTACTTGAGATCAAAAACTAGAGTTTACCACTTTGGCGAAATGTCACCGAAAGCTTCCGTTCGACATGCCGGTAAAATTAATAGAGTAAATAGAGTTGCAAATACCTTGTATGAAGAGTATGAAATAAGGTCAGCTAGTATTTTCGGCAAGCCAACAGCAGCTCGGAAATTCGGCGAATGAGACTCTGTTCCCTAGAATTTTCTGCGAGCTAAATATTCATCTAAAGTTCGACCTCTCTTAGCTTTCACAAATATCCCTTTAAAAGGCCATAAATCAATCTGACAAACCAGGAAAAACATTTGAAGCATTCTGCTTGAATTTTCTCGTTGGGTGCCCTTGTATATTGCTCGGCAACATACATTTAGCGAAGTTAGGTCTTTTTTTAATACCACAAAAATTACTAGTTTGTGTGATTGAAGTTATCGCTGTCTTTACATGGTTTGATCGTTGTAGTTTTTGACATGATCTAGACTGCGGCAGTTTTTTTTAGTGTTGGTATAGGTCCTACCTACTACCTAAAACTAAAGTATGTGTAGCTCCTTACTTTAGACGTTAAAGATTCTTATGCTAACAAATGAATTGGCGTTGAAGCAGATGCAAATTATTCGCTACCCTCCTTACGCGAAAATGAAAATAGCACTTGAGACGTCTTTATGCAATCATGCATTTCAAGTTCTCATTACTCGTACAAACAGTTTAGTGTAGTACAAACAGAATAATTTCGATCATTGCTTTTCTGAAAAGGAACTGTTTCATCAGCTAAGTGATCATAGAGGTCAAAATTTAATACTGATTCGATGTCATTTTTGAGTGTTTAAGATCTGAGTGGTGGTGAATAGAGCCGCCCTGTAAAGTGGAATTTATTTGTGCTTGTCCGCCAACTAAATCAGTAGCTGTGGCTAAATGCCTGGCAGCCGAAAAGGGTCTTAAATCGACTAAATGCCTGGAAGATGGAATACTTTCAGGAGGTTAACATGCAACTTTTTCGTAGAAATTCGGTAGAAAGTTTGGACTGCTGGGCATGTAGTCTCAGCCGAAACCGTGCCCGTGAGTCAACCGAAACCGAGAAATGTTTCGAAGTGTCGATGGCGATGACATGGCGATTTCATAGTATGCTCAAGCTCGCAGAACTAAGCAGCTGCGAAGCCACTATCCTTTCTCTAATCGCTTGACAATTCTAAACGAAGGTAGAATACTTTTAGGTAGTTAGGATGAGGCATTTTGTAGAAAACGTAGAAATTCTATAAAAATTTCTGACTGTTAGGCATCTCTGAACTAGTCTATTTAAGAGCTCCTGACCAGAAATATCGAGAATCCGACGACAGCAAGGAAATTTCGTCTTCTTTTTTATTTTACCAAAAATACCCCTTTGGTAAACTATTTTCAAAAATCATATTTAAAAGTTCCTCCGCTTTTTGTTTTTCCTAAAATTTAGATAAGTTCGAAATACGGCGAGAAGCTCCCTTGCGCCCCCCGGAAACAAGGGAAAATTGTGCATTCTTAGCAAGCTCGTACGCAACAATGGAAATCGTTCCCGTTTTACCATTTGGCTCATAGCTACATCATTCTTTCCTCTATCTAAAAACATAAAAATCGGATATAAATTTGTATTTTTAAACTGCTTGTTGACCTGTTGAAGATACTAACCTTGAAGGGTTCAGAAACAAAGTGAAATTTGGGTCAACTTCAGAGGCCTATAACTGACCTAGCATATATTTTTCAAACCAAAAATATACACCAAATGTAAGCTCAAGCATTCCTTTTCACTCTCTGAAAGTGTCGTTTTTGGCCCGCTAAAAGCGACGCGTCGAGAAAAAAAAGTGTGCAGGGTATTTTGAGCATTTCGGTAGAACGGCCGCTGTCACGCGAGCCACATCGGTTCCACTAAAGCAGTCATAAAACAAGGTTTCACTGGCTCATTGTTTTGAATAGGTTAAAAAAGTAAAAATATATACTTTTCATATAGAGGTAACTATGTTACTATGGCTTAGGGCAACCTGGTTTACTTTTCTACAGTGCAAATTTATTGACAATGTAACAATATTATTTGATTGATCCAAACTGATAAACCAAAGATACTCTCACCTTAAGACATCATCTTGTGAATCTCTTGGTTCAGGTTATCACTCTTTTTACCAGAATTATTGGCTGCATTAATCATGTCAATTTGTAGATTGAAAAAACAAAAGTTACAAACCACGTCAAACTATGCACTCCGTATTGAAATTAGCATAAATGTGAGACATGAAATGAGCTGAGCTTTTCGTGATAGTCACGATGTAGGATAGCGTGACGCAGTGACTCAGAAAGCTGGAAGACCCAAATTGGCTTAAACCAGGAACCCTTGCTTAAGCTAGCAGCTGTTTTGAATGTATATATGCGAGGTGACATTTCTCTAATGAGGGAAAGAATCGTAAGGGTCATTTGCAATTTCAAATATTTTAGGGTCGGATCATTTACTGTTAGAGGGGGGCGGGGGGGGGGGGTGGTTGGAAAAAACCGAAATATTCCCGCAAAGCTTTTGTGGAAGAAAGAGCGCAAAAACACCAGAGAAAGAAAATTCAAGCAAAGCTTTTAGTTACAAAAAATAATAAATAAATGATAATCGTAATAACTAAGCAGAAAAGTGCAAAAATTTAATGATACGTCTCTTATTGTCTTTGATCGGTTTTAAATGGACGTGTGAGTGCTATTTTAAGTCTCGTGGGACGACACATTAGTTAACAAAAGCGCCACCACAAGAACAACTTGAAACCATTTCTTCTAGTAGGCTGATGTAGGGTACTTTCCTTCTAAGTTTTAAAGGAGTTACAATTCAAAGCGCTCGCAGTGAAACTGAAAAAAGTCTAAGTTTACGGTTGCTATTCATGGCGCAGATGTCGTACTGGTCGTACACGATGAGATGTTCCAGTTGAAACCTCGAGAGGATATCTTGCCTTGCGGTACTCGAAGTGGTTTATTTTTCAAAGGCACGGAAATCGTTTGCCGCTAGACCCTAAAAGAACGCAGTGGCTAATGCTGGGCCGTCACACACTCGCCATCGGAACCTGGCAATCCGGCTTATTTCCGCCTACGGTACTGCATCTGCGTCCACTTTCCTTCTTGATGAATGGCCAATATTAAACTTTGTTTTCGAGGTAGACTTTTTTTATCATGGAAGCGGGAAGCTTTTTTTGTTTCTTCTCTTAAGGCTCAACCCTCTCCCAAACCTACGAACAACGCCTGAGGCTATGTTCACACAGAACAGTTTCCGAATGGCTCTGGACCAGACCAGGTCTGTTCACACGGGACTGGTACAGAAATGGTCCGGTACCAGTCCACTTCTGGACCAACGTGAGAAAATCAGCTGTTTGTACCAATAAGTTATCCACCGGGACACCCAAATGCGTGAAAGACGATCGAAGAAGGCTGAATCTATCGATTGAAAGAAGGCAAAGGCCTCTGGTCGGATAATAAATTACCCCATCCCTGCCGATTACAAAATACACAAAGCTTTAACCTTCTTCTTTTAGCTTTTAACCTTTTCAAGCTTTAAACCCAGAATTACAATAAGTTATGCGGCAGTTATGCTATCGCAGACAGTAGTTTGGTCTCTCTTTAAATTTCTAGGTGAGTTTAATCAAAAACACATCACTGATACACGCGATAAATTTAATTAGTGCCCAAGCCTAAATTACGCTGTTGGAACCAAAACAAACCGGACAAGGCGTTCACACAGTACCTGTCCAATATGGGACCGGAATTGTTCCTGCATTTTTGCAGGTCCAAACCCCGGACCTTTACTGGACCGGATAGACGGTACGGGTAGCAGTTTCCGTGTGAACAGAAGACCTATCCGAACCGGAACCGTTTGGAAATCGATCCGTGTGAACAAAGCCTAAGGATTCGGAGGGCTCTTGAGATTTCAGCACAGGTATCATTCCACACCTTCCTACGACGGTGCAAGGCCAAGCAGCGATCGGAAAAGATATACATAATTCTCCCGAATTAGCTACTTTCTTTACTTTCTTCTTGCGACAAAAAGCTTTGCAGCGTTTCTTCTACAAACGCTTTCCAAATTAAACTTTTCTTATTTTTCCAACCACCCCTCTAAAATAAATGTTCTGACCCTAAAATATCTGAATCTGCAAATGACCCCTAGCATCCCTCCCCTCATAAAAAAAATAAAATAAAATAAACCAATTTGACTACATTGTACAGCAAGACCTGTCCAGGTTTCAACTGGAACATCTCACCGTGTACGACCAGTACGACATCTGCGCTGATGGCAAAGAACCTCAACCGGAAACTTTTTCAGTTTCACTAAGAGCGCTTTGACTTGTAAACACCTCAGTTGAAACTTAGAAGAAAAGTACCCTACACCAGCCTACTATAAGAAATGGTTTCAATTCTGTTAACTGGATGTGTCCCACGAGACTTAAAATAGCACTCACACGTCCATTTAAAACCGATCAAAGACAATAAGAGACGTATCATTAATTTTTTGCACTTTTCTGCTTAGTTATTACGATTATGATTTATTTATTATTTTTTGTAACTAAAAGCTTTGCTTGAATTTTCTTTCTCTTTCTCTTTCTCTGGTGTTTTTGCGCTCTTTCTTCCACAAAAGCTTTGCGGGAATATTTCGGTTTTTTCCAACCACCCCCTCTAACAGTAAATGATCCGACCCTAAAATATTTGAAATTGCAAATGACCCTTACGATGCTTTCCCTCATTAGAGAAATGTCACTTCGCATATATACATTCAAAACAGCTACTAGCTTAAGCAAGGGTTCCTGGTTTAAGGTGGCTTACTACAGTTTTCAGAAGAGAAAGATAAATTTTTTAAACCTCTAGTTCAAAGCCAACGGGAGTTTTCCTTTGGGTCATTTGTGGCTACAACTGTTAAAATAAATGATATTAACCCTCATTTTCCCGGAAAAGAAATATGAGAAGCTTAGAAAATATCAAATACAACAGACCGAGTGCTAGAAGGGGACTGGAAATTAGACTTTTTCAGGGCTTCTTTCTCAAAATCTAGCCGTACGACCCTACCTCAATTTTTCAGGATTTGGAAAGTGGCTATAAATAAACAACTATGTAAAAGAAAATGAAAATCTGTAAGGCAGAATTTTTGCTAATGAAGAAAATGTCGAATTTTCACTTTTTTGAGAATTTCTAAAAATCCCTCTTACAGATTTTGCTAATATTTTGTCTATAGGTAAAACTTACCACTATGAATTGATTTTTGAGTTTTTTACTGTGGGTTATACGGTCAGTTTTCGAGTAGATTGGGCTCAAAAAGTCGATTTGCGATTTTTTTGCGACCTCCTTCGTGAGCAAAACTGAGCATGCGTGCAACTTAAGCGCGCGCTGAAATCACGCAATATGGCGCGTGCGATAAACAGAGAATTTTTACAACAACTTCTTGTGGTTTTTTTCAAGGTTTTACAGATATTTTATACAGGTAGCGCTCACGAACTGCTTCAAGACTTCGTCCATTCATGATTAAGAATGTTAATAGTAGGCCACGAGCGATTTCTACTAGCCAAATCTCACAGGTGTTTTCAGCTTTTTCTCGATGATGGCGTAAAGTATTGCACGCGCGAAAAATAAAATGGCGTCAGAAGGAATTTCTCAGCGCGCGCAGTCGTGTCTCCGAAAAACTATAGTAAGCCACCTTAAGCCAATTTGGGTCTTCCAGCTTTCTGAGTCACTGCGTCACGCTATCCTACATCGTGACTATCACGAAAAGCTCAGCTCATTTCATGTCTCACATTTATGCTAATTTCAATACGGAGTGCATAGTTTGACGTGGTTTGTAACTTTTGTTTTTTCAATCTACAAATTAACATGACCAATGCAGCCAATAATCCTGGTAAAAAGAGTGATAACCTGAACCAAGAGATTCACAAGATGATGTCTTAAGGTGAGAGTATCTTTGGTTTATCAGTTTGGATCAATCAAATAATATTGTTACATTGTCAATAAATTTGCACTGTAGAAAAGTAAACCAGGTTGCCCTAAGCCATAGTAACATAGTTACCTCTATATGAAAAGTATATATTTTTACTTTTTTAACCTATTCAAAACAATGAGCCAGTGAAACCTTGTTTTATGACTGCTTTATGCACCTATCAATTTAAAGCCGGCGGGGGGGGAGGCAGGGCATGGGGTGGGGATTTAATTGTTAATGTTGGCCCTGGGGTGGGGCTTTTGACTGATCTTGCCTTCCCGGGGGAGGGGATATTTGAATTTGTCTCCGCCCAACGTGGATCTTTTTGAAGGCCAACTTGAACGAAAGAGACTGAGACTGAAATTACTTTTCCCACGTCACGCATGCGCTCTACGTCCTTGAAATCATAATGCATGTCCACGAGATCGAGAATCAGATAATCAAAGAATTTGACCGTTTTATCTCCATATTTTCGATTAATTTAGAGTTTTTTGTTGTTGTTGTTGATTTGAACGTTTTTAGACATTGCAGTATCGAAGTAAACAGGGATAAAGAGAAACCAAGTCGATGTTTTGGCCAATGCAAATGATCAGTGTACGGGCCAGTTGCTGCAATGACTGCTCTTTTCAGATGTTGTGCTTTCTGCAGCCTTTGCAGAAAACACGAACTGTTTCTTAAAGAATCTGTTGATTTTTTAATTCGATATACACAGTGTATTAAACGCAGATTGAATTTTTATTAAATAGTACCTTTGGAGATGTAGTAACGTTGAGAAGTGAAAATTATAGAGTTTTCCTGTTTTCCTTGCGTCTTTCTTGCATTCAGCCAGGGAATGATTGACAGCAATATGCCTCCCGGGGTGGGGAAATTTTTGTGTATTTGACTGGAATGGTTTGCCCGTGGGCAGGGAATTTGACGGCAAATTTTTGAAAAATGTCAAATCCCCACCCCATGCCCTGCCTCCCCCCCCGCCGGCTTTAAATTGATAGGTGCATTAGTGGAACCGATGTGGCTCGCGTGACAGAGGCCGTTCTACCGAAATGCTCAAAATACCCTGCACGCTTTTTTTTCTCGACGCGTCGCTTTTAGCGGGCCAAAGACGAGACTTTCAGAGAGTAAAAAGGAATGCTTGAGCTTACGTTTGATGTATATTTTTGGTTTGAAAAATATATGCTAGGTCAGTTATAGGCCTCTGAAGTTGACCCAAATTTCACTTTGACTCTGAACCCTTCAAGGTTAGTATCTTCAACAGGTCAACAAGCAGTTTAAAAATACAAATTTATATCCGATTTTTATGTTTTTAGATAGAGGAAAGAATGATGTAGTTATGAGGCAAGTGGTAAAACGGGAACGATTTCCATTGTTGCGTACGAGCTTGCTAAAAATGCACAATTTTCCGTTGTTTCCGGGGGGCGCAAGAGAGCTTCTTGCCGTATTTTGAACTTTTCTAATTTTTGGAAAAACCAAAAAGCGGATGGACTATTAATTATGATTTTTGAAAATAGTTTACCAAAGGGGTATTTTTGGTGAAATAAAATGAAATATGAAATTTCGCTTCTGTCGTCGGATTCTCGATATTTCTGGTCAGGAGCTCTTAAGACCCTTTCCGGCTGCCGGGCATTATAGCCACTGCGTGATAAGTAAACAACTTTTCAGTTGCTATGATGTTGTTCAGACAGTTAGCTTGTCCTTACTGGCTGGAATTTCGTCCAATGCCAGACTACGAATTATACACAATATACTAAAGATCAATAGGATTATACGAAGGATATATCGAACATCGGTGAGCTGCCAGTGGACACAGCTGAACGAGTCTCAGTGTTGATTAAGTATACTGTTGGCAATACTACTGTCTACCAGACTGAATATAGGATGTTTGACACTATATATATATTTTTTACTGTCGAACAAGCTCTAACGTTCCAGAGAAGAGGCCGGTGTCGTATCCAAAAAACAAAGTTCGCTACAGTTTTCAGTTTCTCACTTAATATCTCCACGGTAACCTTATCATTTCTCGCTATTTCATTTCCTACTTGACGCGCATGCCATGTCGTATTTTTGCTTGTCGCAATTTACCCAGACTAGGCATTGGTTTACTTACTTGTGTAAGTCAATGATTTGCTCAGAAGACCTTAGTCACCTCATAAATTCGAATTTACTTGAGATCAAAAGCTAGAGTTTTCCGTTTTGGCGAAACTTCACCCTCAAATTTTCGTTACGTGGTAAAATAATTTCCTTTGTTCCCGAAGCGAACAAATACATGCAGTTGCAAATACCTCGTTTAGAGTATGAAATAAGGCCAGGTAGCATTTTTGGCGAGCCAACAGCAGCTCGGAAATTCAGCGAATGAGACTCTGTTCTCTAAAATTTTCTGCGAGTTAAATTTTCAGCTAAAGGATCCGAACAGATCAATCTGTCTCAGCTTTCACAAATATGCAAGGCCTTTTGAACAAATATTCCACTGAAACGATCTGTTGGGTGGCCGTCAAAGAGTAAAGAACCACAAAATCTATTTTTCCAAACTCACGTTGCTCATGTAGAATGAACCAAATCAGCATTTCAATCGTGGAACCTTTCAGTCTGATTAACGTCCCCCTGGCCGCTGTTACTGGTACGAGATCTTCCCCGCTTTTGAGCACTATACGCTCGATATTTGACTCTATTAGTGAAAAAAAACATAGTATTTTAGTTTTTGCTCTTTACATCACAACTTTACCTACTTACAGAAACTATCTCCTATGATAAACTAAACTGAACTGCACGCGAAAACATATCTGGCAACTTCGCACTTTTCCATTCCGGTTACCACGTGGAAAACCGGAATTCTGATTGGTTAATTTACTATATTTTTATTTGGTTCCAAACTACGAAAACTGCGTTAAACGAATTTTACTTACCACGAATACCACGAATACCACGAATACGCCTGGTATTGTTTCTTCCGGCTCTATGGAGACGAAGAGTTTTGCTTCTCCACTTGTCAAATGCAACAATTGTTTGTAATACACCCAACGTGAAACACACGAGTGTAGCAGTGAGATCAACAGTTTGAGCTCTTCCATTAAATTGAAGAAAGCCTGAAAAGAAGGAATAAAAAGGCGATTTTTAAAGATGAAGTAAAACCATACGTGAACGGAAGAATGAATGAACACTGGAAACAAAGGGAGTCACTAGATGGTATCAATGCGGAAAAAAAGAAAGGACATTGGCTATAAAAACAGTGATAAACTCTATCATTTCTGCAAATTTAAATAACTGGTGCCAATACTGAATCCGTTCTTGTTGTTGTCCCTTTTTTGTTTCCTTTTTTATTGTTTTTTTGACGTCCCTAGTATAAATTTAACCAATAATAAAACGCTCGAAGTTCTATGCGCGTGCAAGATAACTCGCATGCGCACTTTTCATAGACGATGTAATTGAGTAAGTGTTATGAATACACAATTAATCTTCACTTATTTTCATTTCCACACTTTCCAGCAAATACAGCTGTTAAAGACTAAACTTAACTTGCTTGAACATGTTGACCAGATTTTGGGATACCAGCATCTTATTCCTTTGGTTATTAAGCGAATCTAGGGAAAAAGATCAATTTTTACAAACATTATTTTTGAAAAGAACTGTAAAAATTACCTCTTGAGTAGTTATAAAAAAGTCTGAATCCAACCAAGGAGTTTTCCTCGCATAACAGCGGCACAATAACGATAAAAAAGACCAAGAAAATCACCGTTCTCATCTTGTCAAGTCACCTTGTAATTTAACAAAATTCACTTCGCTCAAATGATGATCATTTCTTTTGATACGTCACAAAGATAGTTAATTGTGCGCGCACTACCCTGATTGTGCCGGTTGTTCGATGCATTTTTTAACAGGGGAGGGGCTGGGAAAACTTCATAGCAATGATGGGCAACGATGAAGAAAAGCTGCTAATCAAGTCTTCGGTGACAGTGAGGTCAAAGCTATCTTGAAGTTCCGAATTTTTATACTGTTTGTAAAGCTTGCTTGACATGTGCTTACTGACAATGACAACAATCGAAAATGATCAAATGCTCAGAAATACAAAACAAACAAAATATTCTTATTTGTATAGAATTTGTATGGCTTTTCGGAAGCGCTGACCGACTTGCTATGGTTTAAATGTTTCCGTGTTTGCCTTTTCGTCAGATATCGCTTTCAAAAAAGCACGGGCTTCAAAGTCAATTTCATCATAATATTCAAAGAAGAATGTAATGGACAGTAAGTCTGCTACGTTTAACAACATTAAAATATTGTATCTTTGTCAAATGTTGTCGAAAAAAATTTTCGAATCCCAATCACGTGACATTTCTTGCTTGACGATGTCGTAGAACATGTTTTTTGAACATGAGGAAAGTTCGCACTAAAAATTTTGAGAAGTTTCTTTGTCAGTATACTTATAGAAAGGCGACGCCAATGTATTTTCACTTTTTAAGTTGGTATCAATCATTTATAAATATATTTAAAGACATTTTCATTGACATTGTTTTACGTAACTTGTTTTCGTTAATTGATCGTTTCCGCTAACACATTGACATGAATTAAAGGTGAAATAATGAAGCTTTTGTTAGTAGTCATATAACAAGGAAAGAGATGAAAATGAGATAGCATTCTGTTCTCCATTACCGACTATAGACTTCAACCGTCATATGTCTTTTTCAAGTCACGTGACTGAAACTTCCGTTAGAACCGTTTAGAACATCAACCTTTAGAACTAGAGTTTACAACAGTTTAGAACAACAGTTCAACAGAACAGCAGAACAACAGTTTAGAACTTGAAAAGTTTAGAACTTCAACTTCCATTGGAACTCGGTGACAATACTGAGCACCCATGAGAACCATCAGGTCTTAGAAACGGAATTTCGGTCATCTGAAATGACCGAACTTTGATCCCAACCTGCTAGAAGACAATAGGAGCTGTTGACAGAGCACACAGTCGGGTGCTCCTCTGGCCTCTAGTAAACGAATGTTAATCGTCAGTCAGAAGTCAACACTTGACGAGGCACACAGTTGGACTCTCGTGTGTTCTCTGGTAAAACGAACGTTAACCATCAGTCACACGTCAACTTTTCACGGTGCTTGCGAAATATCGAAACATCTGAGTGCAAGAACCGCTTCGCTTCGTTCTTTTTACTTGCGGTTCAGCTTTTCGATAGTTCGCCTCCGCTTCTTCAGACGCTGTACTGAGCCGAATAATTAATAGTCAGGTGAGGCGAGTGAAAGTGACAGAAATACGACACGCAGTCAGTCCACTTTTTTCAGCGCGAGATTAGGGAGGGGGAGGCTAGGTGGGAGGTTGTTATAATTTGAAACTGTTGTACAGGCAAGCATAGACGACCTGGACTTGACGTTTTCGGTCATTTACTGCAATATTCTAGTAATGAATTTGGGTGAATTGGAAAATATATATATTCTCACTGACCTATTATAATTATGCTTCATTCACTTTTGTTTATCATTAGAAATTAGCAAGGGTAGGGTGAGTTGACATTTTTTATTGTCAGCAAGCAAGACATGTTCTTCACTTCCGTTTACAATTCCGTTCAGTGAGTCTATGATTAGTACTGTTTGTGTTACATTGAACTGTATGAGGCGCAACACCCGCCAGTTCAGACGGATAAAAATATTAAGTGCGATCTTAAATTTTGTGATCAGAACTGTTTATGTTACTCGAACTGTATGAGGCGTAACACCCGCCAGTTCAGATGGATAAAAATATTAAGTGCGATCTTACATTTTGTGATCAGTACTGTTTATGTTACATCGAACCGTATGAGGCGCAACACCCGCCAGTTCAGATGGACAAAAATATTAAGTGCGATCTTAATTCTGTGATTAGTACTGTTTATGTTACATCGAACCGTATGAGGCGCAACACCCGTCAGTTCAGATGGATAAAAATATTGAGTGCGATCTTACATTTTGTGATCAGTACTGTTTATGTTACATCGAACTGTATGAGGCGCAACACCCGCCAGTTCAGATGGACAAAAATATTAAGTGCGATCTTAATTCTGTGATTAGTACTGTTTATGTTACATCGAACTGTATGAGGCGCTATTTAAAAGTTATTATTATCATCATGATCATCTCTTCTTTCAACTATTGTCGTCTTTTTTAAATTTTAATTGAATACGAACACGTTATGTAAATATCCACGGAGTTATAAATAAAATACAAGGATACTGCTAGGTTTTACATCAACATATGGTTAACACATAAAAATAAGTATGACTCTTCCCGCCTCCTTTACTTTAGCGTAGGATATCATTATACTAGCGGCCAATTACGAAACTGTCGGTCTTCCTAACTAGCGCCTATATATTTAATATTTAGCAGTACTTTCATGTAACACTTAGGTGGCCGAAGCTTAGCAGTCTTTTTTTAAAGATAATCTAGAAAACATTATTTGTGGCGGGAGCCAATTAATTATAACTGTCCTCATATACCACGATAAAACACTTTTAATTGATTTCAGGTGTCATAGCGTGGCAGTTTCGATATGCATACGGGACACTTACGATAAATAGGAGAACTCAAAGATACACGGGAAGTTTCATGGTGTTGATGTTGGGCGAAGGACTGTGAAACTTTGAAGACACAAGGTAAGGTTAACAGGAAAATAATTAGACAGCAATATACACTGGACGTTTATTGAACTTGGGCAATCGACATTGAAACTTTTAGACATAAGGTTAAGTTGATAGGAATAACTGAATTTAGTAACTTATATAAAAATCCAATGATATACTTTCCAATGAGAAGCACATTAAAGGAAACGAAAAGTCTGTTATCATCTGGTTTAATAGACATACATTTGGTTTTTAATTTGTTAAATCACCTCAAACTGCTTGCCAAGTTTCAAAAAGTTTGGAGAAATGCTTCCCCTTCAAATGAAAATATGCCAAATTATCAGCTGGGTCAAGCAAGGCACTGCCAGCTTCAGTATCAGCCTTTATTCGGGCCAAAATAGATTGGCCGTAATAAAGCTGAATATAGAGGTTACCATAGTAACGGTGAGGCCTTGCAGTGCTAGTGAGATTCTACTCTATCTTACAACTTATTTATTTTTAAAACAAATGAAACTCAGTTTCTGACTCAGCGCAAAGTTGATAATTCCATGATCACCTTGTCCTTTTGTCAGGCAAAAAAAAAATAGTATATTTTGACTAACAATTTTGATAACTGAAGAATAAAGCACTTGGCCCATTCAACATGAAATTTAAAAAGAAGGGGTTTTCATCTCTGAAAAAAATTGAGCATTTAAAAAAAAACATTACCAGAAAGATCAACCACATACAGAGGCAAATCAAGGGCTCCAGACAGGTGGCGCGTGACAGGAGGTTGTTTTAATTGCTCGTCTTTATTTACGTGGCAGTGGAAATCATTGTCAGAGGCAATGAAACACAAACTACGCAGTACTTCAATTTGTTAAACTTAATTTAATGAGTGGAAAACCAATCAGTGTAATGAAGGGGAAGGCGCCTTTCGTTGTTTAAATCCCCAAGATGTACGGAACCACGTGGGGGGTTTAAGTGAAAAGTCAGCTGACATCCAAGAATAACCAATCAGAGGTTTAACTGGGCTCACTTCCGTCTTTAGAATGGATCTTCCTGATTCTTAAGACTTCCTTTCACCAAAACACATAACGGAGTTGAGCAAGGTCGTATATGTTCTATCTCATGAATGGTTCTCTGAGTCGTAACGTTTCATGCTTGCAGTATTACCTCCTGTCGGTTGTATCAGCAAGGTAAAGTTGGGGGGCTGTCGTAAACTGGCCCCATTGCCACCAAGCCATGCGTATTTCTTTACCCTTGGATGATGCTACAAGAAGCCATGACGTGTCGAATTTTTCCTTAATCGAGCTCAATAATATTGATTATACATTGCCACAAAAGCTGCAATCTAACTAATCACCGTGCTCTAAGGTCAGGGCCTTCAAGCACTAAACTCGAGGTCCTTAAAAACCAAACGGCCGCCTGATATCATCTCCGGCTTATAACAAGTTCTTTTTGTTTGCAGGTTCGGCGAATTACGTACCCACGGCACACGAACTGCAGCTGCGGGTTTAGCTGATACAATTTACTTTTGAAATATTCCCCGACCGGGTTTGTTTATGGGAGTTTGCATACTTGGTAAAGTGGTACAGCCAAGACAAAAATAAATTTAGGCCCTAAAGTAGCGAATACCGGCGGAAAGTCTCAATTTGGAACTGAGAGCTGGAAACAGAAACGCTGGCCTTTTGCTAAGAAAAAAGTGTTGAACAACACCATGTCGAACATCACCAACGTCGAGCTTCCTAGTACAACGGAAAGAAATGTTCAGCTTGGCTTTTATATCTTTACTCTTGTCATCGGCTTTTGCGGTAACAGTCTGGTTATTGTCGTGTTTGCAGGCAAGAGACACAAAAAATCGGTTTACGATCTTTTTATCTTGAATCTTGGAATCACTGATTTCAGTTTTGTCGTATTTTCCATGCCGATATTCATCTACGAGCACATGAAGGGGATTCATAAAACCTTGTATTACTGTCGACTAATTCAACCTCTGCTGACAATCTTCTATTTCTCAAGCATCTTCACAATCACTTCTATGGCTGTTGTTCGCTGCAAGTACATCACAAACCCTTTCAAACCCAAGATGAAGAAGTCCAGTGCTCACATTTGGATCGCCATTATCTGGATTTTCTCCTTCATAATAATGCTACCGCTATCAATCGTTGCAAAAGTTGAAGACGGAGTCTGCTACGAGAACTGGCCTTCCTTGAATCACCGTAAAGCGTACACACTCGCTCTCTCTATACTGCAGTTCTTTTTGCCGTTGTTTATCATCTCTGTGGCATATATTAGAGTTGGGATCTACCTATGGCGCTCCACAGCCCTTCAGAACTCTTTATCCGAAGTGAAGAAGAAAAAGGAACAGAAGAGAAGGAAAGAGAACATGCAAGCCATCAAGACGCTCGCCATGATTGTGATCTTGTTCACTATTTGTTTGTTTCCTGGTCAAATCGCTTGGCTTTTACTTGACTTTGGAGGCCAACAGGGGTTAAAAGTCGCAAGAGTGATCTTTAAATTCTCAGATATTCTCGATTGCCTTCACGCGTGTGTAAATCCGATCGTTCAAGGGCTCTTGAGTGAGATCCGCAAGGAATACAAAAGATATTTCTTGCATTGCCTTACATGCATGCGGCACGAAGTGGCTAGGACAAAGTGAATACGGTACCTGGGATCCGCACTGTAGAGAACAGGATGGATAGATATATAGAGCGGTTTTCAATTGACTGTCGAATTGAGTTTTGTGCGTTTGCTTTGCGGTATTGCTTTACTACGCTATGTGATTGGTTTAAAAAATCGTGCGACTTTCTCAGCCGATCAGAAGCAAACAACAGCCCGTCATAATTTGCTTGCACGCGTTTTTCCGCGCTTGACTCTAATTACGTGTATTTGCTTCCCAGTTGTGATCGGTTCATTACTTTGTTTGCCTCTGTTGTTAGAAATCACCGAGACAAATCCGGAAAACTGTAATCCAGTTGCGCTTTCTTGTCGACACTAAATATGTGCTACTATTATAATGGAAACTCGTTTATTTAGTAAGCAGCAGTTAGACTTTCTACTATCCAATTATCTTTTTATGTAACAATTTTCAATTTAGTAAGAATGAATAAGGTAAATGTTCTACGATCCCAAGTTTTGATGCATTTAAGGAATAACCTGAAATACAGAACTAAGAAATAAAATGATACAGCTTAAACAAGAAACAATGGCCAAAGAGTAGACTACGAGCAGTCTCTCTTTGCGCTCAGGGATAGTCGAGGGAATTGAACAAGGCGAGCGAGCGCGAAGATCGCCTGCGGCGTTCAACGTGACGCGCGTGTAGAGCCGGCTCATTAGTACTAGCGGCTCGACACGCGTGTCACGTTTCAACGCGGCAGACGATTTAACGCGGCAGGTGTTTTCGCGCTCTCTCGCTTGTTCCGTTTTCTCGACTATCCCTGAGCGGAAAGAGAAACTGCTCGTATAGTCTACCCAAAGAAAAGATTTCAGACTAGATGGCAATGATACATCAACAGGTAGGAAATACGTTAAGATTGCGTACTGTGATTCACTGCACCAATTAACAATCATTACACAAGTGTACGTTGGATGTGAGCTATAAGTAAAGTGGTATGTAAGAAAGAGGCAAAAACTTTCGAACAGGATGGCACAAAAAAGTAGGGCTAGGGCCTCTCCATATGAGCTCGGTAACTGGGCTGGCTCGGTTAGCGGGAAGAATTTTGTCTATTGCTCACATAGGAGATTTCAACCCGGTTACCGAGAAGAAAACAACTCGCGAAAGGTGGACTGCACATCCCAAAGACCCTGGACGCAAAGTTAGTATTTCGCACATATCTTAATCGTACCTTTACTGCTGCAGCTAAATGGCATACTTCTGATGTGGAAAATAAGGCACACAACGCAGAATGATGCCAACCAAACCGCCCTGTTGCGGAAGCAAAGCTATTTTCTCTAAAATGTGACGTGAAGGTTATGGAGGAAGCAGAGATAAATAATTGAATCAAAGTAGATCGTACACATAAAGTCTTACCTTCTCCATTGACAGTTGGTTCTGAGTTTCTTTATTAGCGTGTGACTGGCTTATGGCCCTATAGGCCATTTTGGACTTGTATTCAGAGAACCCAATTTTCGATCAATTGGCTTACGATCTCACAGTTTCTCAATGGAATCTCTTCGAACTCGAGCGTTTATTCGACGTACAAACCATGCGTAGTTGAAAAATATTCGTCCCGGTTACAGGGCTGGTATGTTCATATGGGAAAGTTTTCCAGCCCGGCTACCGATATCCCGGTTGGAAAACCGAGATCTCGGTAACTGGGCCAGCCCGTCTTCTCGAGGGTGAGGCGAGATCCCGCGACAACCCGGTCAAACAGGCTCATATGCCCACCGGGAGGCCCTTAGTCACTGATAACCAGATTGCACTGAACAGATGAGAAAGCTAGAAATTCACAAAAGCTGTTATTAATGGGACCGACAAAAATAATCTTCAAATCTAGCGTCCATTGATCTGAAAAGGTAATAAAATAGGAAAGAAAAGTGAGTAGGACATCTGGCTACATCTGAATAGTCCAAATGTAAAATTTGTTCGCACGTTTCTTTCAGTTTCGCAATGTTTTTCAAAAACGCGTAACAACTTTTCGGTCTAGTGCATGATTCCGTGTACAAGTAATAAGATTTTTATAACAAAATGAAATGTTAGTACTACAGTGTAGCGTGGCAGGGATTTACGGAGACAAATTTGGAAAGAGGTTTTCTAACTACGATGAATACGCGCTACAAAACTACTCTAAAAACAGGATAAAAACAGGATCGAGACTACCCGCAAGAGCAAACGTGTAAAGGTTCTCGAACGCACACGGCGAGAAAACTACAGTCCACAAATAGAAAGAACATCACCGGAAAAGCAAAAAAAGCAAGCAAAAAAAAAACAATACACAGCAACAACAGCAGCAACAACAAAAAAGAGAGTAGTGTGCACCCTAGCGAAACTATTTCTATACATTTTTCTGGCTTTCCAAAGTACTTTAGTGGTTGTCTTATCAAATTTACATTCAGTATTACCTAGAGACCAACATATAGACGCAGGCAGGCCTCCTCGTTTAGTTCGTTTTGTCAAGCATATGCAGCTAAGTACTATTCAGTTTCCATGGTAATTGAAAATATATTGATAGAAAATTGTAATGTCAGATATTTACACACCACAAAAACTCTATAGTGATGTAGATGCATTTTTAAATTTCACTAAATCAAGCAGCGTTTTGTTTTCACACTTTTCTGATACAGCGAACTCGAACTGAAACAAAATCAAACAGAAACTCCACGGATCTGGAGCCTAGATTCCTTTACTTACGTAAAGTCGATCGAACTTCTCACTTGAAGCAGACAAAATTTTCCCATATGTATTCTTTTAGTGTTTCGCAGTACTTGACACCTATTTTGCTTCCCACGCAGCGAAAGTTACGTTTTACGGCTTCATGATTATTCACAGCGTTGTAGACTGACATTTGACAAAGGTTTGTGTCATTGAATAAGAGCAATTAATGCTCCCAACCCATGTATGAGAAACAACAACATAACAAGATATGTGGGGTAATGGGTTTGAGAATGAAGTACTCCACCAATAGGCCAGTGTCACTAAGCAAATCACTAGTCTAGCTAAGTAAGTGGTAACAACCTCTTCTCCTCTCCAGGGGTGCAGATTACGATCCCCTGAGAGAGGTCCTTACTCCTCCCCAGGGCTGCAAGTCACAATACCCTGGTATCAACCTCGTCCCCAGGGCCTTCTCCTCGTTCAAAATGGCAGTCGGAGAACCCCCTGGCCAGGACTGCCAAAGTGTCTCCAAAAGTTCGTCAGAATTTCATCACGCAAACACGGTGATATGTCTTCGTTTTGTTTGAATAAAGGTTTTCGATTGTAGAAAAAGCCATTTCATCATGTGTCACGTGACAAAATACTCCACGATTCGAGAAGTATTTCAACAGCCTTGGCCAAGGGTTTCTCCAACCGCCATTTTTTTTTTGAACGAGGAGAAGGCCCTGGGGACGAGGCTGCCCTGGTATAGGTCCTTACTCCTCCCCAGGGCTGCAGGTCACAATTCCCTGAAAGTGGTCCTTAGTCAGGGGTCACAATCCCCACTCCTCTCCAGGGGTCACAATCCCCTGGGAGAGGTCCTTAGTCCTTAGGGAGTTTACACTCATGGTTACCATGGTAACCCATCTATTCTATGAGTCTATGGGCCAAGAGTAACTTATATGGGAGCACTTCATCCCAACCCAAAGTTTGTTTGTTTATGTCATTTGCAGAAAGAAACAACTCTGAACCTGAGATTAACTCCTTACTTTAATTATGAAGTTCTTGAGATTAGACAGGGATAATCAGTTTGTAGGGTGACTTTGATGCAAATAAACCGCATAAGACCGAGCAGCGTTGGCTGCTAACTGTAACATAACATATCAGCTAACTGTAACATATTACATAAGAAGATCCCTATAGCTACTGTGGGATACTCAAAATACTCAAAGAATGTTAAACTGTACATGAACTGTGCATCATCCAAGAAATTAAGAGCTGATCTCTTAACATGGAGGCCGAAGGCCCAACTAAATACATCCCATAAGGTAAGTTACTGTTTGTTTACAAAACATTCTATTTTCTTGGGTGTGTGACATGCTAAAGCCAAAGGAAGGGAGGGTGGGAAAAGCAATTTCGTCGAAAAAAAGCCTGCGAAGCGAGATAAAGTTTGCCAGCTAGCAGCGAAGGAATGAATGAACACAAGACTCGTGTTCAATGCCGGCAAATTGATTGACAGTGAAACACACGAATTCTGATTGGCTCAGCCTACGAGTTGCCTTACTTTCGCATGTGGTCGCCGAGAACTTTGAACCGTGAAACCCTACCCTCTATCGTACTGTATGTCACACAACCCCAACATGATCACTCATTGTCGTCCCATTAACTACAGTTTATGTTAACATAAACTGGTCTTCGTTTTGAGGCCCAAGAGTACAATCTCCGCATTGTTATGAAACCGAGCCAAGTTTTGAGCTAGCATGCTTGTTCGGATACAAGAAATCATACATCTGAACCCTCGTATGATTGGAAGATCAAAACTATTCTGTGTTAGTTAGTGGTTTTTCTATAGCAAGTGAGCAACCTCTTGTTTGGGAGGAACGAGGATAGGTGGCAACGAGAACTCCTCAAAGCTTTTATTACTAAAAACAATTATTAAAACATTGGTAGATATCTAGCAATCTATGTGGCATTGTTAGGTGTTGAAATATGGGATCCCTTTAGGGGTAAAATGTAGGGGTAAAATGGGGTGTGTGTATTGAGGTCGTTGTTGCGAGTAAGTAAAGTTGAGACAAACGAGGCAGAGAAAAGGAATTAATAAAGTATAGTACCAGAAACTAAATATACCAATTTAAAATGATTTGTAAATGACAAGGCAAAACTGGCTTTTGCTGTACAAATATCTTAATATCACGAGGATCCAATAGGGAATAAAATAAATCACATCGGTTCAATAAAATAAGGTCCTCGTGCGTAGATCAGTGCCTGAAAAAAACCCGTAAATTAAAACAGATTTAGTCCATTTCATTCTTCCATGTCAAAGCTTTTCGAATGGTCCATTTTACAGTTGTGTGCTTAGTTACCTGGCCTTTAAGTGGAGGTGAGCTGGAGTTGACCTTGTTTTGACAAAGACCCTCCTGCTTTTCATATGTAAATCATGTTGTTCTCATGCTAACTGGTTTGTATTTTACGAAAGTCTAAGGTGATGTTTCGCCAAAGAAATCTCTAGTGTTACTGCAATTTGAACCGAATATCTCAGGCGATTTCCCCCCTCAGAACAGATATTCCCCGAAACGAACTGTTGGGTGCCCCTAAATCATTAATTCCACTTCGGTTAGAACTGGAATCACTTCTTACCTGAAACATCTGTACACGGCGAACAACGCTAAAATTGTGGTCCCTCCCCAAGCGCAACCTTAGAATAGTCCCACGAGCTGACAGACTTAGTCCCCAATAAACACTGTGGGAGCGCTAACATCCGAGGTGCGGGATCCACGCGTGCCTCACACACCTGCAGCCATCCCTCACACGCACCCTTTTCCTCTTGTTTCTGTTGCTCTGACGAGTCTTTCAATTCACTTGTGAAGTCTCCTGTTATCAGATCACGTGCGTTAATAGTCTTCTTTAGGATGTCCTCGCTCTTATCGCTCGAATATGAAACACCTTGGTCCCCAAATTTTTTTCGCATAGTATCCTCATGAAATGAACAAGACGGCTTTACGCAATCTTCATATAACTTCTTCTTTATCTTGTGATAGAGAAAGCTGGGGAAACTATCGTTGCCGTCGGATTCTCTCTTTTCAATGCACGGATCGAACATTTAATCATTTCTGTCATGCCCTCGACGCGTTTGTTTATAGGCTTGGAGAACTTCTCGACTTTAACTGATTTCCTTTCTCCATTTCTTTCTTTTAAGCAGTCTTCAGATGCATATATCTTTCTTCCTTTCTATCACTATCACTCTCCTCTGCTCTCGAACCGTCTTTCTTTCCACTGTGCGCAGCCTCCTCACAACTTTGCAAATCCTTCACTCGAACAGAATCCTCAACATTTTCTCCTACCTTTGAAAACAAATCTTCCAGAGCTCGACGAATGACATTTGCAGGCTCATACGCGCTTTCAAAGTCGTCGCTACTTCCATCTAATTTACTTTCTTGCCGGCTTTTTACGCCTTTCTGATCTGGTTTTACTACAAGGCAGGGTTCGTGAAAGTTTTCCTCACATCTCCCGTCTTGGCGCACTACTCTATCAGAAATAGCAGTCGCCATAGTTGTTTCTTCCTTATCCATTCTGCTATTGTTGTGGCATATCATATGCATGGCCCTTCCCTCGCCGTCTTTGAGAGGACTGTACTGTTTACCATATCGTCTTAGAGCTGAAACGAAAGACCAAGAAAGTACTTCAATGGTGAAGGGCCCGGAGCAAGGTTTTCTCTCGTCAGTCAACGTTCAACGTGAAACGAAAAGTCACTCTACACAGCTTATTGTAAAATACTCGTTCGTTTCTACCAGGAATTTCCAGGCTTCCTGATGCAAAACACTTTTTTGAATTTTTTTTAGCGTGCTGCTTTGCATATATCCTTACCGCAGTCTTTGAAGATGAAGCGCTGTAGTGTTCTAAACTCTTCCGTTTCATCTTGTAAAACCTCTCTAACTGTGTAGCCAGGTCCGCGGTGGTTGATGGGAAACAACGTAAGTTGCCGTATGTTCACACGCACTGAAAGGGAATCAAATTTGTAATGAACATATAAAGACAGGCAATTTGGTGGGTCAATCACTATTTATTGGTCAGAACATATTAAGAAGTTGGGGTGATCTATGACTACGGCTTCGAAATTGGGAAACAGGAGTCTTAGAATGGTAGTATTTGTCTTAAAAGACAAATAATTCGCCTTAAAAGACGGATAATTCGCCTTGAAAAACAAATACGACCATTTAACAAACCGTCATTAGTTTGAGCACAGCATTAACTTTGGAAATAGATTGAAAAAAATGGAAAGTCAATTTACTGATTGCAGACAATTTCTTTAGTTATATCCATCACGGTAGTTTCTTCGGCGACAAGAAACCAAGCGTAAAACCATGAAAACGGTTATCACTTGGGAAATAATTACATTGCATTCTCCTTCTTAACATCGCTAATGGCCTGTTTTCCTCTCTTCTCCCTCGGTATATAGAGTCACTAAAGTTTCAACACGATACACAGGGCCGTAGCCAGTATGAGGCACACCGAGGCACTTGCATTAGTCATTTTTTTCGTTTTCTCAGTTTTTTTTTAATTGTTTAACAGCCTAAGTACCTAGGAAGAGAATTTAACCATGGACATTGCCTCAGTCATAATTTTTTTCTGGCTACGGCCCTGATTACATAAACCAAGCCTTCCTCTGTACGCCCACGGATGTGCGAAATTCCGAATTCTTTTCTCCAACTTACCCTGTCCTGTTTTTTAGGCTCAGGTATGTTATTTTCACAACGGGCAGGAAATGGAAATGTTGACAAAATGCTTAAAACTGAGGCCATTTTCCGTTTCTCAAGATCGCAAGGGAAGTGATATTTTCGATGCTATCTCACTTTGATCTGTGCGAATTCGTCTTGTTTCTTAAATTTCTTAGCTGCTGTTGGCTTTTCGAAACTTCTAGCTGGCCTCATTTTGCACTCTAAAAGACATTTTTTGTCCCTAAGAAAAAAAATTCCCTATACGACAAAAATCAGGGGCACCCAACGGATCTTTTCGGTGAAAATATCTGCTCGGAAGACCTTAATCACCTTATAAATTCGAATTTACTTGAGATCAAAACTAGAGTTTTGCACTTTGGCGAAATTTCACCTAAAAGTTTCGTTACATGCCGGTAAAATTAATTTCTTTTGTTTCCAAAGCGCACAAATACAGTTGCAAATACCTCACCTAGAGTCTGAAATAAGGTCAGCTAGCATTTTCGGCAAGCCAACAGTAGCTAGGAAATTCGGCGAAGGAGACTCTGTTCCCTAAAATTTTCTGCGAGCTAAACTGTTCAGCTAGAGAATCCGAACAGATCAATCTGTCTTAGCTTTCACAAATATCCCTTAAAAAGGCCATAAATCAATCTGACAAACCAGGAAAACACAATTGAAGTATTCTGCTTAAATTTTCTCGTTGGGTGTCCCTGTATATTGCTCGGCAACATATATTTAACGAAGTTAGGTCTTTTTTAAAACCGCAAAAATTACTAGTTTTTTTGATTCAAGTTATCTTAAATGGTTTGATCGTCAGTGAAGTTTTCTGCAATGATCTAAACTGGGGCAGCTTTTTTAAGTGTTGGTACAGGTCCTAGCAACTAGCTAAAGTTAAAGTATGTGCAGCTCCTCACTTTAGACGTTTAAGTTTATTATACTAACAAATGAATTGACGTTGAATCAAATGCAAATTATTCCCTACCCTCCTTAAGCGAAAATAAATCAAACACTTGAGACGGCTTTTGGCAATCATGCATTTCAAGTTCTCATTACACGTACAAACAGTTTAGCGTAGAACAAACAGAATAATTTCGATGATTGCTTTTCTGAAAAGGAACTGTTTCACCAGGTAAGTGATTATAGAGGTCAAAATTTGATACTGATTTGATGTCATTTTTGAGTGTTTAAGATCTGAATGGTGGTGAATAGAGCCGCCCTGCAAATTGGAGTTTATTTGTGCTTGTCCGCCACTTAAATCAGTAGCTGTGGCGATATGTGCAAGCTGGCAGCCGGGAAGGGTCTTAAATAGACTAAATGCCTGGAAGACGGAATACTTTCAGGAGGTTAACACGTGACTTCTCGTAAAAATTAGGTAAAAACTTTGGACTGCTGGACATTTAGTGTCAGCCGAAACCGTGCCCGTGAGTGAACCGAAACCGAGAAATTTTTCGAAGTGTCGATGGCGATGACATGGCGATTTCGTAGTATGTTCAAGCTCGCAGAACTAAGCAGCTGCGAAGCCACTATCCTTTTTCTAATCGCTTGACAATTCTAAACGAAGGTAGAATACTTTTAGGTAGTTAGGATGAGGCATTTAGTAGAAAACGTAGAAATTCTATAAAAATTTCTGACTGTCAGACATCTCTAAACTAGTCTATTTTAAGACCCTTTCCGGCTGCCGGGCATTATACAGGGGCATCCAACGGTTCGTTTCGAGGAGCATCTGTTCGGAAGGCCTTAATCATCTGAGACATTCGGGTTTAATTGCAGTGACAACTAGAGGTCTCTTTGGCGAAACATCACCTCAGACTTTCATGACAAGGAGCCTGATTAATTCCTATTGTTTTCAGAGGGTCAAATATGTCGTCTAAAGTGTAAAGTAAGGTCAGCTAGCATTTTCGGAGAGCTATCAGCAGCTCGGAAATTCGGCGGATAGGATTCTGTTTCCTAAAATTTTCTGCGGCCTAAATTTTCAGCTAAAAACTCCGAACAGATCAACCTGTGTCAGCTTGTACAAATATGCCTTTAAAAGGCTCTGAAACAATCTTAAAAAGTAGAAAATGATATTTCAAGTATTGAACTAAAATTTTCTCGTTGGGTGCCCCTGATTATAGCCACTGCGTTATTAGCAAACAACTTTTCAATTGCTACGATGTTGTTCAGACAGTTAGCTTGTCCTTACTGGCTGGAATTTCGTCCAATGTCGGAATTGGAATACACAATATACTGAAGATCACTAGGATTATAGGAAGGATATATCGAACATCGGTGAGCTGCCAGTGGACACAGCTGAACGAGTCTCAGTGTTGATTAAATATACTGTTGCCAATGCTACTGTCTACCAGACTGAATATAGGATGTTTGACACTATATTTTTTACTGTTGAACAAGCTCTAACGTTCCAGAGAAGAGGCCGGTGTCGTATCTTAAAAACAAAGCTCGCTACAGTTTTCAGTTTGTCACTTAATATCTCTACGGTAACGTTATCATTTCTCGCTATTTCATTTCCTACTTGACGCGCATGCCATGTCGCATTTTTGCTTGTCGCAATTTATCCAGACTAGGCATTGGTTTACTTAATTGTGTAACTCCAAGATTTGGTCAGAAGACCTTAGTCGCCTCATAAATTCAAATTTACTTGAGATCAAAAACTAGAGTTTTCCGTTTTGGCGAAATGTCACCCTCAAACTTTCGTTACGTGGTAAAATGATTTCTTTTGTTCCCGAAGCGAACAAATACATGCAGTTGCAAATACCTCGTTTAGAGTATGAAATAAGGTCAGGTAGCATTTTTGGCGAGCCAACAGCAGCTCGGAAATTCAGCGAATGAGACTCTGTTCTCTAAAATTTTCTGCGAGTTAAATTTTCAGCTAAAGGATCCGAACAGATTAATCTGTCTTAGCTTTGACAAATGAATGAATGAATAACTTTTATTAAAAGTGTCAGGGTGGGTATTTAGTCCATAAATCAACCTGACAGACCAGGAAAAAAAACATTTGAAGTATTCCACTGAAACGATCTGTTGGGTGGCCGTGCAGAATAAAGAACCACAAAATCTATTTTTCCAAACTTACCCTGCTCATGTAGAATGAACCAAATCAGCATTTCAATCGTGGAGCCTTTCAGTCTGATTAACGTCCCCCTGGCCGCTGTTACTGGTAAGAGATCTTCCCCGCTTTTGAGCACTATGCGCTCGATGTTTGACTCTATGAGTGAAAAAAAAAGATCGTATTTTAGTTTTTGCTCTTTACATCACAACCTTAGCTACTTATAAAAACTATCTCCTATGATAAACCAATCTTGACTGCGAAATTTTGCAATCCGGGAGAAGACTCTAGGGTCTGGAAATCACTGAACTGCACGCGAAAACATATCTGGCAACTTCGCACTTTTCCATTCCGGCTACCCGGTGGAAAACCAGAATTCTGATAGGTTAATTTACTATATTTTTATTTGGTTCCAAAGTACGAAAACTGCCCTAAACAAATTTTACTTACCACGAATACCACGAACACGCCTGGTATTGTTTCTCCCGGCTCTATGGAGACGAAGAGTTTTGCTTCTCCACTTGTCAAACGCAAAAATTGTTTGTAATACACCCAACGTGAAACACACGAGTGTAGTAGTCAGATCAACAGTTTGAGCTTTTCCATTAAACTGAAAAAAGCCTGAAAAGAAGGAATAAAAAGGCGATTTATAAAGATGAAGTAAAACCATACGTGAGCGGAAGAATGAAATAACACTGGAAACAAAGGGAGCCACTACGTGGTATCAATGCGGAAAAACGAAAGGACATTGGCCATGAAAACCGTGATAAACTCTATCATTTCTGCAAATTTAAATAACTGGTGCCAATACTGAATCCGTTCTTGTTGTTGTTCCTTTTTTCTCTTTTTTTTTTTTTTTTTTTTTTGACGTCCCTAGTATAAATTTAGCCAATAATAAAATGCTCAAAGTTCTATGCGCGTGCAAGATAACTCGCATGCGCACTTTTCATAGACGATGAAAGTAAGTGTTATAAATACACAATTAACGTTCACTTATTTTCATTTCCTCACTTTCCAGCAAGACTAAACTTAACTTGCTTGAACATGTTGAACCCAGATTTTGGGATACCAGCATCTTATTCCTTTGGTTATTAAGCGAATCTAGGGAAAACATTATTTTTGAAAAGAACTGTAAAAATTACCTCTTGAGTAGTTATAAAAAAGTCTGAATCCAACCAAGGAGTTTTCCTCGCATAACAGCGGCAAAATAACGATAAAAAAGAACAAGAAAATCACCGTTTTCATCTTGTCAAGTCACCTTGTAATTTAACAAAATTCACTTCGCTCAAATGATGATCATTACTTTTGATACGTCACAAAGATAGTTAATTGCGCGCGCACTACCCTGATTGTGGTTGATCGATGCATTTTTTAACAGGGGAGGGGCTGGTAAAACTTCATAGCAATGATGGGCAACGATGAAGAAATGCTGTTAATCAAGTCTTCGGTGACAATGAGGTCAAAGCTATCTTGAAGTTCCGAATTTTTATACCGTTTGTAAAGCTTGCTTGACATGTGCTTACTGACAATGACAACAATCGAAAATGATCAAATGCTCAGAAATACAAAACAAGCAAAATATTCTTATTTGTATAGAATTTGTATGGCTTTTCGGAAGCGCTGACCGACTTGCTATGGTTTAAACGTTTCCGTGTTTGCCTTTTCGTCAGATATCGCTGTCAAAAAAGCACGGGCTTCAAAGTCAATTTCACCATAATACGGCAAAGAAGAATGTAATGGACAGTAAGTCTGCTACGTTTAACAACCGATTAAAATATTGTATCTTTGTCAAATGTTGTCGAAAAAAATTTTCGAATCCCAATCACGTGACATTTCTTGCTTGACGATGTCGTAGAACATGTTTTTTGAACATGAGGAAAGTTCGCACCAAAAATTTTGAGAACTTTCTTTGTCAGTATACTTATAGAAGGGCGACGCCAATGTATTTTCACTTTTTAAGTTGGTATCAATCATTTAAATATATTTAAAGACATTTTGACATTGTTTTACGTAACTTGTTTTCGTTAATTGATCGTTTCCGCTAACACATGGACATGAATTAAAGGTGAAATAATAAAGCTTTTGTTAGTAGTCATATAACAAGGAAAGAGATGAAAATGAGATAGCATTCTGTTCTCCATTTCCGACTATAGACTTCAACCGTCATATGTCTTTTTCAAGTCACGTGACTGAAACTTCCGTTAGAACCGTTTAGAACGTCAACCTTTAGAACTAGAGTTTACAACAGTTTAGAACAACAGTTCAACAGAACAGCAGAACAACAGTTTAGAACTAGAAAAGTTTAGAACTTCAACTTCCATTGGAACTCAGTGACAATACTGAGCGCCCATGAGAACCATCAGGTCTTAGAAACGGAATTTCGGTCATCTGAAATGACCGAACTTTGATCCCAACCTGCTAGAAGACAATAGGAGCTGTTGACAGAGCACACAGTCGGGTGCTCCTCTGGCCTCTAGTAAACGAATGTTAATCGTCAGTCAGAAGTCAACACTTGACGAGGCACACAGTTGGACTCTCGTGTGTTCTCTGGTAAAACGAACGTTAACCATCAGTCACACGTCAACTTTTCACGGTGCTTGCGAAATATCGAAACATCTGAGTGCAAGAACCGCTTCGCTTCGTTCTTTTTACTTGCGGTTCAGCTTTTCGATAGTTCGCCTCCGCTTCTTCAGACGCTGTACTGAGCCGAATAATTAATAGTCAGGTGAGGCGAGTGAACGTGACAGAAATACGACACGCAGTCAGTCCACTTTTTTCAGCGCGAGATTAGGGAGGGGGAGGCTAGGTGGGAGGTTGTTATAATTTGAAACTGTTGTACAGGCAAGCATAGACGACCTGGACTTGACGTTTTCGGTCATTTACTGCAATATTCTAGTAATGAATTTGGGTGAATTGGAAAATATATATATTCTCACTGACCTATTATAATTATGCTTCATTCACTTTTGTTTATCATTAGAAATTAGCAAGGGTAGGGTGAGTTGACATTTTTTATTGTCAGCAAGCAAGACATGTTCTTCACTTCCGTTTACAATTCCGTTCAGTGAGTCTATGATTAGTACTGTTTGTGTTACATTGAACTGTATGAGGCCCAACACCCGCCAGTTCAGACGGATAAAAATATTAAGTGCGATCTTAAATTTTGTGATCAGAACTGTTTATGTTACTCGAACTGTATGAGGCGTAACACCCGCCAGTTCAGATGGATAAAAATATTAAGTGCGATCTTACATTTTGTGATCAGTACTGTTTATGTTACATCGAACCGTATGAGGCGCAACACCCGCCAGTTCAGATGGACAAAAATATTAAGTGCGATCTTAATTCTGTGATTAGTACTGTTTATGTTACATCGAACCGTATGAGGCGCAACACCCGTCAGTTCAGATGGATAAAAATATTGAGTGCGATCTTACATTTTGTGATCAGTACTGTTTATGTTACATCGAACTGTATGAGGCGCAACACCCGCCAGTTCAGATGGACAAAAATATTAAGTGCGATCTTAATTCTGTGATTAGTACTGTTTATGTTACATCGAACTGTATGAGGCGCTATTTAAAAGTTATTATTATCATCATGATCATCTCTTCTTTCAACTATTGTCGTCTTTTTTAAATTTTAATTGAATACGAACACGTTATGTAAATATCCACGGAGTTATAAATAAAATACAAGGATACTGCTAGGTTTTACATCAACATATGGTTAACACATAAAAATAAGTATGACTCTTCCCGCCTCCTTTACTTTAGCGTAGGATATCATTATACTAGCGGCCAATTACGAAACTGTCGGTCTTCCTAACTAGCGCCTATATATTTAATATTTAGCAGTACTTTCATGTAACACTTAGGTGGCCGAAGCTTAGCAGTCTTTTTTTAAAGATAATCTAGAAAACATTATTTGTGGCGGGAGCCAATTAATTATAACTGTCCTCATATACCACGATAAAACACTTTTAATTGATTTCAGGTGTCATAGCGTGGCAGTTTCGATATGCATACGGGACACTTACGATAAATAGGAGAACTCAAAGATACACGGGAAGTTTCATGGTGTTGATGTTGGGCGAAGGACTGTGAAACTTTGAAGACACAAGGTAAGGTTAACAGGAAAATAATTAGACAGCAATATACACTGGACGTTTATTGAACTTGGGCAATCGACATTGAAACTTTTAGACATAAGGTTAAGTTGATAGGAATAACTGAATTTAGTAACTTATATAAAAATCCAATGATATACTTTCCAATGAGAAGCACATTAAAGGAAACGAAAAGTCTGTTATCATCTGGTTTAATAGACATACATTTGGTTTTTAATTTGTTAAATCACCTCAAACTGCTTGCCAAGTTTCAAAAAGTTTGGAGAAATGCTTCCCCTTCAAATGAAAATATGCCAAATTATCAGCTGGGTCAAGCAAGGCACTGCCAGCTTCAGTATCAGCCTTTATTCGGGCCAAAATAGATTGGCCGTAATAAAGCTGAATATAGAGGTTACCATAGTAACGGTGAGGCCTTGCAGTGCTAGTGAGATTCTACTCTATCTTAAAACTTATTTATTTTTAAAACAAATGAAACTCAGTTTCTGACTCAGCGCAAAGTTGATAATTCCATGATCACCTTGTCCTTTTGTCAGGCAAAAAAAAATTAGTATATTTTGACTAACAATTTTGATAACTGAAGAATAAAGCACTTGGCCCATTCAACATGAAATTTAAAAAGAAGGGGTTTTCATCTCTGAAAAAAATTGAGCATTTAAAAAAAAACATTACCAGAAAGATCAACCACATACAGAGGCAAATCAAGGGCTCCAGACAGGTGGCGCGTGACAGGAGGTTGTTTTAATTGCTCGTCTTTATTTACGTGGCAGTGGAAATCATTGTCAGAGGCAATGAAACACAAACTACGCAGTACTTCAATTTGTTAAACTTAATTTAATGAGTGGAAAACCAATCAGTGTAATGAAGGGGAAGGCGCCTTTCGTTGTTTAAATCCCCAAGATGTACGGAACCACGTGGGGGGTTTAAGTGAAAAGTCAGCTGACATCCAAGAATAACCAATCAGAGGTTTAACTGGGCTCACTTCCGTCTTTAGAATGGATCTTCCTGATTCTTAAGACTTCCTTTCACCAAAACACATAACGGAGTTGAGCAAGGTCGTATATGTTCTATCTCATGAATGGTTCTCTGAGTCGTAACGTTTCATGCTTGCAGTATTACCTCCTGTCGGTTGTATCAGCAAGGTAAAGTTGGGGGGCTGTCGTAAACTGGCCCCATTGCCACCAAGCCATGCGTATTTCTTTACCCTTGGATGATGCTACAAGAAGCCATGACGTGTCGAATTTTTCCTTAATCGAGCTCAATAATATTGATTATACATTGCCACAAAAGCTGCAATCTAACTAATCACCGTGCTCTAAGGTCAGGGCCTTCAAGCACTAAACTCGAGGTCCTTAAAAACCAAACGGCCGCCTGATATCATCTCCGGCTTATAACAAGTTCTTTTTGTTTGCAGGTTCGGCGAATTACCCACGGCAAACGAACTGCAGCTGCGGGTTTAGCTGATACAATTTACTTTTGAAATATTCCCCGACCGGGTTTGTTTATGGGAGTTTGCATACTTGGTAAAGTGGTACAGCCAAGACAAAAATAAATTTAGGCCCTAAAGTAGCGAATACCGGCGGAAAGTCTCAATTTGGAACTGAGAGCTGGAAACAGAAACGCTGGCCTTTTGCTAAGAAAAAAGTGTTGAACAACACCATGTCGAACATCACCAACGTCGAGCTTCCTAGTACAACGGAAAGAAATGTTCAGCTTGGCTTTTATATCTTTACTCTTGTCATCGGCTTTTGCGGTAACAGTCTGGTTATTCTCGTGTTTGCAGGCAAGAGACACAAAAAATCGGTTTACGATCTTTTTATCTTGAACCTTGGAATCACTGATTTCAGTTTTGTCGTATTTTCCATGCCGATATTCATCTACGAGCACATGAAGGGGATTCATAAAACCTTGTATTACTGTCGACTAATTCAACCTCTGCTGACAATCTTCTATTTCTCAAGCATCTTCACAATCACTTCTATGGCTGTTGTTCGCTGCAAGTACATCACAAACCCTTTCAAACCCAAGATGAAGAAGTCCAGTGCTCACATTTGGATCGCCATTATCTGGATTTTCTCCTTCATAATAATGCTACCGCTATCAATCGTTGCAAAAGTTGAAGACGGAGTCTGCTACGAGAACTGGCCTTCCTTGAATCACCGTAAAGCATACACACTCGCTCTCTCTATACTGCAGTTCTTTTTGCCGTTGTTTATCATCTCTGTGGCATATATTAGAGTTGGGATCTACCTATGGCGCTCCACAGCCCTTCAGAACTCTTTATCCGAAGTGAAGAAGAAAAAGGAACAGAAGAGAAGGAAAGAGAACATGCAAGCCATCAAGACGCTCGCCATGATTGTGATCTTGTTCACTATTTGTTTGTTTCCTGGTCAAATCGCTTGGCTTTTACTTGACTTTGGAGGCCAACAGGGGTTAAAAGTCGCAAGAGTGATCTTTAAATTCTCAGATATTCTCGATTGCCTTCACGCGTGTGTAAATCCGATCGTTCAAGGGCTCTTGAGTGAGATCCGCAAGGAATACAAAAGATATTTCTTGCATTGCTTTACATGCATGCGGCACGAAGTGGCTAGGACAAAGTGAATACGGTACCTGGGATCCGCACTGTAGAGAACAGGATGGATAGATATATAGAGCGGTTTTCAATTGACTGTCGAATTGAGTTTTGTGCGTCTGCTTTGCGGTATTGCTTTACTACGCTATGTGATTGGTTTAAAAAATCGTGCGACTTTCTCAGCCGATCAGAAGCAAACAACAGCCCGTCATAATTTGCTTGCACGCGTTTTTCCGCGCTTGACTCTAATTACGTGTATTTGCTTCCCAGTTGTGATCGGTTCATTACTTTGTTTGCCTCTGTTGTTAGAAATCACCGAGACAAATCTGGAAAACTGTAATCCAGTTGCGCTTTCTTGTCGACACTAAATATGTGCTACTATTATAATGGAAACTCGTTTATTTAGTAAGCAGCAGTTAGACTTTCTACTATCCAATTATCTTTTTATGTAACAATTTTCAATTTAGTAAGAATGAATAAGGTAAATGTTCTACGATCCCAAGTTTTGATGCATTTAAGGAATAACCTGAAATACAGAACTAAGAAATAAAATGATACAGCTTAAACAAGAAACAATGGCCAAAGAGTAGACTACGAGCAGTCTCTCTTTGCGCTCAGGGATAGTCGAGGGAATTGAACAAGGCGAGCGAGCGCGAAGATCGCCTGCGGCGTTCAACGTGACGCGCGTGTAGAGCCGGCTCATTAGTACTAGCGGCTCGACACGCGTGTCACGTTTCAACGCGGCAGACGATTTAACGCGGCAGGTGTTTTCGCGCTCTCTCGCTTGTTCCGTTTTCTCGACTATCCCTGAGCGGAAAGAGAAACTGCTCGTATAGTCTACCCAAAGAAAAGATTTCAGACTAGATGGCAATGATACATCAACAGGTAGGGAATACGTTAAGATTGCGTACTGTGATTCACTGCACCAATTAACAATCATTACACAAGTGTACGTTGGATGTGAGCTATAAGTAAAGTGGTATGTAAGAAAGAGGCAAAAACTTTCGAACAGGATGGCACAAAAAAGCAGGGCTAGGGCCTCTCCATATGAGCTCGGTAACTGGGCTGGCTCGGTTAGCGGGAAGAATTTTGTCTATTGCTCACATAGGAGATTTCAACCCGGTTACCGAGAAGAAAACAACTCGCGAAAGGTGGACTGCACATCCCAAAGACCCTGGACGCAAAGTTAGTATTTCGCACATATCTTAATCGTACCTTTACTGCTGCAGCTAAATGGCATACTTCTGATGTGGAAAATAAGGCACACAACGCAGAATGATGCCAACCAAACCGCCCTGTTGCGGAAGGAAAGCTATTTTCTCTAAAATGTGACGTGAAGGTTATGGAGGAAGCAGAGATAAATAATTGAATCAAAGTAGATCGTACACATAAAGTCTTACCTTCTCCATTGACAGTTGGTTCTGAGTTTCTTTATTAGCGTGTGACTGGCTTATGGCCCTATAGGCCATTTTGGACTTGTATTCAGAGAACCCAATTTTCGATCAATTGGCTTACGATCTCACAGTTTCTCAATGGAATCTCTTCGAACTCGAGCGTTTATTCGACGTACAAAGCATGCGTAGTTGAAAAATATTCGTCCCGGTTACAGGGCTGGTATGTTCATATGGGAAAGTTTTCCAGCCCGGCTACCGATATCCCGGTTGGAAAACCGAGATCTCGGTAACCGGGCCAGCCCGTCTTCTCGAGGGTGAGGCGAGATCCCGCGACAACCCGGTCAAACAGGCTCATATGCCCACCGGGAGGCCCTTAGTCACTGATAACCAGATTGCACTGAACAGATGAGAAAGCTAGAAATTCACAAAAGCTGTTATTAATGGGACCGACAAAAATAATCTTCAAATCTAGCGTCCATTGATCTGAAAAGGTAATAAAATAGGAAAGAAAAGTGAGTAGGACATCTGGCTACATCTGAATAGTCCAAATGTAAAATTTGTTCGCACGTTTCTTTCAGTTTCGCAATGTTTTTCAAAAACGCGTAACAACTTTTCGGTCTAGTGCATGATTCCGTGTACAAGTAATAAGATTTTTATAACAAAATGAAATGTTAGTACTACAGTGTAGCGTGGCAGGGATTTACGGAGACAAATTTGGAAAGAGGTTTTCTAACTACGATGAATACGCGCTACAAAACTACTCTAAAAACAGGATAAAAACAGGATCGAGACTACCCGCAAGAGCAAACGTGTAAAGGTTCTCGAACGCACACGGCGAGAAAACTACAGTCCACAAATAGAAAGAACATCACCGGAAAAGCAAAAAAAGCAAGCAAAAAAAAAACAATACACAGCAACAACAGCAGCAACAACAAAAAAGAGAGTAGTGTGCACCCTAGCGAAACTATTTCTATACATTTTTCTGGCTTTCCAAAGTACTTTAGTGGTTGTCTTATCAAATTTACATTCAGTATTACCTAGAGACCAACATATAGACGCAGGCAGGCCTCCTCGTTTAGTTCGTTTTGTCAAGCATATGCAGCTAAGTACTATTCAGTTTCCATGGTAATTGAAAATATATTGATAGAAAATTGTAATGTCAGATATTTACACACCACAAAAACTCTATAGTGATGTAGATGCATTTTTAAATTTCACTAAATCAAGCAGCGTTTTGTTTTCACACTTTTCTGATACAGCGAACTCGAACTGAAACAAAATCAAACAGAAACTCCACGGATCTGGAGCCTAGATTCCTTTACTTACGTAAAGTCGATCGAACTTCTCACTTGAAGCAGACAAAATTTTCCCATATGTATTCTTTTAGTGTTTCGCAGTACTTGACACCTATTTTGCTTCCCACGCAGCGAAAGTTACGTTTTACGGCTTCATGATTATTCACAGCGTTGTAGACTGACATTTGACAAAGGTTTGTGTCATTGAATAAGAGCAATTAATGCTCCCAACCCATGTATGAGAAACAACAACATAACAAGATATGTGGGGTAATGGGTTTGAGAATGAAGTACTCCACCAATAGGCCAGTGTCACTAAGCAAATCACTAGTCTAGCTAAGTAAGTGGTAACAACCTCTTCTCCTCTCCAGGGGTGCAGATTACGATCCCCTGAGAGAGGTCCTTACTCCTCCCCAGGGCTGCAAGTCACAATACCCTGGTATCAACCTCGTCCCCAGGGCCTTCTCCTCGTTCAAAATGGCAGTCGGAGAACCCCCTGGCCAGGACTGCCAAAGTGTCTCCAAAAGTTCGTCAGAATTTCATCACGCAAACACGGTGATATGTCTTCGTTTTGTTTGAATAAAGGTTTTCGATTGTAGAAAAAGCCATTTCATCATGTGTCACGTGACAAAATACTCCACGATTCGAGAAGTATTTCAACAGCCTTGGCCAAGGGTTTCTCCAACCGCCATTTTTTTTTTGAACGAGGAGAAGGCCCTGGGGACGAGGCTGCCCTGGTATAGGTCCTTACTCCTCCCCAGGGCTGCAGGTCACAATTCCCTGAAAGTGGTCCTTAGTCAGGGGTCACAATCCCCACTCCTCTCCAGGGGTCACAATCCCCTGGGAGAGGTCCTTAGTCCTTAGGGAGTTTACACTCATGGTTACCATGGTAACCCATCTATTCTATGAGTCTATGGGCCAAGAGTAACTTATATGGGAGCACTTCATCCCAACCCGGCAAAGTTTGTTTGTTTATGTCATTTGCAGAAAGAAACAACTCTGAACCTGAGATTAACTCCTTACTTTAACTATGAAGTTCTTGAGATTAGACAGGGATAATCAGTTTGTAGGGTGACTTTGATGCAAATAAACCGCATAAGACCGAGCAGCGTTGGCTGCTAACTGTAACATAACATATCAGCTAACTGTAACATATTACATACGAAGATCCCTATAGCTACTGTGGGATACTCAAAATAGTCAAAGAATGTTAAACTGTACATGAACTGTGCATGGTCCAAGAAACTAAGAGCTGATCTCTTAACAAAGAGGCCGAAGGCCCAACTAAATACATCCCATAAGGTAAGTTACTGTTTGTTTACAAAACATTCTATTTTCTTGGGTGTGTGGCATGCTAAAGCCAAAGGGAGGGAGGTTGGGAAAAGCAATTTCGTCGAAAAAAAGCCTGCGAAGCGAGATAAAGTTTGCTAGCAGCGAAGGAATGAATGAACACAAGACTCGTGTTCAATGCCGGCAAATTGATTGACAGCGAAACACACACGAATTCTGATTGGCTCAGCCTACGAGTTGCGTTACTTTCGCCTGTGGTCGCCGAGAACTTTGAACAATGAAACCCTACCCTCAATCTTACTGCATGTCACACAACTCCAACATGATCACTCATGGTTGTCCCATTAACTAACATAAATTGGTCTTCGTTTCGAGGCCCAAGAGTACAGTATCCGCATTGTCAAGAAACTGAGTCAAGTTGTGAGCTAGCATGCTTGTTCAGATACAAGAAATCATACATCTGAACCCTCGTATGATTGGAAGATCAAAACTATTCTGTGTTAGTTGGTGATTTTTCTATAGCAAGTGAGCAACCTCTTGTTTGGGAGGAACGAGGATAGGTGGCAACGAGAACTCCTCAAAGCTTTTATTACTAAAAACAATTATGAAAACATTTGTAGATATCTATCAACCTATGTGGCACTGTTAGGTGTTGAAATATGGGATCCCTTTAGGGGGTTCCCAATTGGACATTGATGTGCATCAATGTAGGGGTAAAATGGGGTGTGTGTATTGAGGTCGTTGTTGTGAGTAAGTAAAGTTGAGACAAACGAGGAAGAGAAAAGGAATTAATAAAGTATAGTACCAGAAACTAAATATACCAATCTAAAATGATTTGTAAATGACAAGGCAAAACTGGCTTTTGCTGTACAAATATCTTAAATATCACGAGGATCCAATAGGAAATGAAATAAATCACATCAGTTCGATAAAATAAGGTCCTCGTGAGTAGATCAGTGCCTGGAAAAAAAAACATAAGTTAAAACAGATTTAGTCCATTTCATTCTTCCATGTCAAAGCTTTTCGAATGGTCCATTTTACAGTTGTGTGCTTAGTTACCTGGCCTTTAAGGAGGTGAGCTGGAGTAGAACTTGTTTTGATAAAGACCCTCCTGCTTTTCACACGTAAATCATGTTGTTCTCATGCTAACTGGTTTGTATTTTACGAAAGTCTGAGGTGATGTTTCGCCAAAGAAATCTCTAGTGTTCACTGCAATTTGAACCGAATATCTCAGGCGATTTTCCCCCTCCGAACAGATATTGGAACTGTTGGGTGCCCCTAAATCATTAATTCCACTTCGGTTAGAACTGAAATCACTTCTTACCTGAAGCATCTGTACACGGCGAACAACGCTAAAATTGTGGCCCCTCCCCCCAAGCGCAACCTTAGAATAGTCCCACGAGCTAACAGACTCAGTCCACAATGAACACTGTGGGAGAGCAGGGGGTGGTGGGGGTGTTAACATCATCCGAGGTGCGGGGTGCACGCTTGCCTCACACACCTGCAGCCCTCCCTCACACGCACCCCTTTCCTCTTCTTTCTGTTGCTCTGACGAGTCTTTCACTTCACTTGTGAAGCCTTCTGCTGTCAGATCACATGCTTTGATGGTCTTCTTTAGGACGTCCTTACTCATATCGCTCGAATATGAAACACCTAGCTCTCGAAATTTATTTTGCATAGTATCCTCATGAAATGAACAAGACGGCTTCAAGCTCTCTTCATATAACTTCTTCTTTATCTTGCGATCGAAAAAGCTGCAGCAACTATCGTCGCCGTTGGGTTCTATCTTTTCAATGCACGGATCGAACATTGATTTAATCATTTCTGTCATGTCCTCGACACGTTTGTTTATAGGCTTGGATAAATTCTCGACCTTAACTGATTTCCTTTCTCCATTTCTCTTCCTTAAGCAGTCTTCAGATGCAGATATCTTTTCTTCCTTTCTATCACTATTACTCTCCACTGCTCCCGAACCGTCTTTCTTTCCACTGTACGCAGCCTCCTTACAACTTTGCAAATCCTTCGCTCGATCAGAATCCTTAACATTTTTTCCTACCTTTGAAAACAAATCATCCAGAGCTCGGCGAATGATATTTGCAGGCTCATACGCGCTTTCAAAGTCGTCGCTACTTCCATCTAATTCACTTTCTTGCCGGTTTTTCACACCTTTCTGATCTGGTTTTACTACAAGGCAGGGTTCGTGAAAGTATTCCTCACATCTCCTGTCTTGGCACACTACTCTATCAGGAATAGCAGTCACCATAGTTGTCTCTTCCTTATCCATTCTGCTTTTGCTGAGGCACATCATATGCTTGGAACTTCCTTCGCCGTCTTTGAGAGGACTGTACTGTTTACCGTATCGTCTAAAAGCTGAAACGAAAGACCAAGAAAGTACTTCATTGGTCAAGGGCCACGGAGCAAGGTTTTCTCTCGTCAGTCAACGTTCAACGTGAAACGAATTATACTTGAAGAAAATTCCTGCGAGGTGTGTGTTGAAAGTCGCTCTACACAGTTTACCGTGAAATACTCATTCGTTTGTACCCGGAATTTCCAGGCCTTTTGATCCAAAGGCGCTTTCTAATAATTTTTTAGCGTGCTCCTTTGCATATATCCTTACCGCAGTCTTTGAAGATAAAACGCTGTAGTGTTCTAAACTCTTCTGTTTCACCTTCTAAAACCTCTCTAACTGTGTAGACAGGTCCGCGGTGGTTGATGGGAAACAACCTGAGTTGCCGTATGTTCACACGCACTGAAACGGAATCAAATATATAATGACCATATAAAGACGGGCAATTTGGTGGGTCAATCACTATTTATATATAATTATTGGTCATAACATATTAAGAAGTTGCGGTGATCTATTACTAAGGCTTCGAAATTGCGAAACAGGAGTCTCATTTTAGAATGGCAGTATTTGTCTTGAAAGACGAATAGTTCGCCTTAAGAGACAGATAATTCGCCTTGAAAAACAAATACAAACATTTAATAAACCTTTTATCATTAGTTTGAGCACATCATTAACTTTGGAAATAGATAAAAAAAATTTGGATGTCAATTTAGTGATTGCGGCCAATTTGTTTCGTCTCAAAAAATTCACGTCATTTCTTAGGTCCATCACGGTAGTTTGTTCGGCGACTAGACACCAAGCCTAAAACCATGAAAACGGTTATCACTAGTGAAAAAATTAGATGGCATTATCCTTCTTAACATCACTAATAGCCTGTTTTTCTCTCTTATCCCACGACATTTATAATCACTAGATTCAAAAGCGTTACGTAAACCAAGCCTTCCTCTGTATTGCACACGGATGTACGTAACTCTGAACTCTTTCCTCCAACTTACCCTGTCCTGTGTTTTTTAGGCTAGATATGTTATTTTCATAACGGGCAAAAAGGACAAAACAACCCAAAAAGAAAATGTTGGCGAAAAGCTTAGAATACCATTTTCTATTTCTCAAGATCGCAAGTGAAGTGATATTTTCGATACTAACACACTTTGATCTGTTCGGATTCTTTATCTGAAGTCACGGAAAAAACTTAAGGGAAATTAAAAGAGAAAGACTTCTTGTTTCCCAAATTTCTTAGCTGCTGTTGGTTGTTTGGAACTTCTACCTGGCCTCATTTTGCACTACTCTAAAAGACATTTTTTGCCCCTAAGAAAAAAATTCCCTATAAGGCAAAAATCAGGGGCATCCAACGGATCTTGTCGGTGAAAATATCTGTTCGGAAGACCTTAGTCGCCTTATAAATTTGCATTTACTTGAGATCAAAAACTAGAGTTTACCACTTTGGCGAAATGTCACCGAAAACTCTCGCTCGACATGCCGGTAAAATTAATAGAGTAAATAGAGTTGCAAATACCTTGTATGAAGAGTATGAAATAAGGTCAGCTAGCATTTTCGGCAAGCCAACAGCAGCTCGGAAATTCGGCGAATGACACTCTGTTCCCTAGAATTTTCTGCGAGCTAAATATTCAGCTAAAGTTCAACCTCTCTTAGCTTTCACAAATATCCCTGTTAAGGCCATAAATCAATCTGACAAACCAGGAAAAACATTTGAAGCATTCTCCTTAAATTTTCTCGTTGGGTGCCCTTGTACATTGCTCGGCAACATACATTTAACGAAGTTAGGTCTTTTTTGAATACCACAAAAAATACTACTGAGTTTGTGTGATTGAAGTTATCGCTGTCTTCACATGGTTTGATCGTTGAAGTTTTTGACATGATCTAAACTGTGGCAGTTTTTTTAGTGTTGGTATAGGTCCTACCTACTAGCTAAAACTAAAGTATGTGTAGCTCCTTACTTAAGACGTTTATGATTCTTATGCTAACAAATGAATTGGCGTTGAAGCAGATGCAAATTATTCGCTACCCTCCTTAAGCGAAAATAAATCAAGTACTTGAGACGGCTTTATGCAATCATGCATTTCAAGTTCTCATTACTCGTACAAACAGTTTAGTGTAGTACAAACAGAACAATTTCGATCATTGCTTTTCTGAAAAGGAACTGTTTCATCAGGTAAGTGATCATAGAGGTCAAAATTTAATACTGATTTGATGTCATTTTTGAGTGTTTAAGATCTGAATGGTGGTGAATAGAGCCGCCCTGTAAATTGGAGTTTATTTGTGCTTGTCCGCCAACTAAATCAGTAGCTGTGGCTAAATGCCCAGCAGCCGAAAAGGGTCTTAAATAGACTAAATGCCTGGAAGATGGAATACTTTCAGGAGGTTAACATGCGACTTTTTGTAGAGATTCGGTAAAAAGTTTGGACTGCTGGGCATTTAGTCTCAGTCGAAACCGTGCCCGTGAGTCAACCGCAACCGCGAAAGTTTTCGAAGTGTCGATGGCGATGACATGGCGATTTCATAGTATGCTCAAGCTCGCAGAACTAAGCAGCTGCGAAGCCACTATCCTTTTTCTAATCGCTTGTAAATTCTAAACGAAGGTAGAATACTTTTAGGTAGTTAGGATGAGGCATTTTGTAGAAAACGTAGAAATTCTATAAAAATTTCTAACTGTTAGGCATCTTTGAACTAGTCTATTTAAGACCCTTCCGGCTGCCGGACATTATAGCCACTGCGTAATTAGCAAACAACTTTTCAATTGCTATGATGTTGTTCAGACAGTTAGCTTGTCCTTACTGGCTGGAATTTCGTCCAATGCCGGACTACGAATTATACACAATATACTAAAGATCACTAGGATTATAGGAAGGATATATCGAACATCGGTGAGCTGCCAGTGGACACAGCTGAACGAGTCTCAGTGTTGATTAAGTATACTGTTGTCAATGCTATTGTCTACCAGACTGAATAAAGGATGTTCGACACTATATGTTTTACTGTTGAGCAAGCGCTTACTAACGTTTCAGAGAAGAGGCCGGTGTCGCATCTTAAAAACAAAGTTCGCTACAGTTTTCAGTTTCTCACTTAATATCTCTACGGTAACCTTATCATTTCTGGCTATTTCATTTCCTACTTGACGCGCATGCCATGTCGCATTTTGCTTGTCGAAATTTACCCAGACTAGGCATTGGTTTACTTAATTGTATAACTCCATGATTTGGTTAGAAGACCTTAGTCGCCTCTTAAATTCGAATTTACTTGAGATCAAAAACTAGAGTTTTCCGTTTTGGCGAAATGTCACCCTCAGACTTTCGTTACGTGGTAAAATAGTTTCTTTTGTTCCCGAAGCGAACAAATACATGCAGTTGCAAATACCTCGTTTAGAGTATGAAATATGGTCAGCTAGCATTTTTGGCGAGCCAACAGCAGCTCGGAAATTCAGCGAATGAGACTCTGTTCTCTGAAATTTTCTGCGAATTAAATTTTCAGCTAAAGGATCCGAACAGATCAATCTGTCTTAGCTTTCACAAATATCTCTTAAAAGTCCATAAATCAACCTGACAGACCAGGAAAAAACACATTTCAAGTATTCTGCTTAAATTTTCTTGTTGGCTACCCCTGAACAATTCAGGTGACATTTCTCCAAATGAGAAAATTCTACGTTTTCTCCACGATTTAATTCGAATATCTGCAATGATTGCATGCAAGGCCTTTTGAACAAGTATTCCACTGAAACGATCTGTTGGGTGGCCGTAAAAGAATAAAGAACCACATACAATGTAATCTATTTTTCCAAACTCACGCTGCTCATGTAGAATGAACCAAATCAGCATTTCAATCGTGGAGCCTTTCAGTCTGATTAACGTCCCCCTGGCCGCTGTTACTGGTACGAGATCTTCCCCGCTTTTGAGCACTATGCGCTCGATGTTTGACTCTATGAGTGAAAAAAAAACATAGTATTTCAGTTTTTGCTCCTTACGTCACAACCTTAGCTACTTAAAAAAAAACTATTTCCTACGATAAACCAATGTTGACTGCGAGATTTTGCAATCCAGGAGAAGACTCTAGGGACTGGAAATAACTGAACTGCACGCAAAAACATATCCGGCAACTTCGCGCTTTTCCATTCCGGTTACCAAGTGAAAAACCGGAATTCTTATTGGCTAATCTACTAGTTTTATTTGGTTCAAAAGTACAAAACCTGCGCTAAGCGAATTTCACTTACCAAGAATACCACGAATACGCCTGGTATTGTTTCTCCCGGCTCTATGGAGACGAAGAGTTTTGCTTCTCCACTTGACAAATGCAAAAATTGTTTGTAATACACATAACGTGAAAAACACGAGTGTAGCAGTGAGATCAACAGTTTGAGCTTTTCCATTAAACTGAAAAAAGCCTGAAAAGAAGGAATAAAAAGGCGATTTTTAAAGATGAAGTAAAATCATGCGTGACAGAGGAATGCAAGAACACTGAAAACAAAGAGACACTATATAGTATCAATGCGGAATAAAAGAAAGGACATTGGCAATGAAAACAGTGATAAACTCTATCATTTTTGCAAACGTAAAGAATTGGTGCCAACACTGAATCCGTTCTTGTTGCTGTGGTTGTTGTTGTGTCTTTTTCTTTCCTTTTTTTAATGTCTCTCGTAAAAATTTAGCCAATAAGAAAAGGCTCGAGATTCTATGCGCGTGCATAATAAACTTGCATGCGCACTTTTCATAGACGATATAAGTGAGTAAGTGTTGTAAATACAAGATTAATGTTCACTTATTTTTATTTCCTCTCTTTCCAGTAAACACAACTGTTAAAGATTAAACTTAACTTGCTTGAACATGTTGAACACAGATTTTGGGATCCCGGCATCTTATTCCTTTGGTTTTAAAGCGAATCTAGGGAAAACGATCAGTTTCTAGAAACATTATTTTTAAAAAGAACTGTAAAAATTACCTCTTGAGTAGTCATAAAAAAGTCTGAATCCAACCAAGGCGTTTTCCTCACATAACAGCGGCACAAAAACGATAAAAAAGAATAAGAAAATCACCGTTCTCATCTTGTCAAGTCACCTTGTAATTTAACAAAGTTCACTCAGTTGCTCAAATGATGATTATTTCTTTTGATACGTCACAAAGATAGTTAATTGCGCACGCGCTACCCTGATTGTGGTTGATCGATGCATTTTTTAACAGGGGAGGGGCTGGTAAGACTTCATAGCAATGATGTGCAGCGGTGGAGTAGCCTGCGTGCAGACATCTCCTATGGAAGGAAATAGGAGACATCCACACGCAGGCTACGGTGGAGAAATGCTGCCAATCAAGTCTTCGAAAAGAATGACGTCGAAACTATCTTGAAGTTCTGAATTTTTATACCGTTTGTAAAGCTTGCTTCACATGTGCCAGCTGACAACAACAACAAGCGAAAATTCTCAAATGTACAGAAATACAAAACAGACAAAATATTCTTATTTGTATAGAATTTCAATGTGGTTTTTCGGAGGCGCTGACCGACTTTCTATGCTTAAATGTTTCTGGTTTTGGCTTTTTCGTCAGATATCGCTTTAAAGAAAAGCACGGGTTTCAAAGTCAATTTCACCGTTATATTCAAAGAAGAATGCAATGGACAGCAAGTCTACTAGTTTTAAAATATTGTATCTTTGTCAAAATGTTGTCGAAAAAATTTTCGAATACCGATCAGGTGTGAGTTTCTTTGCATCCGCTTGAGATGCTAACTTCACTGCAAGAGTTCCTCTTCAGTTGACTCAAGCAATTCAGTTGGCTGTTTGTCCTTAGACGACTCTCAGCAAAGACTTTAAATCCCTTTCATTCTCTGATCTTATAATAATTTATCCCGATCACACATATCTAAATTAATAAATGTACGACTTGCCTGATCGAATGAAAATCTTCGTTGGTGTAACGTGACAATTCTTGCATGATAACGTTGCAGAACATGTTTTAACATGGGGAATGTTCACACTTGATAATTTTGAGAACTTTCTTTGTCAGAATGCTTATTAACGACGTTCGCGCCCAAATCTAGCTTCCCTCGTTCAGATGTTTTCCAAACTTTTGCTGTCCTAAGATAATGACCACCTCATGTCAGAAAAGCAAAAAAATTGGGGGGGGGGGGGGGTCACCGTGGTCGTTTCGGAAATAAAGCGTGTTGGAAATGCTGTGTTTTTAGAAGTTTTGGTTATTGAACGCGAAATCGGCTTTTTTGCAACGAGGATTAAAATAAGTTACGTGGAGGCCTCTAGACAATGCTTATTTATTCATTTCATCGCAAATAGGCCTATTTAGTACATTTTTGCTTGTAATATCGTTTCTTCAGTTAAAATTAGCGTCACCGAAGAATAATTAAAAGTCTAATATCATGGGTGACAAATTACTCCTTAATTTAGGCGCAAAACTTCAGCGTTAATTTATAATTTCACATGTGAAATTACAAAATTGCTAAGGCAACGGACCTATACACTCTTTTTTCTTTATAAGAACCTTTTTTATAAGAACGTCGAGGCTGGGGTTGGCCAAAATTTTAAGAGCATGCTAAGAACATACCCAGGCTGAGATTTTGTTCAGAACGTCTTTATCTTTTCTTCACAGTTGTAGAATAAGCTATGTGAGAATAAAATAAAGTGTAATCATCAGAGCCTAGTTGAGCCCCAAATGCTAGAATTTTTGTGACGTCGTAAGTCATCTTCCATTTTTAATAAAGCAAACACCTGAAAAAAGTACAACTTTTCGGAAATTGGTCAGTAGAACTTGACCTATTTGTTCTTTTTTTTTTCATTCTGAACTATGATTTACTGAAATACTATACAGTTAATCTTAAGAACACTATTAAGAACGTTTCAGGCTGAAATCGCTAAAAATAAAAAAAAGAACATTCAGTTCCTGTTCAGCCTCAGCTAAAAAAAATTTGACGTCCTTATAAAAAAAAAGGGTGTAGCTCAGTGCCAAGATGGCGTCGAGGTTAAGGATGAAGATGTTTTGTGCAGAACTTCAGCAACTGTGGAAGTATTCATTGAAGACAATCGGTAATCTGTAAATTTTAAGTTTTAATTGAATGAACTGCTCAGAAACCAATTGCGAGGCATAAAGAAGAGATTATTTGTGATAGTGTGACAGTGAAAATGTTTGAACGGCGAGCCGGCAGTTTGCTGATCGCGTGATTGACCGTGAACTCACGTTGAACTCAGAGAAGTAATTCAGTGGATTTGGACACTTCTTCGAATAGAATAAAGGTCAGTTTTTAAATACAAATTTGTTTCCGAAGTTTACTTTCGTTCAAACAAACAAGTTTGCTTTGCGTATTTTGAATGCATTTGTGAAGCCTTGCTCTATGGAGCAAGGTGGTGCTCAATTCAATGAATTTGCCGGATAAAACGCGGGTAACCTTAAGCCTAGCGAGTTGTTTTCGTACTTTCAAGTAAAAATTCGGAGTCGGTTGTATTTTGCTGTCAGGTACAAATACACGAAATCGTCAAAGCGTGCTAAAAACTTCCCACAAGACTGTGAACTTAAGCCAAACTGTATGCTTTAAACTTTTCTATGCTTGGAGCCTCGATGTGATAAACAAGTCAAAAACCCACGATTGTGAGCGTAATTTGTCACCCATGATATTAATAGGTAATCAAATGGTATACTCGTGAAATTAGGAAATAATTTCACTTGCGTTTTGTCAAAATTCTAATAATTTCCCGAGCCTTCAGGCGACATGGGCGAGGGAAATTATTAGAATTTTGACAAAACGCGAGTGAAATTATTTCCCAATTTCGCTCGTCACCATATGATTACACATACTTATATACCTATATTCGAAGAAAAATTAAATCGTATTTGAGTAGAAATAGCAATAAAATTAAAACTTCTCACGTTCAGAATTTTTTTGTTTTTGGACAAAATGCAGAGAACCAGTAAAGGATGTGATTTATCGAAAGAACAGAATGGGGTCACCGTGCATTTAACAGAGTTAAGCACGTTTATAGACACAAAAATACCCACCACCACTGTATCTGTCTATATTTCTTACTAAGCGCGCGCGCTCGATGCATGACGTGGTATGACATTGCGACGTGAATTACGAGCGCAGTAAGGATGCGCACAAACAATGAGCGCGAACGTCCTTAAGTTGGTTAACCTTTTAAGTTGGTATCGGTCACTTTTAAAGATGTTTTGACATTATTTTACCATGACGAAACCTATTTTCGTTAATTGACCGTTTCAGCTAAAACATGGACATGAATGAAAGGTGAAATAATGAAGCTTTTATTAGGAGTCATATAACAAGGAAAAAGATGAAAATAAGATATCTTTCTGTTCTCCATTTTCGACTAGAGACTTCGACCGTCATGTCTTTTTCAAGTCACGTGACCGAAACTTCCGTTAGAACAGTCTATGACTCAAGAATAGTGACTCTGCCTCGTCCCCAGGCGTCCCTCCTTATTATATGATGGTGCATGTGGCGTTGTGGGATAGGTGTACTGAACACGCCCCATGCTAATAACCAATCAGAGGCCTTACTGGGTTCACTTCCGTCTTTAGAATTGAACTTCCTGATTCTTAAGACTTCCTTTCACCAAAACATAAAGCGGAGTTGACCAAGGTCGTATACTTTCTATCTCATGAATGGTTCTCCGAGTCTCAACATTTCATGCTTGCAGTACTGTATTACCTCCTGTCGGTTTTCTTTGTATCAGCAAGGTAAAGTTGGGGGGGGGTGGGGGGCTGTCATAAACTGGTCCCATTGCCACCAATCCATGCGTAATTCTTCACCCCTGGATGACGCCTGGATGCTTAATCGAGCTCAATACTACTGATTATACATTGCCACAAAAGCTGCAATCTAACTTTCTCCACGCCCCAAGCTCAGGGCCCTCGAACACTAAACTTGAGGTCCTTAAAAACCAAGCGTCCGCCCGGTATCATCTCCGATTGGTAACAAGCTTTTTTCGTTTGCAGGTTCGGCGAATTACCCACGGCACACAAACTAAACAGTTGGAAACAGCTGCAGGTTTAGATGACACAATTTACTTCTGAAATATTCCCGACCGGGTTTGTTTATGGGAGTTTGCATACTTGGTAAAGTGGTACACCGCCAAGGCAAAAATAAATTGAGGCCCTAAAGTAGCGAATACCGGCGGAAAGTCTTAATTTGGAACTGAGAGCTGGAACAAGAACCACTGGCCTTTTGCTAAGAAAAAAAATATTGAACAACACCATGTCGAACATCACCGACATGGAGCTGCCGAGTGCAACGGAAAGAAATGTTCAACTTGGCTTCTACATCTTTTCTCTTGTCATCGGCTTTTGCGGTAACAGTCTGGTTATTGTCGTGTTTGCAGGCAAGAGACACAAAAAATCGGTTTACGATCATTTTATCTTGAATCTTGGAATCTCTGATTTCAGCTTTGTCGTATTTTCCATGCCGATATTCATCTACGAGCACATGAAGGGGATTCATAAAACCTTGTATTACTGTCGACTAATTCAACCTCTGCTGACAATCTTCTATTTCGTAAGCATCTTCACAATCACTTCTATGGCTGTTGTTCGCTGCAAGTACATCACAAACCCTTTCAAACCCAAGATGAAGAAGTGCAGTGCTCACATTTGGATCGCCTTCATCTGGATTTCCTCCTTCATAATAATGTTGCCGCTATCAATCGTTGCAAAAGTTGAAGACGGAGTCTGCTACGAGAACTGGCCTTCCTTGAATCACCGTAAAGCCTACACACTCGCTCTCTCTATACTGCAGTTTTTGTTGCCGTTGTTTATCATCTCTGTGGCATATATTAGAGTTGGGATCTACCTATGGCGCTCTACAGCCCTTCAGAGCTCTTTATCCGAAGTAAAGAAGAAAAAGGAACAGAAGAGACGGAAAGAGAACATGGAAGCCATCAAGACGCTCGCCATGATTGTGATCCTGTTCACTATTTGTTTGCTTCCTGGTCAAATCGCTTGGCTTTTACTTGACTTTGGGGGCAAACAGGGGTTAGAAGTCGCAAAAGTGATCTTTAAATTCTCAGATATTCTCGATTGCCTTCACGCGTGTGTAAATCCGATTGTTCAAGGGCTCTTGAGTGAGATCCGCAAGGAATACAAGAGATATTTCTTGCATTGCTTTACATGCATGCGGCACGAAGTGGCTAGGACAAAGTGAATACGGTACCTGAGATCCCCACTGTAGAGAACAGAGTGGATGTAGACCGGTTTTCAATTGACTGTCGAATTGAGTTATGTGCGTTTGCTTTGCAGTATTGCTTCACTACGCTATGTGATTGACTGTACCGCCTAACATCAGTGATCTCTTCACCAAAGCTAGAGAAAAGCATATGCATAAGACCAGGTTCTCTTCCTCTGGTAACTTTTACATCATAACCTTAAGACTGAGTCAAACTCAAGGGTGTTTTGCCAGATTTGGAGCTAAACTTTTGAGCTCCGGCCCTCCACGATAAATTTCGTCAACTCCTCAAGAGTGCTTTTTAAAAGCATATTCAAAATATGTTGCTTTCGATACTGGAGGCTGAGGATGATTATGTTTAAGCGTTGCAGAAAATTGAAAGTAGTATAACTGATCAATTTTCCTATATTTCGTATCCTTTCTTCCTCTCCTTTATTAATTTGTTTTCTGTAATTCGTGTAATTCTTGAATGCAAATTCCTAAAAGTTGCCAATTAATGTATTTAGTTATTTAGTATTTGGTATCATTATTTACTGATTGTAATTGTAATTGTAAATATATCTTATTCGAGGGTTTAACATATAATACGCACGGATATTTTGCGAGTTGCGTGGTATTTTGCAATGAGCAAAATGTCCGCAAGTATTCTATGTTAAACCATTGAATAAGAGGTTTATTATTCCACTTGGAAAAATCACGTCAAAATTTGGTTTTTTTCAGTCCTTCGGCCAAAAAACCGGTGAAACCTGGATTTTGCAGTACAATACACAATTTTACTGTGTAATACCGTGGCATATTTTGCGCGTTCTCTTGACCTTATATGGTAAAATGGCGCAAGAGTGGAATAGTAATTGTGATTATTTAATTATCCTTACGTAATTGTGACTGCTGTACCTTTCTAGCTCCGCCCGCCTCGATTACCATCTGCTATTTACACTTCAATCATTCTTAGTACTTTATATTTTTTGTATTTACAATTTATGTATTTTTGTGAATTGTGTGAATAAACTTCTTCAATGGTGAAAGAATTTCGTACGACTTTCTCAGCCAATCAGAAGTTAACAAAAGCCCGTCATAATTTGTTTGCACGCGTTTTTCCGCGCTTGATGCTAATTTAAATAAGATTTTTATAACCAAATGAAATGTTAGTACTGAAGTGTAGCGTCGCACGGATTTACGGAGACAAATTTGGAAAGAGGTTTCCTAACTACACTGAATACGCGCTACATATGGAATGAGCTACTTTAAAAACAGGATAAAAACAGGATCGAAACTTCCTGCAAGAACTAACGCGTAAAGGCTCTCGAACGCACACGGCGAGAAAACAAAAGTCCACAAATTAAAAGAACATCACTGCGGGAAAAGCAAAACAAATTAATACACAACAACAACAGCAACAAAACAGACAGTAGTATTCTAATGGGGCGCCGTTTACAAGTTTATTATTTAACATAAATTGTGTACCTTTTTGGTTCTTTGGTTGGTTGGGTGGACCATGTTCGGCATTCCCGATGACTGTCGAATTTTACCGAAAGGCTAGTTGTCGGGTCCGGAACAAAAATGTAGTTTGAACGCACGGAAATTTCCGCTACTAAAGCCACACGACGAGAATGTCCGGATTTTATTGGCAAGAAGTTGGATATTATATATCAAATAGAAGTACCTGGCTTCCTTGTGGTAGACTTCGTTAGAAAACGAATCGTTAGCACAAACCTGGTTTACACGTAAGCGGAAGCGAGTTCTTGTCAATAATTCGTGGGTTATCTGATATTTATGATGTTCGGTCTAGGAAATATTTGTCAGCCTTGTTTGTTTTGGTAGATGGGAATTGGAACAAATTCTTTGTACGCATGCGCATAACGTACGTTTGGGGTTATATGGTTCAACTTAGATCGTAGATGCGTAGATCAGTGCCTGAAAAAAACGTAAATTAAAACAGATTTTAGTACCATCTTATTCTTCCATGTAAAAACTTATTGAATTTTCAAATTGTTTCAAGTTCGTTTGGCCAGCTATCTTGTACACTAATTTTCGAACATCATTCGTCACAGTTAATAACGATGTAGAGTATATTTTACTTCTCGTGTATTCCAAATCATTAATTCCAGTTCAATAAGAGCTGGAATCTCTTCTTACCTGAAGCATCTGTACACGGCGAACAACGCTAAAATTGTGGCCCCTCCCCCAAGCACAATCTTAGAATAGTCCCACGCGTTGACAGACTTCGTCCACAATGAACACTGTGTGAGAGTAGGGGGTGCTGGAAGCGCTAATATCCGGGGTGCGGGGCCCACGCGTGCCTCACACAGCTGCAGCCATCCTTCACAAACACTCTTTTCCTCTTCTTTCTGCTGTTCCGACGAGTCTTTCACTTCACTTGTGAAGCCTTCTGCTGTCAGATCACATGCTTTGAGGGCGTCCTTACTCAAATCGCTCGAATATGAAACACCTTGTTCTCGAAATGTCTTATGCATAGTATCCTCATGAAATGAACAAGACGGCTTCAAGCTCTCTTCAATGCACGGATCGAACATTAATTTGATCATTTCTGTCATGTCCTCGACGCGTTTGTTTATAGACTTTGAGAACTTTTCGACTTTAACTGATTTCTTTTCTCCATTTCTCTCCCTTAAGCAGCCTTCAGATGCAGATAACGTTTGTTTCTTTCCATCACTATTACTCTCCACTGCTCCCGAACTGCCTTTCTTTCTACTGTACGCAGCCTCCTCACAACTTTGCAAATCCTTCGCTCGATCAGAATCCTTAACATTTTTTCCTACCTTTGAAAACAAATCATCCAGAGCTCGGCGAATGATATTTGCAGGCTCATACGCGCTTTCAAAGTCGTCGCTACTCCCATCTAATTCACTTTCTTGCCGGTTTTTCACACCTTCCTGATCTGGTTTCACTAGAAGGCCGGGCACATGAATGTTGTCTCTTCCTTATCCATTCTGCTTTCGTTGTGGCATATCGTATGCATGGCCCTTCCTTCGCCGTCTTTGAGAGGACTGTACTGCTTACCATATCTTCTTAGAGCTGAAACGAAAGACCAAGAAAGTACTTCATTGGCCAAGGGCCACGGAGCTAGGTTTTTCTCGTCAGTCAACGTTCAACGTGAAACGAATTATACTTGAAGAAAATTCCTGTGAGGTGTGTGTCGAAAGTCACTCTACACAGTTTATTGTAAAATACTCATTCGTTTGTACCAGAAATTTCCAGGCTTCCTGATCCAAAAACACTTTTTAAATTTTTTTTTTAGCGTGCTGCTTTGCATATATCCTTACCGTAGTCTTTGAAGATGAAGCGCTGCAGTGTTCTAAACTCTTCCGTTTCTCCCTGGTGGTTGATGGGAAACAATCTGAGTTGCTGCATGTTCACACGTACTGAAACGGAATCAATTGAAGTATATAACGACCATATAAAGACGAGCAAATGGGTGGGTCAATCACTATTTCAAGAAGTTGCGGTGATCAATGACTTCGGCTACGAAATTGCGAAACAGGAGTCTCATTTTAGAATGGCAGTATTTGTCTTGAAAGACGAATAATTCGCCTTAAAAGACGGATAATTCGCCTTGAAAAACAAATACGACCATTTAATAAACCTTCTATCCTTAGTTTGAGCTCGTCATTAACTTTGCAAATAGATAAAAGAAATATATGGAAAGTCAATTTACTGGTTGCGGACAATTTGTTTCGTCTCAAAAAATTCACGTCATTTCTTAGGCTATATCCATCACGGTAGTTTCTTCGGCGACTAGATACCAGGCCTAAAACCATGAAAACGGTTATCACTAGCAAGAGATCCTCTCTTGCACTAGTGAAAAAATTAGATCGCATTCTCCTCCTTCACATCGCTAATGGCCTGTTTTTCTCTCTTATCCCACGGCATTTGTAATCACTAGATTCAACTACGATACGTAAACCAAGCCTTCCTCTGTACGCCCACGGATGTGCGAAATCCGTACTCTCTCCTTCAACTTACCCTGTCTTGTTTTTTAGGCTCAGATATGTTCTATGATAACGCACAAAAAGGACAAGAGCACCCAAAAAGAAAGGGCCGGTTATTTAAACAAAGTTTAGACGAGGTTAAACAAAACCACGGTCTAAATCGATTTCAATCTGGCATACCTAAATATAAAAATCTTTTTTACCATAATAAATATCAAAGAGACATGTAGCGCAGACTACCACAACATTTATTTCCAATAAGTAACTCACTTGTAAACAAATGTAGAGGTTTATTTGTTGCCTTAAACTACGGTCTAATCGGGGGTCGAAGCGGAATAACTGTGCCTCACTTTTTCACCACTCGATCGTTTTGCTTTGCTTCTGGCATATTCATTATTCATTTAACATTTTTTACGGATATTCCCTATTCATTATTGCGTCCAGTAGACTGCGAGTAGTCTCTAATTTTGGCGATGGCGATTGTGGGGCGGGCGAAATACACACGCGCGCGCGCGAAAGTTCGAGGAGACGCTAATTTTCGGCGCTCCCTTCGCGTCGCATCTCCTCGAACTTTCGCGCGCGCGTGTGTATTTCGCCCGCCCCATCGCCATCGCCAAAATTGGAGACTACTCGCAGTCTATGCGTCCAGCTGCTATTCAGATTTTATAATTCGGTAAATTGTGATCGTCCGGGTGAGTGTAGTCCTGAGAAGGATTGTTTGAGGTGACATTGACTGACGTTTCGACAACCTGAGCTGAAGTCATCATCAGAGTCAAGTGAACTGTGAATCGTCAGTAGATGTTATAAGTCTCTGGTCGTTGTCCTGATTGGTCGACGGTCTCGTGATGTTATTGGTCGTCTGTCAGTTAAGCCGTGATGTTATTGGCTGTGAAGACTGTTAAACGTGATTGGTGCGTTTCGATCCGTCTTTTGTTAGTCAAATGTCCGTTGGTCTATTGTTAGTCAAATAAGTCGGTTTGTCTATTGTCTGTCTTGTTATTGTCGGCAATCAGTCGTTTGTAAGGTGCAGGTAGCTGTTGGCAACGGTTCTGTGGTGTTTGTTCTAAGTTAGTAAACCAGCTTTCCAGAGTGATTCGTTGATAGTAGTCCGTACTGTAGGTAACGCATTCAGCAGAGTTCCAGCAATGTGATTGTTGATATCACCATTTCTAGTCGCTCGTTTGTGTTCAGTCAGTCGGACGTTCAGGTTGTCGAAACGTCAGTCAATGTCACCTCAAACAGTCCTTCTCAGGACTACACTCACCCGGACGACCACAATTTACCGAATTATGATATGACTCCTGGGTTCAAACCATTTACAGTATTCAGATTTTGTTTGACAAATTCAGTTGCAATGCCTGTGCATGAGATAGGAGATGAATATTGAGACCGCTTGGAAAGTCTGAAATGGCTGCAAATTGTTTAATTCCATATCATATGTGGATAATGAGCCTGAATTAACAGAAAAGCGCAATGTTACAAAGACAAAAAACAAGAAAAGAAAAAAATGTGTTGAATACACGTTAGTTCTTTTCCAGGTTTTCGAGCTGGAAAATATCTCTGAATCAGGCCCCGTTTACCATTTTTTTCAGCATGGAACCTATGAAAGAAATGGGCCCCACAGCCCTGGTGTACATCTAGGATTTCGAGAAAGGGTTTCAAAAAAAAAATGCCTGGCGAAGGCGGTAGTGTGTAGGGGGGTCCAGGGGCATGTTCCCCTGGAATATTTTGAACGTTTAGTCCTCGGAAATGTGATTTCCAGCATTTTGAGGAGTATATGAAAGCTTTTTAGTTGCTGTAAATTCAACTCACTTTTTGCGCTAGCTATATATATGCTAACTTCTATATTAAAAAATCTTTCATCAGTCTGTAACAAATAACGTTACTTGTGTCAGCTATAGGAAGCTTTTTTCGGCTCACTGTATGTGGCAAGAATTTTTGTTTTCGACATTGGTGTTGCACATGAATTTTTTCATTTTAAGGATCTGCCAACAGGATATTTTTTGTTAAAATCACTCAACTCTCCTCTCCGCAGTAGTCAAGTGGTCCGTCCCTTAATAAAAACAATCGAATATTGATAAAAGACGCACCAATCATGAGAAAGTCGCCAGGAAAGACTTCTTTCCCTCAGTGTCATTTGTCTATTTCACACTCGCTCCAGATTTTTCGTTCGCAGACCACGCGCTATCATCGACCAACGCAAAAAAAAAAACGACTGTTTTAGTCCTAACTGAATACAGATCACCCAGAGTAACTATGAATGATTACAGACTACTGTTTTAGCTGGCTTTCACACATAGTCAGGAGTACCCAACGGAACCGCTCCGCAAAATATCCGCTCTTCAGGCTATTCTTGAGCTGGCTGGCAAATTTGTAACCGGCATTGAAATCTTGCTGGGAATTTATTGTTAGCGAAAGCTTGCTGGGAACTATGGCCCATCTTACGCTCTGGCTGGAAAAATTTAACCCTTCCGGCTGGCCTGACAAATTGTCACCCACTGTGGCTGGCAAACGACAAGATGTCACTCCGCGTGTTCGTGTTTTGTTTAATTAGTGAAATATTTAGTCGTTTTCTGGTAAAAATTTTGTTTTGGTGTCAACTTAAAGACACAAAACAGACACCGGTCACGTGTCACGGTTGCAGTTTTTTTAGAAATTTGTCGGCGGTTGACCGTTAACAAGTACTCTACAAATTACTGGACACAGAATTGGAAAACATGATCGGTTTTTGTTATTTCTGCTGTTTTGGGAGGTAAGTGGCTAAGGTCTCAGTGTTAGAGGGGTGACTGTGCGGTTTTCCATTTAGAAGCTTTCAAAAAATGAATTCGATGCTTTTCTTGTTGATCCAGCGCGCTGGGAAGAGTCGCAGCGGCATTTCTCAAACAAAATCTACAGCAGTATCTCAGGAGTGGTATCGTTTGAAGTCTTCAGAATCGTGAGTAGGGACCTTTTTTAACATGAACGTAAATGTTGTTAGTGGACAGCGTTATCTGGGCAGTAAAAATTCTTTGATGCAATTCAGTTTGTAAAGTAAGAGTAGTTATATATTCGATCGCTAAATTCACAGACCACTGAATTTCAGCTGAATTGAAAAGCCAAGTAACAGATCTACCTAGGTCATTATTGTGCATTTGATTTCAAGAAATTAAACAATATCGATTTCCATTTTTATACGCCCGCTCAAATCGCTAGGTATTGCGAACTACTGCTCTACTAACCGACCAGTTTATATCGTTCATCTGTAGTCAATGAGCGCGCGCGAATTCGGTGACCTGGAGTAACATCTCGCGCGTTTGTCGCGTGTGAGGTAAACTCGGCTAAATTAACGTTGGCGCAGGCATTAGTAACATTAGTACTTAGATTTCGCAAAATCGAAAAAAGCCCGACGTTCTCAGTTCGTTCAGTCAAGGAACTGGGCTAGGGTTTGCAGAAGACGGAAACATAGGAAAACTACCGGGTGGGCGATCGTGGATTTGCTTTCTTGCAGTTTTTTTTTTTTTTTGCTTGCACACTTTGCAGCGAGGTTTTGTGAACTACTGGGTAGAGATACTCGGTGTGTTTGCGAGCACTTGCAGTGAATTGTTGCAAGCTTAGTTCGAAATTTAACCATCGAGGATTCGATATAATTTGTGTCCCTTTTGGGTGGTGTTCGGAAACGCCGGAGTGGTCACATGTGATTATTAATAGCAGGTAGGAGGTATTAAAAAATTTTCTCTCGAGTACAACTGAAAACAGACTGAGCTAATACGACCATGTTCTTTATGCATGATAACTTGGATTTCGTGGCTGACAACGTGCCTTACACACATGCATCTATACGTACTATTCTTTTCCGTAAGTAACCTTTCATTAATGTGACATTTTTTCTATTTTCTACTTAACAGTAACGCCAACGTAGAACAAAACATTGACTCTGGTATTTACTAGCAATTCTCATAACAGTTGCCATATAATCGCCAACTGTCATACATTAAATTTTCACGGCTATTGTTTTGACAAAATCTTGTTTGGAGGCCTTAGAGCAGGACAAGAAGACTTGTTGAAGTTACTCCTGTCTGCCGTGCTAGGCCATATATATATTGTGACGATGTATCTTTTGGTTAAGTTATATTTTATTTTTAAATTTAGGCGCGAAAGCCAATAATAAATACTTGCGACTTAGTTTATTTATTTCCCTCACTCTAAGTTTGCGCGGGAAACGCTCCCACCTGTTTGTACCTGCTCTTCTAATTGTTTTTCCGTTTCGGTAAAAACATTCGCGATAACATTCTCACTATCTTTAATTCCTACCCTTTTTTACGGCTTCCAAATCTGCCCCTACTTCGATCTAATTAACTATTCTTTCCTTTTACCAATAAGACGAGCCAACGCACCCTAAATTATTACTGAACTTTTGCTGAGTCACATAAAATAATTCTCATTGGCTTACAGGATTCACAATTAGTGTTTCCATTGTAGCCTAGTTTAGTTTTGATGTAATGGGTTTGGCTCACTTCCTGTAAATTAGCTACTAAAAGGACAAGCACTGTAGAACATAGGGCAGAAAAAGAAAGAATTAAAGAATGAATGAATGATCTCTTGAGTTGAGAAGTTGTTGTCAGTGCTGAATAATCGAAGATCCGTAAGTTCTGGAGTGCCTCCCGTACGAGTGGACAAACGTGCTACCCAAGAGCTTTCCCCCGTTCCAGAACAATACACTAAACATTCTCACCATTCTCTTGCCCTTAAACAAGATGACTGTCTTAATTATTATCGTGGCCACTCAGTGCCATCGAACTCCGGTTACCATTGGCAAGACGACAGAGTCTGTTTCCTCACTCTGGAGCCAAAATAAAGAAACAGCCAGATCTTCTCTGATCACAAGCGTAACCGGGTGAATACAAGATGTTCTTTGGGGGTTTGAAAGCGACAGTTCAGCTAAGGTGTGCCAGGTGTAATTGTTAGATGGTCGCCGCTTTGCTTGAGCCAAGTGAACTGAACGTTGCGATTCACGAATCGGAGGTGTTTAGATCCACATGGACGTCCTCTGCGAGAGCAGCTAGCCAGTAAGGGCTAGTCTCCCTCCCTCTGTTGGGTCTGCTAAATTGCAGTTACTCTAACTACTTGGTGGAACCTTGTAACGGAGTCAAATCTTGTTTCAGGAATTCAGCGACTTTTCATGTTAAGCATTTTAATTTCGGTGGTTCGAGGTCTGGTCTCTGCCGCATTTTTTTTTCCTTAGATAAGAAACCTTGCTCTCTAAGCCGGAGATGACAAGAACTTTCCAAGCTGCCTACCATGAAACTGATGTATAACCCCACGAGTACAGTCACAAAAAAGGGTTTTGTGTTTGTACCCCTTTCACTCACTAAGTGGGGGACTCAGTATGAACTAAATTAGTCATTAGTTGTACCGGAGAAACGAATTGATTTCTATTTATTTGACATTCGCTATAACCATTAGTTCTTCTTTGTCAGTCTACTAAGCCCATTTAGTTGGGCTCTCAAGACGGGCTATTGACCTACAAAAGCTCTAGAGTACAAGCAGATTCTCATTTCTCTCTGAGATACACTCTTTTTTTTTTTTTTTTGTAAGAACGTCATTTTTTTGAGCTGAGGCTGAACCGGAACCAAATGTTCTTATTTTTTGGGCGATTTGAGCCTGAAACGTTCCTAACAATGTTCTTAAGATTAATTGCATAGTATTTCAAAAAATCATAGTTCTGAATGAAAGAAAGAACAATTAGGTCAAGTTCTACCAATTTCCTAAAAGTTGTAAGTGTTTCAGATGTTTGCTTTATCAAAAATGGAAGATGCACGACTTTGGACGTCACAAAAATTCTAGCATTGTGCTAGAATTGTGCTCAATTAATTGTGCTCAAATAGGCTGTAAATTACTCTGACCTATAACACTAACTATAACACTTTATTTTACTCTCACATAGCTTATTCTACAAATATGAAGACAAGGTAAAGAAGTTCTTAGCAAAATCTCAGCCGGGGTATGTTCTGAGCATGTTCTTAAAATTTTGGCAGATCTCAGCCTCGACGTTCTTATAAAAAAGGTTCTTATAAAAAAGAAAAGAGAGTGTAGTCCAGCGAGCGAAACACTCATAAACACAAGATTGCTTGCATGCACGAGAATCTCATTTTCCTTCTGACGCGCGACGGCAATATTCTCGCCTGTTTGCATGTTTAAAACAAAATAAGAAAAAAGAGACTCTTTCAGGACTCTTCAGATCTAGATCACGATCTAGGATCTAGGTAAATAGAAAATGACTGTTTTTCCTTTATGCTTCAGAAAACTAGATCTGGCTGAAGTTAATCAACTTCCCATGTTGATAATTAGCGAGGTGATGTTTTGTTTCTGGGCCAATTTACAAAATTGTCGAGACTCATTGACTCCAACATGGCCCAGAAGCGGAATTATAAACTAAAGTTAACTGTAGACAGGACATGCCAATCTTTAACCGATTGCCATTGTAAACATTTTAATTAAAAGCAGCAGGTTTTGTTAATTAGAACTGTGTGTGGACTGCAATCTTTGAGCTACTAATTGGCTGTCCTTTAAAATTTTCATTTAAAACATGAAAAAAAAAATGACGTAAAAATGTTTTAAAAACCTCTGAAACTCGGAATTTATTTTTCACCCGTAGCGCCCCTAAATCCAGTAACCGATATATTGAAACTCCGGTTTGCTTGTTATCAGCAGCGTAAAAACTAGTTCCGTTAAGGTTTGAATATGACCATGCAGCTGCCAAATGTGTTTTTAATCGTTAATATTATGGTTATTGAGCCGTCAACTATTTTTCATAACTCATCGTTATTCAAACACGAAGAAAAACACTTTTTTATCCTGCAAATTGATGCAGATGGTTTCTTCACTCGTTAGCTCTCGTTTGATCAGGAGCCACTACAAAGCTATTTCCATTAAGGTAAGTTTTGTAGAGAAATACAATCGCAAACAAAAATAAAAGAGGGATGCCAAAGTCCCGAATAACTTTCTTTATCCTTTTGATGGCCCAGTTTAGTACTATTAGTTCTAGCCGAAATGTACAGTGAGGGCTGTATAGGCCCTGTGGCAGCGTAATAAATTCTGAAGTGAATTGTTTTTTCTTCTCGAATCGAAGGTTCCTTGCTAACCTTTTTTGGTGGTTAACTAATGCAGACTAATGTCACGTTTCCTACACTTTGCTTTGAAGCTATTGCAAGTTGTTTAGTTGTCAAATGCTTAGTTCAGTGAAACAGTTTTTGTTTGAAAAGAAAGAGACCTCAAACAACCTGATCGACGAGCGGGGAAAAATGAAATGTTGGGCGTCGTGCCTAATGTCATATTTGTGGTTATTATTGTTTAGTTTCAAGATTTAGGGGGCTTAAATATTAGCGAGAAAAGCTGCATGCGTACTGATGGTAAGCCGGAAACTAAACTTTGGCTTAAACGAAAGCTTTCTCTGCAAACACTTTAATAGCCAAATGTTGTTTAAAAAAAAATCACTGGTGTAATCATTTACAATGTACCTTCCGTGGAATTACTAAAGGTAAAACAGAAAATTGAACGGATTCCAAAAATCAGTTGAATTTATCATCTTCCTGGTAGCATAAGACAATGAAAATTTGCTACGCACACTTTTTCTGCAAATTATTTTAAAACGTAGACGTGGAAGTCTAAGAAAAGACTAACGCTTGACATGCCATTTGGTAAATCAGCTGAATAAATATTAAGGATCCAGGAGAATTAGCTGTAAGCTGCAAACATCTCAGCTGGGGCCTTTTTGAGGAGAAACTCAAAACAACAATTCGAGTGATGTCTCGTTAAGTTCAGACGATATTCAAATGGCACAAAAACGTTTCTAAATTTTTACAAAAAAGCTGCAATCAATTCTCTACAATACAGGCAGTATTGCAAAGCAGGCGTATTCTGCTGGGCGAGCGATGAATAATCAGATATGCCGCCATCTTTGATAATGAAACTGACAGAGGATTGGAAGGAGGCAAAAAATGATTCCAAGGGAGAAGACGAGGGGATTAAAGTTTATAATTCGTATTTTTTTATGGGCAGCAAAATTCTGAATACAGAGAAATTCTCCTCTCTGCACCGCATTGCATTCATTCGTTACTGATATTTTGTTATCAAAAGTGTATTTCAGTAATCCCATTTCTAGAATTTTACTAGCCATTTTTTTTAATTTCGTGGATTCCGGATTCGGGATTCTGTTACATGGGGCGACTAAGGACAAAGATTTTACAGAGTAGAGTGCACACAACATGTGCGATATTCATTATCCCTTTAACGAACTGAGTTATTCATTATTCCTAATGTTCAAACTCTGAATATTTCTTATTCATATTCATTATTCCTCTTCCACCCCCGAACCTCTTAGCAATGGACTGAGTACTAATCTCAGCTTGGCCTGCTTCTGCAGAAACAATCTAAAACCTAAATTACACTACAGAAAAATAAATACCACAAAAAAGTGTTTTTAAGTAAATCAAGAAAAAGGAAACCTTCAAAATCAATAAATACGATCACCAAACCCTTTTAACAGCGGGGGAATCGAAGCTGTAGTGTCAACTATTACTAGTTTAATGAGTGGTTTAATGAGTGGAACACCAATCAGTGTTATGAATGGGAAGGCGCCTTTTGTTGTTTAAATCCCCGAGACGCACAGAGCCACGTGGGAGGCTTAAGTGAAGAGTCAGCTGACATCCAATGTTCACTGCCGTCTTTAGAATTAAACTTCCTGATTCTTAAGTCTTCCTTTCACCAAAACATAAAACGGGGTTGAGCAAGGTCGTATATGTTCTATCTCATGAATGGTGCATGCTTGCAGTATTACCTCCTGTCAGTTGTCTTGATATCAGCAAGGCACAGTTGAGGGGGTTGTCGTAAACTTCTCCCATTGCCACCAATCCAAGCGTATTTCTTTACCCCTGGGTGACGTCACAGGAAGCCACTGATTATGTCAAATTTTTGCTTAATCGAGCTCAATACTACCGAAAAAGCTGTAATTTAAGTATTCTCCGTGCCCCAAGGTCAGGGCCTTCGAGCACTAAACTTGAGGTCCTTAAAAACCAAAAGGCCGCCCGGTATCATCTCCGACTTGTACTAAAAAGTTCTCTTCGTTTGCAGGTCTGGCTTGAACAAGAACCGCTGGCCTTTTGCTAAGGAAAAAAAATGTTGAACAACACCATGTCGAACAACACCGACGTCGCGCTACCGAGTGCAACGGAAAGAAATGTTAAATTTGGCTTCTACATCTTTACTCTTGCCATCGGCTTTTGCGGTAATAGTCTGGTTATTGCCGTGATGGCGGGCAAGAGACACAAAAAATCGGTTTACGATCTTTTTATCTTGAATCTTGGAATCTCTGATTTCAGCTTTGTCGTATTTTATATGCCGATATTCATCTACGAGCACATGAAGGGGATTCATAAAACCTTGTATTACTGTCGACTAATTCAACCTCTGCTGACAATCTTCTATTTCTCAAGCATGTTCACAATCACTTCTATGGCTGTTGTTCGCTGCAAGTACATTACAAACCCTTTCAAACCCAAGATGAAGAAGTCCAGTGCTCACATTTGGATCGCCATTATCTGGATTTTCTCCTTCATAATAATGCTACCGCTATCAATCGTTGCAAAAGTTGAAGACAGAGTCTGCTACGAGAACTGGCCTTCCTTGAATCACCGTAAAGCGTACACACTCGCTCTCTCTATAATGCAGTTTTTGTTGCCGTTGTTTATCATCTCTGTGGCATATATTAGAGTTGGGATCTACCTATGGCGCTCCACAGCCCTTCAGAACTCTTTATCCGAAGTGAAGAAGAAAAAGGAACAGAAGAGACGGAAAGAGAACATGCAAGCCATCAAGACGCTCGCCATGATTGTGATCCTATTCACTATTTGTTTGCTTCCTGGTCAAATCGCTTGGCTTTTACTTGACTTTGGAGGCCAACAGGGGTTAAAAGTCGCAAAAGTGATCTTTAAATTCTCAGCTATTCTCGATTGCCTTCACGCGTGTGTAAATCCGATCGTTCAAGGGCTCTTGAGTGAGATCCGCAAGGAATACAAAAGATATTTCTTGCATTGCTTTACATGCATGCGGCACGAAGTGGCTAGGACAAAGTGAATACGGTACCTGGGATCCGCACTGTAGAGAACAGGGTGGATAGATATATAGAGCGGTTTTCAATTGACCGTCGAATTGAGTTATGTGCGTTTGCCTTGCGGTATTGCTTTACTACGCTATGTGATTGGTTTAAAAAATCGTGCGACTTTCTCAGCCAATCAGAAGCAAACAACAGCCCGTCATAATTTGCTTGCACGCGTTTTTCCGCGCTTGGCGCTAATTACGTGTATTTGCTTCCCAGTTGTGATCGGTTCATTACTTTGTTTGCCTCTGTTGTTAGAAATCACTGAGACAAATCTGGAAAACTGTAATCCAGTTGCGCTTTCTTGTCGACACTAAATATGTGCTACTATTATAATGGCAACTCGTTTATTTAGTAAGCAGCAGTTAGACTTTTTACTATCCAATTATCTTTTTATGTAGCAATTTTCAATTTAGTAAGAATGAATAAGGTAAATGTTCTACGATCCCAAGTTTTGATGCATTTAAGGAATAACCTGAAAAACAGAACTAAGAAATAAAATGATACAGCTTAAACAAGAAACAATGGCCAAAGAGTAGACTACGAGCAGTCTCTCTTTGCGCTCAGGGATAGTCGAGGGAATTGAACAAGGCGAGCGAGCGCGAAGATCGCCTGCGGCGTTCAACGTGACGCGCGTGTAGAGCCGGCTCATTAGTACTAGCGGCTCGACACGCGTGTCACGTTTCAACGCGGCAGACGATTTAACGCGGCAGGTGTTTTCGCGCTCTCTCGCTTGTTCCGTTTTCTCGACTATCCCTGAGCGGAAAGAGAGACTGCTCGTATAGTCTACCCAAAGAAAAGATTTCAGACTAGATGGCAATTATACATCAACAGGTGGGGAATACGTTAAGATTGCGTACTGTGATTCACTGCACTAATTAACAATCATTACACAAGTGTACGTTGGATGTGAGCTATAAATAAAGTGGTACGTAAGAAAGAGGCAAAAACGTTCGAACAGGATGGCACAAAAAAGCAGGGCTGGGGCCCCTCCATATGAGCTCGGTAACTGGGCTGGCTTGGTTAGCGGGAAGAATTTTGTCTATTGCTCACATGGGAGATTTCAACCCGGCTACCGAGAAGAAAACAACTCGCGAAAGGTGGACTGCACATCCCAAAGACCCTGGACGCAAAGTTAGTATTTCGCACATATCTTAATCGTACCTTTACTGCTGCAGCTAAATGGCATACTTCTGATGTGGAAAATAAAGCACACAACGCAGAATGATGCCAACCAAACCGCCCTGTTGGGGAAGCAAAGCTATTTTCTCTAAAATGTGACGTGAAGGTTATGGAGGAAGCAGAGATATTTAATTGAATCAAAGTAGATCGTACACATAAAGTCTTACCATCTCCATTGACAGTTGGTTCTGAGTTTCTTTATTAGCGTGTGACTGGCTTAAGGCCCTATAGGCCATTTTGGACTTGTATTCAGAGAACCCAATTTTCGATCAATTAGCTTACGATCTCACAGTTTCCCAACGGAATCTCTTCGAACTCGAGCGTTTATTCGACGTACAAAGCATGCGTAGTTGAAAAATATTCGTCCCGATTACAGGGCTGGTATGTTCATATGGGAAAGTTTTCCAGCCCGGCTACCGATATCCCGGTTGGAAAACCGAGATCTCGGTAACCGGGCCAGCCCGTCTTCTCGAGGGTGAGGCGAGATCCCGAGACAACCCGGTCAAACAGGCTCATATGCCCACCGGGAGGCCCTTAGTCACTGATAAACAGATTGCACTGAACAGATGAGAAAGCTAGAGCTGTTATTAATAGGACCGACAAAAATAATCTTCAAATCTAGCGTCCATTGATCTGAAAAGGTAATAAAATAGGAAAGAAAAGTGAGCAGGACATCTGGCTACATCTGAATAGTCCAAATGGCGGCCGTAAAATTTGTTCTCACGTTTCTTTCAGTTTCGCAATGTTTTTCAAAAAAGCGTAACAACTTTTTGGTCTAGTGCGTGATTCCGTGTACAAGTAATAAGATTTTTATAACAAAAGGAAATGTTAGTACTACAGTGTAGCGTGGCACGGATTTACGGAGACAAATTTGGAAAGAGGTTTTCTAACTACGATGAATACGCGCTACAAAACTACTCTAAAAACAGGATAAAAACAGGATCGAGACTACCCGCAAGAGCAAACGTGTAAAGGTTCTCGAACGCACACGGCGAGAAAACTACAGTCCACAAATAGAAAGAACATCACCGGAAAAGCAAAAAAAGCAAGCAAAAAAAAAAACAATACACAGCAACAACAGCAGCAACAACAAAACAGATAGTAGTGTGCGCCCTAGCGAAACTATTTCTATGCATTTTTCTGGCTTTCCAAAGTACTTTAGTGGTTGTCTTATTAAATTTGCATTCAGTATTACCTAAAGACCAACATACAGACGCAGGCAGGCGTCCTCGTTTAGTTCGTTTTGTCAAGCATATGCAGCTAAGTACTATTCAGTTTCCATGGTAATTGAAAATATATTGATAGAAAATTGTAATGTCAGATATTTACACACCACAAAAACTCTAAAGTGATGTAGATGCATTTTTAAATTTCACTAAATCAAGCAGCGTTTTGTTTTCACACTTTTCTGATACAGCGAATTCGAACTGAAACAAAATCAAACAGAAACTCCACGGATCTGGAGCCTAGATTCCTTTACTTACGTAAAGTCGATCGAACTTCTCACTTGAAGCAGACAAAATTTTCCCATATGTATTCTTTTAGTGTTTCGCAGTACTTGACAACTATTTTGCTTCCCACGCAGCGAGAGTTACGTTTTACAGCTTCATGATTATTCACAGCGTTGTAGACTGACATTTGACAAAGGTTTGTGCCATTGAATAAGAGCAATTAATGCTCCCAACCCATGTATGAGAAACAACAACGTAACAAGATATGTGAGGTAATGGGGCTGGGAATGAAGTACTCCACCAATAGGCCAGTAGTGTCTTTAAGCAAATCGCTAGTCTAGCTAAGTAAGTGGTAACAACCTCTTCTCCTCTCCAGGGGTGCAGATTACGATCCCCTGAGAGAGAGGTCCTTACTCCTCCCCAGGGCTTCAAGTCACAATACCATGGTATCAACCTCGTCCCCAGGGCCTTCTCCTCGTTCAAAATGGCAGTCGGAGAAACCCCTGGCCAAGGCTGCCAAAGTGGCTCCAAAAGTTCGTCAGAATTTCATCACGCAAACACGATGAAATGTCTTCGTTTTGTTTGAATAACGGTTTTCGATTGCAGAAAACAAACAGGGCCGCCAGACTCTGGAAACAACCTCGGAAAAAGCCATTTCATCATTTGTCTCGTGACAAAATACTCCACGATTCGAGGAGTATTTCAACAGCCTTGGCCAGGGGTTTCTCCAACCGCCATTTTTTTCTGAACGAGGAGAAGGCCCTGGGGACGAGGTTGCCCTGGTATAGGTCCTTACTCCTCCCCAGGGCTGCAGGTCACAATTACCTGAAAGAGGTCCTTAGTCAGGGGTCACAATCCCCACTCCTCTCCAGGGGTCACAATCCCCTGGGAGAGGTCCTTAGACCTTAGGGAGTTTAGACTCATGGTTACCATGGTAACCCATCTATTCTGTTAGTCTATGGGGCCAAGAGTAACTTATATGGGAGCACTTCATCCCAACCCAAAGTTTGTTTGTTGTCATTTGCAGAAAGAAACAACTCTGAACCTGAGATTAACTCCTTACTTTAATTATGAAGTTCTTGAGATTAGACAGGGATAATCAGTTTGGGTGACTTTGATGCAGATAAACCGCATAAGACCGAGCAGCGTTGGCTGCTAACTGTAACATAACATATCAGCTAACTGTAACATATTACATAAGAAGATCCCTATAGCTACTGTGTGATACTCAAAATACTCAAAGAATGTTAAACTGTACATGAACTGTGCATGGTCCAAGAAACTAAGAGCTGATCTCTCAACATGGAGGCCGAAGGCCCAACTAAATACGTCCAATAAGGTAAGTTACTGCTTGTTTACAAAACATTCTATTTACTTGGGTGTGTGACATGCTAAAGCCAAAGGGAGGGAGGGTGGGAAAAGCAATTTCGTCGAAAAAAAGCCTGCGAAGCGAGATAAAGTTTGCCGGCTAGCAGCGAAGCAATGAATAAACACAAGACTCGTGATCAATGCCGGCAAATTGATTGACAGTGAAACACACACGAATTCTGATTGGCTCAGCCTACGAGTTGCGTTACTTTCGCCTGTGGTCGCCGAGAACTTTGAACCGTGAAACCCTACCCTCCATCTTACTGCATGTCACACAACCCCAACATGATCACTCATGGTTGTCCCATTAACTAACATAAATTGGTCTTCGTTTCGAGGCCCAAGAGTACAGTATCCGCATTGTCAAGAAACTGAGTCAAGTTGTGAGCTAGCATGCTTGTTCAGATACAAGAAATCATACATCTGAACCCTCGTATGATTGGAAGATCAAAACTATTCTGTGTTAGTTGGTGATTTTTCTATAGCGAGTGAGCAACCTCTTGTTTGGGAGGAACGAGGATAGGTGGCAACGAGAACTCCTCAAAGCTTTTATTACTAAAAACAATTATTAAAACATTGGTAGATATCTAGCAATCTATGTGGCGTTGTTAGGTGTTGAAATATGGGATCCCTTTAGGGGGTTCCCAATTGGACATTGATGTGCACCAATGTAGGGGTAAAATGGGGTGTGTGTATTGAGGTGGTTGTTGCGAGTAAGTAAAGTTGAGACAAACGAGGCAGAGAAAAGGAATTAACAAAGTATAGTACCAGAAACTAAATATACCAATCTAAAATGATTTGTAAATGACAAGGCAAAACTGGCTTTTGCTGTACAAATATCTTAAATATCACGAGGATCCAATAGGAAATGAAATAAATCACATCAGTTCAATAAAATAAGGTCCTCGTGAGTCGATCAGTGCCTGAAAAAAAAAAAGGTAAGTTAAAACAGATTTAGTCCATTTCATTCTTTCATGTCAAAGCTGTTCGAATGGTCCATTTTACAGTTGTGTGCTTAGTTACCTGGCCTTTAAGTGGAGGTGAGCTGGAGTTGACCTTGTTTTGATAAAGACCCTCCTGCTTTTCACATGTAAATCATGTTGTTCTCATGCTAACTGGTTTGTATTTTACGAAAGTCTGAGGTGATGTTTCGCCAAAGAAATCTCTAGTGTTCACTACAATTTGAACCGAATATCTCAGGCGATTTTCCCCCTGCGAACAGATATTCCCCGAAACGAACTGTTGGGTGCCCCTAAATCATTAATTCCACTTCGGTTAGAACTGAAATCACTTCTTACCTGAAGCATCTGTACACGGCGAACAACGCTAAAATTGTGGCCCCTCCCCCAAGCGCAACCTTAGAATAGTCCCACGAGCTAATAGACTCAGTCCACAATGAACACTGTGGGAGGGCAGGGGGTGGTGGGGGCGTTAACATCATCCGAGGTGCGGGGTGCACGCGTGCCTCACACACCTGCAGCCATCCCTCACACGCACCCCTTTCCTCTTGTTTCTGTTGCTCTGACGAGTCTTTCACTTCAGTTGTGAAGCCTTCTGCTGTCAGATCACATGCTTTGATGGTCTTCTTTAGGACGTTCTTACTCATATCGCTCGAATAAGAAACACCTTGCTCTCGAAATTTCTTTTGCATAGTATCCTCATGAAATGAACAAGACGGCTTCAAGCTCTCTTCATATAACTTCTTCTTTATCTTGCGATCGAAAAAGCTGCAGCAACTATCGTCGCCGTTGGGTTCTATGTTTTCAATGCACGCCGGATCGAACATTGATTTAATCATTTCTGTCATGTCCTCGACGCGTTTGTTTATAGGCTTGGAGAAATTCTCGACCTTAACTGATTTCCTTTCTGCATTTCTCTCCCTTAAGCAGTCTTCAGATGCAGATATCTTTTCTTCCTTTCTATCACTATTACTCTTCACTGCTCCCGAACCGTCTTTCTTTCCACTGTACGCAGCCTCCTCACAACTTTGCAAATCCTTCGCTCGATCAGAATCCTTAACATTTTTTCCTTCCTTTGAAAACAAATCTTCCAGAGCTCGGCGAATGATATTTGCAGGCTCATACGCACTTTCAAAGTCGTCGCTACTTCCATCTAATTCACTTTCTTGCCGGTTTTTCACACCTTTCTGATCTGATTTTACTACAAGTCAGGGTTCGTGAAAGTTTTCCTCACATCTCCTGTCTTGGCGCACTACTCTATCAGGAGTAGCAGTCACCATAGTTGTCACTTCCTTATCCATACTGCTATTGCTGTGGGACATCATATGCTTGGAACTTCCTTCGCCGTCTTTGAGAGGACTGTACTGTTTACCGTATCGTCTAAAAGCTGAAACGAAAGACCAAGAAAGTACTTCATTGGTCAAGGGCCGCGGAGCAAGGTTTTCTCTCGTCAGTCAACGTTCAACGTGAAACGAATTATACTTGAAGAAAATTCCTGTGAGGTGTGTGTCGAAAGTCGCTCTACACAGTTTACCGTGAAATACTCAGTTTGTACCAGGAATTTCCAGGCCTTTTGATCCAAAGGCGCTTTCTAATAATTTTTTTAGCGAGCTCCTTCGCATATATCCTTACCGCAGTCTTTGAAGATAAAATGCTGTATTGTTCTAAACTCTTCCGTTTCACCTTCTAAAACCTCTCTAACTGTGTAGACAGGTCCGCGGTGGTTGATGGGAAACAACCTGAGTTGCCGTATGTTCACACGCACTGAAACGGAATCAAATGTATAATGACCATATAAAGACGGGTAATTTGGTGGGTCAATCACTATTTATATATAATTATTGGTCGTAACATATTAAGAAGTTGCGGTGATCTATTACTAAGGCTTCGAAATTGCGAAACAGGAGTCTCATTTTAGAATGGCAGTATTTGTCTTGAAAGACGAATAGTTCGCCTTAAAAGACAGATAATTCACCTTGAAAAACAAATACGAACACGTAATAAACCTTTTATCATTAGTTTGAGCACATCATTAACTTTGGAAATAGATAAAAAAAATTGGATGTCAATTTACTGGTTGCTGACAATTTGTTTCATCTCAAAAAATTCACGTCATTTGTTAGGTTATATCGATCACGGTAGTTTCATCGGTGACTAGACACCAAGCCTAAAACCATGAAAACGTTTATCACTAGTGAAAAAATTCGATCGCATTATCTTTCTTAACATCACTAATAGCCTGTTTTTCTCTCTTATCCCACGACATTTATAATCAATAGATTCAAAAGCGATACGTAAACCAAGCCTTCCTCTGTATTGCACAAGGATGTGCGTAACTCCGAACTCTTTTCTCCAACTTACCCTGTCCTGTGTTTTTTAGGCTCAGATATGTTATTTTCATAACGGGCAAAAAGGACAAAACAACCCAAAAAGAAAATGTTGGCGAAATGCTTAAAATACCATTTTCTGTTTTTCAAGATCGCAAGTGAAGTGATATTTTCGATACTAATTAACACACTTTGATCTGTTCGGATTCTTTATCTGAAGTCACGGAAAAAACTTAAGGGAAAAAGGGAAAGACTTCTTGTTTCCCAAATTTCTTAGCTGCTGTTGGCTGTTTGGAACTTCTAGCTGGCCTCGTTTTGCACTACTCTAAAAGACATTTTTTGCCCCTAAGAAAAAAATTCCCTATAAGGCAAAAATCAAGGGCATCCAACGGATCTTTTCGGTGAAAATATCTCTTCGGAAGACCTTAGTCGCCTTATAAATTTGCATTTACTTGAGATCAAAAACTGGAGTTTTCCACTTTGGCGAAATGTCACCGAAAACTTCCGTTCGCCGGTAAAATTAATAGAGTAAATAGAGTTATAAATACCTTGTATGAAGAGTTGAAATAAGGTCAGCTAGCATTTTCGGCAAGCCAACAGCAGCTCGGAAATTCGGCGAATGAGACTCTGTTCCCTAGAATTTTCTGCGAGCTAAATATTCAGCTAAAGTTCAACCTCTCTTAGCTTTCACAAATATCCCTTTAAAAGGCCATAAATCACTCTGACAAACCAGGAAAAACATTTGAAGCATTCTGCTTGAGTTTTCTCGTTGGGTGCCCTTGTATATTGCTCGGCAACATACATTTAACGAAGTTAGGTCTTTTTTTAATACCACAAAAATTACTAGTTTGTGTGATTGAAGTTATCGCTGTCTTCACATGGTTTGATCGTTGAAGTTTTTGACATCATGTAAACTGCGGCAGTTTTTTTTTAGTGTTGGTACAGGTCCTACCTACTAGCTAAAACTAAAGTATGTGTAGCTCCTTACTTATGCTAACAAGTGAATTGGCGTTGAAGCAGATGCAAATTATTCGCTACCCTCCTTACGCGAAAATGAAAATAGCACTTGAGACGGCTTTATGCAATCATGCATTTCACGTTCTCATTACTCGTACAAACAGTTTAGTGCAGTACAAACAGAATAATTTCGATCATTGCTTTTCTGAAAAGGAACTGTTTCATCAGCTAAGTGATCATAGAGGTCAAAATTTAATACTGATTCGATGTCATTTTTAGTGTTTAAGATCTGAATGGTGGTGAATAGAGCCGCCCTGTAAAGTGGAGTTTATTTGTGCTTGTCCGCCAACTAAATCAGTAGCTGTGGCTAAATGCCCAGCAGCCGCGACCGAAAAGGGTCTTAAATAGACTAAATGCCTGGAAGGTGGAATACTTTCAGGAGGTCAACATGCAACTTTTTCGTAGAAATTCGGTAGAAAGTTTGGACTGCAGGGCATTTAGTCTCTCAGCCGAAACCGTGCCCGTGAGTCAACCGAAACCGCGAAAGTTTTCGAAGTGTCGATGGCGATGCCGGACATAGCGATTTCATAGTATGCTCAGGCTCGCAGAACTAAGCAGCTGCGAAGCCACTATCCTTTTTCTAATCGCTTGAAAATTCTAAACGAAGGTAGAATACTTTTAGGTAGTTAGGATGAGGCATTTTGTACAAAACGTAGAAATTCCATAAAAATTTCTGACTGTTAGGCATCTCTGAACTAGTCTATTTTAGACCCTTTCCGGCTGCCGGGCATTACAGCCACTGCGTAATTAGTAAACAACTTTTTAATTGCTATGATGTTGTTCAGACAGTTGGCTTGTCCTTACTGGCTGGAATTTCGTCCAATGCCGGACTACGAATTATACACAATATACTAAAGATCAATAGGATTATAGGAAGGATGTATCGAACATCGGTGAGCTGCCAGTGGACACCGCTGAACGAGTCTCAGTATTAAGTATACTGTTGGCAATGCTACTGTCTACCAGACTGAATATAGGATGTTTGACACTATATATATATTTTTTACTGTCGAACAAGCTCTAACGTTCCAGAGAAGAGGCCGGTGTCGTATCCAAAAACCAAAGTTCGCTACAGTTTTCAGTTTCACACTTAATATCTCTACGGTAACCTTATCATTTCTCGCTATTTCATTTCCTACTTGACGCGCATGCCATGTCGTATTTTTGCTTGTCGCAATTTACCCAGACTAGGCATTGGTTTACTTAATTGTGTAAGTCAATGATTTGGTCAGAAGACCTTAGTCGCCTCATAAATTCGAATTTACTTGAGATCAAAAACTAGAGTTTTCCATTTTGGCGAAACGTCACCCTCAAATTTTCGTTACGTGGTAAAATAATTTCCTTTGTTCCCGAAGCGAACAAATACATGCAGTTGCAAATACCTCGTTTAGAGTATGAAATAAGGTCAGCTAGCATTCTTGGCGAGCCAACAGCAACTCGGAAATTCAGTGAATGAGACTCTGTTCTCTAAAATTTTCTGCGAGTTAAATTTTCAGCTAAAGGATCCGAACAGATCAATCTGTCTTAGCTTTGACAAATATCTCTTAAAAGTCCATAAATCAACCTGACAGACCAGGAAAAAAAAACATTTCAAGTATTCTGCTTAAATTTTCTCGTTGGCTACCCCTGAACAATTCAGGTGGCATTTCTCCAAATGACAAATTCTACGTTTTCTCCACAATGTAATTCGAATATCTGCAATGATTGCATGCAAGGCCTTTTGAACAAGTATTCCACTGAAACGATCTGTTGGGTGGCCGTGAAAGAATAAAGAACCACAAAATCTATTTTTCCAAACTAACGTTGCTCATGTAGAATGAACCAAATCAGCATTTCAATCGTGGAGCCTTTCAGTCTGATTAACGTCCCCCTGGCCGCTGTTACTGGTACGAGATCTTCCCCGCTTTTGAGCACTATGCGCTCGATGTTTGACTCTATGAGTGAAAAAAAAACATAGTATTTTAGTTCTTGCTCTTTACATCACAACCCTACCTACTTATAGAAACTATCTCCTATGATAAAGTAATTTTGACTGCGAAATTTTGCAATCCGGGAGAAGACTCTAGGAGTCTGGAAATCACTGAACTGCACGCGAAAACATATCTGGCAACTTCGCACTTTTCCATTCCGGTTACCACGTGGAAAACCGGAATTCTGATTGGTTAATTTACTATATTTTTATTTGGTTCCAAAGTAAGAAAACTGCGCTAAACGAATTTTACTTACCACGAATACCACGAATACGCCTGGTATTGTTTTTTCCGGCTCTATGGAGACGAAGAGTTTTGCTTCTCCACTTGTTAAATGCAAAAATTGTTTGTAATACACCCAACGTGAAACACACGAGTGTAGCAGTGAGATCAACAGTTTGAGCTTTTCCATTAAATTGAAGAAAGCCTGAAAAGAAGGAATAAAAAGGCGATTTTTAAAGATGAAGTAAAACCATACGTGAACGGAAGAATGAATGAACACTGGAAACAAAGGGAGTCACTACATGGTATCAATGCGGAAAAAAAAGAAAGGACATTGGCTATGAAAACAGTGATAAACTCTATCATTTCTGCAAATTTAAATGACTGGTGCCAATACTGAACCCTTTCTTGTTGTTGTCCCTTTTTCGTTTCCTTATTTTTTTTGACGTCCCTAGTATAAATTTAGCCAATAATAAAACGCTCGAAGTTCTATGCGCGTGCAAGATAACTCGCATGCGCACTTTTCATAGACGATGTAAGTGAGTAAGTGTTATAAATACACAATTAATGTTCACTTATTTTCATTTCCTCACTTTCCAGCAAATACAACTGTTAAAGACTAAACTTAACTTGCTTGAACATGTTGAACCTAGATTTTGGGATACCAGCATCTTATGCCTTTGGTTATTAAGCGAATCTAAGGAAAACGATCAATTTTTACAAACATTATTTTTGAAAAGAACTGTAAAAAATTACCTCTTGAGTAGTTATAAAAAAGTCTGAATCCAACCAAGGAGTTTTCCTCGCATAACAGCGGCACAATAACGATAAAAATGAACAAGAAAATCACCGTTCTCATCTTGTCAAGTCACCTTGTAATTTAACAAAATTCACTTCGCTCAAATGATGATCATTTCTTTTGATACGTCACAAAGATAGTTAACTGCGCGCGCACTACCCTGATTGTGGTTGATTGATGCATTTTTTAACAGGGGAGGGGCTGGTAAAACTTCATAGCAATGATGGGCAACGATGAAGAAATGTTGCTAATCAAGTCTTCGGTGACAATGAGGTCAAAGCTATCTTGAAGTTCCGAATTTTATACCGTTTGTTAAGCTTGCTTGACATGTGCTTACTGACAATGACAACAATCGAAAATGATCAAATGCTCAGAAATACAAAACAAGCAAAATATTCTTATTTGTATAGAATTTGTATGGCTTTTCGGAAGCGCTGACCGTCTTGCTATGGTTTAAACGTTTCCGTGTTTGCCTTTTCGTCAGATATCGCTGTCAAAAAAGCACGGCCTTCAAAGTCAATTTCACCATAATATTCAAAGAAGAATGTAATGGACAGGAAGTCTGCTACGTTTAACAACATTAAAATATTCTATCTTTGACAAATGTTGTCGAAAACAATTTTCGAATCCCAATCACGTGACATTTCTTCCTTGACGATATCGCAGAACATGTTTTTTGAACATGGGGAAAGTTCGCACTAAAAATTTTGAGAACTTTCTTTGTCAGTATACTTATAGAAGGGCGACGCCAATGTATTTTCACTTTTTAAGTTGGTATCAATCATTTAAATATATTTAAAGACATTTTGACATTGTTTTACGTAACTTGTTTTCGTTAATTGATCGTTTCCGCTAACACATGGACATGAATTAAAGGTGAAATAATGAAGCTTTTGTTAGTAGTCATATAACAAGGAAAGAGATGAAAATGAGATAGCATTCTGTTCTCCATTTCCGACTATAGACTTCAACCTTCATATGTCTTTTTCAAGTCACGTGACTGAAACTTCCGTTAGAACCGTTTAGAACATCAACCTTTAGAACTAGAGTTTACAACAGTTTAGAACAACAGTTCAACAGAACAGCAGAACAACAGTTTAGAACTAGAAAAGTTTAGAACTTCAACTTCCATTGGAACTCAGTGACAATACTGAGCGACTTCAAACTGCTTGCCAAGTTTCAAAAAGTTTGGAGAAATGCTTCCCCTTCAAAGTTTCAGTATCAGCCTTTATTCGGTCCAAAATAGATTGGCCGTAATAAAGCTGAATATAGAGGTTACCATAGTAACGGTGAGGCCTTGCAGTGCTAGTAAGATTCCACTCTATCTTAAAACTTATTTATTTTTAAAACCAATGAAACTCAGTTTCTGACTCAGCACAAAGTTGATAATTCCATGATGACTTTGTCCTTTTGTCAGGCAAAAAAATTAGTATATTTTGACTAACAATTTTGATAACTGAAGAATAAAGCACTTGGCCCATTCAACATGAAATTTAAAAAGAAGGGGTTTTCATCTCTGAAAAAAATTGAGAATACAGATGCAAATCAAGGGCTTCAGACAGGTGGCGCGTGACGGGAAGTTGTTTTAATTGCTCGTCTTTATTTACGTGGCAGTGAAAATCATTGTTAGAAGCAATGAAACCCAAACTGCGAAGCGCTTTAATTTGTTAAACTTAATTTAATGAGTGGAAAACCAATCAGTGTAATGAAGGGCAGGGCCGCCTTTCGTTGTTTAAATCCCCGAGATGCACGGGGCCACGTGGGGGGTTTAAGTGAAAAGTCAGCTGACATCCAAGAATAACCAATCAGAGGTTTAACTGGGTTCACTTCCGTCTTTAGAATGGATCTTCCTTATTCTTAAGTCTTCCTTTCACCAAAACATATAACGGAGTTGAGCAAGGTCGTATATGCTCTATCTCATGAATGGTTCTCTGAGTCTCAACGTTTCATGCTTGCAGTATTACCTCCTGTCGGTTGTATCAGCAAGGTAAAGTTGGGGTGGCTGAAACTGCCCCCATTGCCACCATTGCCACAAAAGCTGCAATCTAACTAATCACCGTGCTCTAAGGTCAGGCCCTTCGAGCACTAAACTCGAGGTCCTTAAAAACCAAACGGCCGCCTGATATCATTTCCGACTTATAACAAGTTCTTTTTGTTTGCAGGTTCGGCGAATTAACCACGGCACACGAACTGCAGCTGCAGGTTTAGCTGATACAATTTACTTTTGAAATATTCCCCGACAGGGTTTGTTTATGGGAGTTTGCATACTTGGTAAAGTGGTACACAGCCAAGACAAAAAGAAATTGAGACCCTAAAGTAGCGAATACCGGAGGAAAGTCTCAATTTGGAACTGAGAGCTGGAAACAGAAACGCTGGCCTTTTGCTAAGAAAAAAGTGTTGAACAACACCATGTCGAACATGACCAACGTCGAGCTTCCTAGTGCAACGGAAAGAAATGTTCAGCTTGGCTTCTACATCTTTACTCTTGTCATCGGCTTTTGCGGTAATAGTCTGGTTATTGTCGTGTTTGCAAGCAAGAGACACAAAAAATCGGTTTACGATCTTTTTATCTTGAATCTTGGAATCTCTGATTTCGGCTTTGTCGTATTTTCCATGCCGATATTCATCTACGAGCACATGAAGGGGATTCATAAAACCTTGTATTACTGTCGACTAATTCAACCTCTGCTGACAATCTTCCATTTCTCAAGCATCTTCACAATCACTTCTATGGCTGTTGTTCGCTGCAAGTACATTACAAACCCTTTCAAACCCAAGATGAAGAAGTCCAGTGCTCACATTTGGATCGCCATTATCTGGATTTTCTCCTTCATAATAATGCTACCGCTATCAATCGTTGCAAAAGTTGAAGACAGAGTCTGCTACGAGAACTGGCCTTCCTTGAATCACCGTAAAGCCTACACACTCGCTCTCTCTATACTGCAGTTTTTGTTGCCGTTGTTTATCATCTCTGTGGCATATATTAGAGTTGGGATCTACCTATGGCGCTCCACAGCCCTTCAGAACTCTTTATCCGAAGTGAAGAAGAAAAAGGAACAGAAGAGAAGGAAAGAGAACATGCAAGCCATCAAGACGCTAGCCGTGACTGTGATCTTGTTCACCATTTGTTTGCTTCCTGGTCAAATCGCTTCTCTTTTACTTGACTTTGGAGGCCAACAGGGGTTAAAAGTCGCAATAGTGATCTTTAAATTCTCAGATATTCTCGATTGCCTTCACGCGTGTGTAAATCCGATCGTTCAAGGGCTCTTGAGTGAGATCCACAAGGAATACAAAAGATATTTCTTGCATTGCTTTACATGCATGGGGCACGAAGTGGCTAGGACAAAGTGAATACGGTACCTGAGATCCGCACTGTAGAGAACAGGGTGGTTAGATATATAGAGCGGTTTTCAATTGACTGTCGAATTGAGTTATGTGCGTTTGCTTTGCGGTCAGTTGCTTTACTACGCTATGTGATTGGTTTAAAAAATCGTGCGACTTTCTCAGCCAATCAGAAGCAAACAACAGCCCGTCATAATTTGCTTGCAAGCGTTTTTCCGTGCTTGACGCTAATTACGTGTATTTGCTTCCCAGTTGTGATCGGTTCATTACTTTGTTTGCCTCTGTTGTTAGAAATCACTGAGACAAATCTGGAAAACTGTAATCCAGTTGCACTTTCTTGTCGACAATAAATATGTGCTACTATTATAATGAAAACTCGTTTATTTAGTAAGCAGCAGTTAGACTTTATACTATCCAATTATCTTTTTATGTAACAATTTTCAATTTATTAAGAATAAATAAGGTAAATGTTCTACGACCCCAAGTTTTGATGCATTTAAGGAATAACCTGAAATACAGAACTAAGAAATAAAATGATACAGCTTAAACAAGAAACAATGGCCAAAGAGTAGACTACGAGCAGTCTCTCTTTGCGCTCAGGGATAGTCGAGGGAATTGAACAAGGCGAGCGAGCGCGAAGATCGCCTGCGGCGTTCAACGTGACGCGCGTGTAGAGCCGGCTCATTAGTACTAGCGGCTCGACACGCGTGTCACGTTTCAACGCGGCAGACGATTTAACGCGGCAGGTGATTTCGCGCTCTCTCGCTTGTTCCGTTTCCTCGACTATCCCTGAGCGGAAAGAGAGACTGCTCGTATAGTCTACCCAAAGAAAAGATTTCAGACTAGATGGCAATTATACATCAACAGGTGGGGAATACGTTAAGATTGCGTACTGTGATTCACTGCATTGATTAACAATCATTACACAAGTGTACGTTGGATGTGAGCTATAAATAAAGTGGTGCGTAAGAAAGAGGCAAAAACTTTCGAACAGGATGGCACAAAAAAGCAGGGCTGGGGCCCCTCCATATGAGCTCGGTAACTGGGCTGGCTCGGTTAGCGGGAAGAATTTTGTCTATTGCTCACATGGGAGATTTCAACCCGGTTACCGAGAAGAAAACAACTCGCGAAAGGTGGACTGCACATCCCAAAGACCCTGGACGCAAAGTTAGTATTTCGCCCCTATCTTAATCGTACCTTTACTGCTGCAGCTAAATGGCATACTTCTGATGTGGAAAATAAAGCACACAACGCAGAATGATGCCAACCAAACCGCCCTGTTGCGGAAGCAAAGCTATTTTCTCCAAAATGTGACGTGAAGGTTATGGAGGAAGCAGAGATATTTAATTGAATCAAAGTAGATCGTACACATAAAGTCTTACCATCTCCATTGACAGTTGGTTCTGAGTTTCTTTATTAGCGTGTGACTGGCTTAAGGCCCTATAGGCCATTTTGGACTTGTATTCAGAGAACCCAATTTTCGATCAATTGGCTTACGATCTCACAGTTTCCCAATTCAACGGAATCTCTTCGAACTCGAGCGTTTATTCGACGTACAAAGCATGCGTAGTTGAAAAATATTCGTCCCGGTTACAGGGCAGGAATGTTCATATGGGAAAGTTTTCCAGCTCGGCTACCGATATCCCGGTTGGAAAACCGAGATCTCGGTAACCGGGCCAGCCCGTCTTCTCGAGGGTGAGGCGAGATCCCGAGACAACCCGGTCAAACAGGCTCATATGCCCACCGGGAGGCCCTTAGTTACTGCTAAATTCACAAAAGCTGTTATTAATAGAACCGACAAAAATGGTCTTCAAATCTACCGTCCATTGATCTGAAAAGGTAATAAAATAGGAAAGAAAAGTGAGCAGGACATCTAGCTACATCTGAATAGTCCAAAAATCGGACGTAAAATTTGTTCGCACGTTTCTTTCAGTTTCGCAATGTTTTTCAAAAAAGTGTAACAACTTTTCGGTCTAGTGCATGATTCCATGTACAAGTAATAAGATTTTTATAACAAAATGAAATGTTATAGTACTGCAGTGTAGCGTGGCACGGATTTACGGAGACAAATTTCGAAAGAAGTTTTCTAACTACGATGAATACGCGCTACAAAACTACTCTAAAAACAGGATAAAAACAGGATCGAGACTACCCGCAAGAGCTAACGTGTAAAGGCTCTCGAACGCACACGGCGAGAAAACTACAGTCCACAAATAGAAAGAACATCACCGGAAAAGCAAAAAAAAAGCAAGCGAAACAAAAATCAATACACAGCAACAACAGCAGCAGCAACAAAACAGAGAGTAGTGTACGCCCTAGAGAAACTATTTCTATACATTTTTCTGGCTTTCCAAAGTACTTTAGTGTTGTTTTATCAAATTTGCATTCAGTATTACATGGAGACCAACATATAGACGCAGGCAGGCGTCCTCGTTTAGTTCGTTTTGTCAAGCATATGCAGCTAAGTACTAATCAGTTTCCATGGTAATTGAAAATATTGATAGAAAATTGTAAATGTCAGATATTTACACACCACAAAAACTCTATAGTGATGTAGATGCATTTTTAAATTTCACTAAATCAAGCAGCGTTTTGTTTCCTTACTCCTTAGGGAGTTTAGACTCATGGTTACCATGGTAACCCATCTATTCTGTGAGTCTATGGGGCCAAGAGTAACTTATATGGGAGCACTTCATCCCAACCCAAAGTTTGTTTGTTTATGTCGTTTGCAGAAAGAAACAACTCTAAACCTAAGATTAACTCCTTACTTTAATTATGAAGTTCTTGAGATTAGACAGGGATAATCAGTTTGTAGGGTGACTTTGATGCAGATAAACCGCATAAGACCGAGCAGCGTTGGCTGCTAATTGTAACATAACAAATCAGCTAACTGTAACAGAGTTAAACAGAGCCCCATTCAAACCAGCCTCGCTGAACTGGGCCCCTCTGTCTAAATATTGTTGAAATAAATAAATAAATAAATAAATAAATAACATATTACATAAGAAGATCCCTATAGCTACTGTGGGATACTCAAAATACTCAAAGAATGTTAAACTGTACATGAACTGTGCATCATCCAAGAAACTAAGAGGTGATCTCTTAACATGGAGGCCGAAGGCCCAACTCAATACATCCAATAAGGTAAGTTACTTTTTGTTTACAAAACATTCTATTTTCTTTGGGTGTGTGACATGCTAAAGCCAAAGGGAGGGAGGGTGGGAAAAGCAATTTCGTCGAAAAAAAGCCTGCGAAGTGAGATAAAGTTTGCCGGCAAGCAGCGAAGGAATGAATGAACACAAGACTCGTGTTCAATGCCGGCAAATTGATTGACAGCGAAACACACACGAATTCTGATTGGCTCAGCCTACGAGTTGCGTTACTTTCGCCTGTGGTCGCCGAGAACTTTGAACCGTGAAACCCTACCCTCTATCTTACTGCATGTCACACAACCCCAACATGATCACTCATGGTTGTCCCATTAACTACAGTTTATGTTAACATAAACTGGTCTTCGTTTCGAGGCCCAAGAGCGCAGTATCCGCATTGTCGAGAAACTGAGTCAAGTTGTGAGCTAGCATGCTTGCTCAGATACAAGAAATCATACATCTGAACCCTCGTATGATTGGAAGATCAAAACTATTCTGTGTTAGTTAGTGGTTTTTCTATAGCAAGTGCGCAACCTCATGTTTGGGAGGAACGAGGATAGGCGACAACGAGAACCCCTCAAAGCTTTTATTACTAAAAACAATTATTAAAACATTGGTAGATATCGAGCAACCTATGTGGCATTGTTAGGTGTTGAAATATGGGATCCCTTTAGGGGGTTCCCAATTGGACATTGATGTGCATCAATGTAGGGGTAAAATGGGGTGTGTGTATTGAGGTGGTTGTTGTGAGTAAGTAAAGTTGAGACAAACGAGGCAGAGAAAAGGAATTAATAAAGTATAGTACCAGAAACTAAATATACCAATCTAAAATGATTTGTAAATGACAAGGCAAAACTGGCTTTTGCTGTACTAATATCTTAAATATCACGAGGATCCAATAGGAAATGAAATAAATCACATCAGTTCAATAAAATAAGGTCCTCGTGCGTAGATCAGTGCCTGGAAAAAAAAACGTAAATTAAAACAGATTTAGTCCATTTCATTCTTCCATGTCAAAGCTTTTCAAATGGTCCATTTTACAGTTGTGTGCTTAGTTACCCGGCTTTTAAGTGGAGGTGAGCTGGAGTTGACCTTGTTTTTATAAAGACCCTCCTGCTTTTCACATGTAAATCATGTTGTTCTCATGCTAACTGGTTTGTATTTTACGAAAGTCTGAGGTGATGTTTCGCCAAAGAAAACTCTAGTGTTCACTGCAATTTGAACCGAATATCTCAGGCGATTTTCCCACTCCGAACAGATATTCCCCGAAACTAACTGTTGGGTGCCCCTAAATCATTAATTCCACTTCGGTTAGAACTGAAATCGCTTCTTACCTGAAGTATCTGTACACGGCGAACAACGGTACAATTGTGGCCCCTCCCCCAAGCGCAACCTTAGAATAGTCCCACGAGCTGACAGACTTAGTCCACAATGAACACTGTGGGAGTGCAGGGGGTGGTGGGGGCGTTAACATCCAAGGTGCGGGGTGCACGCGTCCCTCACACACCTGCAGCCATCCCTCACACGCACCCCTTTCCTCTTGTTTCTGCTGTTCTGACGAGTCTTTCGCTTCACTTGTGAAAACTCCTGTTATCAGACCACGTGCGTTAATAGTCTTTTTTAGGATGTCCTTGCTCTTATCGCTCGAATATGAAACACCTTGGTCCCCAAATTTCTTTCGCATAGTATCCTCATGAAGTGAACAAGATGGCTTTACGCAATCTTCATATAACTTCTTCTTTATCTTGTGATCGAGAAAGCTGGGGAAACTATCGTTGCCGTCGGATTCTCTCTTTTCAATGCACGGATCGAACATTTAATCATTTCTGTCATGCCCTCGACGCGTTTGTTTATAGGCTTGGAGAACTTCTCGACTTTAACTGATTTCCTTTCTCCATTTCTTTCCCTTAAGCAGTCTTCAGATGCATATATCTTTCTTCCTTTCTATCACTATCACTCTCCTCTGCTCTCGAACCGTCTTTCTTTCCACTGTGTGCAGCCTCCTCACAACTTTGCAAATCCTTCACTCGATCAGAATCCTCAACATTTTCTCCTACCTTTGAAAACAAATCTTCTAGAGCTCGACGAATGACATTTGCAGGCTCATACGCGCTTTCAAAGTCGTCGCTACTTCCATCTAATTTACTTTCTTGCCGGCTTTTTACACCTTTCTGATCTGGTTTTACTACAAGGCAGGGTTCGTGAAAGTTTTCCTCACATCTCCCGTCTTGGCGCACTACTCCATCAGAAATAGCAGTCGCCATAGTTGTTTCTTCCTTATCCATTCTGCTATTGTTGTGGCATATCATATGCATGGCCCTTCGCTCGCCGTCTTTGAGAGGACTGAACTGTTTACCATATCGTCTTAGAGCTGAAACGAAAGACCAAGAAAGTAGTTCAATGGTGAAGGGCCACGGAGCAAGGTTTTCTCTCGTCAGTCAACGTTGAACGTGAAACGAAAAGTCACTCTACACAGCTTATTGTAAAATACTCGTTCGTTTCTACCAGGAATTTCCAGGCTTCCTGATGCAAAACACTTTTTTGAAATTTTTTTAGCGTGCTGCTTTGCATATATCCTTACCGCAGTCTTTGAAGATGAAGCGCTGTAGTGTTCTAAACTCTTCCGTTTCATCTTCTAAAACCTCTCTAACTGTGTAGCCAGGTCCGCGGTGGTTGATGGGAAACAACGTAAGTTGCCGTACGTTCACACGCACTGAAACGGAATCAAATTTGTAATGAACATATAAAGACAGGCAATTTGGTGGGTCAATCACTATTTATTGGTCAGAACATTAAGAAGTTGGGGTGATCTATGACTACGGCTTCGAAATTGGGAAACCGGAGTCTTAGAATGGCAGTATTTGTCTTAAAAGACAAATAATTCGCCTTAAAAGACGGATAATTCGCCTTGAAAAACAAATACGACCATTTAACAAACCGTCATTGGTTTGAGCACAGCATTAACTTTGGAAATAGATTGAAAAAAATGGAAAGTCAATTTACTGATTGCGGATAATTTCTTTAGTTATATCCATCACGGTAGTTTCTTCGGCGACAAGAAACCAAGCGTAAAACCATGAAAACGGTTATCACTTGTGAAATAATTACATCGCATTCTTCTTCTTAACATCGCTAATAGCCTGTTTTTCTCTCTTCTCCCTCGGTATATAGAGTCACTATAGATTCAACACGATACACAGGGCCGTAGCCAGTATGAGGCACACCGAGGCACTTGCATTAGTCATTTTTTTCGTTTTCTCAGTTTTTTTTAATTGTTTAACAGCCTAAGTACCTAGGAAGAGAATTTAACCATGGACATTGCCTCAGTCATAATTTTTTTCTGGCTACGGCCCTGATTACATAAACCAAGCCTTCCTCTGTACGCCCACGGATGTGCGAAATTCCGAATTCTTTTCTCCAACTTACCCTGTCCTGCTTTTTAGGCTCAGGTATGTTCTTTTCACAACGGGCAGAAAGGACAAAGGCATCCAAAAAGGAAATGTTGACAAAATGCTTAAAACTGAGGCCATTTTCCGTTTCTCAAGATCGCAAGTGAAGTGATATTTTCGATGCTATCTCACTTTGATCTGTGCGAATTCGTCTTGTTTCTTAAATTTCTTAGCTGCTGTTGGCTTTTCGAAACTTCTAGCTGGCCTCATTTTGTACTCTAAAAGACATTTTTTGTCCCTAAGAAAAAAAATTCCCTATACGACAAAAATCAGGGGCACCCAACGGATCTTTTCGGTGAAAATATCTGTTCGGAAGACCTTAATCACCTTATAAATTCGCATTTACTTGAGATCAAAAACTAGAGTTTTGCACTTTGGCGAAATTTCACCTAAAAGTTTCGTTACATGCCGGTAAAATTAATTTCTTTTGTTTCCAAAGCGAACAAATACAGTTGCAAATACCTCACCTAGAGTCTGAAATAAGGTCAGCTAGCATTTTCGGCAAGCCAACAGTAGCTAGGAAATTCGGCGAAGGAGACTCTGTTCCCTAAAATTTTCTGCGAGCTAAACTGTTCAGCTAGAGAATCCGAACAGATCAATCTGTCTTAGCTTTCACAAATATCCCTTAAAAAGGCCATAAATCAATCTGACAAACCAGGAAAACACAATTGAAGTATTCTGCTTAAATTTTCTCGTTGGGTGTCCCTGTATATTGCTCGGCAACATATATTTAACGAAGTTAGGTCTTTTTTAAAACCGCAAAAATTACTAGTTTTTTTTATTAAAGTTATCTTAAATGGTTTGATCGTCAGTGAAGTTTTCTGCAATGATCTAAACTGGGGCAGCTTTTTTAAGTGTTGGTACAGTTCCTAGCAACTAGCTAAAGTTAAAGTATGTGCAGCTCCTCACTTTAGACGTTTAAGTTTATTATACTAACAAATGAATTGACGTTGAATCAAATGCAAATTATTCCCTACCCTCCTTAAGCGAAAATAAATCAAGCACTTGAGACGGCTTTATGCAATCATGCATTTCAAGTTCTCATTACACGTACAAACAGTTTAGCGTAGAACAAACAGAATAATTTCGATGATTGCTTTTCTGAAAAGGAACTGTTTCACCAGGTAAGTGATCATAGAGGTCAAAATTTGATACTGATTTGATGTCATTTTTGAGTGTTTAAGATCTGAATGGTGGTGAATAGAGCCGCCCTGCAAATTGGAGTTTATTTGTGCTTGTCCGCCACTTAAATCAGTAGCTGTGGCGATATGTGCAAGCTGGCAGCCGGGAAGGGTCTTAAATAGACTAAATGCCTGGAAGACGGAATACTTTCAGGAGGTTAACACGTGACTTCTCGTAAAAATTAGGTAAAAACTTTGGACTGCTGGACATTTAGTGTCAGCCGAAACCGTGCCCGTGAGTCAACCGAAACCGAGAAAGTTTTCGAAGTGTCGATGGCGATGACATGGCGATTTCGTAGTATGCTTAAGCTCGCAGAACTAAGCAGCTGCGAAGCCACTATCCTTTTTCTAATCGCTTGACAATTCTAAACGAAGGTAGAATACTTTTAGGTAGTTAGGATGAGGCATTTAGTAGAAAACGTAGAAATTCTATAACAATTTCTGACTGTCAGACATCTCTAAACTAGTCTATTTTAAGACCCTTTCCGGCTGCCGGGCATTATAGCCACTGCGTAATTAGCAAACAACTTTTCAATTGCTACGATGTTGTTCAGACAGTTAGCTTGTCCTTACTGGCTGGAATTTCGTCCAATGTCGGAATTGGAATACACAATATACTGAAGATCACTAGGATTATAGGAAGGATATATCGAACATCGGTGAGCTGCCAGTGAACGAGTCTCAGTGTTGATTAAATATACTGTTGCCAATGCTACTGTCTACCAGACTGAATATAGGATGTTTGACACTATATTTTTTACTGTTGAACAAGCTCTAACGTTCCAGAGAAGAGGCCGGTGTCGTATCTTAAAAACAAAGTTCGCTACAGTTTTCAGTTTCTCACTTAATATCTCTACGGTAACCTTATCATTTCTCGCTATTTCATTTCCTACTTGACGCACATGCCATGTCGCATTTTGCTTGTCGAAATTTATCCAGACTAGGCATTGGTTTACTTAATTGTGTAACTCCAAGATTTGGTCAAAAGACCTTAGTCGCCTCATAAATTCAAATTTACTTGAGATCAAAAACTAGAGTTTTCCGTTTTGGCGAAATGTCACCCTCAAACTTTCGTTACGTGGTAAAATGATTTCTTTTGTTCCCGAAGCGAACAAATACATGCAGTTGCAAATACCTCGTGTAGAGTATGAAATAAGGTCAGCTAGCATTTTTGGCGAGCCAACAGCAGCTCGGAAATTCAGCAATTGAGACTCTGTTCTCTAAAATTTTCTGCGAGTTAAATTTTCAGCTAAAGGATCCGAACAGATCAGTCTTAGCTTTCACAAATATCTCTTAACTGAGTCCATAAATCAACCTGACAGACCAGGAAAAAAACCATTTGAAGTATTCTGCTTAAATTTTCTCGTTGGGTACCCCTGAACAATTCAGGTGACACTTCTCCAAATGAGAAAATTCTATACGTTTTCTCCACGATTTAATTCGAATACCTGCAATGATTGCATGCAAGGCCTTTTGAATAAGTATTTCACTGAAACGATCTGTTTTGTGGCCGTGAAAGAATGAAGGTCCACATAATCTATTTTCCAAACTCACGCTGCTCATGTAGAATGAACCAAATCACCATTTCAATCGTGGAGCCTTTCAGTCTGATTAACGTCCCCCTGGCCGCTGTTACTGGAACGAGATCTTCCCCGCTTTTGGGCACTATACGCTCGATATTTGACTCTATGAGTGAAACAAAACATAGTATTATATTTTTTGCTCTTTACGTCACAAACTTAGCTACTTGAAAAAACTATCTCCTACGATAAAGCAATGTTCACTGCGAGATTTTGCAATCCAGGAGAAGACTCTAGGGACTGGAAATAACTGAACTGCACGCAAAAACATATCCGGCAACTTCGCGCATTTCCATTCCGGTTACCAAGTGAAAAACCGGAATTCTTATTGGCTAATCTACTAGTTTTATTTGGTTCAAAAGTACAAAAACTGCGCTAAACGAATTTCACTTACCAAGAATACCACGAATACGCCTGGTATTGTTTCTCCCGGCTCTATGGAGACCAAGAGTTTTGCTTCTCCACTTGACAAATGCAAAAATTGTTTGTAATACACAAAACGTAAAACACATGAGTGTAGCAGTGAGATCAACAGCTTGAGCTTTGCCATTAAACTGAAAAAAGCCTGAAAAGAAGGAATAAAAAGGCGATTTTTAAAGATGAAGTAAAACCATGCGTGACAGAGGAATGAAAGAACACTGAAAACAAAGTGACACTACTTGTGGTATCAAGGCGGAAAAAAGAAAGGACATTGGCAATGAAAACAGTGATAAACTCTATCATTTTAATTTTGCAAACGTAAAGAATTGGTGCCAATAGTGAATCCGTCCTTGTTGTTGTGGTTGTTGTTGTTTCTTTTTCTTTCCTTTTTTAATGTCTTTGTAAAAATTTAGCCAATAAGAAAAGGCTCGAGATTCGATGCGCGTGCAAAATAAACTTGCATGCGCACTTTTCATAGACGATGTAAGTGAGTAAGTGTTGTAAATACAAGATTAATGTTCACTTATTTTCATTTCCTCTCTTTCCAGTAAATACAACTGTTAAAGACTAAACTTTACTTGCTTGAACATGTTGAACCCAGATTTTGGGATACCAGCATCTTATTCCTTTGGTTATTAAGCGAATCTAGGGAAAACGATCAATTGTTACAAACATTATGTTTGAAAAGAACTGTAAAAATTACCTCTTGAGTAGTTATAAAAAAGTCTGAATCCAACCAAGGAGTTTTCCTCGCATAACAGCGGCACAATAACGATAAAAAAGAACAAGAAAATCACCGTTCTCATCTTGTCAAGTCACCTTGTAATTTAACAAAGTTCACTTTGCTCAAATGATGATTATTTCTTTTGACACGTCACAAAGATAGTTAATTGCACGCGCACTACCCTGATTGTGGTTGATCGATGCACTTTGTAACAGGGGAGGGGCTGGTAAGACTTCATAGCAATGATGGGCAACGGTGGAGTAGCCTGCGTGCAGACATCTCCTATGGAAGGAAATAGGAGACGTCTGCACGCAGGCTCCGGTGAGAAATGCTGCCAATCAAGTCTTCGAAAAGAATGACGTCGAAACTATCTTGAAGTTCTGAATTTTTATACCGTTTGTAAAGCTTGCTTGACATGTGCTTTAATACTGACAACAACAACAAGCAAAAATTCCCAAGTGTACAGAAATACAAAACAGACAAAATATTCTTATTTGTATAGAATTTCAGTGTGGCTTTTCGGAGGCGCTGACCGACTTTCTATGCTTAAATGTTTCTGGTTTTGCTTTTTCGTCAGATATCGCTTTAAAGAAAAGCACGGGTTTCAAAGTCAATTTCACCGTTATATTCAAGGAAGAATGCAATGGACAGCAAGTCTACTAGTTTTAAAATATTGTATCTTTGTCAAAATGTTATCGAAAAAATTTTCGAATCCCGATCAGGTGTGAGTTTCTTTGCATCCGCTTGAGATGCTAACTTCACTGCAAGAGTTCCTCTTCAGTTGACTCAAGCAATTCAGTTGGCTGTTTGTCCTTAGACGACTCTCAGCAGACTTTAAATCCCATTCATTCTCTGATCTTATAATAATTTATCCCGATCACACATATCTAAATTAATAAATGTACGACTTCCCTGATCGAACGAAAACCTTCGTAGGTGTAACGTGACATTTCTTGCATGATAACGTTGCAGAACATGTTTTAACATGGGGAATGTTCGCACTTGATAATTTTGAGAACTTTCTTTGTCAGAATGCTTATTAAAGACGCTCGCGCCCAAATATAGCTTCCCTCGTTCAGATTTTTTCCAAACTTTTGCTGTCCTAAGATAATGACCACCTCATGTCAGAAAAGCAAAAAAATTGGGGGGTCACCGTGCTCGTTTCGGAAATAAAGCGTGTTGGAAATGCTGTGTTCTTAGAAGTTTTGGTTATTGAAGGCGAAATCGGCTTTTTTGCTACAAGGATTAAAATAAGTTACGTGGAGTACTCTAGACAATGCTTATTTATTCATTTCATGGCAAATAGGCCTATTTAGTACATTTTTGCTTGTAATATCGTTTCTTCAGTTAAAATTAGCCTCACGAAGGACAATTAAAAGTCTAACATCATGGGTGACAAATTACTCCTTAATTTAGGCGCAAAACTTCAGCGTTAATTTATAATTTCACATGTGAAATTACAAAATTGCTAAGGCAACGGGCCTATACACTCTTTTTTCTTTATAAGAACCTTTTTTAATAAGAACGTCGAGGCTGGGGTTAGCCAAAATTTTAAGAACATGCTACGAACATACCCAGGCTGAGATTTTGTTCAGAACGTCTTTATCTTGTCTTCACAGTTGTAGAATAAACTATTTGAGAATAAAATAAAGTGTAATCATCAGAGCCTAGTTGAGCCCCAAATGCTAGAATTTTTATGACGTCGTAAGTCATCTTCCATTTTTAATAAAGCAAACACCTGAAAAAAGTACAACTTTTCGGAAATTGGTCAGTAGAACTTGACCTATTTGTTCTTTTTTTCATTCTGAACTATGATTTACTGAAATACTATACAGTTAATCTTAAGAACACTATTAAGAACGTTTCAGGCTGAAATCGCTAAAAATAAAAAAAAGAACATTCAGTTCCTGTTCAGCCTCAGCTAAAAAAAAATTGACGTCCTTATAAAAAAAAAAGGGTGTAGCTCAGTGCCAAGATGGCGTCGAGGTTAAGGATGAAGATGTTTTGTGCAGAACTTCAGCAACTCTGGAAGTATTCATTGAAGACAATCGGTAATCCGTAAATTTTAAGTTTTAATTGAATGAACTGCTCAGAAACCAATTGCGAGGCATAAAGAAGAGATTATTTGTGATAGTGTGACAGTGAAAATGTTTGAACGGCGAGCCGGCAGTTTGCTGATCGCGTGATTGACCGTGAACTCACGTTGAACTCAGAGAAGTAATTCAGTGGATTTGGACACTTCTTCGAATAGAATAAAGGTCAGTTTTTAAATACAAATTTGTTTCCGAAGTTTACTTTCGTTCAAACAAACAAGTTTGCTTTGCGTATTTTGAATGCATTTGTGAAGCCTTGCTCGATGGAGCAAGGTGGTGCTCAATTCAATGAATTTGCCGGATAAAACGCGGGTAACCTTAAGCCTAGCGAGTTGTTTTTGTACTTTCAAGTAAAAATTCGGAGTCGGTTGTATTTTGCTGTCAGGTACAAATACACGAAATCGTCAAAGCGTGCTAAAAACTTGCCACAAGACTGTGAACTTAAGCCAAACTGTATGCTTTAAACTTTTCTATGCTTGGAGCCTCGATGTGATAAACAAGTCAAAAACCCACGATTGTGAGCGTAATTTGTCACCCATGATATTAATAGGTAATCAAATGGTATACTCGTGAAATTAGGAAATAATTTCACTTGCGTTTTGTCAAAATTCTAATAATTTCCCGAGCCTTCAGGCGACATGGGCGAGGGAAATTATTAGAATTTTGACAAAACGCCAGTGAAATTATTTCCTTATTTCACTCGTCACCATATGATTACACATACTTATATACCTACATTCGAAGAAAAATTCGATCGTATTTGAGTAGAAATAGCAATAAAATTAAAACTTCTCACGTTCAGAATTTTTTTGTTTTTGGACAAAATGCAGAGAACCAGTAAAGGATGTGATTTATCGAAAGAAAAGAATGGGGTCACCGTGCATTTAACAGAGTTAAGCACGTTTATAGATACAAAAATACCCACCACCACTGTATCTGTCTATATTTCTTACTAAGCGCGCGCGCTCGATGCATGACGTGGCATGACATTGCGACGTGAATTACGAGCGCAGTAAGGATGCGCACAAACAATGAGCGCGAACGTCCTTAAGTTGGTTAACCTTTTAAGTTGGTATCGGTCACTTTTAAAGATGTTTTGACATTATTTTACCATGACGAAACCTATTTTCGTTAATTGACCGTTTCAGCTAAAACATGGACATGAATGAAAGGTGAAATAATGAAGCTTTTATTAGGAGTCATATAACAAGGAAAAAGATGAAAATAAGATATCTTTCTGTTCTCCATTTTCGACTAGAGACTTCGACCGTCATGTCTTTTTCAAGTCACGTGACCGAAACTTCCGTTAGAACAGTCTATGACTCAAGAATAGTGACTCTGCCTCGTCCCCAGGCGTCCCTCCTTATTATATGATGGTGCATGTGGCGTTGTGGGATAGGTGTACTGAACACGCCCCACGCTAATAACCAATCAGAGGCCTTACTGGGTTCACTTCCGTCTTTAGAGTTGAACTTCCTGATTCTTAAGACTTCCTTTCACCAAAACATAAAGCGGAGTTGACCAAGGTCGTATACTTTCTATCTCATGAATGGTTCTCCGAGTCTCAACATTTCATGCTTGCAATACTGTATTACCTCCTGTCGGTTTTCTTTGTATCAGCAAGGTAAAGTTGGGGGGGGGGGGTGGGGGGCTGTCATAAACTGGTCCCATTGCCACCAATCCATGCGTATTTCTTCACCCCTGGATGACGCCTGGATGCTTAATCGAGCTCAATACTACTGATTATACATTGCCACAAAAGCTGCAATCTAACTTTCTCCACGCCCCAAGGTCAGGGCCCTCGAGCACTAAACTTGAGGTCCTTAAAAACCAAGCGTCCGCCCGGTATCATCTCCGATTGGTAACAAGCTTTTTTCGTTTGCAGGTTCGGCGAATTACCCACGGCACACAAACTAAACAGTTGGAAACAGCTGCAGGTTTAGATGACACAATTTACTTCTGAAGTATTCCCGACCGGGTTTGTTTATGGGAGTTTGCATACTTGGTAAAGTGGTACACAGCCAAGGCAAAAATAAATTGAGGCTCTACAGTAGCGAATACCGGCGGAAAGTCTTAATTTGGAACTGAGAGCTGGAACAAGAACCACTGGCCTTTTGCTAAGAAAAAAAATGTTGAACAACACCATGTCGAACATCACCGACATCGAGCTGCCGAGTGCAACGGAAAGAAATGTTCAACTTGGCTTCTACATCTTTTCTCTTGTCATCGGCTTTTGCGGTAATAGTCTGGTTATTGTCGTGTTTGCAGGCAAGAGACACAAAAAATCGGTTTACGATCATTTTATCTTGAATCTTGGAATCTCTGATTTCGGCTTTGTCGTATTTTCCATGCCGATATTCATCTACGAGCACATGAAGGGGATTCATAAAACCTTGTATTACTGTCGACTAATTCAACCTCTGCTGACGATCTTCTATTTCGTAAGCATCTTCACAATCACTTCTATGGCTGTTGTTCGCTGCAAGTACATCACAAACCCTTTCAAACCCAAGATGAAGAAGTGCAGTGCTCACATTTGGATCGCCTTCATCTGGATTTCCTCCTTCATAATAATGTTGCCGCTATCAATCGTTGCAAAAGTTGAAGACGGAGTCTGCTACGAGAACTGGCCTTCCTTGAATCACCGTAAAGCCTACACACTCGCTCTCTCTATACTGCAGTTTTTGTTGCCGTTGTTTATCATCTCTGTGGCATATATTAGAGTTGGGATCTACCTATGGCGCTCTACAGCCCTTCAGAACTCTTTATCCGAAGTAAAGAAGAAAAAGGAACAGAGGAGAAGGAAAGAGAACATGGAAGCCATCAAGACGCTCGCCATGATTGTGATCCTGTTCACTATTTGTTTGCTTCCTGGTCAAATCGCTTGGCTTTTACTTGACTTTGGAGGCAAACAGGGGTTAGAAGTCGCAAAAGTGATCTTTAAATTCTCAGATATTCTCGATTGCCTTCACGCGTGTGTAAATCCGATTGTTCAAGGGCTCTTGAGTGAGATCCGCAAGGAATACAAGAGATATTTCTTGCATTGCTTTACATGCATGCGGCACGAAGTGGCTAGGACAAAGTGAATACGGTACCTGAGATCCGCACTGTAGAGAACAGAGTGGATATAGACCGGTTTCCAATTGACTGTCGAATTGAGTTATGTGCGTTTGCTTTGCAGTATTGCTTCACTACGCTATGTGATTGACTGTACCGCCTAACATCAGTGATCTCTTCACCAAAGCTAGAGAAAAGCATATGCATAAGACCAGGTTCTCTTCCTCTGGTAACTTTTACATCATAACCTTAAGACTGAGTCAAAATCAAGGGTGTTTTGCCAGATTTGGAGGCAAAATTTTGAGCTCCGGCCCTCCATGCCACGATAAATTTCGTCAACTCCTCAAGAGTGCTTTTTAAAAGCATATTCAAAATATGTTGCTTTCGATACTGGAGGCTGAGGATGATTATGTTTAAGCGTTGCAGAAAATTGAAAGTAGTATAACTGATCAATTTTCCTATTATTGGTATCCTTTCTTCCTCTCCTTTATTAATTTGTTTTCTGTAATTCGTGTAATTCTTGAATGCAAATTCCTAAAAGTTGCCAATTAATGTATTTAGTTATTTAGTATTTGGTATCATTATTTACTGATTGTAATTGTAATTGTAAATATATCTTATTCGAGGGTTTAACATATAATACGCACGGATATTTTGCGAGTTGCGTGGTATTTTGCAATGAGTAAAATGTCCCCAAGTATTCTATGTTAAACCATCGAATAAGAGGTTTATTATTCCACTTGGAAAAATCACGTCAAAATTTGGTTTTTTTCAGTCCTTCGGCCAAAAAAACCGGTGAAACCTGGATTTTGCAGTGCAATGCACAATTTTACTGTGTAATACCGTGGCATATTTTGCGCGTTCTCTTGACCTTATATGGTAAAATGGCGCAAGAGTGGAATAATAATTGTGATTATTTAATTATCCTTACGTAATTGTGACTGCTGTACCTTTCTAGCTCCGCCCGCCTCGATTACCATCTGCTATTTGCACTTCAATCATTCTTAGTACTTTATATTTTTTGTATTTACAATTTATGTATTTTTGTGAATTGTGTGAATAAACTTCTTCAATGGTGAAAGAATTTCGTACGACTTTCTCAGCCAATCAGAAGTTAACAAAAGCCCGTCATAATTTGCTTGCACGCGTTTTTCCGCGCTTGATGCTAATTTAAATAAGATTTTTATAACCAAATGAAATGTTAGTACTGAAGTGTAGCGTCGCACGGATTTACGGAGACAAATTTGGAAAGAGGTTTCCTAACTACACTGAATACGCGCTACATATGGAATGAGCTACTTTAAAAACAGGATAAAAACAGGATCGAAACTTCCTGCAAGAACTAACGCGTAAAGGCTCTCGAACGCACACGGCGAGAAAACAAAAGTCCACAAATTAAAAGAACATCACTGCGGGAAAAGCAAAACAAATTAATACACAACAACAACAGCAACAAAACAGACAGTAGTATTCTAATGGGGCGCCGTTTACAAGTTTATTATTTAACATAAATTGTGTACCTTTTTGGTTCTTTGGTTGGTTGTTTGGTTGGTTGGGTGGACCATGTTCGGCATTCCCGATGACTGTCGAATTTTACCGAAAGGCTAGTTGTCGGGTCCGGAACAAAAATGTAGATTTGAACGCACGGAAATTTCCGCTACTAAAGCCACACGACGAGAATGTCCGGATTTTATTGGCAAGAAGTTGGATATTATATATCAAATAGAAGTACCTGGCTTCCTTGTGGTAGACTTCGTTAGAAAACGAATCGTTAGCACAAACCTGGTTTACACGTAAGCGGAAGCGAGTTCTTGTCAATAATTCGTGGGTTATCTGATATTTATGATGTTCGATCTAGGAAATATTTGTCAGCTTTGTTTGTTTTGGTAGATGGGAATTGGAACAAATTCTTTGTACGCATGCGCATAATGTACGTTTGGGGTTATCTAGTTCAACTTAGATCGTAGATGCGTAGATCAGTGCCTGAAAATAACGTAAATTAAAACAGATTCTAGTACCATCTTATTCTTCCATGTAAAAACTTTTCGAATTTTCAAATTGTTTCAAGTTCGTTTGGCCAGCTATCTTGTACACTAATTTTCGAACATCATTCGTCACACTTACATAACGATGTAGAGTATATTTTACTTTTCGTGTATTCCAAATCATTAATTCCAGTTCAATTAGAGCTGGAATCTCCTCTTACCTGAAGCATCTGTACACGGCGAACAACTGCTAAAACTGTGGCCCCTCCCCCAAGCACAATCTTAGAATAGTCCCATGCGTTGACAGACTTAGTCCACAATGAACACTGTGGGAGAGCAGGGGGTGCTGGAAGCGCTAACATCCGGGGTGCGGGGCCCACGCGTGCCTCACACACCTGCAGCCATCCTTCACAAGCATTCTTTTCCTCTTCTTTCTGCTGTTCTGACGAATCTTTCACTTCACTTGTGAAGCCTTCTGCTGTCAGATCACATGCTTTGAGGGTGTCCTTACTCAAATCGCTCGAATATGGAACACCTTGCTCTCGAAATTTCTTATGCATAGTATCCTCATATTTTCTTCTTCATCTTGCGATCGAGAAAGCTGCAGCAACTATCATTGCCGTCCGGTTCTCTCTTTTCAATGCACAGATCGAACATTAATTTGATCATTTCTATCATGTTCTCGACGCGTTTGTTTATAGACTTGGAGAACTTTTCGACTTTAGCTGATTTCTTTTTTCCATTTCTCTCCCTTAAGCAGTCTTCAGATACAGATATCTCTTCTTCCTTTTTATCACTATTACTCTCCTCTGCTCCCGAACTGCCTTTCTTTCCACTGTACGCAGTCTCCTCACAACTTTGCAAATCCTTCACTCGACTCAGAATCCTTAACATTTTCCCCTACCTTTGAAAACAAATCTTCCAGAGCTCGGCGAATGATGTTTGCAGGCTCATACGCGCTTTCAAAGTCGTCGCTACTTCCATCTAATTCACTTTATTGCCGTTTTTTTACACCTTTCTGATCTAGTTTTACTACAAGGCAGGGTTAGTGAACGTTTTACTCACATCTCCTGTCTCGTCGTACTACTCCAACAGAAATAGCAGTCACCATAGTTGTCTCTTCCTTATTCATTCTGCTTTTGCTGTGGCACATCATATGCATGGCCCTTCCCTCGCCGTCTTTAAGAGGACTGTACCGTTTACCATATCGTCTAAAAGCTGAAACGAAAGACCAAGAAAGTACTTCATTGGTCAAGGCCCACGGGGCAAGGTTTTCTCTCGTCAGTCAATGTTCAACGTGAAACAAATTATACTTGAAGAAAATTCATGTGAGGTGTGTGTCGAAAGTCACTCTACACAGTTTATTGTAAAATACTCATTTGTTTGTACCAGGAATTTCCGGGCTTCCTGATCCAAAAACACTTTAATTTTTTTTAGCGTGCTGCTTTGCATATATCCTTACCGCAGTCTTTGAAGATGAAGCGCTGTAGTGTTCTAAACTCTTCCGTTTCACCTTCTAAAACCTCTTTAACTGTGTAGACAGGTCCGCGGTGGTTGATGGGAAACAACCTGAGTTGCCGTATGTTCACACGTACTGAAACGGAATCAATTGAAGTATATAACGACCATATAAAGGCGAGCAAATGGATGGGTCAATCACTATTTCAAGAAGTTGCGGTGATCAATGACTTCGGCTACGAAATTGCGAAACAGGAGTCTCATTTTAGAATGGCAGTATTTGTCTTGAAAGACGAATAATTCGCCTTAAAAGACGGATAATTCGCGTTGTAAAACAAATACGACCATTTAATAAACCTTTTATCATTAGTTTGAGCTCATCATTAACTTTGGAAATTGATAAAAGAATATATGGAAAGGCAATTTACTGATTGCGGACAATTTGTTTTGCTCAAACAATTCACGTCATTTCTTTAGTTATATCTATCACGGTAGTTTCTTCGGCGACTAGAAACGAAACTTAAAACCATGAAAACGTTTATCACTTGCAAGAGATCCTCTCTTGCACTAGTTAAAAAATAGATCGCATTCTCCTTCTTCACATCGCTAGTAGCCTGTTTTTCTCTCTTATCCCACGGCATTTGTAATCACTAGATTCAACTACGATACGTAAACCAAGCCTTCCTCTGTATTGCACACGGATAATGAGCCTGAATTAACAGAAAAGCGCAATGTTACAAAGACAAAAAAACAAGAAAAGAAAAAATGTGTTGAATACACGTTAGTTCTTTTCAAGGTTTTCCAACTGGAAAATAACTCTGAATCAGGTTCCATTTACGATTTTTTTAGTATGGAACCTATGAAAGATATGGGCCCCACAGCCCTGGTGTAGATCTAGGAAAGGGTTTCAAAAAAAAAACGCCTGGCGAAGGCGGGAGTGTATAGGGGAGTCCAGGGGCATGTTCCCTCGGAATATTTTGAACGTTTAGTCCTCGGAAATGGGATTTCTAGCATTTTGAGGAGCATATGAAAGCTTATTAATTGCTGTAAATTCAATTCACTTTTTGCGCTAGCTATATATATGCTAACTTCTATATTAAAAAATCTTTCATCAGTCTGTAACAAATAACGTTACTTGTGTTATTTATAGGAATTTTTTTTCCGCTCACTGTATGTGGCAAGAATTTTTGTTTTCGACATTGGTGTTGCACGTGAATTTTTTCATTTTAAGAATCTGCCAACAGGATATTTTCTGTTTAAAATCACTCAACTCTCCTCTCCGCAGTAGTCAAGTGGTCCGTCCCTTAATAAAAACAGTCGAATATTGATAAAAGACGCACCAATCATGAGAAAGTCGCCAGGAAAGACTTCTTTCCCTCAGTGTCATTTGTCTATTTCACACTCGCTCCAGATTTTTCGTTCGCAGACCACGCGCTATCACCTACCAACGCAAAAAAAAAAAAACGACTGTTTTAGTCTTAACTGAAAACAGATCACCCAGAGTAACTTTGAATGATTACAGACTTCTGTTTTAGCTGGCTTTCACACATAGTCAGGAGTACCCAACGGAACCGCTCCGAAAAATATCCGCTCTTCAGGCTATTCTTGAACTGGCTGGCAAATTTGTAACCAGCATTGAAATCTTGTTGGAAATTTATTGTTAGCGAAAGCTTGGTGGGAACTATGGCCCATCTTACGCTCTGGCTGGAAAAAATTTAACTCTTCCGGTTGGCCTGACAAATTGTCACCTACTGTGGCTGGCAAACGACAAGACGTCACTCCGCGTGTTCGTGTTTTGATTAATTACTGAAATATTTAGTCGTTTTCTGGTAAAAATTTTGTTTTGGTGTCAACTTAAAGACGCAAAACAGACACCGGTCAAGTGTCACGGTTGCAGTTTTTTGAGCAGTTTGTCGGCGGTTGACCGTTAACAAGTACTCTACAAATTACTGGACACAGAATTGGAAAACATGATCGGTTTTTGTTATTTCTGCTGTTTTGGGAGGTAAGTGGCTAAGGTCTCAGTGTTAGAGGGATGACTGTGCGGTTCTTCTTTTAGAAGCTTTCAAAAAATGAATTCGATGCTTTTCTTGTTGATCCAGCGCGCTGGGAAGAGTCGCAGCGGCATTTGTCAAACAAAATCTACAGAAGTATCTCAGGAGTGGTATCGTTTGAAGTCTTCAGAATCGTGAGTAGGGACCTTTTTAACATGAACGTAAATGTTGTTAGTCAGGGTGGTAAAGGGGTTATGCGTGACGCGTGATTTGAGCAAAAATTAGCGCGTGACACGTGAAAGCAGCTCAAATATCGCCGTGATCCGTGAATTTGCAGTCTATTGTGATGCGTGATCTCCTTATTTTAAAGACCGTGATTCGTGATTCCGTCCGAAAATATTCGTGAAAACCGAAAGTAACTTAGTTACTAATAAATCAATTTACAAAAGTGAGCAAATAAAATAATAAACACGTAAATAAACGTGAGGAACGTTGTTCATCCGTTTCTGTAACCTTTCACAAGTCAGACAAATCATTACATTGTCAATGATATCTAGCTTATTGTTAACTCATCAACTCTACACGTGTCTACACGTCTTCACTGCTCAGCGAGTCGAGTGCGACAACATTATAGCTAAAACAGAGTTCTAGCGTCATTCTTCCTGGCAACGGATTAATCTGGACAAACCTCCCGCCCCCACTGCAGAAAGAAAAGTTTAATGTTCCGCTATCCGAAAGGATCCTAGAAGCATTTAATTCAGTTTACGGGTCTCACTGATATTGCATTTAGCAAAGGTTTAAGGAAAAACGTCGACATTGCCCGTGTAGTAGAATTGCCAGTGTTAGAGGGATTGAGAGCTATTCTTTACGGACCCAGGAGGCGTGGAAACAAGAGTTTCCAAATCTTATTGATAGAAATGGGAATTGATTTGAATACAATGAACAGCCTAGGAGAGAAACAGAAACGTATGAGGTTGCATTAAACTTTTTTTCAAAAACAATTCGCCGGGTCTCGATCATAGAGGGCAATCACCTTGTCAAATACAGCATTGTCGTCCTACTAATGAAGGTAAGAACAATTCAATAAACTAAAATGTCTATGACATTCAGGACATTAAAGCCTAGAAAGTCTCACAAAACAAACATACAGATTTTTTTTGTTCTTGTATATTTTGAGTGCCATACACCACAGTTTAAGATGTTGGTACTTGCTTTTCAAAGTGAAATCTGGATCGCGGAAAATTTCAATTTTAGTCATGTTTTCGAGGTTTTTTGTTCATTGTTGTTATGGAAATATCGATTTTCACAAAATGTAAACCACGCTAAAGTTCAATTCAAAACCAACAAGTATTGCAAATTTCACTTTCATCTGACAAGGAAAGGACTGTCTAAGAGCCGATTCAAAAAGTTAGGTATGGTCCCAAAAAAACTGTATCGAAACACCTTAAAGGACTGATTTTGTGGAAACAGCGCGTTCTCTGGACTCATTTCATGCGTTGAAGGCTCTTTTTCCATACTCGCAACTCCCTTTAAAGACTGTGTATTGAAAGCTAAACGCAAAGCAAAGTAATTAGTCAATGAGGGATAATTTTTTTTTGCAAACGGTGTATGTTAAAAACGTGATTCGTGAAATGCTTAAAAAACGTACGTGATTCGTGGTTTGAACGAAAATAGGCTCGTGATTCGTGATTGGGGCCCCCCTTTACCACCCTGGTTAGTGGACAGCGTTATCTGGGCAGTAAAAATTCGTTGATGCAGTTCAGTTTGTAAAGTAAGAACAGTTATATACTCGACCGCTAAATTCACAGACCACTGAATTTCAGCTGAATTGAAAAGCCAAGTAACAGATCTACCTAGGTCATTATTGTGCCTTTGATTTCAGGAAATTAAGCAATATCGATTTCCATTTTTATACGCCCATTCAAATCGCTAGGCATTGCGAACTACTATTCACACTGCATACATTAAAGCAACGCATATAAGATTAGTGCACATGAATAAATTATCACTTTGGCTCAACTGCCGTACGGTGCGGATCGTTCTTTTCCGTTCCTCGTGTTTCCTTCTTTTCTCATTTAATGGCGGACGTACAGTATCCTGCAGGACAAGGAGCCCCTGCTCAAGCCGCTCCACCGGTTGCCCAAGGAATTCAGCCAGCCGACGAACTAGCAGCTCAAGCGGCCGGTGGTCAAGTAGTTCAAGTAGTTCAACAAGTTGTTGGACAGGACGCTTTGCCGGCGGCCGAACACGTGGCTCAGGAAATTCAACAAGCCGCGGCTCAAGTACCTCAACAAGCTGTGGGACAAGCTCAACCCGGAGAGTTGGAGGTAGAATATGTTTACTTTTGTCGTTTATGTGTCCTTTTTTTTATAAATTACGAGCAGGGACAAGGGCGGCAACCCTTTATTTGTCTTCTTCTTTGCTTGTGTTCGGCTTTCCCGCTTATTCATTGCTCGCGCTTTAGTCATTTTTTTTTTTTGTTTGTTGTTATTAAGCTTATCGGTAATTCGAGTGTATTTCGGATCTTGGCGGGTTTTTTATGGGTGACTATATGTTGTTAACGTCGGTAGCGTGTATATTTTCTCGTGGATATGGGAATGTTTGTTATCGGCTCGGTTATTATTCTTTTGTTGTGTTGTTGTTATTGCTGTTCAAAACTGTTAGCGGCGGCGTACCGCTGGTAGTTGTTTGACGTTTCTATAGAATGTTGAAAATTTACCAAAGCAAAACAATAGCTGTAAGATGGTGTCAAACTTCACCTTTGAGTGACAAAAATGTATATGTATTATAAAAGCAATGGGGTGAGTGTTCACCAGGAACAGTTAAAATGGGTGAGAGTTCACCACGGAAAAGTGCAATGGGGTGAGAGTTCACCATAGTAAAGATAAAGAGCAATGGGTGAGAGTTCACCATAAAAATAAAAATAAAAAAATTGAGCAATGGGGGTGAGAGTTCACCATAGTAAAGATAAAGAGCAATGGGTGAGAGTTCACCATGAAAAGAGCAATGGGGTGAGAGTTCACCATAGTAAAAATAAAGAGCAATGGGTGAGAGTTCACCATAAAAAAAAAATTTGAGCAATAGGGGTGAGAGTTCACCATAGTAAAGATAAAGAGCAATGGGTGAGAGTTCACCGTGGGAAAAAATTTTTTTTTGAGCAATGGGGGTGAGGGTTCACCATAGTAAAGATAAAGAGCAATGGGTGAGAGGTCACCATGAGAAAACAGTAATGGAGTGAGAGTTCACCATAAAAAGAGATGCGAGTTCACTATGTACAGGCAATAGGTAATAGTTCCCCAGGGTAACAAGAAAAGCAATGGGGTGAGAGTTCACCACAGAATGGCACGGTTTTGCTTTATTTTGGGGTTGTTAAGGACCTGTGAGGGTGATGTTGTACATTAAGTCAATTTTCCCCTTCTTTTTTTATTATTCTAGACTCTAAAGAAAAACTTTGCTGTCCTCCAAAAGTCTCTTGATGAACTGACAAGGCTCTCAGTGGCTGCCGTAATAAGGAAGATGTTGGACTATGCAGCACGGCCGCTCTCTGAGTTCAATAAGTTTGAGGCGATAGACATCCTAGAAACCCTCCAGAATACATCCCGCGATAATCAGGATGAGAAACGTGAATTTTACCGTTTGGTGTACCAGACAGCTAGAGGAAAAGTGGACCTTCCAAAAGAGCACTTCTGGGCTCTGATTCTACGCCTTCTAGGGGATAAAGATCACACTAAAGTGTATGAAGCTGTCGCAAAGATGGAAAAAGCGATGGGCACAGGGGGCCCATGGTCTGGTTCGTCTCACCGTGGGCGCAGTAGTGATGTTCCGTACAAGGGGCGTGGCATGAGAAGTAGTGCCCCAGTCCAATGCTATTTTTGTGGAAAGTTCGGCCACATTATGGCAAGGTGTTACGCGAGAAGAGATATGCAGCAAAAGCCTCCGGCGACCCGTGGTCGCGCTAGGGACAATAAGCAATAGAGAATCTGGAATTAAATAGAAGCAAGGCGTGTTTTTTCCTTTTGTTCCACAAATACGTATATATTCTTTTCTTGATTGTAACAAGTACAATTAAATGGATCTTGGAGTTGATTGTTGTTTGATTTAATCCGATGCGAGGCGTTGTATCAAGTTAATAAAGTTTTACATGAGGGTTTTCAAGTGAGCAACTAAACATCACAGAGGAGTGAAATAAATATATGCTTCTAGACCTACTTAAACCCAATACCCCTCTTTTCTCCCTTTTTTTCTTGGGATTTGCCCTTGGTGCGAATATCCCTTCCTTTTCACTTTCCGGTATTTTACTTCCGACTGTACTCTGGTCACAGAGAGTTGAGAGTTTTGAAAACGGGGTATCTCAACACCCTCCCGGTCATACTGGGTCAAAGCTGTCCTCTCTCTGCTGACTTGTACGGGGTCTTTGTACATGTAAATAAGATTCCTTTTTTTTTTTCCTTTCCTTTTTTCCCTTTAGGCGATATTCTGGTCATGAGAAAAAGATGATAACTTTGACAACCTTATCAGTAATGCTGATGTTTGCGCAGGTGCGATACAGAGGGTAGACATAAGGGGAAACCCCGTATCGGTCAGCAGTGAGTGGACAGGAAATGACCGGTTGGGGCAGAAAGCCCGTCTAGTTGAAAAGGGAGAGGTCGTTGGGCACGTAGATGAGCTACTGTTCCGAGATCCTGATCATTTTATGGCAGGGGAGCTCCACAAACATGCAGCTAATTGGGCAGAAATCGCAAAATTAGCACCTTCTTTACAACAGGAAGAGGTGTTGTCGTGGATTGGGAATAAGGTGTCAATATTCCCATATTTCAGACATTTTAAAGGAACGTTTAAGGGGGAGCGTTACGATTCTGATCAGCCACCCCACAGGTTGTTTAAGAATAACGTATCGTGCAAACAGTTCGGAGAATTTGTTAGAACAACGCTACTAAGTCGCCTGAAATCTGGTGCGATTTCTCTGGTGGGCAAGGTTGGTCAAGTAAGTCCACCTCATATCGTTTTACCGTTAACAGTTGAGCCTACGAAGCCGAGACTGTGTCACGATGCGCGATATTTAAACCTGTGGATGCTGGAGAAGCCTTTCTCGTTGGACAAAGTGACCGACTTACCCCGGTATGTCTTCAAGGATTCCTATCAGACAGTTCTAGACGACAAGTCAGGATATGACCACCTCTTGCTTTCTGAAGAAAGCCGCACGTATTTTGGTATCCAGTGGGGCGGTTGGTTTTTTACCTATAATACACTACCATTTGGTTGGAAAATCTCACCTTATGTATATCACTCGACGGGCCTTATGGCGTCAAATTTTCTACGTTCCTTAGGTGTTCCGTGTCTCTTGTATATCGATGATAGACATAATGGCCAGCTCCAGGTGTCGCTTGACAAGGGACAATATGACACTTTAGATTCTATTGATGAGCGCAACCTCGCGGCTGCTAAATCAGCAGTGTTTCTCGTAGCATTTCATTTGGTACGCTTAGGGTATTTCCTTGGTTTATCAAAGTCAATTTTAATTCCTCAGAAGATGGTCCCTTATCTCGGTTTCTTGATAGACTCCGGTAGCGAAGTTTTCCGCCTGATCCCAGAGAAGAAGCGCAAGTTTGTAGGGCTCATCCGGGAAACGTTAAGCTCACGTTAGGTATCGGTCAAGACGCTCCAGAGATTGGTGGGTAAATGTGTCTCCTTCTCCCTTGCGGTTCCGGCGGCCCGTCTGTTCACCAGGGAGATGTCAGCGGCAATTTCTATCGGTATGCGCACGTTGAAACCAATTGCGGTCCAGGGTGCTCTGCGCGATGAAATTGCCCATTGGCTTTTTCTAGAAGAGTGGGACGACCCCCTTCCTTGGCGTGAAGAGAGACATCTTCAGATTGAGTTAGCTACGGATGCCTCCCAAACTGGATGGGGAGGGGTCATTTCCACACCTGTGAAGCAGGAAACATCTGATTATTGGTCAAAGGATGAGATGATGTTGGACATTGCGACTAGGGAGGCCATTGCTGTGAATAAGGTCTTACATGCATTTAAGGACCTTGTCAAGGATTGTCGCGTCGATGTAATGATTGACAACCTGGCGGTCATGTATGCATGGAATAATCAAGGAGGTAAAGGTCGTGACTTGAACAATGCTATAAAGGCTTTGTTCTTTACACTATGGATCTGAACATCCTACTGCACATGTTGTACGTTCCGTCTCAAGAAAATCCAGCGGACGCCCCTTCTCGCAGATTGTCATCTTTAGACTATACACTCACATCGGAGATCTGGAATGAAGTACAACTGAGGTTCGGTGGTGGACAGGGCCACACGTGTGATCTGATGGCCCTCGATTCCAACGCCATGCTTGATAGGCTGGGGCGTCCTCTCCCCCATTTCACGCCATTTCCTTCGCCTGGTTCGATAGGTGTGAACTTGTTAGCGCAAGATTTGACTCAGTTTTCGACAGTGATGCAGCGTCCGTATGTTTTTCCGCCAAATGTTTTAGTCGGCCCAGTCTTGCGCTTCCTTCAGTCCTATAGGCAACCATGCACAGTTGTGGTCCTGGATACATACCCGAGAGAGTACTGGTGGCCTCTTTTACAACGGTTTTCTAGAAAAGCGCAGAAGCTGGCAGGTGCAGGTGATTCTCAAGCCTTGTTATCACCCTCTAAGAAAGGTTGGAGTGGAGAAAGCGGGATCCCAGCGGACTTGTGGGCTTTCCAGATAGATTTTCCTTTAGAGTTCTGAGTTTGTCTGTGTCAGTAGCAATCTTTCAGAAACACTAGCAATATATTAAATTGACGTTAAAAAAAAACCTGGAATTTGGGATCACTTAGTCAGAATAAGAAATTTTCTCCCTCCCTTGTATAATCCTGGGGTATGCAAATACGAAATTTGATATTAAAGGAGAATAAAGAGTGTTTTTGATAGACTACAAGCCTCTCGTCCTTTCTCTACTTAGGATCTCCCCATCGTTGCCAAGCTGTTTACACCTTCTGTTAGATGTCCAAAATGCTCACATGCGAATGACCAGGATTTTAGATTCTGCCAACGTTGTGGTTATAAAATTATGAATATATGAAGTTCATACATTTGAACTGCGGAATGAAGAAATAAATGTAAAGAAGATCCTCGCAGTTATTAACGCAACTTATGCAGTTGCGAAAAGAAAGCCTGAAAAAATCAGGCTTGCCGGGACTCGAACCCTGACCTCTGCGATACCGGTGCAGCGCTCTAACCAATTGAGCTAACAAGCCAACTGGGAGCTGGTCATTAAATTGGTTCGTAATATACCCGGGAAAGATGAAAATGAAATTATGAATATATGAAGTTCATACATTTGAACTGCGGAATGAAGAAATAAATGTAAAGAAGATCCTCGCAGTTATTAACGCAACTTATGCAACTTTAGGGATGGGGACGAGAATGTGTTTGGAGTGAGGAGAAATGCGCAAGCGGAAATCTGTCCTGTTCGAGGCATTGAGCGTTATATGGAGGTGACGCGTGATATAAGGGTGGATTTAACGCGCGGTTACTTATTTCGTCCAATCACACCTGATTTGGGCATAAAAGACGCCCCTTTTACTTCCTCTGCAGCTGAATCACGCTTAAAGGGTTACCTTGAGGAGATGAATGCAGATAACGGTGAGACGCTCCATGGTTTCCGCTCCGGCTGTACGATCACTTTAGCTCTTACAGGTGCGGACCTGGCCGAGATCATGGATCATGTTGGCTGGACTAGGCGTCACACAGCCCTATACTACATGCAATTAGCGAAAGTCTTAAATCCGGCTGGAGCCTCTGCTCGGCTAGCCTCAAACATCGGTACGGAACCGTCCTGTTCATGGCAGGATATTAACCAGCTGAAACGGTTTGTGTGTGCATTCCCTGCAGTCGACCGTGGGAAGAGATCTTATGAACAAGAGCAACTGTAAGGTTAGGCGAAGAATCCCTTTGCCAGACTTGGAGAGCTGGGTTTCGGTTTAGTTTTGGGGAATTATGACTTGGTTTGGGGGGGCTGACTTCTTGGAGAATCTAACGATGGTCTCCTTTAATAGGTAGTGGTTAGTATTGGGGAGGAGTCCATCGTTAGCCTGGTCAACGAGAACAAACTGAGTGACACCATAACGAACGGGAGCCAAATTTATCCCCAATCTTATTGCGGTGTGACAATGGATGCAGTGTGGAATAGTTTACTGTTCACACTGCATACATTAAAGCAACGCATATAAGATTAGTGCACATGAATAAATTATCACTTTGGCTCAACTGCCGTACGGTGCGGGGATCGTACAGGTACGGGACGATTGGTGCTTGCGGGGAGGCCCCGGGGATTCAATGCTAGTTTTTTGTCTTCCCCACCCTCCCACCCTCCAGTCTCACACTGTGACCGTTGTCGGATCGCCAAATTTATCCCCAATCTTATTGCGGTGTGACAATGGATGCAGTGCGGAATAGTTTACTGCTCTGCTAACCAACCAGTTTATATCGTTTATCTGTAGTCAATGAGCGCGCGCGAATTCAGTGACCCAAAGTAACATCTCGCGCGTTTGTCGCGCGTGAGGTAAACTCGGTTAAATTAACGTTGGCGCGGGCATTAGTAACATTAGTACTTAGATTTCGCAAAATCGAAAAAAGCCCGACGTTCTCAGTTCGTTCAGTCAAGGAACTGGGCTAGGGTTTGCAGAAGACGGAAACATAGGAAAACTACCGGGTGGAGATCGTGGATTCGCTTTCTTTCAGTTTTTTTTTTATTTTTTTTGCTTGCACACTTTGCAGCGAGGTTTTGTGAACTACTGGGTAGAGATACTCGGTGTGTTTGCGAGCACTTGCAGTGGATTGTTCTAAGCTTAAGTTCGAAATTTAACCATCGACGATTCGATATAATTTTGTGCCCCTTTTGGGTGGTGTTCGGAAACACCGGATTAAGTGGTCACATGTGATTATTAATAGCAGGTAGGAAGTAGTAAAAAATTTTCTCTTGAGTACAACTGAAAACAGACTGAGCTACTACGACCATGTTCTTTATGCATGATAACTTGGATTTCATGGCTGACAACGTGCCTTACACACATGCATCTAAACGTACTATTCTTTTCCGTAAGTATCCTTTCATTAATGTGACATTTTTTCTATTTTCTACTTAACAGTAACGCCAACGTAGAACAAAACATTGACTCTGGTATTTACTAGTAATTCTCATACCATTTGGCATATAATCGCCAACTATCATACATTAAATTTTCACGGCTGTTGTTTTGACAAAATCTTGTTTGGAGGCCTTAGAGCAGGACAAGCCGACTTGTTGAAGTTACTCCCGTCTGCCGTGCTAGGCCATATGTATATTGTGACGATGTATATTTTGGTTAAGTTATATTTTATTTTTAAATTTAGGCGCGAAGCCAATAATAAATACTTGCGACTTGATTTATTTCCCTCACTCTAAGTTTGCGCAGGAAACGCTCCCACCTGTTTCTACCTGCTCTTCTAATTGTTTTTCCGTTTCCGCGAAAACATTCGCGCTAACATTCTCACTATCTTTAATTCCTACCCTTCACTGAGTTTTCACGGTTTCCAAATCTGCCCCTACTTCGATCTAATTAACTATTCTTTCCTTTTACCAGAAAGACGAGCCAACACACCCTAAATTATTACTGAACTTTTGCTGAGTCACATAAAATAATTCTCATTGGCTTACAGGATTCACAATTAGTGTTTCCGTTGTAGCCTAGTTTAGTTTTGATGTAATGGGTTTGGCTCACTTCCTGTAAATTAGCTACTAAAAGGACAAGCACTGTAGAACATAGGACAGAAAAAGAAAGAATTAAAGAATGAATGAATGATCTCTTGAGTTGAGAAGTTGTTGTCAGTGCTGAATAATAGAAGATCCCTAAGTTCTGGAGTGCCTCCCGTACGAGTGGACAAACGTGCTACCCAAGAGCCTTTCCCCGTTCCAGAACAATGTACTAAACATTCTCACCATTCTCTTGCCCTTAAACAAGATGACTGTCTTAAGTGTAACATTCCTGAAGGTGTTTTGTTTACTGACTTAGTTAAGCGGCTTAAACATCATAGGTGTTTTCACGAGAAAGTAAGCTGATATTCCATCTAAGTAATTTTAGGCGTGCGAATAAAAACAAGAATATGGCGGGAAATGTAGGCGAAGCTCGCAAGTACGTCTTTCTTCTTTTCTATCAGTGTGTTTTATCCGCTTGGTTTTCACCTGAAGGAGGAACCGATTTTAGCAAAGGCTGAGATTGCTCGCAATTAGAAGAAGGAGGAGAAGAACAGAAGTGTATTTTTTCAATTACAAAGGAAATGTCGTAAACGGAAAATCGCTTGGGTTCTTGAGCAGCCACAATTCTGGTTCTAACACATGGTTTTAAACAAGTATGAAAGTAAAGGAGAAATGCTTCTGTTGAATGGAGAAGACCTTTTGCCGGTCCGATTTCGCTGATTTCGCTCGTCGAATTATTTCGCAAGAAGCACAAATAAGAACGCATGTTACTTTTCCAATTTGACGGCACTATCAAATGAGTGATCGCAAGTGACTGCAAGTGACTCCTTATTGGTGGAAATTAATTACTGACTCGCTTAAGCTACCTGGTTTGGTGGCTTGAATTTAATGAGAATTCTATTGAAGTACGCCGACTCGCTTAACTTTAAGCGAGTCGGAAAATTAAAGGACCAATATCCGCTTACTGCGCATGTTCCAAACTTTGATTTCCTAACAGGATGTCGCGAATTCAAAAGATGCGAGAAGTGATGTAGAACCATGAGCTATAGGAAACATGAATTTTGAGTTCTCATCGAGGAACGTTGTTTCAAGCAAACAGCGATGAAATATGTCAACTATTCAATAAAACGATCACCTTACGGTCAGTTTTGCTGTCCCTTGTCTTTGATTTCTGCTTTATCTTCTGCAAATATCCCTGCCTCTCCCCAATTCTTCGGTGAGTTCGATATGCTTACTTTTACCGCCCGCCATTTTGAAAAACCACTCATTCCCAGTTCTACGCAGCCAACTAAAAAACCTCTAAAAGCCACCCAAAAGCCACTGGGTAGGAAGCGCTTGGGCCGTTGCTAGGAGATTTGCGGCTTTGGCCAATTGTAGGGCCGAAAAGACAATCGCTATTGTTTTTCAAATTCGCCTTCAGCTGGTAAGAGCAAAAAGCTCTTTCCAGTCCCCCTGACAGAACCTAATTTGAATTGTAACCCTCAATCCGTTGCACGACGACCTTCCATATATGGAAGTCCGTCGTGCAATGTTCTTACGAGCTTGTAACCATAACCTGGAAAGATGGCCTACCCATTGGGCTTTAGGGCGGCTTTAGGAGGTTTTCTAATCGGCTGCGCAGAACTGGGAATGAGTGGTTTTTCAAAATGGCGGGCGCTAAAAGTAAGCATATCTGGATCGAACTCACCGAAGAATCGGGGAGAAACAGCCCGGGATATTTGCAGAAGATAAAGTAGAAATCAAAGACAAGGGACAGCAGAACTGACCGTAAGGTGATAGTTTTATTGAATAGTCTACATATTTCATCGCTGTTTGCTTGAAACAACGTTCGATGAGAACTCAGAATCCATGTTTCCTATAGCTCATGGTAGAACCTTCAAAAATCCGTTTGCATCGTGCTCAGTTTAGTTCAATATTACCCTAAAGCTTCTCCCAGTTATAGATTAATGATACATAGTTTTCGTTACGTTCCAATTTGTGTGAGATCGGGATTTTTTGGCGTTGTTTTCAATGCCGTTGGATGGAGGACCGAGAGGAGGGAAGCGCTATGGCGCCGGTCGAAGGCTTCTTTCTCCAGGCAGCTTCCATAAAAGCTCAGAAAATCGTGAAAGGAATGAGAAGAAATGGAACCAGCAGCATACCAGAATATATATAAAGAAAGCAATCCATGAGACATGGAATCGACTGAAGGGATCAGTGGTGTCTGTATTCGACCGACATAGCCATAAACTGATGGGTTGCAAGGCCTGCACCCTGCACGACTTCTACTTGTACTTGTACGCGACGTCTTATCTTGGTCTTTTGACCCATTTTGCTTCTTGTTTTTTTGAAGCGGGTTTAGAGTGGAGGATTTTTAAATGTTGACTGAACTGAGCCGTTACAACTTAGGCATTGCATTCTCGAGGTCATATCGAGGTCATGACTGGTGGATTCTTGTGGCTTTCGTCGTTTGTTATTCTCCGTTGGTTAGACTTCTGATCGTTTGTTAAGCGACTTAATGTGGTTTTTATGCCGCTCTTGCATAATAGGTACGTTGAATTTGGCTCATTTAGGAAATTTAAGGGTTTTTCCGCCTCTCATGTTAATATTTTCGACAATAAAGGATCTGAAATATTCACTGCCAGCGTGACGAGTTTCCCTGCTGATGTTAGTGTAACGCCGGGCTCGGCTTATGTTTTTCATTCTGTTGCAGGATTTTGTGTTTCGCATCACGCTCTGTTAAATCTTTGTGTATAATCAGGGGCACCCAACGAGAAAATTTTAGCAAAACATTTGAAATAGCATTTCCTGCTTTCTAAGATAGCTTCAGAGGTTATAAAGGCATATTTGTGAAAGCTAATACGGATTGATCTGTTCGGATTTTTTAGCTAAATATTTAGGTCGCAGAAAATTTTAGGAAACAGAATCCTATCCGCGAATTTCAGAGCAGCTGACGGCTCGCCGAAAATGCTAGCTGACCTTATTTTGCACTCTAAACGACATATTTGTCCCTCCAAAAACAATAGGAACTAATAAGTCCTCTTGTTACGAAAGTCCGACGGGATGTTTCGCCAAAGAAATCTCTAGCTTTCACTGCAATTAAATCCGAAAATCTCCGGTGATTTATATTTTGTGTTTCGTATCACGGAGTGTGATCTATAGACCCTTTTCGTCAAGAAATTTAAGTTGTAGCCTCCTTGGAGCTATAAAACGCGAGCAAATATTTAAATGGAGAATGTAAACAGCGGATCACCGCGTGGGCCGCGGGGTAATCTTGTCGCCTCAATGTGACAGTTCTACTGGTTTTTGAAAGATGACAGCTGACGTTCACGCGTGCGCATTATCGGGATAGTGTCCCTTTAATTATTACTGTGGCCACTGCCATCGAACTCCGGTTACCATTGGCAAGACGACAGAGCCTGTTTCCTCACTCTGGAGCCAAAGTAAAGAAACAGCCAGATCTTCTCTGATCACAAGCGTAACTGGTGAATACAAGTTAACATGGTCTTTGGGGGGTTTGAAAGCGACAGTTCAGCTAAGGTGTATGTTAGATGGTCGCCGTTTTGCTTGAGCCAGGTGAACTGAACGTTGCGATTCACGAATCTGAGGTGTTTAGATCCACATGGACGTCCTCTGCGAGAGCAGCTAGCCAGTAAGGGCTAGTGTCCCTCCCTCTGTTGGTTCTGTTGGGTCTGGTAAATTGCAGTTACTCTAACTACTCGGTGGAACCTTGTAACGGAGTTAATTCTTGTTTCAGGAACTCAGCGACTTTTCATTTTAGACATTTTAATTTCGGTGGTTCGAGGCCTGGTCTGTGCCGCACTGTTTTTTCCTTAGATAAGAAACCTTGCTCTCTAAGGCGGAGGTGACAAGAACTTTCCAAGCTACCTACCATGAAACTGATGTACAACCCCACGAGTACAGTCACAAAAAAGGGTTTTGTGTTTGTACCCCTTTTAAGTGGGGGACTCAGTATGAACTAAATTAGTCATTAGTTGTACCGGAGAAACTAATTGATTTCCATTTATTTGACATTCGCTAGAACCATTAGTTCTTCTTTGTCAGTCTACTAAGCCCATTTAGTTGGGCTCTCAAGACGGACTATTGACCACAAAAGCTCTAGAGTACAAGCAGATTCTCATTTCTCTCCGAGATAGTCCAGCGAGCGACACTCATAAACACAAGATCGCTTGCATCCACGAGAATCTCATTTTCCTTCTGACGCGCGACGGCAATATTCTCGCGTGTTTGCGTGTTAAAACAAAATAAGAAAAAACAGGCTCTTTCAGGACCCTTCAGATCTAGATCACGATCTAGGATGAGGTAAATAGAAAACGACTGTTTTTCCTATATGCTTAAGAAAACTAGATCTGACTGAAGTTAATCAACCGCCCATGTTGATAATTAGCGAGGTGATGTTTTGTTTCTGGGACAATTTACAAAATTGTCCAGACTCATTGACTCCAACATGGCCCAGAAGCGTAATTATAAAGTTAACAGTAGACAGAACATGCCATCTTTAGCTATAGATATCCTTACATGATCGTTCAAAATTTACGTTTAACATTGCCATTGTAAACATTTTAATTAAAAGCAGCAAGTTTTGTTAATTAGAACTGTGTGTGGACTGCAACCTTTGAGCTACTAATTGGCTGTCGTTTAAAATTTTCATTTAAAACATGACAAAAAAATGACGTAAAAATGTTTTAAAAACCTCTGAAACTCGCAATTTATTTTTCACCCGTAACGCCCCTAAATCCAGTAACCGATGTATTGAAACTCCGGTTTGCTTGTTATCGGCAGCGTAAAAACTAGTTCGGTAACGAGGCTCGCAACAGTTTTTTTGGCCTTGGAGTGTATCTTTTGAAGTCAAAATTTCGCATAGAAGATAAACTTCGATTTCCTTGATACTACACCACCTTTTCAACAAAGTTTATAATAAAAAAAAATATATGAGAAGGAATTATAAATGCATGAGAGGACACAAGCGCAGCGTGTATGAATATTCATTGCACGTGAATAACCGAGAAATAGCCCAGAAAAAACAAAATAATACTGTTGCTCGATGAAAGTTAATAACGACTGAAACCTCACCGAGATTCAGCCTTCTTATCTAATAAACGAAGTGTTTATTCAGCTGAAAAGAGAAAGTGTTAAGTTTTATCTTTCTTGAAATATTGGAGAAAATTGCACGAATGACCAAAATCAGCCCGTAAAAAATGAATCATGATTTACGTGAAAACGCTCTTACAGATTTTTCCCTAATTTCGTATACAAGTTGTGTAGGTTGAGTAGTTCAAATAGTTCAAGTTTCGTCATAAAGTGTCTGACTAGTTTTCGAGATCTTCGACATTATTTAAAGTGAGGGTTGTCCATTACCGTTGCTATGGTGAGAGCTGTTGCTAGGAAACCAGTGAGAAAATAAACTTTGATCATTTGTTGAAAAGGTGGTGTAGTATCAAGGAAATCGAAGTTTATCTTCTATGCGAAATTTTGACTTCAAAAGATACACTCCAAGGCCAAAAAAACTGTTGCGAGCCTCCTTAAAGTTAGCCTCCCACGCACTCGTTTTTAGGGGAGTCGTATTACCCTCCTCCCGGGTAATACGACTCCCCTAAAAACGACTGCGTGGGGGGCTACCTTAAGGTTTCAATATGACCAGCTGCCAAATGTGTTTTTTCGTTAATATTATGGTTATTGAGCCGTCAACTATTTTTCATAACTCATCGTTATTCAAACACAAAGAGAAACACTTTTTTATCCTGTAAATTGATGCAGAGGGTTTCTTCCCTCGCTAGCTCTCGTTTGAGAAAGCTATTTCCATTAAGGTAAGTTTTGTAGAGAAATACAATCGCAAACAAAAGAGGGATGCCCAAGTCCCGAATAACTTTCTTTATCCTTTTGATGGTCCAGTTCAGTACTATTAGTTCTAGCCGAAATGTATGGTGAGGGCTGTATAGGCCCTGTGGCAGCGTAATAAATTCTGAAGTGAAATGTTTTTTCTTCTCGAATCGAAGGTTACTTGCTAGCCATTTTTGGTGGTTAACTAATGCAGACTAATGTCACGTTTCCTACACTTTGCTTTGAAGCTATTGCAAGTTGTTTAGTTGTCAAATGTTAATTCACTGAAATAGTTTTTGTTTGAAAAGAAAGAGACCTCAAACAACCTGATCGACTAGCGGGGAAAAAATGAAATATTGGGCGTCGTGCCTACTGTCATATTTGTGGTTATTATTGTTTAGTTTCAAGATTAAGGGGCTTAAATATTAGCGAGAAAAGCTGCATGCGTACTGATGGTAAGCCGGAAACTGAACTTTGGCTTAAACGAAAGCTTTCTCTGCAAACATTTTAACAGCCAAATGTTGTTTAAAAAAAATCACTGGTGTAATCATTTACAATGTACCTTCCGTGGAATTACTAAAGGTAAAACAGAAAATTGAATGGAATCCAAAAATCAGTTGAATTTATCATCTTCCTGGTAGCGTAAGACAATGAATATTTGCTACGCACACTTTTTCTGCAAATTATTTTAAAACGTAGACGTGGAAGTCTAAGAAAATACTAACGCTTGACATGCCATTTGGTAAATCAGCTGAATAAATATTAAGGATCCAGGCGAATTACCTGTAAGCTGCAAACATCTCAGCTGGGGCCTTTTTGAGGAGAAACTCAAAACGACAATTCGAGTGATGTCTCGTTAAGTTCAGACGATATTCAAATGGCACAAAAACGTTTCTAAATTTTTACAAAAAAGCTGCAATCAATTCTCTACAATACAGGCAGTATTGCAAAGCAGGCGTATTTTGCTGGGAGAGCGATGAATAATCCGATATGCCGCCATCTTGGATAATGAAGCTGAGAGAGGGTTGGGGCGAGGCAAAAAATGATTCCAAGGGAGAGGACGATTGGATTAAAATTTATAATTCGTATTTTTTAATGGGCAGCAAAATTTGAATACAGGGAAAATCTCCTCTTTGCACTGCATTGCATTTATTCGTCACTGATATTTTGTTATCAAAAGTGTATTTCAGTAATCCCATTTCTAGAATTTTACCAGCATTTTTATTTTAATTTCGTGGATTCCGGATTCGGGATTCTGTTACTGAGGCGACTAAGGACAAAGATTTTACAGAGTAGAGTGCACACAACATTTGCGATATTCATTATCCCTTTAAAGAACTGAGTTATTCATTATTCCTAATGTTCAAACTCTGAATATTCCTTGTTCATTTACTGATTCAACTCGTTATTCATTATTCATTATTCCTCTTCCACCCCCGAACCTCTTAGCAATGGACTGAGTACTAATCTCAACTTGGCCTGCTTCTGCAGAAACAATCTAAAACCTAAATTATACTACAGAAAAATAAATACCACAAAAAAGTGTTTTTAAGTAAATCAAGAAAAAGGAAACCTTCAAAATCAATAAATACGATCACAAAATCTCTTAACAGTGGGAGCAGCTGTAGTGTCAACTATTACTAGTTTAATGAGTGGAAAACCACTCAGTGTTATGAAGGGGAAGGCTCCTTTTGTTGTTTAAATCCCCGAGATGCACGGAGCGACGTGGGGGTATAAGTGAAGAGTAAGCTGACATCCACGAATGACAAATCAGAGGCTTTACTGGGTTCACTTCCGTCTTTAGAATTGAACTTCCTGATTCTTAAGACTTCCTTTCACCAAAACATAAAACGGAGTTGAGCAGGGTCGTATATGTTTTATCTCATGAACGGTTCTCTGAGTCTCAACGTTTCATGCTTGCAGTATTACCTCTGGTCGGTTTTCTTTGTATCAGCAAGGTAAAGTTGGGAGGGTGGGGGGGGGGGGTGGCATAAACTGATCCCATTGCCACCAACCCACGCATATTTCTTTACCCCTGGATGACGCCTGGATGCTTAATCGAGCTCAATAATACTGGTTATACATTGCCACAAAAGCTGCAATCTAACTAATCACCGTGCCCCAAGGTCAGGGCCCTCGAGCACTAAACTTGAGGTCCTTAAAAACAAAACGGCCGCTCGGTATCATCTGCGACTTGTAACAAGTTCTTTTCGTTTGCAGGTTTGGTGAATTACCCACGGCACACAAACTAGAACAGTTGCAAACAGCTGCAGGTTTAGCTGACATAATTTACTTCTGAAATATTCCCCGACAGGGTTTGTTATGGGAGTTTGTATACTTGGTAAAGTGGTACACAGCCAAGACAAAAATAAATTGAGGCCCTAAAGTAGCGAATACCGACGGAAAGTCTCAATTTGGAACTGAGAGCTGGAACAAGAACCGCTGGCCTTTTGCTAAAAAAAAATGTTGAACAACACCATGTCGAACATCACCGACGTCACACTGCCTAGTGCAACGGAAAGAAATGTTCAACTTGGCTTCTACATCTTTACTCTTGTCATCGGCTTTTGCGGTAACAGTCTGGTTATTGCCGTGATTGCAGGCAAGAGACACAAAAAATCAGTTTACGATCTTTTTATCTTGAGTCTTGGAATCTCTGATTTCAGCTTTGTCGTACTTTTCATGCCGATAGTCATCTACGAGCACCTGAAAGGGGTTCACAGAACCTTGTATTTTTGTCGAGTGGTTCCACTTCTGGTATCAACCTTCTATTTCTCAAGCATGTTCTCAATCACTTCTATGGCTATTGTTCGCTGCAAGTACATTACAAACCCTTTCAAATCCAAGATGAAGAAGTGCAGTGCTCACATTTGGATCGCCTTCATCTGGATTTCCTCCTTGATAATAATGTTACCGCTATCAATCGTTGCAAAAGTTGACGGCGGAGTCTGCTACGAGAACTGGCCTTCCCTGAATCACCGCAAAGCGTACACACTCGCTCTCTCTATACTGCAGTTTTTGTTGCCGTTGTTTATCATCTCTGTGACATATATTAGAGTTGGGAGCTACCTATGGCGCTCTACAGCCCTTCAGAACTCTTTATCCGAAGTAAAGAAGAAAAAGGAACAGAAGAGACGGAAAGAGAACATGCAAGCCATCAAGACGCTCGCCATGATTGTGATCCTGTTCACTATTTGTTTGCTTCCTGGTCAAATCGCTTGGCTTTTACTTGACTTTGGAGGCAAACAGGGGTTAGAAGTCGCAAAACTGTTCTTTAAATTCTCAGATATTCTCGATTGCCTTCACGCGTGTGTAAATCCGATCGTTCAAGGGCTCTTGAGGGAGATCCGCAAGGAATACAAGAGATATCTCTTGCATTACTTTACATGCATGCGGCACGAAGTGGCTAGGGCAAATTAAAGTGAATACGGTAACTGAGAGTCGCATTGTAGCGAACAGGTTAGATATATAGACCGGTTTTAAATTGACAGTCGAATTGAGTTATGTGCGTTTGCTTTGCAGTAATGCTTTACTACGCTATGTGATTGGTTAAAGCGTGATTTCGTACGACTTTTTCAGCCAATCAGAAGTAAACAAAAGCCCGTTCTAATTTGCTTTGCTTTTCCCGCCCTTGGCGCTAATTACGTGTATTTACTTCCAGGTATGATTGGGTCATTACTTTGTTTGCCTCTGTTGTTAGAAATCACTGAGACAAATTTGGGAAACTGTAATCCAGTTGTGTTTTCTTGTTGAAACTAAAAATGTGCCACTATTTTAATGAAACCGTGTTTATTTAGTAAGCAGCAGTAAGACTTTACTCCATCCAATTATCCTTTTATGTAATAATTTCCAATTTAGTAAGAATAAATAGGGTAAATGTTCTATGATCCCAAGGTTTGATGTATTTAAGGAATAACCTGAGATACAGAACTAAGAAATATAATGATACAGCTTAAACAAACAATAATGCCCAAAGAGTTTCTATTAGCAGTCTTTCTTTGCACTCAGGGACAGTCGAGGGAAACGAACAAGCGAGCGAGCGCGAAGATCGCCTGCTGCGTTGAACGTGACGCGCGTGTCGAGCCGGCTTATTAGTACTAGCGGCTCAACACGCGTGTCACGTTTTAACGCGGCAGATGACTTCGCGCTCTCTCGCTTGTTCGTTTTCCTCGACTATCCCTGAGCGGAAAGAGACACTGCTCGTAGTCTACCCAAAGAGAAGATTTCAGACTAGATGGCAATTATATATCAACAGTTTTAAAAAAGTAGCTTCAAGGTGGGGAACACGTTAAGATTGCCTACTGTGATTCACTGCATTAATTAACAATCATTACACTAGTGTACGTTGGATGTGAGGCTATAAATAAAGTGGTGCTTTAGAAAGAGGCAAAAGCTTTCGAACGGGGTGGCACTAAACAGCAGGGTGAGGGCCTCTCCATATGAGCTCGGTAACCGGGCTGGCTCGGTTAGCGGGACGAATTTTGTCTTTCTTTCACATGGGAGATTTCAACCCGGTTACCGAGAAGAAAACAACTTGCGAAAGGTGGACTGCACATCCCAAAGACCCTGGACGCAAAGTTAGTATTTCGCGCCCATCTTAATCGAACCTTTACTGCTGCAGCTAAATGGCATACTTCTGATGTGGAAAATAAAGCAAACAAGGCAGAATGATGCCAATCGAACCTCCCTGTTGCGGAAGCGAAGCTATTTTCTCCAAAATGTGACGTGAAGGTTATGGAGGAAGCAGAGATATTTAATTGAACCAAAGTAGCTTAACACTTTCTCTTTTCAGTTGAAGGACCTTTTATGATATCAAATCACTATTAATGGACATTGAGCTTCCTTGGTGGCTGCGATTTTAAGATATTTATATTTAAAAACTGCTAAAATGCAGCGCAAATCAGCCAAAAAGTCCGTAATTTGCATCAATAGAAATATTTGTAAACTGCCCTTACAGATTTTTCTCTTAAATTGATTGACGTTAGAATAATAATTCTTTTTGATTTTCCAGCAAGTTTTAGGCTGAATAAACATTAATAAAAAAAAAAACATAGGAGAAGTAATTATAAATGCACGAGAGGACACAAGCGCAGCGTATATAAATATTCATTGCACGTGAATAACCGAGAAATAGACCAGAAAAAACAAAATAATACTGTTGCTCGATGAAAGTTAATAACGACTGAAACCTGACCGAGATTCAGCCTTCTTATCTAATGAACGAAGTGTTTATTCAGCCTAAAACTTGCTGGAACATCAAAAAGAATTATTTTTCTAACGTCAATCAATGTAAGAGAAAAATCTGTAAGGGCAGTTTACAAATATTTCTATTTATGCAAATTACGGACTTTTTGGCTGATTTGCGCTGCATTTTAGCAGTTTTTAAATATAAATATCTTAAAATCGCAGCCACCTAGGAAGCTCAATGTACATTAAGAATGCTTTGATATCATAAAAGATCCTTCAGCTGAAAAGAGAAAGTGTTAAGTTTTATCTTTCTTGAAATATTGGAGAAAATTGCACGAATGACAGAAATCAGCCCGTAAAAAATGGCTCATGATTTACGTGAAAACGCTCTTACAGATTTTTCCCTAATTTCGTATACAAGTTGTGTAGGTTGAGCAGTTCAAATAGTTCAAGTTTCGTCATAAAGTGTCTGACTAGTTTTCGAGATCTTCGACATTATTTAAAATGAGGGTTGTCCATTACCGTTGCTATGGTGACAGCTGTTGCTAGGAAACCAGTGAGAAAATAAACTTTCATCATTTGTTGAAAAGGTGGTGTAGTATCAAGGAAATCGAAGTTCATCTTCTATGCGAAATTTTGACTTCAAAAGATACACTCCAAGGCCAAAAAAACTGTTGCAAGCCTCCTTAAGGTTAGCCTCCCACGCAGTCGTTTTTAGGGGAGTCGTATTTACCCTCCTGCCAAATGTGTTTTTTCGTTACTATTATGGTTATTGAGCCGTCAACTATTTTTCATAACTCATCGTTATTCAAACACGAAGAAAAACACTCTTTTATCCTGTAAATTGATACAGATGGTTTCTTCCCTCGTTAGCTCTCGTTTGATCAGGAGCCACTACAAAGCTATTTCCATTAAGGTAAGTTTTGTAGAGAAATACAATCGCAAACAAAAGAGGGATGCCCAAGTCCCGAATAACTTTCTTTATCCTTTTGATGGTCCAGTTCAGTACTATTAGTTCTAGCCGAAATGTATGGTGAGGGCTGTATAGGCCCTGTGGCAGCGTAATAAATTCTGAAGTGAATTGTTTTTTCTTCTCGAATCGAAGGTTACTTGCTAGCCTTTTTTGGTGTTTAACTAATGCAGTCTAATGTCACGTTTCCTACACTTTGCTTTGAAGCTATTGCAAGTTGTTTAGTTGTCAAATGTTTAGTTCAGTTAAACAGTTTTTGTTTGAAAAGAAAGAGACCTCAAACAACCTGATCGACTAGCGGGGAAAAAATGAAATATTGGGCGTCGTGCCTAATGTCATATTTGTGGTTATTATTGTTTAGTTTCAAGATTTAGGGGGCTTAAATATTAGCGAGAAAAGCTGCATGCGTACTGATGGTAAGCCGGAAACTGAACTTTGGCTTAAACGAAAGCTTTCTATGCAAACATTTTAACAGCCAAATGTTGTTTTAAAAAAAAATCACTGGTGTAATCATTTACAATGTACCTTCCGTGGAATTACTAAAGGTAAAACAGAAAATTGAATGGAATCCAAAAATCAGTTGAATTTATCATCTTCCTGGTAGCATAAGACAATAAAAATTTGGTACGCACACTTTTTCTTTCAAATTGTTTTAAAACGTAGACGTGAAAGTCTAAGAAAAGACTAACGCTTGACATGCCATTTGGTAAATCAGCTGAATAAATATTAAGGATCCAGGCGAATTAGCTGTAAGCTGCAAACATCTCAGCTGGGGCCTTTTTGAGGAGAAACTCAAAACGGCAATTCGAGTGATGTCTCGTTAAGTTCAGACGATATTCAAACGGCACAAAAACGTTTCTAAATTTTTACAAAAAAGCTGCAATCAATTCTCTACGATACAGGCAGTATTGCAAAGCAGGCGTATTTTGCTGGGCGAGCGATGAATAATCCGATATGCCGCCATCTTGAATAATGAAGCTGACAGAGGGTTGGGGCGAGGTAAAAAATGACTCCAAGGGAGAGGTCGAGGGGATTTTAAAAAATTTATAATTCGTATTTTTTTATGGGTAGTAAAATTTGAATACAGGGAAATTCTCCTCTTTACACTGCATTGCAATCATTCGTCACTGATATTTTGTTATCAAAAGTGTATTTCAGTAATCCCATTTCTAGAATTTTACCAGCATTTTTATTTTTAATTTCGCGGATTCCGGATTCGGGATTCTGTTATATGGGGCGACTAAGGACAAAGATTTTACAGAGTAGAGTGCACACAACATGTGCGATATTCATTATCCCTTAAAGAACTGAGTTATTCATTATTCCTAACGTTCAAACTCTGAATATTCCTTGTTCATTTACTGATTCAACTCGTTATTCATTATTCATTATTCCCCTTCCACCCCCGAACCTCTTAGCAATGGACTGAGTACTAATCTCAGCTTGGCCTGCTTCTGCAGAAACAATCTAAAACCTAAATTATACTACAGAAAAATAAATACCACAAAAAAGTGTTTTTAAGTAAATCAAGAAAAAGGAAACCTTCAAAATCAATAAATACGATCACAAAATCTCTTAACAGTGGGGGCAGCTGTAGCGTCAACTATTACTAGTTTAATGAGTGGAAAACCAATCAGTGTTATGAAGGGCAAGGCGCCTTCTGTTGTTTAAATCCCCGAGATGCACAGAGCCACGTGGGAGGCTTAAGTGAAGAGTCAGCTGACATCCAAGCATAACCAATCAGAGGCTTTAGTTATGTTCACTGCCATCTTTAGAATTAAACTTCCTGATTCTTAAGTCTTCCTTTCACCAAAACATAAAACGGGGTTGAGCAAGGTCGTATATGTTCTATCTCATGAATGGTGAATGCTTGCAGTATTACCTCCTGTCAGTTGTCTTTATATCAGCAAGGTACAGTTGAGGGGGCTGTCATAAACTTCTCCCATTGCCACCAATCCAAGCGTATTTCCTTACCCCTGGATGACGTCACAGGAAGCCACTGATAACATGTTGAATTTTTGCTTAATCGAGCTGAATACTACTGAAAAGGCTGCAATTTGAGTATTCTCCGTGCCCCACGGTCAGGGCTTCGAGCACTAAACTTGAGGTCCTTAAAAACCAAACGGCCGCTCGGTATCATCTCCGACTTGTACTAAAAAGTTCTTTTCGTTTGCAGGTTTGGCGAATTACCCACGGCACACAAACTAGAACAGTTGCAAACAGCTGCAGGATAAGCTGACATAATTTACTTCTAAAATATTCCCCGACAGGGTTTGTTTATGGGAGTTTGTATACTTGGTAGAGTGGTACACAGCCAAGAAAAAAGTAAATTGAGGCCCTAAAGTAGCGAATACCGGCGGAAAGTCTCAGTTCAATTGCAATTTGGAACTAAGAACTGGAACAAGAACCGCTGGCCATTTGCTAAGGGAAAAAAATGTTGAACAACACCATGTCGAACAACACGGACGTCGCACTACCGAGTACAACGGAAAGAAATGTTAAATTTGGCTTCTACATCTTTACTCTTGTTATCGGCTTTTGCGGTAATAGTCTGGTTATTGCCGTGATGGCGGGCAAGAGACACAAAAAATCGGCTTACGATCTTTTTATCTTGAATCTTGGAATCTCTGATTTCAGCTATGTCGTATTTCCCAGGCCGATATTCATCTACGAGCACATGAAGGGGATTCATAAAACCTTGTATTACTGTCGACTAATTCAACCTCTGCTGACAATCTTCTATTTCGTAAGCATCTTCACAATCACTTCTATGGCTGTTGTTCGCTGCAAGTACATCACAAACCCTTTCAAGATCCGGATGAGGAAGCGCAGTGCTCACATTTGGATCGCCATTATCTGGATTTCCTCCTTCATAATAATGCTACCGCTATCAATCGTTGCAAAAGTTGAAGACGGAGTCTGCTACGAGAGCTGGCCTTCCTTGAATCACCGTAAAGCCTACACACTCGCTCTCTCTATACTGCAGTTTTTGTTGCCGTTGTTTATCATCTCTGTGGCATATATTAGAGTTGGGATCTACCTATGGCGCTCTACAGCCCTTCAGAGCTCTTTATCGGAAGTGAAGAAGAAAAAGGAACAGAAGAGAAGGAAAGAGAACATGCAAGCCATCAAGACGCTCGCATTGATTGTGATCTTGTTCACTATTTGTTTGCTTCCTGGTCAAATCGCTTGGCTTTTTCTAGACTTTGGAGGCAAACAGGGGTTGGAAGTCGCAAAAGTGATCTTTAAATTCTCAGATATTCTCGATTGCCTTCACGCGTGTGTAAATCCGATCGTTCAAGGGCTCTTGAGTGAGTTCCGCAAGGAATACAAGAGATATCTCTTGCATTGCTTTACATGCTGCACGAAGTAGCTAGGACAAAGTGAATACGGTACCTGAGAGTCGCATAGCAGAGAACAGGGTGGATATATAGACCGGTTTTCAATTGACAGTCGAATTGAGTTATGTGCGTTTGCTTTGCGGTGTTGCTTCACTACGCTGTGTGATTGGTTAAAGAATTTCATGCGACTCAGTTCTCAGCCAATCAGAAGTAAAGAAAAGCCCGTCATAATTTGCTTGCAAGCGTTTTTCCTAAATTGCCATTAAAGAAGTGCTGTTGTCAGATATCTGAAAGAATAATCATCGTAACTCACACTGAAATTACAAAAGGCTTAAACTTTCCCTCCCCTGAGGCACACCTGTTGTTGAGATGAACCCAAAGCACTGCTAATAGCACGGGAAACCGTCTCCACGAGAGTCCTCGATAGATTGTCTCGATCTCGATTCACCGTTTTGCTTCGTTTCTTCTTAGGACTTAGTATACAGGCCTTCCCGCCTTTTTCCCCCGCGCCCGGCGCGTTCGCGTCGGCAAACGGCACGAAAATGGTTTTATTAAATAGACCCCGATGAAATACAAGGATTTTTCCACTGACGAAAATTTCGTATCCAGTGAAGATAGGACTTTTATCTTTCACACGTGAAGGTATCACGGTTGTCTTGGCTACTTCAGTCTCAGCCAATAGGAAAAGAGCATCACAGCATCATTTTTATGAAATTTATATGCCTTATTGCTATAATGTTCAGAATACATATACACGCTACTTATTTTCTCTAGTTTTCGGCCATAAGTCGAATGTGCGTAAGATCTATATTTTATAAGATGAATTCAGCAATTAAAAGATTAGTCCAAGAAATCGTTATGCTGGTATTTCATCGTATCTCCGCATGACCATGTAATATCTTCTAAATATCTTCGAAAACTGGTTATTTCAAATAACCATTTTACGGCAAATGGCAAGAAAATGGTTATATCAAGTGACCACATTTTCGAAAACTGGTTATTTCAAATAAACCATTTTACGGCAAATGGCAAGAAGATTATGGCGGTATGGCGGTATGGCGGTATGGCGGGCCATAGCTGTCAAAAGTAGATATCATGATATCATGAATGATATCATGATATCTGCCATAGTATAGCGGGCCATCGCTGTCAAAAGTAGATATCATGACGTTAGGATATCACTGCGATAAGATCTCGATTAATTCGTAAACCATTTAGCAAATGTATTGTCATAGTTAACCATTTTACAAATGCTTTGTTATCAGTGTTTTATTAATGTCTGACTTTACAGCCTGTTCATGAAATAAATCTACCCACAACCAACAGTACGGCTTTCCTTAATCGTGTTACTTTAACAGGTTTACAGTGTTGATTTTTTGTTCGTGTAGTTCTGGAGCTTCCCCTCGTAGTTCCATGGAAGAGCTCAGCCCAGTAGTTAAAAAAAGACTTAACTCGAGAAAATACCATGATACGCGGGAAAATTAGTAAGAATAATGTTGAAAAATACCATGACGAGTCGGTGTATTTTGTGGGAGTGAGTACAATTGCTACAAATAGGACTGACAGACGTCTTTTTTCGCTTTGATCTGAAATGTTGACGAGAGTTGAAGATCAGAACGACACATGCCATCGGAGAAAAAAAGACCAAAGCTTAACCCTTCCCCCTCCACTCCTTTAACCTACCCTTCCCAAGGTAAAAGTAGTTCCAAGTATCGTATCACCACAGCCAACTGACAATATAGTGGCTGGTCTTGAGAGAACATACCTTCCTTTCAAAGCTTAGGTTTCCCTCAGATCATTAGATCCCATATTTTCGGGTGGTCATTACTTTTGGGGGGGGTTTCATCCCAAGGTCTCTCCACATGCATTAACGTTACTTTAGGGTAGGTGTTTCTCTCTAGGGGAGGGGTCGCGTTATTTCCGGAATTCTACGGCAAATAAAAGAAGGAAATTTATGGTTTGGTATAGATTATTTGCCGCGGATAGCCGTCGGATATAATTTGTCAGCAGACTAGCTACACAGCCGTTACACGGCGTGGGACAACTAGGGGTAACGAGCGTTAAGCTTAAGTTGCACCACCTATTGCGTGGCTGGCCTATTTTAAAAGTTTGCGAAAAAAAATTCTTCAGTCTACAGAAACAGCTTTTCAAAAACGTGCTATCCTTAACTTTAGACTTTCCGGTTTCCCCCCTTGCTACTGATAAAACAGCTACCAAGAATCAGGCAAAAACCCAGCTAAAGCACGTGCTCAATGGAGACCGGGAATCTGGTTTCATGAGTACAACCACACACTTAGCAAAGCTAGCCCATACAGTGTTGTTCTTTCCAGAGCACAAGTGCCCATGCCAAGAAAAGGATTAACGTATGTACAGGCCTCAAGGTCATCTTGAAGCACGCCCGGCACGCGGACAAAGTCACGGTTCGCAGAAGTAAAAATGACACACGTTTTTTTCCCATGGATTACTGTGTGGTAATTTCAAAAGTCAGACATTAAAAATAACACTGATAACAAGGCATTTGCGAAATGGTTAACTAGGACAATACATTTGCTAAATGGTTTACGAATTGAACGAGATCTTATCGTAGTGATATCCTAACGTCATGATATCACGATATCATGATATTAGGCAGATATCATGATATCTACTTTTGACAGGCGGGCCATCGCTTATGACGGGCCATCGCTGTCAAAAGTAGATATCATGAATGATATCATCTGATATTATCTGCCTAATATCACGCAATAGGTGGTGTGACTTAAGCTTAACGCTCGTTACCCCTAGTTGTCCCACGCCGTGTAACGGCTGTGTAGCTAGTCTGCTGACAAATTATATCCGACGGCTATCTACGGCAAGTAATCTATACCAAACCATAACTTTCCTTCTTTTATTTGCCGTAGAATTCCGAAAATAACGCGACCCCTCCCCTAGAGAGAAACGCCTACCCTAAAGTAACGTTAATGCATGTGTAGAGACCTTGGGATGAAACCCTCCCAAAAGTAATGGCCACCCGAAAATATGAGATCTAATGATCTGAGGGAAACCTAAGCTTTGAAGGGAAGGTATGTTCTCTCAAGACCAGCCACTATATTGTCAGTTGACTGTGGTGATACGATACTTGGAACTACTTTTACCTTGGGAGGGGTAGGTTAAAGGAGTGGAGGGGGAAGGGTTTGCATGCGAGTTACGCTTTGGTTTTTTTTTCTCCGATGGAGTGTGTCGTTCTGATCTTCAACTCTAGTCAATATTTCAGATCAAAGCGAAAAAAACGTATGTCCTATTTGTAGCAATTGTACTCACTCCCACAAAATACACCGACTCGTCATGGTATTTTTCAACATTATTCTTACTAATTTTGCCGCGTATCATGGTATTTTCTCGAGTTAAGTCTTTTTTAACTACTGGGCTGAGCTCTTCCATGGAACTGACGAAGGGAAGCTCCAGAACTACACTAAAAAGAATCAACGCTGTAAACACTGTTAAAGTAACACGATTAAGGAAAGCCGTACTGTTGGTTGTGGGTAGTTTTATTTCATGAACAGGCTGTAAAGTCAGACATTAATAAAACACTGATAACAAGGCATTTGCGAAATGGTTAACTGTGACAATACATTTGCTAAATGGTTTACGAATTAAACGTGATCTTATCGTAGTGATATCCTAACATCATGATATCATGATATCATGATATCACGATATCACGATATTAGGCAGATATCATGATATCATTCATGATATCATGATATCTACTTTTGACAGCGATGGCCCGCCATAGGTCATCGCTGTCAAAAGTAGATATCATGATATCTGCCTAATATCATGATATCGTGATATCCTGATATCATGACGTTAGGATATCACTACGGTAAGATCTTGTTCAATTCGCCATACCAGACGTCATGATATCACGATATCGTGATATTAGGCAGATATCATGGTATCATTCATGATATCATGATATCTACTTTTGACAGCGATGGCCCGCCATAGAAGATGGTTATATCAAATAAAAAACTGGTTATTTCAAATAACCATTTTACGGCAAATGGCAAGAAAATGGTTATATCAAATAACCACTCTTCGGCAAAGGGAAAGAAATTGGTTACATGAAATAACCACTCTAAGCAAATGACCAGAAATTGGTTATTTCAAATAACCACTTTCAAACCGTGCCCATAATTGAAAAAAGGTACACAATTTATGTTAAATAACAAATTTACAAACGGCGCCCTATGCTAAGTGTTTGCCCTAGCGAAATTATTTCTATACATTTTTCTGGATCTCCAAAGTACTCCAGTGTTTGTGTTGTCAAATTAATTTTGCATTCAGTATTGCCTAGAGACCAACATAGAACATAGACGCAGGCCGACAACCTAGTTTAGTTCGTTTTGTCAAGCATATGCAGCTAAATACTGTTCAGTTTCCATGGCAATTGAAAATATTGATAGAAAATTGTAATGTCAGATATTTATACACCACAAAAACTCTATAGAATTGCCCGCTTTGGTCAAGTGATGTAGATGCATTTTTAAATTTCACTAAATCAAGCAGCGTTTTGTTCTCACGCTTTCTGAAACAGCGAATTCGAACTCAAACACAATCAAACAGAAACTCCACGGATCTGGAGCTTAGCTTCCTTTACTTGCGTAAGGTCGATCAAACGTCTCACTTGAAGCAGACAACAAAAGTCCTGTCATTTTCTCTAAGGCTCCTTCTTCCCGGCATATTTTCCTCACCACTCTGGTAGACGTGTTCATTGAGGCGTTCAGTGGAATTTATTTGCAAAATTTTATGGTCCTGCATTTCCTTTCAAGAGGCGTTTATTACTTTTGGAACTCATACTGAAAATCGCTTCAATACTTCGTCTATTTCGAAAACGTCATGTCTGTAGCAACTTACTGTTGCTTTGTACGTGCTGTTAACTTTTGTAACTCGCTTGTACTATACGTTTAATATATAATTATCATAACACATTTCTTTTATTTTGTTATTTTAATCTTCATGTAACTTATATTAATTTGTGTGTATCACGAAATAAAGATAATTGAAAGTAATATGCAAAGGTCATGTGTCTTGTTACTTGTACAGTTCTTTGCGCCTTGCGTGGCTAGCTAGCCGCAACATGATAATCAATTCCAAAGACAACACACCTGATAACAAACTATTATGGGCTTCCCTGAAGCTACATAAAAATAATTCCCAGTTAGACTTCTTTTATCAACAGTTGAGCGCTTCTGCGCACACTCCGTATCCTGATACTTCCTTCACCCCAGTTCAGTTACTTGCTAGCTCCTGTTCGCTTCTGACCAATCAGAAATGATATTCTTCATGCATCTCAGGAGAGGTTGCTCTAGCTGAATAGTTAACGTACGGTTGCTATGGTTCTGGTTTTTTGGTTCTGTAGTTGAACGTTTTGGTGTAACCAACCAATCACAGAGAAAGGTACTCGTTGTTCGCTTCAGCGTGCGTCAATTTTACATGCTTGGCACCAGTCAACCTCGTCCGCGGATCTTCTTGGCTTTCAATATGGTGGCCCTGGGGACGAGGTTGGGCACCAGTTGCAAATTTTATTGTAAGTGTCAATAATTATCGTGTATCGATTTTATCAGTGATTGCAAAATATGGAGCGCAAGTTTTCTCCTTAAACCTAGCACTGCACGCTCATTTTTCTCGCGCTATTCTCTTCCCCGCAAACGAGCCTGCTCAAAGGCTACATTATCAGAGACAATCTTTTCAATATTATGAGAAAATTCTTCTTTTCATAAATATAAAAGACTTCCACGGCCGGTAAAATCGAACAAAAAAAGATGGGTTGTCTTTCCATGCGTTTTCCTCTAACAAGGCAATGCAAACGCATAAAATAATCAGCGTAGCTCCACAGTTAAGTTTAAATACTTTAATTACAGTCATACAATTTCGCGGATTTCTATGGTTTATTTAAACTAAGACTAACACGGCAATGAGAGCCGATGCTAATATCAGCAGTGTGGAATACCAAAGCATGCTTGTAAAGCTTAGACTGCACCTAATTCCAACTCTTTTGAGCGGAACGTAACAGCTCTTCAACAGCTCTCCAAGAATTGCCTTCCGCTTTTACATTTCCTAGTATAGCAGATGAAATACTTTCCACATACCTCTAAGGTCACGCCCATCAAGTATCTACGCGTTTTTGGCAGGTACGTCGTTGAGGTACTGACTATTACACTGCACAAGAAAGTACAATCTTTTAAAGCTGTGGGTGATAACCTAATGTGTTTCTTCAAAAGAACACTATTGTTCAGAACTTTCACGTTGCAGTTTATGACGAAATGAAATATGCTTCATTTCAGTCAGCATTCTCGGAATGTCTTTTTCGTTACTCTTTGTCCCTTTCTTTCAATTTCAATCTCAAATCCGCCACATCTTTCTTGTGAAGTTCTGTCATCCTTTGTTGATGTTCTTTCGCTTTCTTTTTTAAAATTTCATTTTCAAGGGCAAAAATCCACTTGCTTTGTTCTTTGGTGACATATCTGTGTTTTAGAATCACAAGAAAGACCCCTCCACTTGTGCGCCTGTGGAATAAAAGGCAAAGACCGGTTACTTCACCCACAACAGATTTGCAAATATTGTTTGTAAATATAGATTTGTAAATATTGGACACAGGAGAGTTCTGCTTTTCTGAGTGCTACATTGTGTTATTTCATGCCAATTCTAATCTACGCAGATATACAGTGTCAACCTGATGCACAGATCTGCAAACATATGCAAACGTAAATGTTAAAATAAAATACTTGAATTATGTTAATGTAAGACTAGCCCCCAAGTCGAGCTCAGAAAAATGCCTTAAAATATAGTGAGAAATATAGGCTATAAATACCTTCGATCCCCTTCCTTTGTCCACATGCCTCCATGTCTTTCAACTTCTTGCGTATCCTTGAAGAGCTTAATTGCCTTTTCACAACCGATACAAGTCACAACCCGTTCAATGAGCATTGTCTTTGACTATTATGGAAAGAAAAAATAATTTAGGCAGTTAAGTAATTAACACACCTTCTTTAATCCCAACTGTTTAGTTTTCTTCTGTATATTGGGTCCCATGGACAATAACCTGGCCACATTTACATTTACATGGCTTACACTGTAAGTCGGCAAAATCTGTAGAGATATCACGCCAACTATAAAATATAGTAACGTACTAGTAAAATCAATTACAACAATTCAAAAAAAAAAATGACAAGATGAGGCTGGTGGGACTTAAATGACTCGATAGATTTGGCAAAAACAGTTTCTACAGAAAGATTGTTCCTTCACAAATTATTTGCCCTAGGGGAACACTCTCCTTTTAAGAAATGTCTGGTTAACAGCAAAATAACTGTGCAAAATAACCCTGTGATGGACCAGTATCCCATCCGTGGGGGGGGGGGGGGGGGGGGAAGTAGCAATAGTCTCAGTTGCTTTATGCTACAGAGACCAGGTTAAGCCCCGGCCGTATTGGCCTCCTTGGCTTTGTGTGCAACTTTTTACCATACCAATGGCATGTTCATGGTAACAGGGTTCTTAGCAAAGACAATGACATCTTGAGCATTTTTACAGGCCAAAAATAAGTGGCAGTGATAGTGAGGTTGTAAGGTGAAGTTAATAACTGTTTCATAGTGATTAGTTTGAGCAAGGGAGACAATTGTAAAGTTATCTTACTTCATTCAATTTGTCTGCTATTTCTCTAGCAACAGCTTTTTCAGAATCGTCTGCAGTGACCTTAAGAGGCATAAACAGCTTCTTATTCCCAGATTCTCCATTATTATAATTGAATCTACTGTTTCTATGTTGCAGCTCACTGTTGTCATGACGACGGAGTGACCTCTTACGTTTCTTTCTGCCACCTCTTGTTTTCTTTCTCTCTTCATCTGCAACATTTACAAATAAAACAGAAACTTAACTCTCTTATTTGTCTTCAAAGGACAATTAACTCAAGGCATATATTTTTTGGTATCACTTTTAAAAGCCTAAAAACACACTTGCATTAATGAAAGCCTAAAAATGACGACCAAGTTTTGTTACAAATGGCTTCAAGTGGACGGAAAACTAATGTTTGTGGCTTTATGGGGCGTCATACTGGACATTATTACAAATGTTTTTAATATATGCTCAACTTCAAATTTACCTGCTAAACTTTACATTGAGTATTCTCATTGCTACTTTTTCTTGCCAAATTCCAACTAGATATGCTATGTTTACAAAAAAGTTTATTGTGTTCTCATACAGTATGGTCAACTTTACATACCGTATGGTATGATGCACCGTGCACCGGTTTTTTCCAAAATAGCCCCCAGGCCCCTCTTGGCCATTTTTTGCAGAAGCAAAAAAGGGCGGCTCTATGCGGTATAGCAGGCTCTGAGAATAGACCTGACTAATATTTTTGTCAATGGACAAAAGCGCTACTTGTAGAAGTAGAACAATATATTTCTCCATTCGTACCCATTGAAAGTTTCACGAAAGGCTTGCAGAGGCTGGGACTGTTTTCATTTTAAAAGAGAGAGCGGCAGAACTATTGCTTCTTTCAGAGCACGATTTGGAAATGGAAAACTTTCATAGCAATATGGATGAGTTGTTCACATGCCTGAAAAGAGTCCGAGTTTACTTTGAGAAAACGGCAGGAGACTTAATTAAAATCCGCGTGATGTTTTGCCACCAAAGTGAGAGAAACTGCAGAGATGAGAAGGCAACCAAAGTTTGAAGTTTCCATTTAAAGGCAAATAGAATTCCTTTGTTAGTTGCACTTTTCTAAGATAAGAACAGCAGAACTACTCGAAATTTCTACTAAAACCTTGAGCAGAAGGAGGCAAGAGTTCCAAATTAATGATGAACAGAACTGGACTTCCAGTAGAGACAGAGAACTACAAGATTAATCATGCAAACTTGCATGGTGGGTGCACTGCATAGCAGGGGGGGGGAATAAAGGTGCAGTGATGGAAAGTTAAGTAATTGATGCATGAGCTGGATCCACTTGGAACAGCACTTCGATGGAGAAGAACTTTTTGTCGACGAAAATACAATGTGCGATGTCCAAATGCCCTATGGCATATTGATGGTAAACACAAGATGATACGCTGGTGGTTTGTAACCCATAGGCTATTGATGGGTATTCCAGACTGCCTCCATACCTATACTGTGCAAACAACAACAACAACTGAGGCACAGTCTTTGACTGTTTCAAAATGCATGCCAAACTTACGGAATACCCTCAAGAGTTACAAGTGATTATGGTCCCGAGAATGTGGGTGTGGCCCCCAAGATGTTGGAGTGCCATGGTGTAAACAGAGGAAGCATGACAACTGGAAGTTCAGTCCATAACCAAAGAGCAGAAAGACTTCATAGCATGTGACTAGTGGTGTTCTTAGGAGCTATAGAGATGAGTTTCAGATGGAATCATCTGGTCTGTTGGATGAACTAAATAGAATTCATTTGTTATCACTTCATCTTGTACTTTTGCAGCAAATTAACAAATCTTAATAATAATAATAATAATAATAATAATAATGATAATAATATTTCAGCATTAGGAGCACTTAAACAGAGTCTCAGTGCTCTTACAATTATACAGATGAAAAGAATCTAACTAATGCTGATACTAATTTACAACGATAGATATATGCTATAATCTGTACTAAGTCTAATCAATTGAATTACCACTGTCTTAGTAAAGAAGAAGGTTCATCACCTCTTCAACTAGACTACCTTCATTCCTTAATACACAAATATTTAAATAGGAATGAAAGTGTAACACACCATGTGGACCTTGCGAGCGTTGTGTGTGAAATGCTTCCTAATTCATAAAAGAACAAGGAACATAAACTGGTCTTCAACATTGCTTTAATTGATTTGTTACTGTAAATTAGAAAATGTTGACTCAAGTTGTACTTTTTACGGTGTGTCCTAAACAATGTCTTAGTAGAACAGACATAGGGGATAACTGTCTATTTCTTGTTGTATTTTTTTGCACTTCCACATTTTATCCTGATCACTGCTTTCCATTTAGCAGTCATGTACAGTACATCTTTCTGTTGGACTCTCGTGGTCTTAATTGATTTAACACTGCCAAATATGGAAAACACTCCTTAAGATATTTCGGACCACGTCTACTGTCTAACTTGGCTCCAGCGACAGAGAAAAACCAACTCTAACGGCACTCTAACGGAAGAGAGATATTACCAGTCTGGTCGAAGATGACATACGTAAAGGAAACTGCCCCAAGTGTTGTAATTAATATTAAATTAGATTGCATGTAAACTAAATAGTTCTCAGATAGCAATTGCATCTTATTGTAACTTATTAATATCTGCATCTTATTAATTAATTACAATTGTAATTTAGGATTTTAACTTTATATTTTAATAAGTAAGTGTCCCCGATGAGGCTAGATTAAAGAAATGACGAATTAATAAAGTTACTATTATTATTATTATTATTATTATTATTATTATTAATGTCAGCTGCTACAAAACAGGTAATTTGTTTACCATACTAAGTCAGTTATTAAACCTGGAAATTTTAACCACATTTGCAACTGAACTTGGGGGAAGTTACCGCAAAAATAAAAATCTGTTTTCATTTCTGTCATTAATTTGTCCTTTATCGTTACAGTATCTACAAAATACAGTGAAATAAAATAATATAATGAATAGACTAAGCAAACGCCGTAATCCAGACAAAATCCAACATTCAACAGCTGCAAATTATCGCTATGTGATCCAGTTTCAAGTATTGGTTGCTCAATAGGCTCCACATTGCTTTCGTTAAAGTTTTCTTGTAATGACCTAGCTTGACGAGCAATATCTGTCAATGCTTCTCGAAATCTTTCCTTCTTTCCTCTATCACGAGTGCTCCCAAAATGGCGGCATCAGTAGCCGAGAGAGTCTGGGGTCTATTTTACAGAAAGTGGCGCGCGATGCATCATACCATACGGTACGTAAAGTTGACCATACTGTATGAGAACACAACATTCTTTTTTGTAAAACATAGCATATGTAGTTGGAATTTGGCAAGAAAAAATAGCAATGAGAATACTCAATGTAAAGTTGAGCAGGTAAATTTGAAGTTGACCATATATTGAAAAAGTTTGTAATAATGTCCAGTATGGTGCCCCATATGGTTTTGCTTGGCAAAAAGGAAAAAGGCCAGGCTCCAGCTTGAAAAAGTCAGGCAGAAGATTTCAAGATCTTCCCATCTGGTATCATTCTTTTTTTGAAAAGCCACTTGATGTCAAGGACATCTAGAAACAATTCACTGCTGTCTACAGTATTTTGATACTGTAGACAGCAGTGAATTGTATAAATATTGTATAATATTGTATAATGATTTAGCGCATTATGACCCCCCCCCCCCCCAACCACCACCACCACAACAACAACAACACATCCTTTTCTTAAGAGAATGCAAAAAAAAATATAACATTCAGGCAAATAATAAAACTGAACTCAACTGAAAGCAAAGTCAGTTAAAGTAGGGAGTGAACTTGGTTGAACCAGTTATGTAATGAATTTGAAAAACTTTATTACACTCAAACTAAGAAAGCCATGAACACTAAAAATATTCCTGGAATGTGTGTTTTGATCAACCACACGAGAGACCTTGCAACCGCAGAAAACGAATGGGTTCTCAGTCACGGAATCGGGTTGGTTCTCGAGTTGTTTTGAAAGACGTCAAGGTTTAATCTTCATCTTTATCTTACTGAAATTGAAAGTGCTATTCCTTTCTTTCTAGAACCACCTGCATTGCGCAAGCGAAAATAGGTTTGACCACTTTTGGAGAATAAATTTTTCCACAAGCTGACGCAATGATTAGCGTTTCCGACATTTCAATTAAAAGCAATCAGAAGCAATCAAGAGGCAGTTATTTCACCTTGATGTAAAAACTGCAATGTCATCCCTCCAAATCCGCCCATTAACAGCACAGCTGACTCGATTTATTTAGGCCGAATCATCCATGCCTTCGAGCCGGGTTTGCATCATACAACTAGTTGCAAATTTTGAAAATGACACATTTTCAAATTTAGTAACGGCACACCAGGCTGTTAAAGAATACTGGTTTCGACAATCCACAGCCGTTTCTCCAATGCAGCCACAACAAGCCAAAGACCACTCACACATTTTTCGCTCCCGTAGTGCATGTGGTTCTCAGGTAGAAAGAAATAACAATTTTAATCTTCTGGAAAGTTAGGATGAAGGTCTTTCGAAACAAATGGAGAACCAACTTGATTCGGTGACTGAGAAACCCATTCATTTTCTCCGGTTACAAGGTCTCGCAGTGATTGGTCAAAATACAATGAACATTACAGAAATATTTTCAGTGTTCACGGTTTTCTTAGTTTGAGTTTAACCCCGGCCCCCTCCTGAAAGTCACATTTTTTAATAAGCCCCCTCCCCTTCCCTTTGGGAGGTCAGGTTTTGGAATTACATGTAGACCCTCTTATTTTCTATTTAGCCACACACTTCACCCCCCTCTGGAGTATAATTTTTATAAAAGCTATAAAAAATACAAATGCTGGTCAGTCTTTATTGATAAGAAGTAAGTTAAGATTTTTGCAAATCATAAGCCATTTGTAAATTTTCCTGAGCCTCCCATCAAAGTAAGGCTTGGTGCACATCCTTTCATATGAAAATTGGTTTTATTTGCACGTGAATGAAAACTCATTTTCATTGAAAGGTTGTGCACCTAGACTCACTTTGATAGGGAGGCTAAAAGCAATTCAAAAATGGCCTACTGTCTTAAAAGAAAATGTACTAAGATTTGAAATAAGCCCCCCCCCCTCCCTATCAAGCTTCCCTCTCTAATAAGCCCCTGTTCATGAGGCCTCAAATTAAATAAACCCCCTGGGGGTTTAATAGAGCCTTTATGGTATGCAGCATGCTCCACAATTCATGCTGCCCTGATGAGAGACTATGCTCAAAGATTTTGCATTACAGACTAACATGGAGAGGGGGAGGTTGTCTGCTGTTAGCATACTTTACCTTTCTTGTGCTCGCTGTTTCCCTTGTCAGTGTCATGAGTGACTTGTTCTAATCTTGCTCGCTTATGTCTTTTCCATGACTGGTCATCCATGGAACTATCAGACTCCATGGACAGGTTCGCACTCTCTGCCTCACAATCCTTCTTGGGTTGACTGCTCACAAGTTTCTCCTGCAAACATTCCTTGTTTTCATATTCTTTAAGAACAGAATTTGGTGACAAAAAGGTAAAATTGTCTGTTTTTTGCTGTTGTAAGTCTTCATCTGATTTTGTCAATTTTCGCGAGACTGTCTTAAGTTCTTTGTCAGTTTCCTCATCGCAATCCATTTTTTCGACATCTTCATCGTCACTTGAGCCTGACAATTCGCCTTCCTCTACATTTGTTAACTTTCTCGCACCATCTGCAAATTCCGTCACCCCAAACTCGACAGAGTTTCTGTCATTTGCAGCACTGTGTGCAGTATGTTTGACATTCTGTCTGTGAGTTTCTGCAAAAACTTTTTCCACGCTGGGTTCACTCCTTGCCTCACTAAAATCGCCCAGCTCATCGTCAAACTCATTGAAAGTAACATCTACGTCTATTTCTGCTTCGAAACGTCCTGCATCGTCGGCCATGTTCTGTTCCAAAACGAATTACCGCGGGCTCACTGTCATACTCTCTCAATTTTGGCGTCATGTAATATTTTCTCGAAATACTTTCTGTTTTTCAAAAATGTCAAAAAAGCCAAAAATATTTTTTATTTGCAATTATCATTTTTCATTAACTATTATTCCTTTGAGGAAATGTATAGTTGTGTTGTACCGTTGTTTTCTACAAAATGGAAATCCCAGAACAGTTTCATGACAACTTAAATGGAAGGCTATCTTCAACGTACGTACGCTTTTCATATTTTCGCTTTACACGTTGCGACATGGCTTCCATTTTGTGAACATCTACAGATGTCTTGATCACCCTTTATATCTAAGGTTTATTTTATTTTTAGCTCTGTAAAAAGTTTGACATAAGGTAAGTGAATTTGAATTTGATAGTTATGAGTAATTTTATTTGCAGACAAATTATATTGCTAAATTTCTTTGTGCCGGAAGTTACACCATCGTTATTAGTAAACAGTAAACACCTTTATTTATTCAGGGAAATCTCGTCAGAGTCAAGGCAGACTCTGTTATCAATAGGAGCCCTGAAAAATGAATTATTTACAATACAAAAAGGGGTATAATAACATCCTAAAATTATTACAAAACAGACTTAACCTAATTGATAAAACTTTTTCCACGCTTGTTATAAAATAAGGTGAACCAAGGCTACAGTATATGTGCCTATTCTCGCACAATTTTTGCACATATCACAATAACTTACCTCAGAAGGGCAGGAGCAAGCAGGGATGGCGCAGGGGTGAGAGTGTTCGCCTCCCACCAATGTGGCCCGGGTTCGACTCCTGGTCCCGGTGTCACATGACTTTGTGGGTTAAGTTTGTTGTTGGTTCTCGCCCTTGCTCCAACAGGTTTTTCTCTGGGACTACTCCGGTTTTCTCCTCTCCTCAAAAACCAACATTTCCAAATTCCAATTCAATCCAGAAATCCGAGGGCCACAGGTTTGTCAGTCCTAGACTGATAGGTGTCACCCTAATTTCTGTTGAGTGTTTTGCAAGAACAGAGTGCAAACTAAAATGATGCAAATATTCAATACGCCACGAAATGAGGACTTAGACAGAAACGCATTTTACCTACCTAATCCTCCCGCCTAATCCCAACAAAGCAAGGCACAAAAAGAGTTAGCGAAAGTAGACTACCGTATTTCCTCAAATAAGCGCCCTCCCCTGAATGAGCGCCCACCCCCTAGGCCATAATATGAAACAAGCGCCCCTCTCAAATAAGCACCCTCCTCCCCTCCCCCCTCACTCTCTTAAATAGTAGGGATACAAGGAAAAGTTGTTTCTATTGCCACTTTATTTAGAACTTTTTAAGCTTTAACTACAACGTCATCAGTACAGGAGAACAGTTTCTTTTCCGATATTTGATAAACATGCATACCGATACATCTGTGTGTTAAGTGTATAATGGGACTACGGTATGTTTGATTACCAACCACTGTTTTGACAAACGAAAGACATTAATTAACATTACGTTTACGTGGATAATGTTGTGGTCTTTGTTTTCCTATTAAATATTTAGCCAAAATGAAGATATAGTTCGTTGAAAGGAAATCTTAATAAGCGCCCCCCTTGATTAAGTGCCCTCCTTCCAATAAGCGCCCCTCCTTTTAGCCGAAATTTTAAATAAGTGCCCGGGTGCTTATTCGAGGAAATACGGTAATCAGTAACTCATCGGAACATTTCTTTTGGGTTTTATTTAAAGTCTATGAGGAATAACGAAACGTTAATGCATAAAGTCCGAGAATACGTGCATCTGAGAGATAGGCACAAATACAGTACGTAAGGCTATTCATGCCTGTAAAGAATTTCTCTGTAAAACCTGAACCTTACCAACTATGCTTCAGGCCTTTTTAAGCTTCTCTTTTACATTTTTCTGTTCTTGTTGCATCAAGTTTGTCTTTTAGTCATGAGCAGTGAGGAGGACTTTGATAATGCAGCTTACAAGGAATATGAGGATCACCTGTACCAAGAGGAATCTTCATCTGGGTTAGTGAAAGATATAAAAAATATGTGCAAAAGGATGTTTTGTCATTGTTGCTTTAGTCATGCATGATGTCACATAACTTACATTAATTCAGGAACAAATTGTAAAAACGTTTACACAACTCTGACTGGTAGCTGGCCATAATGTGAGGTTGCAATAGAAGATGTATAGGTGGAAGCAAAATGAATGAAATGTCATATGTATGAACTGCAGATGAGAGATTTAATAGATGACAGGCCATTTCAATTATGTGTCAGTGCAATTATAAAATCTTTCATCCACAGTTCATCTGAGTGAAATTTCATACATTTCATTTCCATCTGTGAAGAAGTTGTCAAAAAATTGTTAAAATGAGCTGAGAAGAACTTGTCAAAACATGAACACACGATTGTAAGATGAAGCAGGGCTTTCAATCTTGTTCTTCTTATTTCACTTTGTAGAAGTGAGGATGATTTGGATAGTGAAATAGAAGAAGCTCTTTACAGTCAAGTTCATTATGCATCTTCTCTTTTAGTACCGGGAAGCTCTACACCAGGTATGACCTTATTATGACCATTTTGTTGTACAGTGTTACATCCCGTCTCCTTAGCCAGTTTCACTTTATCTCTGGTGGACTGGCAATTTTCTTATCTTGGGGAGTTGTGATAAGTCGGCTAGTTCTTTCATCTTACAGAAACCACAGTTAAAACTGTGTGAAATGGCCAGGCCACTTGCCAGTGCCAAATTGGGAAAATTGATTTGAAACTCTCAGTGAGTTGTCTTCCATGTACCTGCAGGTGATCAAAAAACACCAACAAAAGCAAACTTAGCTGATGGTGGTGTGACTGTTAGAGGGCCACAAAAGGGTAATACAGACAAGTCTTTAATTGAAATCTCCAGTGATGATGATGGTGATGATGATGACGATGATGATGATTGCAATGATGATGACAACGATGATAGTAACAATGGCACTGATGATGATTCGCTTAAATGTATTGAAGTTTGTTCTGATTCCATGGAGTACCCAGGTATGAAATATAAATTATGATGAATTGTTATTTTAAAATGCTTCTTGGATTGAAGAATTTTATTTAAAATCTTGATGTAGCAATGGAAAAATACTTAATAAATACTTTATCTGATATATCTTCCTATTTACATAACCTGACTGTGTAAATGATTTCTGTTGGAGAACTGAAAATAATCTTAGTTACTCCAACCTTGCATAATATGTTAGTTGAAAATTCTTTCAATATTTTTTCCAGAGGTGATCAACATATTTTCCGATGACAACAATCCATCATCAATAGAGAAAACTCCAGAGGTAATAACCTTATTTTTCAGTGATTTTGTTACCCTGCATCTGGCTGCTCTGACGCATAAAAATCCTAAAAGGTGCAAAATAATATATGGCGAGATCCTTCAGGATGCACAAACGTGAATAGCCTCATCATCATCGACTGAATGTTGGATGTGTGTAATTTAGAATATGTGACACAACTTACCTCTAAAAAAAGTCAGTTGGATCTAAATGTACCTAGGTAAATTTAATTCCTGAGGGAAAAGATACAAGATTTTACTTGCACAATTTATTAATAAATTTTCTCTATTCCAAGAGAACCCTGGGTGTGATGTTGTACCAAATAAATTAGGAATAAAGTGTGTGCTGTGCAAAGTTCGCCAAAGCCCGCCATTTATGATAACATCTGAGGCGAAAAAACCAAAAAAAAAACAAAAACAAAATATAAACAGTGTGTGTAATAAACTTCTAATTCTATTGTTATATAAGAGTACAAGCACTTGATAGATGGGGCTTGTTGGTTTTGGTCTGGGACTCATTATTTTTCATTGGGAGAGTCCCAGGGACTCACTAATAGCAAATTGTAACAAAAGTACTGGTACTGTATTTTTACCTTTTTTTACTGTTACTTAATACCAATAATTCATAACGCTGTATTTATTTGTTATTCCAGACTCAGTGCCTTTTGATTAAGTTGTCAAATTGTGCTCTTTTAACTTTGGAAGGCTACATATGTATAACTTAAGGTGGCTAGAAAGGGTTTTTTAATTGTTATAATCCTTTTGAAACAAAGGAAAGATTACAAAGAAATACATGTATTTCCGACCATGTGGGAAAACTATGAATATCTTGACATTTCTTTTGTCGGGCAATACTTCAAGGCTGGTTATGATGTCATAGCTATTACCATGACAACACTAAAGGTCCACAAAAAGATCCTCCATATTTCAGTTTTCACCAATTATCTGAAAAAACTACTCCCTAAGTTCTTCAACTTCTCTGACGGTATGGCAAAAAGTTATTCGGTAGAACTTAAGTTACATCGAAAAAGTCATTTTTTAAATTACAGAAAATCCATTGAATAACTTTCCTCAAAACGCTTCTATTTGAATTGGCACACTTAATGTTAGATGCATGCAAAAAATCGGTGTGGGTATAAACCGAGCAAAATTTCGAGATAAAAACAAAATGTTTCGTGCACGTTTTATTTCCGGTTTGCGCGATTTTACGGGGGCATTTTAACTTCTGGTATTCTGCGCGCACGACTTATGACAGAAATTTGCATTCACTCAGCTGACGCGTGCATTCCAGCTATGTCGTGTGTAGGCTACGCGTGCGCGCAGCTAAAAACCCTTTTGAGCTTCCTTAAGGTCAAACTGATGAAGCATCCTGCTTGGCCAAATTGTCCAGTGTCTCCACTAAATTTAATGTTCTAGCTCTTCTTTCAAATGTGCAGAGCACAATGTATACTAAACATCTATTTTGAACTGTATATAAGTTTGCTTTGAAATAGTCAATGTGAGCAATCAATTTTGCTGTGCAATGTTTTGTTGTAGGTAGCAGTTGTACAAGATACAGAAGAGCCAGGGGAAATAACAGGTAAATTCCTGTTCAGTAACAATATTGAAATCAAAGCACTCGTTCAGTTGCATTTCACTGAGTACACTATTAGGTTTCTTTTAAAATTATACTTTCTCGATGCTCCCAAGAAATATAAGCATATTAACACATTAACTCTTTTACTCCCAAGAGTGCCTAAAATCATTTACAACAATTCCCCAATTTTATTTTGAAAAATATTTAAATATATTAATAAACAGTACCATGTTAACCTACTGCCTCGCATAATGGAGGTTGGGTGCCTGGGATATCCAGGGGCCTCCACTGTGGTCAGCCGGCCCCCAGATGGACTACTCCATTACTGGCAAATCCCCAGACCCCAGCCATGAGCCCCACACGCCCCAGCACCCGTCACACTGACTTAGTCAGTGGAGAGAAAAACAAAAAGAAGTAAATAAACCAAAGAGGAGGGAGGGAGGGCTGGGGTAGAAAACACAAGCAGAACGCTGCAAAATACCTAGACAAAACATGTGCAAGCAGTAACAGCCCGCCATTGCAGTAAACTACGCAAACTGAGCCTGACAGCACCTGAACAACCGCTGACCACCACCGCTTGATAACCACATGCTCGTTGTAGGTTAACTTGGTTAAATACATTTAACCTCATTAAAAGTATTGCTGGAGAGGTTTCGTTTGAATTAAGTCACACCATAGAATTTCATCCACAGACTCAAAAGTTAAAGTCACCTTAATGTCTCCATAGCTGACTCTGGGAGTGAAAGGGTAAAGGTAATTTGTTGATACAAGGTAATTTGGCGACCATAAATACCTTGTGAGCTTTACCCGTTCGGCAGAGCAATTCCCTGAATGTTGTTAGTGTGCGGAATATAATTATCTCTCTTGGGCTTTTTTCTTTTCTCTCTCTCTCTTTTTTTTTCATTTTTATGACGTTGTAATAAGTAGGTGTATGCCCTTCCCGAATTATGCCCTTCAATTAATTATTAAATTATATTAAATCATTAATAATGTTTTTTTGGTCTTGTTGCAGAAAACTGGGACTTGAGTGAAAAAGACCTTGGGGTACAAAATACTATTTTATTTATCTATTTATTTTATTTTTATTTGCTAATGATACTCCATGCAACTACCATGCAATTGCAACTAATAATAATCAATGTTATTTTGAGGACAATGAAAATCGATTAAACAGTGTGTATGCTTGCATGGATTTTATTACCTTTTCCTCTTTATATTTTGTTACTGTGAGTTGATTGAACTGGTGTCAAGGTGTGTTTCTTGCATTTTGATTCAGATTTCCCATTTATTGTCTCTTTGTTGTTTTAAACGCTACTTATACTAGCCTAAGGCTCCTTTGATCAACGACATAATCAGTCACAAAGATACCCCAGAATTAGAGTTGTTAATTGTTCTGGTTACAGTGCAACTGCATGCACTGTATCCAGGGCCACCTGGACAATAAAAACAAATCTAACTTATAAAAATGCAAAGTCAAGATGTTGCAGTTGTAATATTGCACTTAAAGTGGATTCTTAGCACAAACTACTGAAGTTGGGATTCATTGTTCAGGAGGACTCAACGATAAATTTTTAGCAAAATACTTAAAATATCATTTTCTACTTTCTTGGATTGTTTCAGAGCTTTTTAAAGGCATATTTGTGCAAGCTAACACTGGCTGATCTATTCAGAGTTTTTAGTTGAAAAGTTAAGACCTCAGAGGTTTTTAGGAAACAGAATCCTATCCGCCAAACTTCTGAGCTGCTGATACACATGTAGCTCTCTGAAAAAGCTAGCTGACCTTATCTTACACTCTAAACAACATATTTGTCCCTCTGAAAAAATAGGAATTAACCGGTCCCCTTGTTACGAAGGTCTGAAGTCCTGTTTTGCCAAAGAAATCTCTAGTTTTCTCTGCAATTAAACCCAAATATCTCAGACAATTTAGGCCTTCTGAACAGATATTCCCTGAAATGAACCGTTGGGTGCCCCTGATTGTTTCCATTCACTGCTTATGGTGGCTTGACTTTCTTTGTCTGAATGGCCTCAGTTTATATACCAGTTGCTCTGTTGCATTTAATTATCATTTTTTCTATGTTTGAGGCTTGTACTAATGTAAGTGTAACCTAGTATAGCAATATATGTATGATGCAAAAGTACTTTCAAAAGTCACCAGACTCATCTTGTTTCTCATGAGACACAATTCATGTAATAGCATGACATTGTCATTTGCCATAAAATATTGTCTTCCAGGACTCTAATGTTGTTAAGCAACGTCCAAGATACTACACACCAGGGAAGAAGCTCCCACATATGAGATGTTACAACTGTAATGAAAAAGGTCATCTATCAGAGTTCTGCCTGGAACCTAAGGTACTTGTACGACTGACTTTGTCTAATGAGGGTGACACGTAAGGGTCTTCTTACGGCCATGCTACCAAACTGACCATCCCAACCTTACCTTAGTTTTGATGTCACAAATTGTACGACATTTCACGCTACTAAAACCAGGAAACTAACAAAAATTACATGGTTTGCAAGTTATACTAGGGCACTATACAACTGAAATATAAGGGTGAGTCAGACAGAAGATCAGTAATGGCAGATGCAAGAAAAGCACCTGCCCGCCTAAGTGGTCACATGTGGCCTTCAGATTCTGGATTACCGGTAAATTTCCATTAAGACTGGAATTAAATACTCACTTTTGATGAGGGAAGAAAGCCAAATTAAAGAATCTGGAGAAAAACCCTCAGAGCCAGAATACGAACCAGCAACAAACACAACTCACTTATGATGCCTAGCAAAGTAGTAAAGCAAATAACCACTTGAAGCAAACTCAGATCACTTTGGTGGAAAATAGACCACTCGTTAAGTTCATACAAAACTACATCCGGGACTTGAGTGGTGTATTTTCCATATCCTCACTAGTAAGGATATCGATGAAGTAAATTCCTGTTTTTACACTGTTGTTCGTGCAAAAATGCTCGTCTTTATAATAAAAAGAAAATTACTCAGTGGCTTGAAGATATGAATGTTATTTTCTCATGGTAAAAATTAATATTTTACGAATGAGTGCAGTGATCAATGAGTAAAATACTATTTTAATACCACTCGAAAATACAATTGATATCTTCAAGCCTCTGTGTAATGTCCTTTATTTATTTATTTATTTATTTATTTATTTGTAAGCAATATTTATACTGGCAGGTCCAATTCAGCTTGTGCTGGTTTAAATGAAGGCCTGTGTAACTAACTAATTAACATATTCTTAACTCTATTAAATTGAATTAACATGTGACCAGACTTGGTTGAAAACCACTCGTTACTACTGTATTCTGATTTCTAGAAAATCAGTGTTTGTTTCTTGTGTGGATGTGCTGGTCATATGAGGAGGAACTGTCCAAATGAACTATGCTTCAACTGTCATGAGCCAGGACATATATCCAAGGTACAGTGTCCCGTATTAGTAGAGAGTATATTGTCTAAGCTGTTTCTTTTTGTTGAAATTTAATGAAAATTCAGGTTTGTGAATGTACATGTATCTGGCGGTGCTGTGGTGTGGTGGTACGTTCGTCCTTAGGTCTGAAAATCAGTATTCCAAGGACTGATCCCAGCCATCGTGTTTTCTTAGAAACCTCACTTCACATTGTGGAGTGAGGTAACAGGGTAGGGGTAGTCGCACATAGCCAAAGGCCCAAATGGGCCAGAGCTGAACCCAGTTTTTTTTAGCCTGGAGCGACTGAGAGTATTGCTACTCCCCCCTGGATGGGATGCTAGTCCATCGCAGGATTACCTGCGGTCTGCCTCAGTCTTTCTTTGAGAACACTAATTTAACTCAATTTAAACAGTCTGTTTCCTCGTTCAATCACAGTTCTGTAAACTAGATTTGTACTTTTTTTTTCGTAATTTTTAGCTGACCCCACGCCATCAATCTTCAGCTTCGAAGGGTAGGCGTTACCGGTAAATAATAAAAATAATAATACCCCCAGCAGTATGTCGCTGATACCCATTTATACATCTGGATGGAGAGAGGCAATCTGGGGTAGAGTTTCTTGTCTAAGGAAACAACACGATGGCAGGGACTGGGCATCAAACCACCAACCTTCAGATCTGAAGTCCAACACGTTAACCACTACACCACCGCGCCCCCAATTAGTGAGGTATAGTAACAGGCACTGCTGAAAATGACTGATGCATGATATTTTCTCTTTATAACAACTACATAACAGCTTTTGCGTATACTTTGTCATTTGTCACAATTCGCCTTGAAATGGACCTTACACGTACTAGTTACCCTTTTAAAGCAGCAACCCCAAATACGATCTCGCCAAATTGAAGGCTGGTTGTGAGAGATGTTTCTTTTAGAAGTCACAAGAGGTTCTAATGTTTATCTTGCAGCAATGTAGAAAGCCTAGAGTGCGACCATTTGATCGCTGTAAACGATGTGATGCACTTGGTCATCTGGCAAATGTAAGTCTGATCTCAGTTAATTTTTGGTATTTAGGTGATTATGGAACAAACTAATTTCCTCATGAGTGTATGACCATTGATACTGATTGGAAGTTTCGTGTCAAGTATAGATGGAACTGATTCACAGCTGTAGTGACAATCACAAGAAACTCACCACATCCGCATTTTTGTTCAACCTTAAAGTCCTAACAGTGACGAAAATGAAATTTCTCTTTACATTACCAATACTTGTTCAATCATTCAAGTGACGAGAATAAAGAAAGTGATCACCAAGGATAAGATGTCTTGATGTTTAGACAAATTCTCCTTACTAGTTCCATAAGGAATGTATGGAGAACAGTAAGGAGAATATGCATTTTTATATCAGGACCTAAAGGGTTAAGTGATGTACCTGCTGATTACCAACTGTTCTTTGTTTTAAAACTTTGTTTCTTTGTTTGTTTTATTTATTATTATTATTTTTTTCATTTCCAGGATTGCCCTGACCGCTGGAGACAGTATCATCTCACGGTAAGCGAACTAAGATATAACCCTGCTCTTTTACAACAAACTCTGTATTAGTGTAAGCCTCTTATTTTGAATACAGATAGTAATACAGTATTAATGCCATTCTGAATAGACTAGATTCTAATAGATTGAAATCCTGAATCTTATTCCAGACTGAAGTTGGTCCACTTGTTCGTCCTACCCGAGCAGTTTCACCTTTTCAATCAGTCTCTTGTTACAACTGCGGCCATCAAGGTCATTATGGACACGTGAGTTCAAAGAATGCTAAATTCTGTACCACGTTCAATGTGATTCATACTGCAAAACAATAGCTCAATTTCAATATATTAAAATTCAACTTAAAACAATAGACATCACTACGAGGTTTAGGGGACAAATATAAGAATAGGCTACTTCCGAATTGTCTTGTGCCTCTTTTTCAAAGCGAGGCCTCGTGCAAAACCCTTCATATGCAAATGAGTTCTATCTGCATGTGAATGAAAACTCATTTTCATATGAAAGGCCATGCACCAAGACTCACTTTGAAAAAGAGATACAAGACAACTCGGAAATGGCCTATTTATATGGGTTTATTCTTCCAGACCTCGAAATGAAGCCTATTTGAATTTTAAAATATCGAAGTTGGGCTATTCGTCTATTTTTGCTGTAAGCCATCTAACGAAAGTGCGCGGTCTTTTATGTTGAAAACGTCGTCTCTGTTCGCACATTTTATTTGAGAATTTAAAAGAAAAAAACGAATGTTTTGCAGCCTAATTATAACTCATTAACTTTTTCCTCGCGTAGTAGTGGTCTTACTTTAACGGCCTTTCGTTGAACATTGCACGGGTTTTAGTATTTTCGACACTGTTGTGAAGTTTACGCAAACTAGCAAAACTAAAGGCAAGATGTAAGGCTTTCAAAACTGATGGAAATGAAATGAAAACTCTTAAAATTACTGCCGTGTTTTTTTATTTGTTTTTCTGTGTTAACTTTGGCGATTTAAAAGCCTTTAGCAAGTCCGACCATTATTTTGAAAACATCTCTAAAGAAAACCAAGAACAAATCAAAACAACATGGCGGCAATTTTAAGAGTATTTATTGCATTTCCATCAGTTTTAAAAGCTCTAAATCTTGCCTATATTTTTGCTAGTTTGATAAACCGATACAGCCATTGTACATGTACAGCACACCTCACAAACAGAGGATGGTTCATTAAGCCTTCCAAAAAAAAAAAAAAAAAAAAAAAACTAGTGTTATCGCGAAACTGTGGAGTCGTGTCGGAATTTCAATGGTAAGATCCGAGCGTCCATGATCAGAGGCAAGGTTAGTTTCAGGATTGTAGTGTTGTTTCCTCAGACAAGAAGCTTTCCTTCCTATTGTCTCTTTCTACCCAAGTGCATGACTGGGTACCGGCAAAAAAATGCAGGGGGTAACCCTGCTATGGATTTGCATCCCAACCAGTGGGGGAGTAGCGATTCTGCCAGTTGCTACCGTGTAGACTAACTAACTCACCGCGCGAAACCCACGCGTGTGCGTTTCGGTTTCAACTTTCGGAGAAGAAAACAGACTATCGTGATGGGATCTACTTTGAATGTGATCCTCGCAGTTAAATGTATTCAACGTAAAAGCAGTTGAAACAACGAACCTGAGAAACTGCAGGCTTGACCGGGATTCGAACCCAGGCCTTTGCGGTTACCGGTGCCATGCTCTACCCTATTGTGCTAATCAATCCAACATGGAGAGCAAGGTATTCTGAGTTCGTATTTTACTCGATGATGAACTCATGAAGATGGATATATATGAAATAAATTCGATTTGCACAAGCTGTTGCAAATTAGCCTCTGGAAGCCATTTTTTCCTGTAACGACTACGTTTACTTTTTCTTTTCTTTTGTGAAAGGAATGCCGAGAGGAGAACTCGCTGAGGAAAGGCGAGCTTCCTTTACCGTTTGTTGTGCGATATGATGGCTGTGATTTGTCCTCGTCTCGTGGCATAAAGAACAACAATAAACGTAAACCAGAGCGTAGACCCAGAGACCAAAGAAAACACCAACGTTACTCGGAAGGGATTTATGATTGGCCAACCCAGGAAGACTATGATATGGAAAGAAGATTAACTCCACAGCCTACCAAGGAAGACTACGACATGGATGGGAGATTAGCTCCACAGGCTACCAATGAAGATTATGACATGGATGAGAGATTAGCTCCACAGGCTACCAATGAAGATTATGACCTGGATGAGAGATTAGCTGCACAGGCTACCAATGAAGATTATGACATGGATGAGAGATTAGCTCCACAGGCATTCCAGGAACACTATGACATGGATGAGAGATTAAAAATACAAAAGGCAAATTATAGTGAAGATATCAGGAGAGGTGGGTATGAGGTTTTAATGGGAAAAACGATGGCTCTACACATTTAAATATTATACATTCTATTACCTTTGAGCTTACTGTGTACCTACGTTCTATTGTCTTCGTGGAGAAGGTGAACACCTGATGGTAAATCTTCTTTCTTTATCTTAACGTGAATTTCATCTCGTGAATATTTCAGTCACATTATACAAATTGGATAGTTCGGTCACATTTAACCAACTGTGTGAATTGAAATAATCACTAAATTAGTGTTGCCGCTTGAGCCACAGGGTGGGGGGAGATGTATGGCGGAGGAGGACCGGCTAGACGTGAGACATTTCATCTATTTTTCTGTCCATAAACAGCCACTACTTATATTTGCTTGATAGGGGAAGTAATCACTTAAAAGGTGGAATTTGGTCTATTTGGTTTTTCTTTTATTCTGCTTTAGTTTCGTTTGACGATGAGAGTTACCAGTTTAACGAATACAATGCTCGGTACACCAACCGTATACAACCAAAAAGGAAAAAGAAACAGAAGAAAAAGAGAAGAGATGAAACAGGATGTACAGAGGTACAGTATTTTGTCAATTGACGCTAATTTTTTTGATAGGAATTTTTGTTCTAAATGCTGCTATTTGGAGGAACAACCGGTAGAAATCTTTAGAAGTTTCTTGCAGACGCGGCTCCTAGTCATCTTAGCTTCCATTTTAAAAGTACAACTCTCAGATGGGGTAATCCTGCGTATTTAGATAGCAGATTTCAATTATTTGTTCCCAAAGTTATAAAAACACGAGCGATAATTCCACGTTAATTTAAGGTGGAAATACTGGCTTTCCGAGACCAACTCGTCCTGCCATCAGCAGGTTTGGTGGAGGGTGGGGGGGGGATAGTAGCTCTATTGCGTTCAAACCTAGAATCTAAACCTCTCGCTTCTACTTTAGTGGAAACTGTGTATGTAGTAAACTGTACGTTTCCAGGCTGTCCTTATTTCATGGTCTTTTTCGTGCCAACGTTGACAGCAAGACAATTGTAAAGGACTTTCTGTTTTTAGCAGCAAATATAGCACACAGGTTAGGTTGATTGAATTTGAATATCTTTCTTCAGCGTGTCGTCGAGTTATTAGATCCTAGTCCTGCGGATGAAGGCTTGATCGAGGAGACATATCAAGGCAAGAGGAAGAAAGCGAAAAAGGTGAGGACTTAAAAAATGCATTTGTGTCATTTCGGTGTTCTCAAAATTAATAACACAATTAAATAGAAAGGACATGTTTTTTCCTTGTAGCTTGAGTGTATTTTTGCAGTGCCGGTAAATAAATGATTTTTCTGCCTTTGCAGGGCGTTTGTCATGTCCTCCCAAACCTTTAGTTTAACCGGAGATATTACAAAATTGTTTGGTCTTCCTTCATCTTGGATTTTTTACTCAAACACGAGAAAGAGTTTTTCATCAGGACATTCAAACACTGAGAAGTGGGTTGAAAAAAGGAGGCACAGCCGAGTGTTTTTTACTCGACTTCGAGTTTTTTGGATACCTGACAAAACACTTTTTCGAGTTTTTGATATGGTTTCTCAAATCATTCATAATTTTTGGAGGAATTTAAAGCAAAAGTTCCGAAAATTTTACGCTAATTAAGATCCAGTATCTAATCAACCGTCACGGTAGTGCTTTCCGTTGTTTCCTCTTTATAGATAGTTGGATGAGTTTGAGAATGTTATTACCAGCACTGTTATTGACTTTTAAGTCAATTCCTTCTATATTATCCTTTTTTTGAAGAGGTAAGGGAGACTTGGAGAGGTCAGCATTATCCTTTTGGCTTTTTGATAGCCCGGCATTTAAATGTATTGTTTTGTTGAACAAAACAAACAAACAAACAAGCCAATTGCCTGTCAATTCGCTCGCCTTCTGATGCTGTCGTATTTGATTGCCAGTGTAAGCAATCACAAATCACTGGTTTTGTACCAAATGCTGATTGTGATTTGAAAGTGCTTGTGCGATGAACTCAGATATGTAGGTACACGTACATTGAAATTTCCATTTATTTTTATTTTTGCAGCGCAAACAATGGCAAGATGAAGACAGATTTGACAACAATTCACGCAACTTTGTCGCCCGAAAAAAATTTAAACAACAAAACGACAGAGAATACACAAATTCACATCGCAATAAAGACTTTCGCTCATTTGAAAAAAAGGACTTTGATGCGAGAACTTCACCCCACCCCAGAAAGGGTCATAAAGAGTTTGTTTCGAACAGGGGATTTCGATTTAATGACCAAACCGGTAAAAAGAAGTCAAAACCACAATTTTTCAAACGATATACTTTTTAAATTTCGACTATAAATACATCTTTTTAGTGCAATTTATCAGTTCCAACTTACGCCACGATAATCATATTTGTTCATGCGTGAATAAACATTCATCCGTAACGTGTGCCACTGTGTTTGTGTTTTTTGCTTCACGAAAAATACGAGCATACGAAAACGTAGACAAAATGCTCAAATAATACGGCGTCAACCCTAATCATGAGCTATAGGAAACATGAATTTTGAGTTCTCATCGAACGTTGTTTCAAGCAAACAGCGATGAAATATGTCAACTATTCAATAAAACGATCACCTTACCGTCAGTTTTGCTGTCCCTTGTCTTTGATTTCTGCTTTATCTTCTGCAAATATCCCTGCCTCTCACCAACCTCGTCCCCAGGGTCTTCTCGCTTTTCAAAATGGCGGCGGCTCGGGAGAAGACCCTGGCACACAGCAGATCACGTGTCTCCAACGAGGATGGAGATGTATTCAAAATGGCGGCTACGGCGAAAAGGGTGAGAAGAACTGGGTACGGGATGCTAAGGTGAAGATAAACAAAATGGCGGAAAAAGCTGAAGTTCAGTTCAAGAAAAAATAGGAAAAACAGGCACGTTTTGCATGTAAGAGTCTGAGGAATACGGCAAAGTGTTAGAGGTTTTGTTTTTGCTGTTCATTGTTTCTTTTTTGTTATTTTAAAGTTAGGAGTAGTGGTTTTGAGCGTACTGTACTGCGGAACTCCGTACCGCTATTTGATTCAATGTTGCTCAAGTGAACATATTATATTTTTGATTCACAAGGCTTTAGGCAATAAATTGTCTCATCGTTACATTGTTACAAATCTGTCCTTCTTAAATATTGTTATAAATCCGTCCTTCTCTTAAGACTTTTCGAATATATCAGGCTCAGATTAAGCTTGAAATATAAATATTATGGAGTGAGCTTAGGCCTTTAATAGAAAATGACTCATTTATTTATTTATTTATTTATTTATTTATTTACTTATTTATTTAAGCTTATTTACAGTGCAACCTCGATTTAACGAAGTGCAAGGGAATGGGAAAAGAGCAGTGTTGTATGGACTGGTTAAACTAAGTTTTGATCTGGCATATTCCAGGTGCTGCTTTGGAGGCAGTGATAATCATTTTGGCTTTCTTGAATTTATTTGTGCCATTTCGTTGTGCTACAGTTTTCCTTGTACAGTTGCAGATCTCCAGGCTTTGTCGCTTTCAATATTGTTTTCTGCACTTTAGTTTCAGTAAGTCTCATTAAATACTAGAACTGAGGAGATTGTGAGACTGTAAATAATGGACAAATAAAGCATTTTAACAGTGGATAGATAAAGTCCTCTTTGCATGTTCGACCAGTTCTAGGGATAATATTCCCAGGTTTGAAAAATTTTCTGCTTAACAACTTCAATCAATTGAGTTATCTGGGTGAAGTTTGAAAGTGTTTGAAAAATTTAAATCGATGGGAAAGAGAGGATTTCAGGGAAAAAAAAGGAGAGAAAAAGATTTCATGAAGTTTTGACATTGGAATTTGTAGTTAGGCCTTTAAGCCCCAGTAGTGACAAACAAACATCTCATTTCTCCTTACAATATCACTACTTGTTCAAACATACAGGCCCTGAGAATAAGGAAATGATCACCAAAAATAAAATGTCTGGATGTTTATGTGAATTCTCTCAAGTAGTACCATAAGACATTTACGGAGAATAGTGAGGAGAACATGTTTGTTGATATCGGGGCTTAAAGTTAAGAACAAGGAAAGGAATATCATAATTGACTGCTATCAATCTGGGGTGCTCTTATGTGGATATCAGTTTTTGATGGTCTCTTAGAATGATTTCCCATCTCATGTCTCTACTTTAAAACTATTCTCATGTCGACCTAAGCCAAATAAAAAGGGTTTGCAGATCCAATTAGAACACCACACAAATCCACTAAAAGTTACAACAGAGGTTCAAAGAAATAACGAGTCATCCTAAATTTTGTAACTTAAGGATATGTGCTGATCAATTCGAATCTTCAACTTCCCTCTGGGCATACCTCAGACATTTGGCTACATGTATTTTCCTTGCCCGAGGAGTAGGGAATTTGATGCAAAGGTCCTGTGTGTATCACTCGGTCAGTTGTACGATAATTCTATCAGTTGTGTATTACCCCATCAGTTGTGCATTACTTGGTCGCTTGTGTAACCTTTCTGTCAGTTGCATGTTGCAAGTTGCAGTTGGAAGTTGGGCATCACTTGGTCAGTTGTGCATTTTTCTGCCAGTTCTGCGTCATTCAGTGGGTTGCATGATAATGCTGTCAGTTATGTATTACTCAGTCAGTTATGTACTTCCCCATCAGTTGTGCATTACTCGGTCAGTTGTGTACTTCTCTGTCAGTTGTGCATTACTCGATCAGTTGTGTATTACCCAGTCAGTTGTCTCAGACTCGGTCAGTTGTGTTACACTCAGTCAGTTGGATGATAATTCCGTCAGTTGTTTATTACTCCGTTAGTTGTACTATTCCATCACTTGTGGATTACTCCCTCAGGTGAGTTCAATCCTCTCTTTCCCATTTCTATTTTTGAAACACTTTCAAACTTCACCCAGCTGCAGGTTACTCAATTGATTGTTTTGTTGAGCAGAAAATTTTTTCAAACCTGGAAATATTATCCCCAGAACTGTTAAAATGCTTTATTTTTCCATTGTTTACAGTCTCACAATCTCCTCAGTTCTAGTGTTTAATGTACTGAAGCTAAAGTGTAAAAAACAATATTGAAAGTGACAAAGCCCTGGAGATCTACAACTGTACAAGCAAAACTGTAGCGCAAAGAATGGGCACAAATAAATTCAACAAACTCAAAATGATTATCACTGCCTCCAAAGCAGCACCTGGAACATGCCAGATCAAAAATTAATGAGTCATTTCAATAAATGAGTCATTTCCACTGAACTCACAGAGATGTAAGCCATGTAGAATAAATATTTTGAAGCACTAGTTTTATTTAAGGCCTAAGCTCACTCCATAAGATTTATGTTTCAAGCTTAATCTGAGCCTGATATATTTTAAAAGTCTAAAGCTGAAGCAAATAATTTTAAGAAGGACGGATTTATAACAATATTTAAGAAGGACAGATTTGTAACAATGTAACGATAAGACAATTTATTGCCTAAAGCCTCATGAATCAAAAATATAATATGTTCATTTGAGCAACATTGAATCAACTAGCGGTTACGGAGTTCGGCAGTCGAGTACGCTCAAACCCATTATTCTTAACTTCAAAATAACAAAAAAGAAACAATGAACAGCAAAAACAAGACCTCTAACACTTTGCCGTATTCCTCAGACTCTTACTTGCAAAACGTGTCTGTTTTTCCTATTTTTTCTTGAACTGAACTTCAGCTTTTTCCGCCGTTTTGTTTATCTTCACCTTAGCATCTCGTACCCAGTTCTTCTCACCCTTTTCGCCGTAGCCGCCATTTTGAATACATCTCCATCCTCGTTGGAGACACGTGATCTGCTGTGTGCCAGGGTCTTCTCCCGAGCCGCCGCCATTTTGAAAAGCGAGAAGACCCTGGGGACGAGGTTGGCCTCTCACCAATTCTTCGGTGAGTTCGATATGCTTACTTTTACCGCCCGCCATTTTGAAAAACCACTCATTCCCAGTTCTACGCAGCCAACTAAAAAACCTCTAAAAGCCACCCAAAAGCCACTGGGTAGGAAGCGCTTGGGCCGTTGCTAGGAGATTTGTGCCTTTGGCCAATTGTAGGGCCGAAAAGACAATCGCTATTGCTTTTCAAATTCGCCTTCAGCTGGTAAGAGCAAAAAGCTCTTTCCAGTCCCCCCGACAGAACCTAATTTGAATTGTAACTCTCAATCCGTTGCACGACGACCTTCCATATATGGAAGTCCGTCGTGCAATGTTCTTACGAGCTTGTAACCATAACCTGGAAAGATGGCCTACCCATTGGGCTTTAGGGCGGCTTTAGGAGGTTTTCTAGTTGGCTGCGCAGAACTGGGAATGAGTGGTTTTTCAAAATGGCGGGCGCTAAAATTAAGCATATCTGGATCGAACTCACGGAAGAATCGGGGAGAAACAGGGATATTTGCAGAAGATAAAGTAGAAATCAAAGACAAGGGACAGCAGAACTGACGGTAAGGTGATAGTTTTATTGAATAGTCTACATATGTCATCGCTGTTTGCTTGAAACAACGTTCGATGAGAACTCAGAATCCATGTTTCCTATAGCTCATGCCCTAATGGCCTAGTACCCAGGCGGTCTCCTCCCGCTCACTCGACTCGACTTGGTGCGAAATGTCGCGACGTCACCGAATGAGGCCCCCAAGTTTCGCGCCAAGTCGTGTGAGCGAGAAGAGAGCGCCTGGGTATCAGGGTGTTTGAAGGGATTTGGGTGGGAGGAACTCCCCATCACACCTCCTTTCCTCTTTCTACGAGGAACGGGGCGGGGCTTTTTCCCGGAATTTAATTTCTTTACGTATTTTGAGTGGTAGTAGAACAAAAGTCTGTTCGCTCTTTATTGTGTAGAAATGTTAACTGTAGGAATACCCCTTTGAGATGGATTTCCTGCAGACTTTTGCGGTGTGTAAAATGTATTCCAGCCTGTAAACAGGTTCCCCAACCTCGTTCCCTCAACGACAAGGGAGGCAGAGAAGAGAGACCCTGGGAACGAGGTTGCAGGTTCCCAAGCGGGAATTCGAAGCAGTACGCAATCTAAATTTAGCAAGCAGGGCGATAGGCAGTATTGATATTATATCGCTGAAGTATCGGCGAGGCTTTTGTTAAGTATCGGCCGTTGAGAAACCATGTCGACAGCTCTCGGCCAATGTCCGACCGACAATCACCCGACAGAGGCCGACTGTTGATCGACATATTGGTTTTACTCAGCCGTCACCACCCAGCGCACCTCTATACAATTTTTCCCTAAGCCAACACGTGCAAGGCAAATACTGATTTAAACCTTACATATTAAATCCCCAATACAATTCTTACAATTGACCAGATCCAGAGATATCAACAACACATCATGTAATGACTTCTAGTGGGTTATTTGGATTCCTTTAATATTACAGTGCAAAGGAAACACATGAAAATACAAAATTGCTCCTTACACTCCCACTGAGAACATAGTTAACAAACTGGAAATACGTAACGTGTTTCCACAAAGTTGTGGTCATTTTGAGCGCCAAACTTTGTGGTAACACGCAGCCTTGTGGAAACTAGTTTATAATTGCATACGATAGAAAAAAGAGCACTTAAAACAATGGCCTGCGAACAGGCTCAAATGGGTGGATTTTTTCACGATTCGACTACCAAGCCACTATTTTCGAGAGGGATCGCTTCGCTAGACGGCGAGGTTCGCCGGGTTGTAAGAAGCCGCCCGGCCACCAAGTCGTGTGAAACCCAACCACGCGAGCCTGTTAGCAGGCTGGGTGGATTAGAGACGAGAGTCAAAAGAGTAAATTTAGACTCTCACTCTGAGAGCGCCGAGAGAGCAAGAGAGCGCGACAGAAGCACAGGGAGACCACACTAACTGTGTGACCGTTTGAGGTTTCAATGAATGGGAATTACCGCAACTTTCCTATTAACGAGAAATATTACAAGGAATATTTACATTTAAGTTCAAAATAAATCTGATCTTGCCTCCATCGTTGTGTTTGGTCATCATTGTGCCGCTTAACGGCAAATATTAAAGATTTCCAGGGTTTGAGCCGACCTCATCGCAAACCCATGGAAATAGATAATATGCGCTGTTTAGCTGCAAAATGATGACAAAACACAACGACGGAGGCAACATCAGATTTAGTTCGAGCTTAAATGTAAATATTCCTTGCAATTTTTCATGTTTATAGGAACGTTTCGGTAATACCCATACATTTCCTTCAATTTTAAAACCACAAACGGTCACACAGTTTGTGTGGGTCCCTGTGAACAGACGTTAAACAAGTGGGGGAGATTGAATTCTCGTCACTCGCGTGACTTCTTGTTCACATTACCCATACCCAGGCTTCACGTTTCTTGGCGAGCGATCGCCAGGTGCTTCTCACGGCCATACCTGTCTTCTGTTGCCTACGCAACAGGGCCTTGTGCTAGCAACTTAATTCAATGTGAAATGTACTTGAATTACAAAATAGTTCCTTACAACACAAGCTAATTTTATTGTACTATACATTACTGCTGACCAATATGACTGCAGGTTCAGCAAGACGTCTTTGAACTGACGTTTTCGGAGAGAAAAACAAAGACAACGTCAACATAGTGATGTTAACATAGGAAAATAACACGTGTGTGGTAAAACGAAAAGACTACTTTACTATACCCGCTAGTCAAGTGTCTATATATTGCATCAGTTTCCTGAACGGATATCAAGGAGGTTTAAATTCTCAAAACAAGAAAAAATAAAGCAAAATTCTGACAATTAATTATGTTTTACAATGAAAACTAACGTTCTCTTAATAAAAATTCTCAAACAGCAGTACCTAAGATGCTTTCAGAATCAGAAAAATGGTGCGTTTTGTGATTTCTGGATTGGACAATGTTTTTAACTGCCTACCATAAACTAAAAGGGAACAGGGTTATAAAGAGTTCCAGCTAGGAGTAAAATATATCGGACCGAAAGATTAGCATGCCATAGAATTTGCATTAAAAAATACCGAGCGCCAGGGTGCCAAGCCTAGACATATCACTGTTCTCAGTCAGAGGAAGATTAACTCCTATTCTAACGGGCACCATGTAATAGAATCCAAAATCACGTGTTTTAGCAAGCGTTTTGTTCTTTCGTTCAGCCTTCCAGGGGACATAACTTCAAGGTCTCCATTGGACAGTACCACCTTTTCTAAAATCCAGCTTTGTAAGATCATTTTAAAATAATACTTTAACGCGATTCACTATCCCATCAAAACCGGAGAACGGCTCCCCCGCCAAACAACAACAATTCAATGACAAGCTCTTTTGTGACTAAACAACAACAACTCAATTTCGTTTTCGACCTTGCGTTTGTTTTTGGGAGCTCAACTATACTCGATTGGATTGGATAGTGAAACTCATGTACTAAGCATGCAAAGAAAATAGACGTGATCATACTTTGGGCGTTGTGCTGACTGAAAAAAACTAAAAATTAATGCGTTTCTTACAAACGCATTTTTACACAGTGTACTTTCACGCACCCCTGTGAACGAAAAGGCGCGGTTTTCATTTTATAAAACTAGTCCCTCAAGAAACGAAAACAGCCAAAACACTGCTAAGAAATGGTCTCCTTTGCGTGGGTTTCTTATGCGCCTATAGTCATATGACACGCGACCAGTCAAAGAAATTAAATGCACTTCGTATAGTACCCAATGAAATATACCACTGTTGCTTCTGAAGTACTGTACTTGAAGGTTCTGGACATCTGTATGTGGGTGAACGTATTGCGTGAATAACTGACGGTGTTTAATACGTGTGAAACAATTGGCTCAAGCCGTGCCAGCGGCTTGCCGTTCTCTCTGTTCCTTAATGCGCACGTACATGGGCTCATTCAAAGTATCGCGGGCGCGTCCTGTTTTGGGATGCGAGGGTCCGAGCACCTTGGGAATGAAAAGAAACCAGTGTATTAACGCTCCAGCTGTCAAATTATTTATCAGTATTCTGTATAGTACCCAAAATTTACCTCTGTATCAAACTTTCAATCTACGTTCCAGGCTTTTCAGCGCTTATCTCTGATTCTCATACGATGAAGAGACTAAAAGTATCTAACTAAGTGCCACACAGCCACTGAATGCTTGGATTCCAATTTGCACTATTTATATTTAGACTATGAGTTTTACTACATAAACGTTTAAGCCTCAATAGTGACCGGTATCTAGCTTCTCCTTACAATATCACTCCACGACCAAACACAAGGTCACGAGAATGACGGAAATGACCACCAAAGATGAAATGTTTTGATGTTTAAACAAATTCTTTCAACTTGTACTATGGAAAATATATGGCTCAAGGGATGAGATTCGCGAAGCCCTCCTAAGTTAAGATGCATCCTGAGTGTTGTTTTTCGACAATAGCCTATTGTTATCCCACCAATAGGCTATTGTTAAGAAAACTATACTTAGGACACATCTTAACTTAGGCTTAGGAGGGCTTCGTGAATGCAGCCCCAGATCATTAAGAGAATGATATTGGGGCTTAAACGGTTAACTAGCCAGTGCACATTTATAAATCTGGGTGTAGAGAACCACCGATGAAAGTGTCTTACTTGAACACTGACAACACAAGGAGAACGCACGGCTCAAACCAAGAGAAACAAAATGCCATGACATCAGTTCTCATAACGACACCGACTTTAGCAAAATTCGAAGGTAGAAAGGAATTCAGTGAAAAAAAAAAACAATTTCTTCCTCATGTTCTGTCAACATATTCCTCTCAATCAAACTTATGTCGAACAGTGTGCCCTTTACTTCCCAATCATGTCAGCGTTTGCCAAACGCCACACTCACCTCTAAGCAAGTCTCGTGCCACTTGACGAAGTAATCGTAAGCTTTCTGGTAATCTCTATTGTCTTCGTAAAGGATTCCAATGTTCAGGTAAAGCCGCAGCGTCAACATGTGTTTCTCACCGTAAGTCTTCAAACATAGTTCAAATGATCTGTTAAGCATCTGCACAAACAGAAAAAAGAATAGGAAATATTGCGACTAACCCTGTCAAAATGCGCCTTTAGTATTCTTAGTCAGCGGTTTTGGTGGACTCTAAAACTTGACTGTTCAGTGTTAGGGTCCTAAGCAATAAGAATTTGATATTGACGTCATGAGTGGCTACCAGCTACCAAAAGTTCTGTTTCTCGTTTTACATGTGTTGACATCGTCATGGCAACTCACAGACTAAGACGTCAAACAAACGTTTTGCTATCAGTGGCGAGGGGTTCAACTGCACAAATTATAGGAACACAAGACGTCCAGTTACAAATTCGGCGTCAGTGCTTTATACTTTGATTTCTGTCCGAATGACAGAAATCATCGAAAACTGAAAACATGTTCCTGTTTAGTCGTTGTGTTAGAAATTTCATGCTGCTTGTTTAATCTGTCATGAAGAGTGATGAATAAATAAATAAATATATAAATACCTCTTCTTTCTCTTTGAAGAACTTCCTCGCACGCGGATTAATAAACGACTTGGTCATGATCGCTTCAGCCATATGTCCCATGTCTCCATGCTATAACAAAACAAAAAGTGGATATCGATAGCTAAGTCATCATCATCATCATCATCATCATCATCATCATCATCATCATCATCATCATCATCATCATCAACATCACCATCATCATCATCATCATCACCATCACCATCATCATCATCGTCATCATCATCATCATTATCATCAACATCATCATCATCATCATCATCATCATCATCACCATCATCATCAACATCATCATCATCATCACCATCATCATCATCATCCTTTATTTAAACACGATAAAAAAATTTAAAGCATAATGCTTGTAGGGTCGTGTAATTAACTACAGAGGAAACCAGACAAAAAGACAGGCAGCCCTTACGGCAAACACAATTCAACTGCAAACAAATAAAAAAGATAAACACTGAAAAGAAACAAATGAAGGAATTTTTTAAATGCTCCTGGTGTATATGATATCGGAGAGCAGACAAGCTATTTTGACAATGTGTAATACATAGTTTTGTGCCTTAGAAGTCCAAAAAATCTGAATAATAATTACCCTCATGAAGATGTCGATTGCCTCATCGATATATTTAAAACAATCTTTTCGTGTTTGTTCGGCGCCTTCTTGCTCCAGATCAGCCACGATGCTGAGATGATGTGCAATAAGTATGTCAATCATGGCTGTTTTATGCTGCAAAAAAGAAGGTCAGTAAATAAGCAACCTCATAGCCTAATTGGATTTATGCTGTACAAGACGGGTTTTAACTTTTGAGTCTGTGAGTAGAATCATAAACTGTGACCATCCAATTGGACGCTATTGTAAATGAACATTTCTCTGTGGTGCTGTCTATTATGTGGTACAAGGTGGTTCACCTTTGTGTCGGAGTGGAATCCTAAAGTATAAACCGTCAAATGAAAACCATTGAGTTTTTCCCCTGGTCCCGTCTTAATATGATGAACAAGATAATTCTAACTTTTGAGTCTGGATCAAATCTTAAACTGTGAACATCCAAATTGACGTTTCTTTGTGATACTGAAAAATTTCCTTGTACGTTACTTCTGTAACATTGAAATTAAGACTATTTCCAAGTTTGTATCAGTACCTCGTGTTCCTCGCCAGTGAGTTGTTTGCGATAACTCAACGACTTTTTACAGAATTCAACAATTTCTCTATCCTGCTCCAGCTGATCCATAGTCACGAAATTGTAGTTCTTTACAACCTAAAAACAAAACAAAACTGCACGGTCACCCTTTTGTTGTAAGATCAACATGCATTCACTTATTTGCCAGTCACAAAATCTCTTAAGTCGTCTTCACATCGAACTCAACTTTGGTAGACGCTACATACGTCTGTAGACCGACAAAAGGTACGACGTTTGATCTGCTCTAGTCTAAAGTAAGGCATCACAGAATTTGCTTTTTTATAGGGTATGACCTTTACAGCTAGCCTGCGAACGCAGACCTATTTCCGTGAAGTAGAAACTTGTATCCACTTTACCCAATTTCGCATACTATCGTGGAGACGACTGCCGAGTCAAAACTCAAGGACATGTCCCAAAAACCCAGCTGAAGTTCACCCGTTGCCTCGAGCCTTTCACTCCCATAGTCAGTTATGAAGATATTTAAGTGGTTCTAACTTTTGAGTCCATGGATGAAATCCTATGGTGTGACCATTCAAATGAAACCTCTTCAGCAGTTCTTTCACACGGTGATATTTATTTTTAAGTATTTAACGAAATGAAACTTGGGATTTGTCTTGAATTTTAATTTTAGGCACTTTTGGGAGTAAAGGGTTGAGTTAGTTTTCTGGAAGCAACCCTCAAACTCTTATTGAATCCTTGGAAAGAATACAAATTAATGGTTATTACGCTTCAAACGCTTCGCGTTGTAAAAGCCGCTACGCGTCCGAATAAATTTATCCTCTCCATAAAGGTAATTTAATGTTGAAGCTCAAAGCGGGCAGAAAGATAAACTGGCAAATATCATAAATGTCCCGTTACCTCACTCTTCGTCTTGGACATAAGTTGATATATGTCGGCCAGTTTATGAGTTCTGGCGCCCAAACTTTCTTCTTCTAACTTCAGCAGTTCAGTCAACAGGTCATGGGCATCGCTATACTGGCCTGCTTGGATCCTGAAAACAACAAAAACCATTTCGCATAAATTTATCGCCTAATTGCTAGAGTCTTCCAATTTGAGGAGATGAGATGAGAGCGCACGAAACATGCAAGTTAAACTTAAAGGAGCTACGTCAAGAAATTTTGAGATGTTTTTTGGGCTGTTGAAAATTGTCGTTAATTAAACGGAAATAATAGTTTGCCAGGAAATAATAGTTTGCCAAGAGGAAAGGATGAGCCAAAAGGGAACCATGATGATGGAGAAGATTAACACAGATTGGAAATGACAAACTTGAAAAATCAGGCTAAATTTTTCAAGGTGCACAAACCGTGACGTAGCTCCTTTAAGGTACTCCCACTCTCGTTGTCTGATGTTGGTCTCTCGTGTCGCTCAAATTTCAGTTTGAGGGATGTGGCTGAGCTAGAAAGGGAGCGATCGCGGTTGTTCCATACAATTGTCTATCGATTATTGCCGCGGTATGTCAACCGCGAGAAAAAAAAAAATGTATTAAAAAATTGAAAACGCGATTGGACGCTTTCTGCGACAGCTATATCCCTTTAATTTTGTGACTGAAATTCTTTGCCTGACTGCAATAATTTAACTTTTAAGAAAATAGTTTGTACCCTAGTTCTTAAACAAATACAGTAATTTCCGAGGGGTTTGGTTACTTGACAAAATGGCGTCGCAAACCGTGACAAGGTCTTAAAACACAACTTTACAAGAAATAGTAATGCGATTTCGTACACTTACAGAAACATGACAACCATCTCTGTTTTCTTGGCAACTTCTTCAAGCGACGCCTCTGAGTCACGCAACACTTGTAACGACTCCTTATATAGAGCGGATGCCGTAGCATATCCTCCAGCCTGTCACAACAACGCAAAATAAATTCCTTATGCAACGCAATTCCAAATATCAAGTCAGAACAGATGCTGTTTAAGCACAAATGCAATCAGAAAATAACCTTTGTCACATCCGATTTCTTCGCGAGTCATATTTAAATGATCCGAGTCCGCACACAGCAACTGAATCTGCTGTAAACGCATATTTCCTTGCGGTTATTTCTTAGGGAAAGAGACAAACATTTTGTCTTCTTGTCGCAGGTTTCCCGGGAAGACGTTTTCCAACATGCTAACTACAAACAACCGTTTAAAGCACGGGCTTTCACAACGGTTTGTTTTCCCTGGGACTACTCCATCTACATAAGATATATTTTTCTTTTCTAAAATAAAAATAACATGCTGGCATCCGAAAAAAAAAACCTCCTTTCCTTACCTTTTGCCATGACCTGAGCAGATCAATGCTGAAGTCTTCTGAGAAGAGCCTTTCAAACACTTCCCATTCTAACAGGCACCGTGTTAACCTGTTGTTATCCAGCAGCTGCTCAAGGTGAAACGGCAATTCCTAACAGGAGACATCAGTCCAATCTCAATAACAAGACAACGCACATGGTAACAACGTGTGCTTCTTCGCTGAAGCGTCACAGAAATGGCTGACACGGTGGAAAGTCTCTTCACTCATTTAGCCAAAGAAATGACAAGCAACAGGAGCGGATCCGGGGGTTGGGGTTGGGTGGCTAGCCATCCCCCTTTAGGGTGTTTAAGCTTGAAGCTAAGAAAAGGAACAAAACCAAAGACTGCGAGTAGTTTTCTTGCGCGTGCGTGTATTTCGCCGGAATGGCCAAAATAAGAAACTACTTGCAGTCTAACAAAAGTATCACTGAGGAGACTTTGTCTCCGACTGTTCCGTTATCATTCTGTCAGGTCAGCCACCCCTCTTCAAAAATCCTGGATCCGCCATTGAGCAACCATATGACAATGTTTCAAGTCTGAAATTCGTGACAGCTACAAGATAAGGCGAAGGATAAGGGGAGGTGGCCGGGCAAACCTGGAGTATTTGATCGACCTTTCCACCCACCCCCCCCCCCCCCCACCACCACCGCCACCCCCGGGGGCATCACACTGTCCAATTTACAAAAATGAAGTGTTCGAAAGGGATATAAGTCACACATTTGACTTGCTTTAAACGTGAATTTCGGACCGGGGGTGGGTCAATGGAAAAAAAACCTCCACAAGAATCAAATCACCTTCCGGCTTACAGCTTACACTGATAGGTGCATCTGCGTTGCCACAAGTTAATTTCTACATTAAGTGTTTTTATGAGTAATAAATTGCTTAGAGGATAAATTTTGGTATGATCTTTTTTTCCTAAGAAATGCAAAAAAATTCATGACTTGGGCGTACAGTGAACGAAGAAACACATCAAAATAGTATTAGCTGCCAAGTTATGCAGGAAAGCAAACGTGAGAGCTTGCTGATAAGTCATCTTACCTCAGATTTTCGATCATAATCTTCACTTCCTTCAAAAAACTCTGCGTGTTGTCCATGCCAGAAAGTATACTGATGTTTGACGTAGCCTTCAGACCCGGTGAAATACCTTTGGAAAAAAAAAATGGTTGGGAAAATGATCGTATCTAGGGCGGTTTTGGTGAAAACACCAAAGTAATTACCCTCAGGAAATCACAAGAGGATAAGTACTAATTCTCTGAAATAAAGAATTCGAAAACATCAAAGATTAATATGACCGCCGCTCTATACTTCGAATTGCGGAGATCCTTTCGGAATAGACTGTAGAAAGAAGTTCAAATATCTATCTGGGGGGCTCCCTTTCTTGAGAAAGGGCCCCCAACAACTACAGAAGGGACCCGCTGGGCCCTCACTGGCCAATTTCTAGAATATCCCTGCACTCGGTGAAAACTGCTCTTTAAAAAACATGAAACGTTGAATACTGGTAGCTTGACAGGGTCTCGTAGCGTTTACGGATCCAGGGATTCCACTGAAATATTCAGCGCTCCTGGATTCCGGGGCTCCAGGGGTGACTTGCATAAAACCTAACGCCGGGAGTAACTGCTAACATCAAACTTTAAGATAGTGATCTTAACTGGAGTGAATGTCCGACTTCAGACGGTGTTATATGCAACTCGCCCCAGGGCTCACAGACCAAACTGTCTTGGCAAACACGTGAAATAGCGAGACAACTAGGTGGCTCTCTCGTAATATTTGTCAACTGTCAGAAAGAGTCCTAATATAGAGAAGTAGATCTTCCAAAAAGTAGCCAAAGGCACAGTGACAGAAATAGACCCGCAGTTACTCACTTCCGTCTGACAGCTTTACTTATAGATCTGTGGTAGAAATCCAACCGACCCTCGCCCAAGTCCCCGCACGGTCGCAGAAGCGGCTTCAGTGCGCGGTAAACCAAGGCCCATTTGGCTGCTGGGACAAACTTCTTTTCTTTTCTTTTTCCTTTTCCTTTGCCACTGCTTGCAGCTTTCTTGCTTTCTTCTTCGTCGTCGTCTTTTTGCACATAAGTCTCGTCCACTTGTTTTGACAGCTTGTCAGCTACTGTAAGGCCACTGTTTGGAGCTGGAAGATAAATGTGGTTTAGTATTCATATGCTGATCTCATATGATCCAGACATTTCGTTTGCACCTATAGTTAGTCCACTTCAAACAGTCAAATGCGATCATAAAATGCGATATTTCATACACTTCACCTACATCTGGAGATGTATGTGCAGCCCTTAATGAGTTTTTGGTCTTTTTTGCTCAAAGAATAGGGCCTGCGTTTTGCCTCTGTGTTTTGCCTCTTATGTAGAAACTGGGTAAAATTGTTATAGATTTTTTTTTAATTGTTATAGATGTCATGTAGTTCTGAACTAAGATCTAGGTGGTAAGAGCCCTCTACTCCATGCTCCAAAGGGAGGTAACGAGGGAGAGGTTAAAAACCAGGCAAACCTGCTTCAGTCGTCTCGACCTTTGTCACTGTTATCTGATCTGATTCACCCTCGATGTAGGGGGGAGGGGTGAGGTTGGATTCTTCAGCCAGCATCTGTAGCAACTCGGTTTCCAGCAGACCATGGCGTGACGTCTCCAGTAAACAAACAGTTGCTACAACAATCTGTCCACCGTTCTCTTCTTCAAATCGTGTCAACACTTGTTCTTCCAGACTGAAATTGAATGAAAAAGGGTGCACGTTCAGTTATTGGCATTTGCATAACTTTCTGTCAGTCTGTCACATAGCTTTTGGTCTCCGTCTTTCCATCTTATTCTCCTCTCATTTTTCCTTCCCACACGATCTTTCCTTCGCTACCCTTAACCTGAATTCAAGAAACAGGAATAAACTCTTATTCTTGTTCTTTTGAAAGCGTACCACAACATTATTACATGAATACATAACAATTTTCAGGTATTTTCATGAATTTTACATTTTACAATAACTGAGTGAATTCTCGTTCTCTGATAGGCTAATTTTTATTGTCAATAAGAGTACAGACACATGAAACGCGTAAAGCTGACGCGATCAGTAATAGTTTTGTCAAACTTTTCAGCGCTGCATTCACGGTGTGGCTCTTGCATTTCTTTTGTTCATTTGAAAATCAGTTTTGGCTTTTTGTTATCGTAAAAATCAAATTGGCGTCAGTTTTTTATGTGTCTGTCCTCTTATTGATGATAAATTTCGTCATAACATTGTCAGAGTTTGTTATGGATCCACAAGCCGCAAATTATCATCAATAAGAGGACAGAAGCTTAAAAAACTGACATCAAGTTGTTAATTAACACATGAATTCTTCACGAACCTTTCTCCTGTCCTACAGTATTTTAATTTTACCAAATTTAAATTTTAGGGTAGAAGATAGGTGTTATATGCATGTAAAAATTAAATTCAATTAAGAAAAGTTATGTGAATCACCTAATGAGATCATCAGAGAGGCTGGCAATCTTCTCGTCCATTTTATTGAACACTCCATAAACTCGCAGCTCCTCACAGGCCAGTGTAAGCCACAAAGGGTTTGCAGAACCTTCCTTCTCTAGCAACATAGACATCTGTCTCTCATCCAACCGCTTGTTGTATTGCCGCAGGATATTCTCAACAATGAGCTGAAAAAGAACAAATGTGGCTAAGAGTATTACTACTCCATCCTGGATGCGATGCTAGTCCAACACAGGATACCCAGGATAAAATGACTAAAAGTATTACCACTCTCCCCTGGATGGGATGCTAGTCCATCACAGGATGCCCAGGATTAAGTGACTAGGAGTATTACTACTCCCCCCTGGATGGGAAGTTCGTTTATCACAGGTATACCCAGGATAAAGTGACTAAGAGTATTACCACTCCCCCCTGGATGGGATGCTCGTCTATCACAGGATACGAAGGATTAAGTGACTAGGAGTATTACTACTCCACCCCGGATGGGATGCTAGTCCATCACAGGTATACCCAACATAAAGTGACTAGGAGCATCACTACTCCACCCTGGATGGGATGCTAGTCCATCACAGGTATACCCAGCATAAAGTGACTAGGAGCATCACTACTCCACCCTGGATGGGATGCTAGTCCATCACAGGTATACCCAGCATAAAGTGACTAGGAGCATCACAACTCCCCCCTGGATGGGATGCTAGTCCATCACAGGATACCCAGCATAAAGTGACTAGGAGCATCACTACTCCACCCTGGATGGGATGCTAGTCCATCACAGGATACCCAGCATAAAGTGACTAGGAGCATCACTACTCCCCTTGGATGGAATGCTAGTCCATCACAGGACACCCAGCATAAAGTGACTAGGAGCATCACAACTCCCCCCTGGATGGGATGCTAGTCCATCACAGGATACCCAGCATAAAGTGACTAGGAGCATCACTACTCCACCCTGGATGGGATGCTAGTCCATCACAGGTATACCCAGCATAAAGTGACTAGGAGCATCACTACTCCCCCTGGATGGAATGCTAGTCCATCACAGGACACCCAGCATAAAGTGACTAGGAGCATCACAACTCCCCCCTGGATGGGATGCTAGTCCATCACAGGATACTCAGCATAAAGTGACTAGGAGCATCACTACTCCCCTTGGATGGAATGCTAGTCCATCACAGGATACCCAGCATAAAGTGACTAGGAGCATCACTACTCCACCCTGGATGGGATGCTAGTCCATCACAGGATACCCAGCATAAAGTGACTAGGAGTATTACTACTCCACCCCGGATGGGATGCTAGTCCATCACAGGTATACCCAGCATAAAGTGACTAGGAGCATCACTACTCCCTCCTGGATGGAATGCTAGTCCATCACAGGATACTCAGCATAAAGTGACTAGGAGTATTACTACTCCCTACCTGGATGGGATGCTAGTCCATCACAGGATACCCAGCATAAAGTGACGAGGGGCATTGCTACTCTACCCTGGATGGGATGCTAGTCCATCACAGGTATACCTGTGGGGCAGTATTTTTCACCTGTGCTCTTTTCACACCTGTGTACAGGGCTCGAGACTAACTTTTCAGCTTAGTAGCCCAGTGGTTAGAGGTTTTATTTCACTAGCCAAAATAAATTTTCACTAGCCAGACTTTTTTTTTTTTTTTTTTTTTGCATAATCTCGCACTGTGGTCAAAATGTGTAATTTTAGCCGAGTAAAGTACTGTAAAATATGCCTTTCTGTAATCTAAGGAGTAAAGAACTGGAATGTTGACCATTCTATCCAACGGTTAAAGATCCTCACACAAATACAAAGTATTCTTGCGTTCAGGGCAAATTCGCAGGCACGATGTTATTTACGCCTCTCTTTTCCGTTGCGATTATCATGACCAATATCTAGAAAAGTTAACCTTATGCAAGCTTGTCGTCGTACGGAGAAACGTTGGGAAGAAGAGACTAACATTGTACGAACGTTGTAAGGTACGGAGAGAGACAAGACTGATACAGCACTCAATTCACATATGGAAAAATGTCTGCAAGAGAAGACTAGTAAATTATGAGCGTATTTAAGTAGGGAGAAACGTTGAGCAGACAAAGCTAATAAGATTTGAACTTACTAAGGCACGGAGAAACGTTGGAGTCATATCAAACACGTTGGTTGGAAATGCACTTTAGTAGGGAGAAACACCTGCCAATGTACCAAAGTACAGAGACACGTTGAGACACTGAGGCTAATAAAATACGCATCTACCAACTTACGGAGAAACCTCATTAGACAAAAGTAATTCCGTGAGAACTTGAAACGTACGGAAGAACGCCGACCGGACAAGACTATTACGGTAGGACAATAAATTACGGAGAAACGTAAGGAAGACAACTAATAATGCACGAACGTACGGATAAACGTTGAAAAGACAAGACTTATGACGTATGAACATACTATCGGTACAGAGAAACGCTAAGAAGTGTAGACGTATCATACGAATGCACTAACTCACTGAAAGCCTTGGGAAAACAAGACCAGTAAAGTGCGAACGCGCTAACGGCGTAAGGAGAAACGTTGACAACGCAAGAGTAATAAATCGACAAACGTACTTCCCTACGGAGAAACGTTGTGAAGACAAGACTAATATCATACGAACGACGTTACGTAGAGAGAAACACTGCAAGGGAAGAGAAAGTAATATTGTATGAACGTAGTAATGATTGGAGATAAGTCGATAAAAGAAGACTAAAGAATTGCGTGAACCTACTAAATACGAAACTAGACTACATGACTTCATATGAACACACAAACGGACCTTTCAAGGACACGTATGGTGAAACGTTCTTAAGACGGCTAATTTCGTTGCAACCTACTAATGACAGAAACGTTGCCAACTGAGACAACATATAGCAGGGAGAAACGTTGAGACGACAAAACAAGTGTCATACGAACATTATGATATCCTTTTACGGAATAAGTTTTAGTTTCTGTTCACTTGATTTGCTTTTGGGATCCCATCATCAGAAGCAATATTAAGTTTGGTTTCCATCCGGTACTTCAGTGCTTTGAAATTTTCACTAGCCACTTTGGCTAGTGAAAGCGCAAAACCTACTAGCCAAAACGGAATTTTTACTGGTCTGTGGCTAGTTGGCTACCGTTAGTCTCGAGCCCTGCAAAGTCAGTGTAGACAGTGGTAGCGTGAAGTAAAGCTTCTGTCAAATGACACTGTAGATAACAACCTTGCATCAAACAACCGACAGTCAGTCAGTGTTCCAGATTACTTATAAAGGCAGAGGGTCAATAAGGAATTTTGAGGGGTCAATAGATGTGGATCTCTTCAAATCTTCTCAAGTTGACCATTTATATTGTCGGGTCATGTTGCCAACCTTGTCGGGTTTTTGACCCAAGACCCCTCTCTTATCTGGAACACTGGTCAGTTCTTCCAATCAGATGAACAAATGGAAGCCTACACTACCAGCTGAAAATAGTTGGGACACTCCAACTAAACGCTGTTTTTTTTCCTTTTCGTGCTCCCCTTCTTCCTCTCAATGTTGTTAACCGCAGTTTAGTCACCAAATCTTGCACGCCAACATTGAGGGGGCAAGCAGACAGGTAAGTGTCTCAACAATTCCAACTGATAGTGTAGTTTGCACCATCCACTGCACTACATCTCCATACCCCCCTGGAGGGTACGAAGAGACCCTGGGAATATGTTTGCTCCTTACAATGCCTTAAACACCCAGGCAGCAGACAAAAAGCAAATGTGTTAGCACAAATACATGGACTGTTTAAATAAAAAGCTGTATTTTGTACCTTTCTAGAATGATAGTCCAACTGACCACATGTGATTTCCCGTGGTCCAGATTTGTAAGATCTGAGAAGGCGGTGACATTCAGTATCGTTAATCATGGACAGTACCACCTTGACATTCGGAGAGAGATTCTCAGGTAGCCACCTTGTCAAATATTGGATCTTGTCATCATCCATCTGAAAAACCAGCAAGAAAAACTTGTTACAAACAATTTCATAAAGCAATTATTATTTAGCATATTTCAAGTGGATCCCAAATATAATGAGGTGTGTAGGGACTGAACATTAGCTAACAGTCTCACTATCAAGTACTTCCCACAAGAAGCACTTTTGCTACAGGAAGTTCTTGAAGCTATTTGACTCTACAAAAACTTTAAATATACTGAAGAAACTTCATTACTTTCCTTTTCCCTAATTTACACACCCTGTACCTGATTAATGGCATCCACAAACACAACACAAGGCTTGGTATTCTTGTTGGACAGCAAACTGTTGGTGAGCTGGACAAGGGAGTCCAAGTCACTCACAACATCACGCTGAAACAAATGTCACACAAATTAAAATAATACAAACACTTGCCAATGGGGCTGCCTAAAAATAAATATACATGTACCTGATGCCTGATGCCTGATGCCTTAAGAGAAAATTCTTGATTCTCAGTAGTTAGAAAATAACATAGGTTGAGTCACAACCCTTTAACCCTTAACAGTGATGAACAGGAAATTTCTCTTTATGTTATAACTATTTTTTCAAACATTCACATGATGGGAATAAAGAAGGTGCTCACCACAGAGATGACGTCTTGATATGTAAACAAATTCTCCTAACTAGTATCATAAGAAATGTATGGAAAACGGAAAGGAGAATATGCATGTTCATCTTTAGGGCTTAAAGGCTGTACCAGCTCCCAAGAAAGCAAAATTTATGCCCATGTGGAATTTAGAGTTGTTGGAGATTGAGAATAATTATTGAGCAGAATGACTAAGATTTCATTTGTAGAGGCAAATTCAATAACAGTGCTGCTAAGGTATTTTGCTCACCTTGGATACATTGATTTCTCTTGTTAAACGTTGCAAAAAGAATGCTAAGTCAGTGGAACCAGGGGTAGCACCCACAAAATGAAAAAACACTTTACAACCCCTGAAAAAAAAATACAAGAACTGAAGATTGAAAATCTAATTGTTAAACATAACAGAAGGGACTTGAACTTAAGACTGACATACAAACATATTAAACAACACTCAAAAAATGATACAGTACAATTTGTGACTGAATATAGTAAATGTTGTTTGGAATGACCAGTTTGCAAAAGAAGCTCCTCACGTAGAGTACTACATGTAAATCCTTGTATGGACACCAAGAAGTCAGCCAATCATAAAAACAACATTAAGACCAATTTTAAAAAAGGTATGGTTTTGGCCATGCAGTTTTAAGAAGGGAGAGTACATTAGACTACATATGCTAGCCCACATCCAGACACGGTTCTCCTGGTTTCTGGCTTTCTCCAAGCTAACTCTCATGACATATTATAACAGAAGAAATTAGATGTTAAGGTTTTAATTTCCCACACATGCCTCTCTCATTTTACACCTGCTGGACATTAAACAATCATGCAACATAGAACAACTATTAGCAGAGAGCAACAAAAATTCCTTACTTAGCTCCTAGTAACTCTCCTCTTTCAGCCATTGCTAAAGCATCATTGGCACTCTTTGCCATGATAGCCGACTTTCCTGAGCCTGCATTACCGATGAGCAGCAATGGTGCATTAGATTGGTCATTCAAGATGTAGTTACGTATCTGAAAAGAACAAATTTCGGTAAAATTGACAATAGAGTCACAAAATCATTAAAAAGAGACAACTGAAACCCCAGAAACTAATTATTCATTAAATTATTTCTTTTTAGAACTGTAGAATAGCAAAATTAGTTTTCAATGACTAGGCCCTGTATAGGCAATGTACATGTTATGTCATAATCACTTGAAGCCTCATTTGTACCAAATTATTTGCAAACAATTGTCAACTCAACACTATACAGGTGTATTTGTTGTAGTTCAATTTTATCCTTGGTTCAATTTCTATTTTCTTTTGTGTATTTTTCACTATCATATATCAACAGAAAAAAAGAACAAAGGAAAATAAAAATTGAACCAAGGATAAAATTGAACTACAACAAATATGTACTTCTGCTGCTTTGGGTATCCACTGTTTAAAGGAGCTATGTCACTGTATTTTCATTCATTCTTCTGATCTGAATAAATTACTTTCACAGTGAAGGAACCCTTAAAATAATAATTTCCTGAGGTAGAAAAACACCAAAGAAATAACAACAAACCAAAACTAAACAAGGATGGTTACGACTGAGGGAGATTACAACAGATTACAAACGACAAACGAATTTTTTCAAGATGGAGAATCTGTGACGTAGCTCCTTTAAGTTTCACCCTTCAAAAGCAAGGGCTAGGGTTAAAATTCACAAGTTGACCATCAACATGCATAAGGTTAAAATGTACACTGGTCTAGAATGATCACAAAATGAATTTTATTTCCATTTATTCTTTTAAAGACCCATTGACACTTACTGTGATGCACTGGGCATTGTTTATTTTGATTCGACCGGATGGGATGCGATCTTTCGAGAGGAAAAATTACAGCCTCTCATCTCGAGGAAGAAATGAACACTGAGTTTGAAATGTCGGTCGTAAGTAATTTTTTAGTCTCAAAAGCAGCCCTGTCAGATATCAAAAGCCCGTCAAACACTTTTGCGGACTTTGTTTTGGGCCGCTCAACCCGCCTTCCTGTAGCAGTCGCCGAGGACATTTTCTTCACCTCCAAAAATCCCATCCAAAAGAAAAACAATGACATTGAAGACACAGGAAAATTGTTCCTACTTTCACCGAATGTTTGAGATTGATGCGAACGAAATTGAAACCTCCAGCAAACCCTGAAGTTTTCTGTATAAAAACATACTTCCATTCTGTCCATTGCATCTAATTTGCATCGGACATAATTTCAAATGAGCACCGCCGGTGGAGGCTGTTTTTAGCCACTTTCAAAGCTCACATCGAAAACATTTTGACAGCTAGAGATGCGGAAAACCTCCTTCAACTTTCACTGAAAGTTTTATTTCAATGCAGAACAAAATGAAGCCGCCAGCGAGCCAAGAAGTTTTGTACTTCATCTATATTTTACCGTGCAGACAAGACTTTGTTCCAGTCGATTGGTCATGTATTGATGTTGAAATTTTCAAAAATGAAATCTCCCCTCACAGTAAACGAGTACACTAAAAAGTGACAACAAAACGATTTGAGAATAAATTGTAAAATACAGGGGTACTAAAAGGTGATCTAATAGACATATTCCATTTACACGAAAGACCGATTTTGTGAGCCAAACCCGAAGGTTGTAGTTTCTTGCCCGTCGCCCTCGAGCCTTTGGCGGCATCGCTCCACGGAAAAGTTCCAATCGCCACCACAAATGGCTTCTACTGCATTACAATGTAACATATTGTGTTATGTATTTCTTTGTACTTCACAGGTGAGCAAAATTGGCTGAACCGGCTGAACTGCACGATGGAATCGGATTGCTTTGGATCTTTCTTACAGTCGCGATGGTTGAGTATTTTCGTGGTCCACGAAATTCAGTTACAACCGCATTGCATTATGGAAAGTGCCAATGGGTCATTAATGATAATCATTAACTTACATCTTCAAGTATCTTATCTCTGCCAAGAACCACTTGTCCACGAGTGTCCAAAAATGACTAAAACAAAAGAAGAAGACAGTACATGTTGGCTTATGGTGTACTACTGTTTTGGCTGGTGTAGGCGTATGCCTCAGTGGGGGTGAGGGGGGCTAATAATTGTGCCTACAGTACTAATTTTTAGCATTTTGATGTTTCCATGGCAACCATATTTTGATAGGCACATTTTCAAAATTTAATTGATTTTGTTTGTTTTTTTTCCAAAGATTTTTCACTTATAATAATTATCATTCTAGCATTTCACTGATAATTTAGATTACTTGGAGTCAATTTTAAAGGATTTCCTTGAGTTTCGTGGGTAAACATATTTTTGTAATTTTTTTGATGAAAATAAATTTGTTGTTACCACAAAATCCAGAGTATGACAGATCCAATGTGTTGGCTACCCAGTATCATAATAGAGTGAATTTGTAACCTGTTTCTTATATTCTAATGAGAATATCTACCATAAACACCGGCGTATAAGCCGCACCTTTTTACCCTAACACTTCGCTCAAAATCGGGGGTGTGGCTTATCTGCGAGAACATCTGGAAAAAAATCTGTAAATTTTATTTTCCGTGAATCATCACCAAAATAAAGTCAAAAACGTAACGGTATCTTTGAGAACTCTTGTGGTAAATGGCCCACTGTTTCCCCATTGTTGACAACTTTGATAGCAAATTTGTCAAAGCAATTATCAAACTCCCTTTCACAGGCGAGTATGTCACCGATGGATGGCTCCAACCTGCATGGAAGCCATGAACAGCTAAAGAAATCGCTAAAATTTGCTTTGCGAATTGAACGAAGCGACAAAAGTTGTCAACAGTTTTCTCTCTTCTCATCGAATGCCTGGCTACTAAGCCACGATACGCAACCGAACGTCCGAACGAACTTCACTTACTCACAAATTTTCGGACTTGAATAGCTTTAACTGTAAAAATGCTGTAAAAGTTCATCGGGGAAAGCGGTCTTGTGTTCAAGTACATTTTCGTACCTTTTTTATACTTGTTATAAGGATTAAAACCCGTGTTTGAGTCTTATTCGGACTACAAATTGAATCACCGATCCGTAGTGAAAAGGACTTCACTTCAACCAATATGTTCGTTGAATGAAATGACTCGGCTATGAATTTTTGACAAAAAATTTTTTCCCAAATCTTGAGCTTCTAAACCCGGGGTGCAGCTTATCTGCGAGTGCGGCTTATACACCGGTGTTTACGGTAAATGTTTAATGAGAAGAAGAATTAAGAAACTGAGCACACACAACTGAAACCATTCCTTCAAATTCCTAATTGTAAACATTTCAAAATAACAAGCCTTAAAATGAGCTATTCTTTTCTTCCACTGTTTGCATACCAGGATGAGAAAGTATCACCACAAGTGTTTCTCTGCCACAGGCGTCAGAAAGTCAGCCTTTTAATTTAACACAGGGCTGCAGGTGGGTTACGCGTGAGAATTTAGTTCACTATTGCATGTTCAAAATGTCGTAAGTCACGTGATACAGGTACATGTTAAGCGAGCTGCCTTGTGGAGTTTGAAACCTAGTGTACCATGTATTATTATTTTTCTACAATTGTACTCGTATCTTTTTTGAAATGCTTATTTTCTTTGGCGTATGCTGAACTCAGGTGTGCACAGGAAATGCAACTTAATCATGAATCACTCGTGTGTACCCAAACCGGTCATTAGGATATTATGCATATAAGAAAGCATATACGAAACAGGTTATACAAATTCACTCTGATGTACATGCAATGGTCAGATCACGCAATGTTGTCACCTCAATTTGAGTATGTTAAAGGAAACTTCATTGAACACACCATACACCAACCAAGTTTCACGTAAACGCTCAAGACGTTTCAGAGGGGTGTCTAATACATGTAAGTTCCGCCTCTCCAAGCCCTGGTGTGTGAAGAACTAAAACGCCACCCTAAATAGCATTAAAAAAATATACGAGTGGCAGTAAGGAAAATTTGTCTATTGATGTTCAAACCTCATGTGCCGTCCTCTGAGCTTCCAGGGGATCCTCTGGAGTGGGATCAAGAGGGTACTGATGCTCAATACGATCACGGAAAAAATCAAACACCTGAAAGAAAATGAAGAACACATTTGAAAATTACATCTAACTTCAACAGCTACTGGGATGGTCTAGCACAGCACTGCTTCAAAGTAAGTTTTACCCATCTCAAATTGTTTCTCTGGCACCAACTGAGGTCCTGGGGGGTACCCCTGAAAATTTGGGAAGGGGTGTGTGGCGGACTTCTTGAAACCATTACCCTGTTTCAGACTAAAATACTTCCCTTCACGATTTGAGAGCCAAAATTTGATACCCGACTTCAGACCTGCCCAAGAACTGTTTCAGTCTGTGTAGATGTTGTAGGTTAAAATGAATTTCAGGTCGAAATGATTTCAAACTAGTTTGATTTGTATTTCCTTTGTTTTATAGTCATTATCATCAAAATGAAACAAAGGAAAATACAAATCAAACTAGTTTGAAATCATTTTGACCTGAAATTCATTTTAACCTACAACATAGACATTTGAGAGGGGCTTCAAATTTCTGATATTAATCAAAACACACTTCTCAAGAGAAGATATAGTAAAAAATGGCTTCTTCAATTGTGTATGATTGCTTCTTAATTTTGCAAATGAGATTACTGCTGACACACTGCACAGGCATTTGAAAGGTATATATGAACACTAAGTGTGATGCAGCCTTTAGATTTACACAACCAGCAAATAACGCTTATTACTGAAGTTCATATCACTGACTCTGTAGAGGGCTAGAGGCCCATGTCCACTCCCATATACAGCCTATACAGGGAAGTGCCACCCAATTCATAAATAGGGTATAGGCATTTGACTGTAACTAACATAGACAAGCCCATAGACAGAGTACATGGGTGCTGTTCAGTTACCAGTAAAGGGACGAGAAAACATTTTCCCTTTTCCCCCAAATTTTTTAAGTCCAACCCGGCACCTGCCATTGTTGACCACAGAGCATTATAAGAAATCAATGCTGAAAATATAAACACCAATCTAAGGAGGAGGAAAGGCAAACTCTTTATCAGAAACAGGGTCAGAATTTGAAAGCCTGGGCGACACACCCCTACCCAAACTTCAGTTTAATATCCCCCTTAGGGGGGGGGGGGGGGTAAATGCATACTTACAGTTTTGTAAAAGAGTGAGTCTGATCCACTTATTCCTTTGAGCTTCACTTCTCGTTCATCCCCCAATGCTGCACTTTTTTGGACACTGCCCGGATCACAATCAACTTTGTAGTGGACAATATTTTCTGCCTAAAAGGTTGCAAGATAACCTCAATCACTTTAATTTTTGAGCAGTAAAATCTAAACTATACTAAACTTTTCCTGGTGCTAGCTATAATCCTACATTGTGACTATTCAAAAGCAGGTTAAGAATAATCGGGGGGTGTGGGGAGGGGGGGGCATATGAAAGGGACAGGGATGCTCCTCAGAAAATTAGAATTAAAACCCTAAAGGAGACCAATCTGGGCATGGCTCAGGATTTATTTGACCCCTAAAGGAGACCATGCTAAAACAGACAACCAAATAAGAGCTATGGTGATTTAAATTGCGCTAAAGATGTTTACCTCGAATGCTGTATTGTATTATTACATTTAAGAAGCAATGTCATAAATCTTTAGTTTTCATTCATAGGCTACCCTAAGCGATACCTCTATGAGTAAAAATATTTTGGTGGTCCTGAACACCCTTAGAGAGACCAAAATCTGCAATTTACACCCCTAAGCGAGACAACAAACATCCAGTCAGTTTCATATGGGAGCCCCCCCCCCCCCCCCCCCGGAGAATTAAGCAGACTGTTATTTGACAGTTGAACAGTGACTGATGTTATGACAACCTGTGCAGAAGTCATCATCAGAGTCACACTGAACTATATATCATCAATTAATGGCATCTAGCCTCTTCTTATTCACCTGCTTGGTCAGTAAGGTTGCAATGATGTTATCACATTATACACTCGCCCAGATGATTACACTCAACCTACTTACAGGGCTATCATTAATCTTTGAAAAACCTGTGACCTTGATCTTCACATGTGTAACAATCTTGTTTTGGTTTATCAGTGAATTATACTAACAAGAGGCAAGTTCACCTGAAACACTGAGGTCAAATCAAGCATACAAAGCAGTAGTGTAGCAGCTCTCGTAAGCTTGTAATTCTAGTGGTCCTCTAGTGTAGCAGCTGCTATTGTGTTTGGGGCTAGGGGTATTGTTCATATTGTTTGTTCTATTGTTTTCTCGAAGGGTAGCGAGCCATTCATGTGAGACCTTGCGAGAGCTGCTACATGACCCATACAAAGTCACGTACTCAGCCGTAACAGGTGTAATTGGGTTACAGCCCTTAATGACAGCTCTGGTGAACATTCATTAATAGCTAATGAACATTAGTTTCCTGCAGTGTTAATTATTTTGCTGTACAGTACAAGGTAGGTCAAACTTTTAAGTTTATGGATGAAATCCAAAAGGGTGACCATCGATTTTCATCAAAAAGTGGCTGTCATACTTTTGAGTCTGTAAGTGAAATCACAAAGTATGGCCATTTCATATGGAGCTGCTCATGAGGTCATTTGAACTGGTTCAACCTTGTGAAATCCTTAAAAAAGGGTACTAGGTGTGACAACTCAAAAGAAAGCTTAACGGAGCAGCACTTGGTAAGTACATACAGGAAAATGTTCTTTGAGCATTTCTTTCAGCTTCTTCATCTTCTCTGAGACAAAATCGTTATCATCTACAAATGCATCCTTGATCTCTCCAGGCAAGCTTTCTGTGAACTCGTCATCTCTGATTAAGAAAAGTGCTGAAATGAAAAAGTAGTTTAAAATGGAGTTAGAATATGACTGTATTACTCTACACTGCAAAAGTCAGAAACCAAACATTGATCTGTGAAAATATGAAAAAACTAAAATCAGTGAGTACTTAATGTCAAAGTTGTTACAAATTAAACTTTGAGACAGCTGAAGTGTTTCCATGGAAACTCAGACAAAGCCCATCTCCAGGCAGGAATATACACTTACTAAAGAATGGGTAGATGCCAGAGGAATAGGAAGGAGATTCACAAGAAATCAGAACAGCAAAGTAAAGAATAGACAGATACACCCCACTATTTTAACAAATTAAGTAACGCTTCGCCTAAGATGGACAGAGAAATCGGCATCAGAATGCAAAGAATGTCGCGCATGACTGCATCACAATTGGCTTATTCAATTAAAATACAATGATTTGATTGGTTGAAATTACTTTCTCTTCATATTTTCTACGAAAATTGTCGATTGCACGCTCGTAGCCTTCACATATGGAACGATTATGTGCCAATCTATTGTTTCGCAGTTTAATGCACAATTCATACGTGAGCCAAAAAAAGTTACGAGGGCTTAGCGGTCGTGTCTCGAATTTCATAGCATGGCGGCAGTCATGTACGCAGTGAAAGTAATTTGTATCGGGGAATCAAAAAAGCATCTTGAAAGCATGTTGAAGCTCTTTTCTTTTTTAGCAGCTTGTTTTTCAGCATCTTGAGCCAGAAGATCTCGTAGTGTGGCGCTTGTAATCCTTACTTCGTGGAAAATTGTATTTCAAGGTCGCAAATTGACTGCCCGAGAGTTGCCACGCTGTGAACATCTGCATTTTGGTGACACGGGGAAGCTGTGTCAGAAAGTGCCGCTAAGATTCTTTGCAAGGTTAACGTGGATAAACTTGAAGAGAACTTCTATCTCCTCAGAGGATTTTCTTAAACTTGTCACAAAAGCAAAACATCTACAGCTGTTGAACATCGAATGCTGTACAAAGATATCTGATTAAGAAATATTCAAAGCGAAAGTGTACCTTGGCCATTTGAGGAGCATAAACATTTCCTCCAACAAACAGTTGACCGTTCTTTCTGTTGCCTGTTTATGCTCTTACAGCTCTGTACGAGAAATCATTGCAAGCTTAAGGGGACTCAAGCCAGAAGAAAGAAAACTATTATTTCTGGTGAAGACTTTCCCAAGACTTGGAAATGGACAAATAACTTTGGAAACAGATACAGTGGAAGGCAATTATTTTTTGATGCAGTGGACGCTATTTCTGATTTATTTTTTGAAGATTTTCGAAGAACATCTTACAGTTTGTAAATATATCATAAACTGCACACAAACGTTTACGCAGATAACGCCACAAGTCATCAAAAACATTGCATTTTCATTGTTATTCTGTTGTATGTTATTGTTTTGTTTTGCGCAGGAGGAATTGCACACTATTCGGGTGTCTGATTTTCTGCGAACATTTGAACCAATGGTCTTACATGTAAGTGATATTTCTGTCATCACAAATACAGAAAACAATAGATATTTCAAACATACAAAGAGTCGTATTCAAAGTTGCAGCTTTCCTCACATACAATTTTGCTGAAATTACGCTGTACTAGTTGTTGCCTCAAAACATATATCGCGTGTTAAATTGGGCTAGGCAATCGCACTATAAAGATTATTTGTTTAGAAAGTCTGTTTGCATTTCACACTAATGCTCCCTTGACCAACGAGAACTTTGTTACTAATTTAATTAGCAGTTAACAGCTGGCAACGTTGCAACGGTTCCTGTTACCACAGGCCTATTGTTTTCACTTTCCGTCTTAGGTGAAGCACTACTTAAATATAGTAATCTGTTGCAGAACACACATTGAGTAAATACTATTTAAAAGGGAGACAGAGTGGACCAACAAGGAACCGCCATGTTATCTTTCTAAAATAAAATTCTTACCATTAGGATTGCATTTACGGAATGCACCATGAACAATTTCCATCTCTGTGAGAGACAAGCCATAGACCCAGCCATACTGCACAGCTAAGTTATATGTTAAGTCACCAAATGTTGGTATCCAGCCTGCACGAGCACTAAAGTGGAAATAAAAATTGCATGTTACAACCTTTTTAATATTTTAGTTGTATTTAACTCTAGAGCAAAAAATTCTCAGAAAGAAAGCTCCAGTCCAGTTTTTGACATTTTGATCACAAGCCTCATGGGGTTAATATGGTAAGTTTTTCTCAGTCTATGATCAGATACAACATCAGATAAAACTCCCTCAATAACCTTATTCATTTTATGATATGGTGCCACACGCTGTTGCATTGCTGTTGGCACAAAGTTGTTTGATTAGTTTTGGACAATGTTTTGATTCCCTTTGTTTCAATTTCCCAACCAAAACCACAGTTCTTTCATTTTAACTGGCAAGATGATACAGAAGTCATGAAAAATTTGTCAGATGTCAAAAAGTTGCCAACAACTAATCAAAAACTTTGTGCATTTAACAGTACAGTTCACATCACTGTAAGTCCTGCAAAAGTACTCTAAGGCATTTTCTCTGGAATGAATAATCAATATTAACCCTTTCATCCCTGATACCAAAATGCATTATTCTCCTTAATGTTCTCCATATATTTCTCATGGAAATAGTAAGGAGAATTTGTCTAAATATCAAGACATCTTATCCTTGGTGATCACTTCTTTTATTCTCACCACTTGAATGTTTGAATAAGTAGTGATAATGTAACGAGAAATTTCATTTTCGTCACTGTTAGGGAGGGTCAATAATGTGATCCCACTCTCAGTGAAGCAAGCAATAAAAATGACCTTTCTCAAGACTCAACTTTTAATTTAATTTTTTCCCCAATATTTCAGCTTCCAAACTCAGGGTGCAGCTTGCATTACAAGTAGCTGCAAGTACAACTTATTTGCCAGTGCTATAATATGGGTTATAAATTATATGTCACTTGTAAACAGGTAAATAATCTGGACACACTCACCAGTTAAGATTAAGAAAATAAGGCACAACATTATCTTCATAGCAACGATCCAATTCACCAAGACAGATCTTAATGGTTTCTTCAGTTGTAGAGTCCTTAGGAACTCCCTGAAAGCCAACAAAAATCTCTTGCTCAAAAAATTTAAAATGGAAGCCCTTGTACCAAAGAAACAACATCTGTTTAAAGGGGCTATGTCACGCTATTTCAGTATCTTTCAAAAAGCTAAGAAGTCTCTTCAAATACTGGTCTAGCTTTGTTATTGAAGACTATCTCTGTTTCTTGTCGTCTGTTGCTATGGATGGCAAGCATGGAAATGGATTGAAACTTCAAAAAATTGGGCCAATTTTTTCAAGTTTTGATGCTACGTCTTCAAAAATCACCACAAAATTTATTATGGTTAGCTCTCCCCGACAAAATTCATTTAATATCTTCCTCGTAGTTTTACAGGAACATTTTGTGTATGAGTAAAGGCAGTAAGTAATGATTTTAGCATGGAATTGACCTAAAATAGCAAAATCCTCGTGACGTAGCCCCGCTAAATGCTGCGTAAAATTATTTAATTTTAGTGACTCCTGTTATTTATAGAAATCCATTTTTCACTCACCCATCTCAAATCACACTCCACAAGATGAAGCTTCCTCTGCTCACACCAAAGACGCAAATCAGGGAAAACCTAGTTGAAAAACAAATTAGTTCAAAACATGATCAATCTTGACTTGTTCATTGCGGGGAAACTCACGTCCATGAACACCAAAGGTTACTCAATGCAATTTCCTTTCTCAAATATTTGTGCAGGCAATTCCCTCCTTTGGGAAAAGTAAAAAAAGTTGACAGTGTCAAAATGAAGTAGTTGTGCATGCTGTAACACGTTGTTGATTTCTCCAGGGTTAAAACTTGGCGGTCGCACGGTCACCAGTGGTGATTTAAAATTGTCCAGGGCCACTAAAAGTTAAGGTTTGATCGCCCGAAGGGCGACTACAATTTGAGAAGTACAAAAAGAATAACCGAAACAAGACAAAATGTTCTTTTCTTGGAGTACCTTTCTTTTTTTTCTTCTTTCCTCAACTTTAGGCAGGGCTCGACAAAAGTCCCGTCCGGTCGTCCGGGACAAGTAGATTTTGAGGTCAGGCAAGTGACTTTTCAGGGTCACTTGCTCAACGGGCAACCCCTCGGGCAAACTTTCCATCAAATTACATTTGAAGTTTGTCAAATAAGTGACAAATAATTAAGTACTAACAGCATACACAACCGTTTAGCAAAGCTGCAAAAATTGAACGTTTTTATCAGTTGATTTGTCAGCTAAGCAATCGCTTAAAGTGACTTTTTCTAAAACATTTAGGTGATTTTGTAAGATGTTTAGTTTCAAAGTGCATTGAAGCACTTAAACGTTAATTGGTTTTGGTAACAGTAATCAATCAATTGTACGTAATTGTTGAAATCCCTCCCTGACCTGTGAATTGGTAAACAAAGTTCAGAGAACATGCGATGAAAATGCTACTGTAACTAAAACGGCCTTAGTTTTGTGCTTAAACTGGAAAGCCTTTTTCAATTTTTAGGCAAAAATCTACTAGCTGTTAGCAGATTCTTTGTGCATCAATCTTACAAAGGCTGCATACCATACACCATATGCAGACATAATTGAAGCGAGAAAGTGGAGTAAAAACATATAAGCTTGAGCTTGCGTTTTACATAAAATTTTGAATGTGTGGTAAATTGCTTCTCAGTCTGAGGTAACTGTAAGTATACATCAAACAATCGAAGGCCAATTCAGGGTTACAAACGCAAGCGTATTTTCAGGCTTTTCATGCTCTGAGGTCTGGAAAGATGAAGATCTGAGAAGTACACTGATTGGTTTCAGCACGCGATCAAAATTTGCCTGGATCAAATTTCTTTTCACAACAAATGACTACGTGTTTTTTGAACGTGGTCTGTTACACATTTAGACCAATGTTTCATATAACCGTCAACATCTTCCAAATTTCCTCAAGGGTTTTTCTGATGCACTTAATCCTAAATTAATACGTACTTATTACACATGCATCAAAAATAAAACTCTTTAAACTCTGATCCACACTAACTTAGTGCATTCAGTCAGTAAACATGGATGTTACGCACTATAACAGTATCGTGAAATCGACAGGAGGATAGTAAATGTGAACGATCTCCCAAAACGTTCAACAGAAGGAGAGCGATCACTCATGAAACACTGTGAGATCTTTGTCCATGCCTCATTAATTATTAATGAGCATGAGAAATTTTTTTAAACAAGGGCAAAAGGGAAATTGGCTCGGGCAAGCAAATTCTGAGACTTGTTTGCCCAAAGGGCAAGGTGGAATTCAAGTTTTGTCGAGCCCTGTTTAAGTTTATCAATTGTAGTAAAAGTTTAGTTCTAAAAGTGCAAAATTCAAAGCCGTTCGTGATCCAGTTTATAGATCACTGCAATATGTAGACGCCATTTTGATTTTATTGTCACGTGACTGCAGACTTACCCAGAGTTCAATGTGGTACATTTCCAAACATGAATATCGGCAATGCTCGATATAATAGACTTACTTTTCAGTGCACAAAGAAAAAAAATGTGTTCATTAAAACAATTCAGATATATTAGTGTATATAAAGAATTAATCCATTCCTGGGGGCATAAGTTAAAAGCCGTGGGGCATTAATATTCAAGTAAAAATGGTTTTGAAATTTTTTTGTGTTAGTAGAGGAAATTTGAGGGCCACTTTATTTTGGCCTGGACCACTAAGAATTCAGGGATACTGATCCGAGTGGCAACCAAGCATTGAAGTTAATTTTTAGCCCTGTTTATCGCTTACCACATAAGCGTAACCTTGTAATTCCACCTGTAATAATGCAATCATTTCCTAATTCATTTCACAGTTTAAATTCACTGACTCTTTCCTGAGCTTGTATCATAGTCTACACATTCTTTTTCCTTAACTGTACATTTATCACAATTTTTGCATTACTTTCTCCTTAATTGTATATTGTTTATTTGTTCCTTTGTTTTTTTTCTTACTAAATATGACTTTTTCTAAATTTACTGCCAACAAAGTCACAATATCAGTCTCCATTTAGTCTTTGCTAAAAACTGGTAACGTAATATTTTGTAACAATAATGTAATATTTTGTATACAATAATATTGTTGTTGCTGTTGTTGTTGCCGTTATTGTTGTTGCTGTTGTTAGTTAAGCTAAAAGGCTGGTTCGCACTTGTGATATAAGCATAAACATAACCATAAGCACAAGAATGTTCACACTTGTGATAACATTATCTTTAGCATACCGCAAGCGACATATGAAAGTGCACTGGGGTTCAGACCTATAATCCCGAGGGTATGGGACAAGTCCATATGGGGCAAATTTCTGAATTTCCTTTCACTGCCTCTTCTAATCCATTGTATCAATGCTGGGATTACTTTTTGTTATGTTTTCAATCCTCTTATCATCGTGGCTGTATTTATTTCTCAGATTTCTTTGTGAAGAGAGGCAAAAGGCTTTATCTTTCCCGTGGCAAGTATCCTTTGAAGTGGATATATGCTGATATGCGGATACCCAGACGACTGTGCACCTGCATATCCACTTCAAACCTGCAGCATGCAAAAATTAAATAAACTACATATAATATAAGGGTAGGCTTATATTTTTTCATACGTGTAAATTTAAACTAAAGTAAACATACAATGTAACATTGACACCTTAATGGAAAACGCAGATTTCACTAATACATTATTAGCCGGGACAACCGTAGCAAACACTAAAAGCTTACTTGCGAATTTCAAACATTTATGCTCAATTCATCAATGAGCTTCTTCAAATTTGAGTGAACGCCACAAACGGCGACTTGATTTGAACGTGAGCTTAAGCTTAAAGCTACTAGTATAAACATAAACTTACCTCTTTCACGAGAGATTCCCGCTCTGCGTGAAAATCTCGGAAAGTGGAGGACACAAACAACCTAATAGTCTTCCAACCTCGTCGATTTTTGACGGAATCTAGCTTCCATTCCCTGTTCTTGTCACAGGTCTTTTTAACTACTGCCCACATGTTTTCTGGATCAGAGGGACGTAATGCCGCTACTTCTTCGTAAGAAAGCGAAAGAAACTCGCTGCTATCGATATGCTCGTATTGAGGTTCACTTGTTTTCTGTGTTTCGACCTGTTGCGGGGACTGTTCGATCCTTTGTGGTTCTGTTTTATTTTTAACTGGTTCGCCGTCAGGTTTTGGCGATGGTCGTGCGTGTGGTTGATGTGCAGTGCTCAAAACAGGAGGTCTTGAAGTTCCGCAACCCATAGAACTGCAAATGAGAAACGAGCCGTCAGATATGTTTCAGCGAGATGCAAGTTTCAACACGACAATTCCAAACCGGCCATGTTTGTGGAACTCATCCACGCAACACCGACTTATCATAAATTTTCATGAAAATTAGGCCATTGATTCGAGGAAAACGTTTTGTTTGCTCCTTTCAAAGGCCTGTTGCTTGTAGCAACGGATTGTTTGTCAATTCTTGATTGCGGAGAAAAACACGAAAGAATAATTTACTGGCTCCCTACGTACCTCAAGCCTTGCCGCCATACTTTTTTCCCTGTTTGTGAGGTGGCTTATTTCTCGACCCAGTCTACTACAGCATTTTTTTCCGTACAAATTTTATTTGTCCAAACAGGAGTCCATAAATAATTATGAAAGAAACCTCTACGGTGGCTTAATTATATTCGATTCTTTATGATAAACAAAAGGGAACTTCATTGTATTTCCATGGTCCATTTACTGCTGTAAAAACGCAAAAGCGTGATAATTGCGCACTTCCGGTCCTTGAAATCTTCAAGGCAAAATATATATCACGTAAGTGCACAAGCGCGCTGGACGCGAGGTTTGTTCCTTGGGCTAAAAAGAACGACGACCGCAAAGCAGCCAGCAGGATTAAGTTTGTTACAAAAAATTGTGTGTTAAAAAATACGTGGTAAATTTAACCACGGTGAACGAGTGAGCGAACAAGCGATCACCTGCCGATCCAAAGGGCCACTTCAACAGATCCCCGGGGGGGGCACTCAGCAGACGCTCGGGTAGGGAGGTGCGGCCCGGGTGTTTAAACCCTGACCCTGTTTAAGACACAAATCTCTGATTTTGCTGCCCTGTTTAAGACAAAATTCAGATTTTTCGTACCCTGTCTAAGACATTTAACCCAACATCATACTCTCTTTACGACTAGAATGGACTAGTCAGAGGCTCTTTCTTGATTCAACATGCTGTACTTTAGCAAACTGGTAAAAATTCGGCTTGTGGCGAAGTTTCTGTAAATTAACGAATACAGAAGGTCGTGTAACGATACCCTGTTTAAGACAAAAAATGGTGAAATTGATACCCCGTTCAAGACAAAACCCTCTGAAAACCATACCATATCGGGCCGCACGTCCCCGTTAAGGCCATATAAGGGAGTACCCCCCCCCCGGGAACAGATCGTGAATTAACGTTAAAATGGGAAGTCAAAACAGGAAAATTTCTAACAATATTGAACAAAAACTACTTAAAATTTGCAAATTCTGTAGCTTGCCAAGTCGTGTTGTTTAACGAAAAAAATGAGGTGAATCAGTACATTTATCCCCCTTTATCATAGGTAGAATGCTTTCCATCCTCCACCTCACGCCCTACATTCCCAAATTGGAGATCAATGAGGAGGAAATTTCTTACCTAGTCGGACTATAAATCCAACCAGAGGAGAGAAATGCCCCCTGTTTCCCCCGCCCTTCAACGAGGTTGGGGTTTGGGGGTGGGGGGGAGGGCGGGAGCGTTGGTTACAATTGACTAGTGCATTAGAAATCAATACTAGGGTTTGGGTTTTGTATGGGAATAAATTGTTACAAATTGGAACAACAGGAAGTTTCCGTGGTGTTTTGGGCGATTTTTATTCCTTCGCTCCCTTCCAATGGTTTTACAGTCAAAAGATAGACTTACTTTTCATTTTCTCGACAGAGGTGAGCAGTTTTCTTTCGACAACAGAACGCTGTTAAAATAGACATGCTTGAGTCCACCAAGCCGTGTGTCGAGAAAGAATTTTACCGTCGTTTGCTACAAAAAGAAAGTTTCGGACATTGTGAAATAAAGACAAGGATAAATTAGAGGACGTTTTATGTTGAGACAAAGGGGCAGCTGGTCGGGACGACGGGATTTTCATGGGCGAAAGTTTACAGCAAGAGCGGGAGAGCCCCTGGGTAGTTACTCTTACCGATCCAGTTCCAGAAGCGTTTGAATTCTCTCCTTGTGATTGGCCAGAAAAATATTTTTTTCTGGCCAATCAGCGAAGAGGGACAGTCGGGCGACTCTCATGTCTTCTTACACGAGGTTGTTTTCCTCATCGAACGCCGTAGTAGCGTGGCCTGTTCAACGGGAACATTTTTGAGGAGAGCTTCAGAAAAATTAATAAATAAACGAAGTCGAGGAAATCGCAAACTATAACGTGGCCGCAAGGAAACAAACACTCACGGGGAATTTTTCACGGCGGACACGGCGGCGAAGGTATCCCAAATTTTTAGAGCTAGCGACTTCCCCTTTCTCCAATGTAACTAATTATTTCTCCTTCTTCGTTGATCTTCGTCTAGAGAGAACTAGTCCTCTCTAGTACGTGACATGACGTCGCATCGACCGTTAAGCAGAAAATCGCCCAGATCGGCCTCCAGAAGCTCGGAAAAGCAATAAAAACACAGCAAACACATAGCAGGTAATGTTGTTCAAACTGTATTTCCCTTTTAATGCATTTTCAGCAGAAAACCGCCGATTATTTTCGATCGAATTTCAGCTCCATACAAACACTCATATTACGCTTTGGTTAACTGTGGTTCCCACGCTCGATCGACATAGTTGCGTGGCCCCTGCATCGGAGATTCCCGTGGAAAGTTTCAGAGTAGTTCAACAAACAAGGAGAAATAATTAGTAACATCGTTTACTCGAGTAGCTATTAGCCTCATGCAACACTTGAGAAAGGGGAAGTCGTTAGCTTTAAAAATCTACGATACCTTCGATAAGTCCTACGTGAAAAATCCCGGTGAGTGTTTGTTTTCTTCCCGCCACGTTATAGTTTGCGATTTTTTCCACTTGGTTTATTTATTTAGAGTTTTTTTTTTCTGAAGCTCTCCTCAAAAATGCTCCCGTTGAACGGGCCACGCTACTACGGCGATCGATAAGGAAAACAACCTCGTGTAAGAAGATATGAGAGCCGCCCGGCTGTTCCTCTTCGCTGATTGGCCAGAAAAATATTTTTTCTGGCCAATCAGAAGGAGAGAATACAAACGTTTCTGGAACTGGCTCGGTAAGAGTAACTGCCCAGGGGCTCTCCCGCTCTTGTTGTAAATTTTCGCCCATGAAAATCCCGTCGTCCCGACTAGCTGCCCCTGGATCCGAGGATGCATTTTCTTCAACTTTTAAGTAGAACTTGGGTGTTTAATCCCTCTTAATTCTTTTCTAATATTTAAATATCAGCATTTTAGTATTTTTAGTTAAATTTTATCTTGTTATATTTTCACAGTGCCCTATTGAAAACCACCTTGCATGATATAGGCCATCTGTATAAAGAATTGCATTATTATTATAATTATTATTAAATCTAAAACTCTATCAGTTAATTAGAACTTTTGTCTCTCTTGCTAAAGCCCTTCTGTGGGGGACATGGCATATTCTCTTTCCCCTCAAATATCCAAGTACATGTATCCCGACGGTTCCCTGCTAGCAGAGGCCCCTTTTCCTTTGTATTCGCTGACCCCAACGGGCAAAGGAAAATGGGCCTTCTGCTAGCAAAGAGTACTGACGGTACGCTGACAAGAGAATTCTTTATTTCTCTGACTGACAGTTGGCTTGACGAATGTGCTTGCAAGCACCGACAGAAAAGGATGAAACAAGTATCAAAACAAGTTTTGCGTTTTTTTCGTTGCGCATAAGTCGCTCGTGGCAAGCAGGACAACCCAGAAAAAAATACGTTTTTATATACATGGAATGAAACGCGAATTCAAGGAGAGGAAAAGAGAGCTAAGAAACCCGATTGCATATTCGGCCTTCTCGTTATGACGTTCCTTATTCATTGAATATTAAAATCATACGCGTTTCTAACGCTAACAAAAAGAGGCAGTTTGAGGTAATGAAATATTAACGATAATAATGACTGTTTCTTGAACAATCGTACGCCGGCTCAAGAAATGGAATTGCTTAAGTATGAAGTATTAATTTAGTCATTTGATTATCTGTAACATCAGAACTCAAATAACAGGCTAGGCGAGAGAGACAAAGTTTTGAAAGTATACTCTATACAAAAGCCTTTCAAAAACAGATTTAAAACAACTACCTCTTCCAGGAGTATTTTCGTGTGCTTTGTCTTCTGTTGAATTTATTCTTTTGTTTTAGTTTTGAAAAGTAGTGACCTAAAAGGTTTTCCTCTGAATAGTTTAATAATTTTTAACTGAATCGTTACTTGAAAGCTGTCTTGGCTTAAACAGTCAGAGAAAGTGGTGAACTGTATTGTATATATTTAACAAGGAAAATCAGCGAAAACGATTTTCTAAGGTTCTTTAAAACGGGAACATACTGTTGCAGACATTCATATGACTTATGAAGATTAAAAATATAAAAATGTCAAATATAACGAGAATAAGGAATTATATCAAATCATGTTAGCTAAAAAATTGAAACACTGAGGAGATGACAGCACATACATTTCCTTTAAGTGACATTAATTTAACATATTCAAGTTTCTAACGATCAGCATTCAAACAATTGCAAAAATTCTTGTCCGTTTTAGTTGTCAGTTGCATCTGAAATCATACCTGAGAGCTGCGGCATTTTGTGACGCGAAGAAAACTTGCCTTGCGGCCGCCATCTACGCGGGTTGGAAATATTTTGCGTCACAAAGCAATAAATAATTTTAGGGTTTGTTTTTGCTCTCTCAGTGGGATTTCAAGATATTTTAAGTCATGAAACAATCGTGGGAATAATTAAAGTACCTATGAAGTGAAATTCAAAGGAAGCTTATTTGGAAGCCATTTCAAAATGAGGAACGATGGTGCTTACTTTTTCATTTTTTTTTTTTTTTTTTTTTTTCTTCAACTTACTTTTTATTTCAAACATTACGTTATTTACAGATACAAAAGCTTTACATTTAAGACGATAAGTATACAAAACAGAAAAACTGAGGTAAATAGACAACTATGACGACTACAAAGACTATTTACGGGAAAAAAAGAAGCAGAAAAAAAACAATAATAAAATAAATAAATAAAATAAAGTGCCTTACGAAATTTCACCGAAAAGAGATTTAGAGTTGAATTTGAGACTTTGAGCTACTTTTTTCGATAGATATTTTATCTTTTAGGAGGGCTATGAAGGTTTCGAAGTAGTAGTGTTGTTCATCTTTCGAGGCAGTGTAGATATAGTATTTAGCAATAAGTACACAGAGGTTTAAGCCAAGTCGCAAAGGAGAGTTAATTGTAAAACCATAGATAATGTTTTTCTCGTGTAACTCAATGGAATCGTCATTTTTGACGTTCCACCACGTAGCAAACGTATTCCAGAAAGCCTGAACATTCGGACAAGAGACAAAAAGATGTCTCAGAGTTTGCGTTTGCGTGCATAGGTGACATTTATCATGATCCTTGATTTTATCCCTGTAAAGGGTGGAATTGGTTGGTAAAATATGGTGGATAATTTTAAATTGGAAGATAGAAAGTCGAATGTCTTTTGTTACTTTAAAAGGAATATCGTAGATAGCGCGTATTGTGCTATCGTCCAGGCTCAATTGCCTCATTCTTCTTTCTGCAGTCGGAGTTTCAAACTTTTTGTCTATAAGAATTTTGGTAGCCACTTTGCATGACAATTTACCGATATCTATCTTCTGGTTATGATCCGATTTGCGCTGCGCTTCGTCAGCAGAGCTTTTTAGTAAACGGATCCAACTGGCGGGTATGGCATTACATAAACCACAGTACTTAAGAAATGTTGTTTTGATTTGGAATTTAGTATAGAAATCATTAAATGTTAAGAAGTTGTTTCCACAGAAGATATCTTTGATTCGGACGACTCCCGATTCGTGCCATTTTCTATAATACACGGAGAAACCTTCAATTTTGATAAAAGAGTTGTTCCATATGATTTCATTAGATATTTGTTCTTTTGTTTCTGGAGTGTGTTGGTTAATAGTCTGCCAGATGTAAAATACGTCTTTGTAAAAGTCAATTGGAATATCTATTTTAAGCGATTTTAGATTATAGTTGCATTCGAATAGGAAAGGTCCTCCTAAATGCTTTATATATGATAACGGTATGTGACTCCAGCATGCATTAAGATTGCTTTCATGTAATCTTCGTATCCAGGAGACTTTCAAAGCTTTGGTAATAATATCAAAGTCCGGTAGATCTAAGCCACCTTTTGTTTTTGGTCCTATCATTGTCGTGTGCTTTATTTTAGCAGGTTTACTGTTCCAAACAAAATCGGAAATGATTTGTTTTACCAAGACTGGAAAGTTTGGCGGAAAAGACAGCATTGATGTGTTATAGATGAGTTTCGATAGCCCGAGGGTTTTGAGGATAGTTATTCGGCCATACAAAGTGAGGTTTCTTGGAAGCCATGTGTTAAGTATGCTTTTCATTGAAGTCAATTTTTGTTCAAAGTTTTTCTTGTAAGAGACTTCCTCGTTGTAGGTAAAGTCAATACCAAGGGAATTTATCGGTTTTGAGGGCCAAGTAATATCTAAAGGAGCTTCAGGGTTGTGTCTGAGAGCACCTAGCCACATTGCTTCGGTTTTAGATTTGTTGACTTCTAGTCCAGAAGAGAGCTGAAAAGCGTTCAGTATCTCAAACAGTTTTTCAGCTGAGGTTATGTCGGAAACGAAGGCAGTCGTGTCATCAGCATATTGCGAAATTTTAAATTCCTTGTCATGAATTTTAATACCTTTGATATGTTGATTGTTTCTGATGGCATTGGCTAGGATTTCAGCGCAGAGGACAAAGAGGATACCTGATAGCGGGCACCCCTGTCTTACGCCTCTTTGCAGATGGAAAAATTCCGACGCGTAGCCATTATTAACGACACAACTGGAGATGTCGGTGTAGAAGGTTTTTACCCACTTTTGAATGTAAGGTCCAAAGTTAAACGACTGCAAGGTTTTGTTTAAGAAGTTCCAATCGAGCGAGTCAAAAGCTTTTTTGAAATCGATGAAAATGGCGAGGCCGGGAATGTTTTCTAGGGATGTTACTTTCATTATATCTTGTATAAGTCTGATGTTTTGTCCGATATATCGCCCTTGGATATACCCTGTTTGATCATCGTTTATGATTTTTGGGAGAACTTTAGATAGTCTGCTAGCTATTGCTTTAGCTGCTATTTTATAGTCTATATTGAGAAGGGATATCGGCCTCCAATTTTCCAAGTAGAGTCTATTTTTTCGTTTCTTTGGCACTACTTTAATAATGCCTTGTTTTGGGGTTATATTTAGCTTTCCGTGCGTGAAAGCATAATCGAAACTTGAAACCATCTCATCGCCTAGTAGTGGCCAGAAGTGTAGATAAAATTCTACTGAAAGGCCGTCGCTTCCTGGGCATTTGTTCTTTGCGCACTCTTTTAATGTTTTAAAACATTCTTCTTTCGTTAGGGGTTTTTCAAGATCGGTTTGTTCAGCGTCGCTTAGACGAATATGTTTTGCATCATCGAAGAAAGTTTTATCATTCGACCTATCGGTTGGTACGGCGGTGTAAAGATCCGTATAAAATTTTTTTTGGCATTCTAAGATCTCGTTCGCTTGTGTTATTTCTTGATCATCTTGCGTTTTGAGTCTTGCAATAAAGGAATTGGAATGTTGCCTTTTTTCTAAATTCAGGAAATATTTCGTATTTTTTTCGCCATGCTCGTGCCATCGGGTTCTACTTCTGATAATAGCTCCATTAGTTCTATACTCCGCGATTTTGTTTAATTCTGATCGAAGTCGATAGAGTTCTATGATATTTTCTTTCGATCTGTTCGTTTCTAAGATTTTCATTAAGCGCTCCATGCGACCCGAAAGCTCTTTTTCAATGTTTCTGCGTTCTCTGTTTTTTCTTTTAGAGTACTGAACGCAGAAACCCCTTATTTCCATTTTGATCATGTCCCAAGCAAGGCCTTTGTCTGAAAGATAACTATACTTGTCTTTGAATTGGGGTATTATTTCTGAAAGTTGGTCAATAAAGTTGTTGTCTTTAAGAAGAGAGTTGTTAATTTTCCAGAAACCGGGGCCTCTTCGAACATAGTCTTGGGACTGGATTGTCAGGGTGATAGCAGAGTGATCTGTTAAAGTCGAGTTTTTGATGTTCGTGTCTAAAGCGAGAGGTTTAAGATCTTCAGAAACCATCCAGTAGTCCAATCTGCATTGTACTTTAAAAGCTTTGTCTCGCCATGTGAATTGTTGTTGATTAGGGTGTTTGCACCTCCAGACATCAAGGAGTTTCAAAGAACTGCATAAATTTCTAATTTCACTAATTACGTTATTCTTCTTGTTTACGTCGGATCCGCCAATTTTATCGCAAGGTGTTAACGCGCAATTGAAATCGCCGCCGACAATCATTTTATGATCTGAGCGATGTTTAAGAATATTGAGTAAATTAGAGTAAAAATCTTTTTGATCAGTGCTATTGTTAGGGCTGTAGATGTTGCACAGCTGAAATTCAGTATCATGAACAGTTGCTTTGAGTAATAAAAATCTGCCATTCTCGTCTGCGATGATGTCATCTACATGAATGGGTAATTTAGGATTGAATAAAATCATTGTTCCTCTGGAGTGATTTGTACCGTGGCTGTAATAAACATCACCTCCCCATTCCGATTTCCAAACAGTTTCAACGCTTTTTGTGGAATACGTTTCTTGCAAAAAAATTATGTCGAATTTGTTGTTATGAAGCCATCGAAAAAGCTGCCTCCTTTTACGCGTTTGGTTTATACCTCTGACATTTAACGAGCAAAAATTAGCTACAAAAGGAGTTGTCATTTCAGATCATAAAAGGTGATACCACTATGAAGTTAACTGCATGATCAGAACAATGAGCTCCTAAGGCAATTAGCATTAGACTTTGAAAATAGATTATTACTACTTCGATTCCGGTCGATTTATCCACTTTTCGCCTCAAAAAAAGCTGAGATGCGTTTGTAAATAAGGCGAGAACATAAAACAAATAAATCATAGATAAACATATATAAAATACGAGGTAGAGCATGCCAGAAAGGTAATAGTTTTTTTAGAAGGGAAATAAATAAATAAAGCAGTTAATAAACAAACCCTAGCTTTATACGGCCGAGACCGCTGCCTCCGCTCAAAATCTGTTTCATAGCAAAATTCATCTAAAATCCTCAAGGTCTTCTTCGGAGAGGATCCTTATCGGTCGATCATCAGGCGAGCACTTCACAAAAATCTTTCCGTCCAGTGTCCAAACACTAGTAAAGATTTTAGTTTTCTTCATTTGGGACGCCTTGTCAACAATGTGCCTTCTGTATGATGTAAGGTTTTCGTTGATGAAAATTCCTTCCCTTACTTTTTCATCCTGCTTTTTGATCATATGTAATTTCATTTCAAATTAAGAAATTAAAGTTTTTGTACAATGCACTGATTAGAAGACTTGTGGACACATTGTTGAGACAAAAAACAAAATGAAGAATATCTTCGGAAATATTTGTGTAAAGTTACTAAACCTTGCATAAGAATTTTACACTAGTATGCACACCGTGATGTTGCAATGGTTGCAGCCCTTTTTCCCTTTGAAACATCAACTGCCATTTCTGACTCAAATCGGGTTAGTGACTCATAGACAATTCCTACATTAACACTGGTCTCTTAATCCACTGCAAAGAGATACTGGTGTTTGAATATGAATGTTCATTCCTCTGTGAATATTAATGAGATATGGCGGCGTACTGAGAATGTCGTCCATATGACTTCACAATACGTAAAGCCATGTATCTTTTTTAAAGCTGAATAACCGATGCAAAGTTTCATTTGTTTTAAACTCGATGCTCTTTTTCGGAGGTATTCTCCATTTTGTAATTTGTGTCTACGCTTTGTTCACAATGCCGTCTTCTCTGGAACGAAAACTGAGCGGAGAAATGAGCAAAAAGTAAAGTCCACCATTCCTCAAGTTTCAAATAAGTTTGATTTGTTTTCACTTTATAGGCACTTTATCAGGGCACTTGCAATTATCAGGGATTTTTCTACCTCCGGGTTTTATACGCTCGCCATCGCTGGTTTTGCACAAACTCTCCCCCACCTCCCCTTCCTTAGGAAGGATTTGCCACCCACAGGCTGTAACATATCTTGGTTGGCCAACTCTGCAGCACAGAGACAGGTAACAAGAGCGACAAAGCGCTTTACAACGAAGCAACAACCATACTCCCACCACATGTTTAAGGTGTTTCGATACAGTTTTTTGGGGGACCATACCTAACTTTTAGAATCGGCTCTTAGCCAGTCTTCTCCTTGTCAGATCAACGTGAAATTTGCAGTACTCTTTGTGTTTGGATTGTGCTTTAGCGTGGTTTACATCTTTTGTGAAAATCAATATTTCCATGACAACGATAAACAAAAATCCTCGAAAATACTAAAATTGAAATTTCGCAAGATCCAGATTTCACTTTGAAAAGCAAATGCTAACGTCTTAAACTGTGGTGTATGGCAAACAAAATATACAAGAACAAAAAAATTCTGTATGATTGTTTTGAAGTAAATCGCAAAAACATTTTCAACCTTAGTTTTTGCATAGTGATAGTAAATGCACCGCAAAATAATCAACGCTTTAATGAAATGGCTAGAAAATACCGTTAAAATGTGTCTTTTACTTGCTATTTTACGCCTAGAAAGTTTTGTCGAAACTGGTGTTCGCGATCTCCGATCGAGAACGAACTGTTTGTCTAAGACACATCATTCGCGTAATAATTTTGTGGCAATTTTTGAATTTTAGCGCTTTTGCGAAAATCTTAAGAATGGCTCAATAATTTTTTTTTAAACATTAAACACGCGTGCTTGACGATGTGAGCAATTTATTATTGAGTTTTATTAACATTGATTCACTGGAACACTTTTAGATTTAACATTAAAGAGGTCGTATGAACCGACGGAAAAGCTTCCGTTACATATTAACAGTTGGCAAGTAAATGCTAATATATTCAAAGTAATGCGCAATGCATTCCTCCGTGATTTTTACTTTTCGGTGTAATCTACAGTGCAATAAAGAACAAAGAAACCAAATAAAAATCACGAAGCAATGAATTACGCCATAACCTTATTACACGTATGATCTTAGAAAACAATTCGTTCTCGAGATCGCGAACACCAGTTTCAACAAAACTTTCTATGCGTAAAATAGTAAGAGACATTTGAACAGTATTTTCTAGCCATTTCATCTATATAAGCATTGATTATTTTTGGCTGTGGCTAAAAGTGGGACGGGGACGTGGGGACGGGGATGCGGGGACCCGGGGACGCGTGTTTGGGGACGTGGCACGCAGGGACGCATGGAATGGCCAGATAGGTGACGCGTGGGGACGTGAGATCGGGGACATGACAACGGGAGGAAAAGCGGGAAAAAAGTGACTATAAATAGATCGCAAAAGCTGATTTCTTCCAACGACTAAAGCGCAAACATCGGCTATTTTCCTGTCAATCCGCATAGACCTGCCAATGACAAATAAAAAGTCATACGGAACGACTGATCCTTACGGCTGTTAAAGAAACGAAGACACAGAAGACGAAATACGTAAAGTTGTTGACCATTCTGTAACGTGTCCAGAACTGAATTTATTAAATAGCTACAAGTTTATATACATGTTATCTGCATAAGTGCGTGGCAATGCAAGTAAGACGTAAGTGCGTGTAATTATTACATGATAAGGTGCGATTGCATATAATTATTACTACATGATAAGGTGGGAATGAATATGATTACTGCATTGTGTAACACCTTTCCCCTTTTCAAAGCTAAGAGAAAATAAACGAAAACAAAGTCTATTACAGCATTGCACATCATGTATTTTTCAGTTCACTTATTGTCCTTCGCGTAAATGGTCATTAATTCTTTAAGGCAGTCTCTACTGTGCTTCAGGCAGTCTATGCGGTACTGTTCTTTACATAACGTAGTCTTTAAACCTTGCTGGAAGTCTGCATTCTCTTGCTGAGCGTCGGGGCGCGGCAGGTTTTGTTAGTGGTGCGCGTTCTGATTCCACTAGTGTCGTGGGCGTTGTCTGATCGAGTTGTTCTGTTGGTCCACTTTCCGAGGGTATAGATGCAGTTTCAAAGCGGTCACAACCGTCAGGTGGTTCCACCTTCTCCTCCCTTATTTGTGCGTGGTTTTGCAGGACTGGTCCCATTGGTGCGGCAGGCTAGGCAGGCTCTTGGTGCGGGTTTTCCAATTACCTCCCCAAAGATCCATGGTTGTTGCCTGTTCGTGGGCCTAGGCTTCACATATACCTTTTTTCTCTTCAAGAACTCTCTAAGTGGCGCTGACGCTCTCTTATCGTACTGGGCCTTTGCTTTTCGTCTCCTATCTGCAATGTTTTGCTGTACCAAACTTGGCGACGCTGCCTGCGGAACAAGTCGGCTCGGAGCAGTAGGTATAAAAAAAATCAAAATCAAATTTTAACGTCATAGTGTAGGGAGTAGTCGCCTAATCTCCCGAGCCAGGGGCTCATTTGTAAACACTTGACGTCCAGGTCGAATTGGAATTTGGAAATGTTGGTTTTTATGGAGGGAAGAAAACCGGAGTACCCGGAGAAAAACCCTCGGAGCAAGGACGAGAACCAACAACAAACTCAACCCACACATGACACCAGGACCGGGAATCGAACCCGGGCCACATTGGTGGAAGGCGAGTGCTCTCACCACTGTACCACTGCGCAAACTGTGGGCCGTTGTCGGTTATGCGTTCGTCTGGAATTCCGTGTCGAGCAAAGTTCCTCTTCACGGCTCGAATAACCGTGCTTGCTGTTGTGTTTTCGAGGGAGTCTAGTTCAAAGAAGTCGCTGTAGAGGTCGACTATAACAAGATAGTTACTTCCAGCCAACTGAAAAATATCTGCACTTACTTTCAACCATGGTCGGTTAGGAATTTCATGAGATTTCATTGGTTCTTGAGGTCGCTCGATTAGGAACTGGGAACAAATTCCACACAATAAACATGTCTGTGTGATAGCTGCCTGCATTCCTGGCCAAAAAAGAGACTCGCGTGCTCGTCTTATGCTACTGTCTGCCCTTTGGTGCGCTTTATGTATTTTCCGTGGCATCTCAGGTTGTAGAGAAGCTGGGACAATGACTTGATGAGACTTGTAGAGAACATCATCATCAACTGACAACTCGTCTCTGAAGTTCCAGTAAACTCTGAGTTCCTCTGATGCTTCTTTCCCTTTTGAGGGCCAACCATTCCTTACCACTGTTTGTAGAGCTGCCAGGACAGGATCTTTGGCGGTTTCTTGTCTTATCGTTTTTAGTGTGTCGGCTGTAACCCGATTTGGTGTGAGATCCATTTCCTCCAAATCCAATCGAAAGACTTCACATTCCTGCTTGTCAGCAAAGGAGGTGTGGTCAGGATCGGCGACAGTCGCGCGTGACGGCCGCGCGGCCGCGTGCGAGAGAGTGTCCGCTACGTACAGCTCTTTCCCCTTCTTGTACCGGACTGTGAACTGATATTTCTGCAATTTTAGCATCATTCTTTGCAACCTGCGAGGGGTTTTCCTGAGTGGCTTCTTAAATATTGTCTCTAAAGGCTGGTGATCCGCGTGTGGACCGTTATGTCATGCTTGCCGTACAGGTACTGATGCCACTTGTCCACGCAAGACACAATAGCAAGGCACTCCTTCTCGATCTGGACGTAGTTCTTTTCCGTGCTGTTGAGTGTATGCGAGGTAAAACAGACAGGCTGGTCATTTTATAGTAATACACCACCAATGGCGTCTTCAGATGCGTCCACTTGAAGTGTTACTGGAAGGGTTGCGTGGTAGGATCGTAGGGCAGTTGTTGAAGCAATGAGATCCTTTGCTGAGTTAAATGCATTTTCATGATTGTTTGACCACAAAAATACACAGTCCTCCTTCGTCAAGTCTCTGAGTGGAAGGACTGTTTCGGATAAGTTGTGACAGAACTTGCTTAGATACTGGCATATACCGAGAATACGCTGCACTCCTGCTTTGTCAGTTGGCTTTGGCATCTCTGTGATTGCAGCCACTTTGGCCGGATCAGGTTCTACTCCATTGTCGGTTAGTTTATGTCCCATGAAGGTAACAGAGGGAGATTTGAATTGAAGTTTCTTCGCAGAGAGTCGTACGTAGGTCATAGTTGCTGCACTTCTCTAGTACGTTTGTCAGATTTCTATCGTGATCGATATCTGCTTCCTCCTTTGTATCTCCACATCCAAATACGCAGATGTCATCAGCAATATTGATTACCCCACGAAGGCCGTCTAAGAATTCATGTTGCCGCCACTGACACTCCTCCGGTCCCGAGGCTATTCCGAATGGCATGCGGTTGTAACAATATCGCCCGTTTGGTCCCTGAAACGTTGTGAGTAGCTACGACTCGTCATCCAAAACTATGGTATGGAATGCCTCAGACACATCTACAATAGTGAACACTTTAGCCTTGGTCAGTAGTGGAAGCTTCTCTTCGATCATTGGTATTGTGTACTTCGATCTTTCGATTGCCTTGTTAATGGTTTGGCTCTGGTCAATGCATATACGGAGTTTGCCATTCGGTTTTTCTTTCACCAGGATGTTGGAGAGCCAATCTGTAGGTTGTGTTACCAACCTTACGATGCCTTCATCGCACAATCTCTTTAGCTCTTCGTTTACTCTTTCCAACTTTGCAACAGGAACTCGATCGGCGCGTTGAAGCGTGTACAGGAGAAATACTGGGATCAAGAGAGATGTGCATGGGGGTTCCAAGAAGTTTTCCGCGGCCTGGCTTGAATACGTTGGAGTGATGTTCTAACACGTCCTCTTTTGTCAACTTTCCTAGTGGTGGAAGCGTTTGTGGAGCTTTTTTCTCAACTGTGTGTGTTTCGTCGGCAAAGATCTTCAAATAATCCAATGCTTGTGCGTCCTTCCCGAAGAGAAGTGGTGGCTTGTTATAAGGCAGGTCGACCACAAGGAAATCTATCATGTGTATCTTTCCTTTTCTATCACAGCAGAGGGTTATCTGGCCTTTGGGGCGCATGGTTTCGCTTCCGTAAATGTTAATTTTACTTCTGGTCTTCGAAATCTTTGCGTCGGGAAATAACTCACTTAACAAACTGCTGGGCATAGTGTTACACATGGACGCCGAGTCAATCTGTGCTTTTACAACTTCAGTTTTCCCTCCTTGAATGAGGCGGAGGTGGGCGAAGAATTTTCTTCCATGCTGTGGTGCTGTTTCACAGTCCGCAGCGAACGCTTCTTCGCCTATATCATCTTCGATAAAATTTGATTGCTGATGCCGTCCTTGACGTCTTGTTCCTCCTCTACAAGCTCGGGCGAAATGATCAGTAATGCCGCACCTGTTGCATCTCTTGCCAAATGCCGGGCAATGCTGTTGGCGGGGCTGTTGATGACTGCCGCGGCACCAGTAACATAATGGCGGTGTTGTCCCCGGGCCTTGACTTGCAGATGTTGATTTACTCGTAAAATTGACCTGCTCTTCCTGCGTGCCCCTGGTAGTTTTGATTAACTTGTTCGCGAATGTAGTGGCTTCAAAAGCTTTAGCAACTTCAACAACTTCTCGTAATGTGACCTTTGTTTGTGTGGTATCTCAAAAATTAGTCTATGTCTGTGTCCTTTGCCAATTAATTTCACACGAACGGCTTCAGATGCTAAACCGGCGATGAACTGGTCTCTCGTAAGCTCGTCAGCGAAATTTTCATATTCACACTGTGCTGCTTGATTGCGTACTCGCGTCTCCCAGGAAGCGATTGGTTCGTTTTCGTTTTGTAACAAGCGAAGGAACTTTTGTCGTTCCCCAGAGACTCCGATGCTCGCACCGTAATATTCTCTCAGAGCACTGAGAACCATGTGAGCCTTTCTCTGACCATCTTCGGCAAGACCCAAGCTGTATTTGTACACTGCTCTAGCCGCAGGGATAATGCTGCGCGGAGACATGCCATCGCTTTATCTGGCTTGGTCCATTTCACTGCATCTGTATCTTTCGACGGATCGAACCAATTTTGCATAATACAATAATCTGTCAAATCCTCGATAAATACTTCTATGTCATGCTTATCATCTCCTGTCGTTTTGAACTCCGGAAACGGGGTGTTCGTGGCCATAATCGCAGGTGCGCTGCCTCAAAAAACTAAACAACTGACTCGCTGCCACCACGTTGACCATTCTGTAACATGTCCAGAACTGAATTTATTAAATAGCTACAAGTTTATATACATGTTATCTGCGTAAGTGCGTGGCAATGCAATTAATAGAAAAGGATATTTTCATTCAAGTGTGTTTTTTTTTCATTAAACCTGATAAATCAACCTGAATCAGTCTCAAACGAGTAAGATTTGTCATGATAAACGATTTTAGATAGTTTAGTTAACCCTTTCCCGTCAAGAGTAGTATTTTCCCGACGTTAAGGTCGGGAACCATTGAACCACTTGTGACGTCATCACTTCTGACGTCACCGAATTGTTTTGATAAGCAGCTAACACAGCAAGGACAGCTCCATCTATACGTGTGTCCATTTTGAATATCCACCAAATTCTGACAGAGCTATACCAGAAAAAACGTGTCCAATTTTGGGTGCAAAGTTGGTGGTAAAATAGGCCAAGTCACCTAGTTAATCAATGTTCCATTTCCTGGTTTTTTGAAGGGCTGAGGCCAAAACTTTCCCAGTGGATAGAAAGGGGATAAAGGGTAGAAGATAAAGAGAAAAGAAAGGGAGAGAAAAAGGAAACAAAAGAAGCGAAAAAAAATTGGAAATGAATCCGCAAAAAAAAGAAAAATCAATCCAAATTTTTGCTTATGCGCATGCGTGAAAGCAAAATATTGTACAATTTACAACAGAAGCTGGTTCAAAATCTAACTAACTTGTAAGAAAATGCTTTTGTAGCAGTTTAGTGGCATTTGTAACATAGCACTCAAAAAACCGCTTTAACGGTAAAAAATGCGTTTTTTAAGGGAAAAAGTCGGACGGGAAAGGGTTAAGATGTAAGTGCGTGTAATTATTACATGATAAGGTGCGATTGCATATAATTGTTATTGCATGATAAGGTGCGAATGAATATGATTACTGCATTGTGTAACAAAGTAAAAATGTATAAAATAAAAAAATTGCCCGATATTTCGGTTTGCAAAACAAACCTTCTTCAGGGGCTACAAAAGTAGAATGAGTAAATTCGTTACAGGACCGTTAACATTAATTAAAGTTTAAAAATTTTAAATAAATGAATATAATAGATTGGTACCTTTCTTTCGGACTTCTTGGGAGTTTTTAACATTGCGTTCACTGAGATTTTTAATCCATCGAACCCAAACTGTATAAAGAGAAAGTTTATGGCATTTCTTTGGAGTTTATAACCGATTTCATATTTTATATTCATGATTTCTAGCCGCAGAAACAGGTTATACTCCTCTGAAGCTTGTAACTCAGTGAAGGGTGGAGGGGGGATCAGTGGGACTGGAGAAATAAATCAGCAGGGCCAGGACTGAAGAGATTAATCAGTGTGGACAAAGGGACAAATCAATGGGTGCTTGGGAGTAAATCAGTGAGGGACGGGGGGGGGCAGAGGGACGGGGGGGCAGTGTGGGCTTGGGAGACAAATCAATGGGTGCTTGGGGATAAATCAGTGAGGGACGGGGGGGATAAATCACTTGGTGCTGGAGTGTTAAAAATCAGTGAGGCTGGGAGCAGAAATCAGTGGGGGATGGGTGGATTAATTAGCGGGGACCGCAAATCAAAGGAGAAATCAGTGGGGCCAAGGGGTATAAATTGCTTATACTGAGTTCTCTTTAGTATCCAGACTTTTGGCAGTGATACACTTCAACTCCATCTAAGTATGATGCAAATACACTTTTAATCCACACCAACATATTTTTAATTTACACGCAAATGGGATCCACGTGGCAAGTGACTTTCACGAGCGCTTTGGTGTTTTTCTCCTTCAGCTATCCCTGAGTGGAAAGAGGAATTGCTCGAGAGAAAAACGTCAACAAGAAACTGTTGTGGAAATGCCAACCGCATATAAAATTTCTGTTTTTACCATAGAAACACGAAGAAGATATTTTCTATTTCCTTCTTCAAATAACCTCAGTACAAGTTAATGGTTCTCTAGACTAGAGATAAACAATGGGTTTCAAACCATTAAACAAATGTTGATGGGCAGAACCACATCAGCGCCCCCTGGGTAGCTCAGTTAATGGAATGCCAGACTGCAGGGGGGGAAGTTGCAGGCTTGAATCCCTACCGGGACATTATCACCCTTCCCCCATCTCATAAACGGGGATGGGATGATACAAGGAAATACAGTGCAAGGGCACCCCTCCATTTTGTTCTTTTCTCAGCAACTTCTTCGCGTCCTGTTCGGACGTAACTAACCCTGCCAGTTAATTAGGTGCATCGCACCCAACTACATCCCTCTACCTGGAGCGGCAGCCGGTCCACTAGCGTCTTAAAATAGCTGGTAAGGTCATTATTGCCCGTGTGCTCTAGTGGACACCGTCTGTCACGAAACCACTTTTGCAAATATTATAAAGTTTTGTACAGTGTGTTTGTATGGGAACTGCAATCACGGTCTAAACATTTGCCATTTTTAGATCAATAAAATAGAATTACTTAGGGAGCATTCACAAAAACTTGTTGGGGGGGGGCACTGATGAGAAAATGGGGGTGTCTGAAAATTTTGTGGTGTAAAAAAGGGGGTCTCTGAAAAATTAAAGTCGTGCCAAGGGGGTACTTGAAAAAAGAAGAAAATTCACCCCAAAACTAACCATTGAATAGTGGACTTCAGTGTGTTTCAACGTCAATACTATTTAATAAATTGTATTTAACATCATTTACTATATTATTACTATATTTACATAAGCATTAACGTAGATGAATTGATCGATGCTACAAAAACTTGACAGGCCAAACACGACTCCCGTTGGTCAAGATCGATAAAACGTTGACCTTCAAAGCTTTGGTGGTATGAGAAATGGGGTTGGAAGACCTACACGACTCCTGCTTCACGTCTTTGTTCGCCACGCCTTATCTCGGTCTTCTGACCAATTTTGCTTCTTGTGTTTTTGTAGTGGGTTGAGTTTGGACGATTTTTATATGGTAACTGAATTGAGCCGTTTCAACTGTATAGGCATCAGACTTTGATCGCGAGGTCACATCTGATCAATTTTCTGATAACCGGTGGATTCTTGAGGCTTGCGCACTGTTTGTTATTTTCAGTTAAATTTGACCTCTGATCGTTTAATATGATGTAATTTCTATGCCACTCTCGACATATAGTGTACGTTGAATCTGGCTCGTTTAGGAGCTTGATAGAGTTTTTTCAGCCTCTCCTGTTTGTATCTGTGACAATAAGGATCTGAAATATTATCTGGAACGTGATGAGTTCCCCTGCTGATATTTGTAACCCCGGGCTCGGCTTTTTTGTTTACTTCTGTTGCAGGATGTTGTGTTTCGCATCACGGAGTGTGATCTATAGACCCTTTTCGTCATGAAACTGACATTGTAGCTTCTTTCTAGCTGTGCAACATGTAATAGATGGCTGAACTCTGCTTCAGTCAAACATGTGTGAGTAAGCTCCTCTTGAAACTGAGAGTTTCGTGTCTAGGAGCTTTATATCTTTCCTCCTGTTCTTAGCAAGTCTATCGACTGCGTGTTTGTGTATGCCAATATGTACAGGAGAAGCACTGGCAACAAAAGAAGAATGGAGAGTAAGAGGCTGTTCTACTGACATGTAAAAAAATGGTGAAGAAACTGTACGTTTTTTGTTATGAAATCTAGCACTGGGGGGGGGGGGTACCTAAAATTCCAGAGGACTGTGGAGGGGGTGCTTGAATTTTTTTTTACATTAGACAACCAGGGTCCTAAAATTGTTTTAATAAGGGTAATTTCTCATCAGTTCCCCTCCCAACAAGTTTTTGTGAATGCTCCCTTAGCGATATTATTTTGGTGATTTTGCTGTTTTCCCTGATACGGAGTATTTTGTGGACGTACTGTAGTTCCTTTACTGAACCTCCATAAATTTCGCAACGGTAGTGTTAGGAGTTTGCAGTGACTGTGCTGAACGTCTGATAGCATTTTCGTCCCCAGAGCTGCGATCCTTTTGGCCAGCGCCACGGATCGAGACCTCTGGCAGGGGTAACGCGCAAACGCAATAGCTGCCCATTTTTGTAACCGATCGTAACCGTTATTGTTTCAAATTTCTGAGGCTGCGCACAAAAGCCGGAAGTCCGTGATTCGCGGACTTCCTGCTTCGGTTCCTGCCAGAGGTCTCGATCCCTGACGCTGACCACAAGGATCGCAGCCTCTGGGGACGAGAATGGTCTTATAGATAAAAGCGTGCCGTGGTGGGCAGGGTGTTTCGGATTAGTCACAAATGGGCTTATAGTGGTTGCCACGGCTAGCTTTACATGCCCAGATGTCCGATCTTACCCCAGAAATTCTAAAAACTCGAGACGTTTTCCTTGTCTTCGATACGTTTTTTTAATTATATAGACAAGAGTGTTTTAGTAGAAAATAGACCACTCCAGGAGCATATCTGACCACTCGTAAAGTTCATACGAAACTACATCCGAGACTCGAGTGGCGTATTTTCCATATCCTCACTAGTGAGGATATCGATGACGTCATTTCCCGCTTTTACACGGTTTTTGTCCAAAAACACTCTTGTCTATATAATAAAAAGAAAATTACACGGTGGCTTGAAGATATGAATTTTATTTTCTCGTGGTAAAAAACAATATTTTACTCACTCGCTGCTCTCCTTCGTAAAATATTGTGTTTACCACTCGAAAATAAAATTCGTATTCTCACTGCATACATAATTAGCGCATTCACGGAATTCGATGTTTATCCCTCGAATTCCAACATGCTTTCACACTTTTGGGCAGGCATGACGCTTTGCGCTCTCTTCGCTTAAATTCCCGGTTTTTGCCTCGACCGTTGGCATTTTGCCGGCGTTCCCGTGGAGAAAGCTTATGTCGCCCCACCCTCCTCCCCTGGTGCCGGTTGACAGTGCTACCCCTTTTTGCCCGCTGCATACCTTGCTGTCACAGTAGTCGCGGATTCCTCCCATAACTTAGTCTACCGCGATATGCTAATGGTATGCAGTGAGGATGATTTACTCTGCAGCTTGTGGGGTCGTGCAAAATAATAAAAACTAATAAAAACTAAAATTAAACTATATCAAAAATATATACACAGGGAATATACACACACTGAGCGCGGCGTACAACTGTTTGAACTGATGACTGTTTAACGGATTATTGCCAAGAAAGCACCAATCATGGACACGACTACGAATACCAATGACACGAGAGTCGTTCAGGTGTGCATACACCACATTTCTTGTCTCGTAAGCTAGGAACAGTCCGTAATGCACCGATCAATTCGAAACTACAACATCCCCCCCCCCCAGGCATACCCCGGGCATTTGACTGTACATCGTGCCCGGGGAGGGGGGAATTTGAACGTTGCATTGGAAGGGTGGGGAATTTGAACCGGATTTATCTCTTGTTCTGACGTAATAGGCCTGTGAATTTTTTTCGGTTTTTGCGCGGTCTTACGGATTTACAAGATAGAAGTTCGCCTTTGTTAGTGAATGACTCTTTGAAAAGGGTCTCTGAAAGAAGATTGAAGGTGTCATTACGGCATATCTCTCCCTGAAAGGCATGTAAAGTGCTTGATAGAAGACCAAATTTGTCTTTGAGGAGAGGCAGTTCATTACTAATTGGTGGGGCATTTGAACGGCTTTCTTGCCCCGAAGGGAGGGAATTTGAACAAGCCAATCTTCAAAAGTTCAAATGCCCGGGGGGTTGCTTGGGGGGGGGGGGGGATGGTGAACTTTCGAATTGATCGGTATATAAAGCAACAGTATTCCCTAGTAAACGTAAATCAGCGCCAACCATTTTCCCAGGCTTTCTGCTGTATGTACTTACTGTAAATAAACGATGAGTTTATAACGGATTATTTGGATCTCTCTGCAAGAAAAACCAGTGTGCGTATTAAAAGTACTAGCGTTGGTAATTGTACTTCCTTCCCCAGACCATGAGGATTATGTCAAGTCGGTCATACGAGTCAGAGAGTCAGTATTTCCGATCTTTTGTAGTATCCTTTCGAGCTCGTATTCCCATGGCCACCACAAATTTTCCCAAAATTATCAGGGCACAATTTGGAACAATTTTCTTAACTTTTCGGAAGGATAATGCTCCCGAAAATAGCCCCTAAAAATTTTCAGGACTTTTGCATGTTTTGAGAAACGAGCACCAAATTATTCATGAGAGCTTCGCTGTTACGCCAGCCTTTCTATGTAATTACATCAAACCTGTTGTAGTTAATTACCTGAAGGAAATCCGTACCTTTATACCTTACCTTACCTCACCTTACCTTACCCCGTATAATATTGAGACCCCCCCTCCCCTCCCCTCCTACGCCTGGTTCCAGGTGCAGCAAACGCTTCCCTTTCCTCACCTCTTCCTATTTTTTGCACTCGCCTCAAACTTTCGCGCTGTTAAAAAAGCAAAAAGCGAAAAATGCATCGCGTTCAAAACCTCCAAAATGGCGGGAGGAAGACACACCACGAATTGACTGGATAATGGGTAATAAGTAAAGACAGGAAAACAGCTGGTAGACTTTTCGCACAGGCCTGGACATTTATAATCATGCATGTATCTTATGAGTCAAGCCGTCTACGATGATTGCCCTTTGTTTATGAGCTGTTTATGAGACAAACTATGGAAGTAGTTGAATGCATAATTAATTTATAGTGACGCTTCTTTGAATGCGTTCAAGTTTAGCAGTGAGATCGATGGACTGCGGTGCCCAGATTTGAGTGGCGTATCCCAAATGTGGTCGTACTAAGCCTAAGAACAGCGTTCGTCTTACTGTGGTTCCAAGGATGAACCTCGTGTTTCTCTTGATGTACCCAAGTAGTCCATTGGCACGCGCAGATTGTTCGTAAACTTGCTTGTTCCATGTGAGGTCATTAGTAATCCATACACTCAGGTCTTTTTCTGCGGCGTACGTTCCAAGCAGGGTGTTATTAAGTTTGTAGGTAGACATTATGGGCTTTGTTTTCCTTGTTATGCGCTGCACCCTGCACTTTGCACGTTAAAGACGAGACCAGATGTTTGGGACCAAATGTTTGGGACCAAATTCCCCACCCTTCCAAGGCAACATTCAAGTTCCCCCCTTCCAGGGCACGATTCACAGTCAAATGCCCGGGCCTTGCCCGGGGGGGGGGGGGGTGCTGAAGCTTCAATTTGACCGGTGCATTATCAAAGTCTCCCCTGAAGAAGTTCTTCTCGAGATATGTACAGATATGGTTTTAACTGTTGACAAAGTTAAGACTAATTATATACATTCTTTTAGCAAACTAAAATATTTTATACACTCAATTTTTATTGCATCCTATCGGGTTGCATATGATGAATAAAACTTGTAAAACACTTAGCGACATTCTCAGTACGAGAGAATAGCTTTTTGGACCTTCCATATCAAGAACAACACAAGCGAAGGGTTATTGACCCGTGATTGATTTCAAACAGGAGGGATATGTTTCGTCAGGCAAATTACTTACGAAGTTTTCACTTCATGGTTTGCTTAATGCATTGGTTAATTAGTAACCTTGGCACTTAAGAGGCGCTGCCTGTAAGGATCAAGCAAAGTTGGAAATCGGCCCAAAAATCAAAACTTTGAAACTTTGTCAGAATAAAGCCTATTACATGCCTGATTCATTGGCATAATTTGTTTTCTCCAAAACTCGAAAATTTTATTTTGGGACGCATTCATTTTAAGTGGACATTTTTTGCTGTGAAAACCGAAAAAATGCAAACTTGGTTAAAAAATTAGCAAAGACTTTGAAGCCAATGAAACTTAATCCAGTTGTTAATGGCATACTATAGATATCAGTCATGTATATTTCATCTGGATCAATAATGTTCTTGTCTAAGAAAACTATGTTCAAAGATGGCTCCTTTTTCCTAATGCTCATACAGTCAGGACTATGCTTCATTTCCCGGGGTATATCTCGAGTAGTAGACAGAGTTTGGATAATTTGTTTACACCTTTTGAAAGGACGTATGTTGGTGTAGTTTTTGATATAAAAATTCCCGCGGGCAATCATTATGTGTTTCCAGGAGAGCGCCTCAAAAATGCCCAAAATTTGACTTTTCTTGAGACCCCTTCTTAGGCAACACGGTTGGAGGGCTGATAACGAAAATACAAGCACTGGTAATAAGCCATATAATATGACAAAAACTGCTTTGTTTATTTTTATTTGACTGGGTCTCTGTTTTATTGCCAACATTTGTTTAGTTCTGCTAGTCCGATGAGCCTTACAGATATACATGCGGCGTCCCTCCCTACGCTGGTGTAGCTAAACCTTCACACGCCGCGAAACATACGAGCAACGCTTCTTCAATCCATTAAACCTGTTGATGGACTTTTTTGTTCATTAATAATGAATTACCTGTAGTTCTGCTATAGAGGATTGGTGCCGCTGTATATTGCATGTCAAGAGTGGCTCAAAATTTTGGCTTGCCGGTAAGTCTTCTTGGAAAATGCACTAGAAAATTCTGTGTGGGAAAAATATTTGCATAAGAAGTATATACACGAAACTTCACTTGACACATCTTAATCGAGAGGAAAATCTTTCAACGATGCGTAAAGACCGGGACTTTCGAGCAAAGAAGCTGAGTAAAAGGGTTGGTAGGAGTTTGTTAATTTGCAATTTGCATGCGTGGGAAAGTACCAAAGTTTAGTGTTGTAATTCAATTAAAGCATTCGTCGTGCTTGATTTGTTACAGGTGCTAAAAACATCCAGAACCTACAGTACTTCTACTTGTTCTACACTTCCCCGGAAAACACGTTAAAGCCTGACTATTTTAAAATATGTCGTTTCACAATCTTTGTTTTCTTGGAGGATAGTTCATTATATCCACTGAGAAAACCTCGCCTGTTGACCTCTCAATCAATTGCAAAACAAATCTGCTCGATAAACGTGCACGAATGCTCGAAGCGTCTCCAAACCCCAGAACTTGAAGCATTTAAATTGTGTAGCAGAAAGTTTAGTTCGTAAAAGTGCCAAAAATGGATAAATGCGGTATTGGAAAGCTTTCCGGGATGGAGTGTGGTTCAGTTACTGTGAAAGGTACAGGGATCACTGAATATCAAGTGCTAAGTGATTGTCAGCGCGACATAACAGGGCACTTAGATATGTTGAAAATGCGTGGAGAGGATGTGTCGTCCGAGAAAGAGCTGATTTTGATGAGGGCAGGTAAGGACATCTTCATGCTCCTCTCTTCAGCATCTTTCCCTATAGGGTGTGATTCGTTCACGGTCTCCTTTTCTATGTATTAGGAGTATTTGAGGGGATCGCTGCCGTAAACTTTCGCATGTGTCCAAAGCACCAAGATTCCTTTGGTATCAAATGGAGAGGGCGGAAAAAAATTTGCCAGGTCCCAGAGAGGGTCGCATCTCACCGCTCAAAAAAGCACACGGGTGATCGCACTATCAATAAGAAGCTGTCGGAGGAAATATTCAACAGAACTGGATCACTAATACCAATCGGCTCAGGTATTCATCTGTATTATTGTTATTTGTTTGGAATGTGGCACTAACTACCGTATCCACTAACAAGGCTCTATTATATGTTGTCATTCTTCCAGTAATTCGTCGGCAGTGCGGCAAAAAGCTGAACACAAGCATTGCAACCCCTGAAAAGCATTCAAAAGGGGTCTTTTAAAAATAGTGAACGTAATCGTTTTGCAGTGGGTCCCTCATGCCTGTAGAGACCTACTCTTCTTTTTTATTACTTTCTATTTTGAAATTATGAATATATGAAACTCATAGATTTGAACTGCGGAATGAAGAAATAAGTGTAAAGAAGATCCTCGCAGTTATTAACGCAACTTATGCAGTTGCGAAAAGAAAGCCTGAAAAAATCAGGCTTGCCGGGATTCGAACCCTGACCTCTGCGATACCGGTGCAGCGCTCTAACCAATTGAGCTAACAAGCCAACTGGGAGCTGGTCATTAAATTCCCGGGTATATTACGAACCAATTTAATGACCAGCTCCCAGTTGGCTTGTTAGCTCAATTGGTTAGAGCGCTGCACCGGTATCGCAGAGGTCAGGGTTCGAATCCCGGCAAGCCTGATTTTTTCAGACTTTCTTTTCGCAACTGCATAAGTTGCATTAATAACTGCGAGGATCTTCTTTACACTTACTTTCTATTTTGTTTACTATCCATAAAATGTATAAAGAGAGACCGCTTTAGTAGACTAGGCTGTGCCACAGGGCTCTCTTGTGTTTCGCTAATTGAGCGTAGTGGGCTTCCTCTGGCGACGAGCAAGCAATGCAGCAGACTCGCACCCAGTCGCTTGTTAAAAGGAAGATGGAGCGCAGAGGGAATGTGGGGAGAGAGAGGACGTGCAAAGGATTATGGGGAGTACTCTTTGGGACTCACAATTCCTTGCGCTCTCCCTCTTTTTTAACTACCAAGCGACTGGGTACGAGTCTGGGGGTACAGTGGGCGTGGGACAGAGCAGAAAAAAGGGGGAAAAGTGCATCGCTTCGGCCAATTGCATGAAATAAAAGTTGCTCCCCTGTCTAAGAGACCTCCCCTGGAATTTCCGTTTTCGTCTTGCACTTTCCTGGAGTTTCCGGCCTTCAAACAGACCCCTTCCCCTTGAAAAAGAAGTCTGCAAAACCCCAACCCCCCCCCCTAGTCCCTAGTCTCCTAGCGCGTTTCAGTTTCAACACAGGACGTAGGTTTATCCAATAATTTATTTAAAAAAAACAATGCACGAACGTGTAGAGGGTTTCAAATAAAAGATGAAGGAAAGAAGTAGGAAAGGTGATAGAATTACACCTGAGAAGGGGCTACAAAATAACACCCAACCTTTGGGCATTACCTGAAGGGAATGCGGAATTTTAAACGTGAGGGTGGTTGCCGTGACGACACACGAAAATCGGCGTTATGCTATGGTCTGCTAGCATTTGAGTAGTAATTAACGTTATATTTTCATTTTTAACGAGGCACGGAGCGTTTCTTCGGCCAGTGAAGTCAGCGTCCTGGGAGATGAACAAGAAGAGAGTATGGAAGCCCTTTCACGAGACCTGGAGAGGTTGGCCATTAGCCCTGACAGTACTCTGTACCAGCCTTCCTCATCCCAGAAAGGGACGCAGTTGAGGACTGATGACAACATCAGCCAAGCTACGTGTGCACAATACCCCAGACCTCCAGGTAACACTGACGAAGGCAAAGTAGCAGCTTTGCGGTGGTTTGTGGATGAGTGCAGTATTGGGCCTCTCGGCTCTATTAGGAAGCATCCTTGGAGTGAAGCCACCTCGAAAACACATGACTGCTACAACCGTAAAGCCAGTAAAATAATCGCAGAAGTCCTAAAAATACACAGTGATTCCCCTTGTCTGTCGGAGGGATGGGCTGGTCGGGAAAGTTTAAACATGACGACACCACAGGGGTCAAGGCCAACCCACATGACATCTCAAAGGAGATGAGATGCCTGAGAGACGAGAACGGGAAGCGAATCTTCACCGTGGAGGAGTTCCTGTGTCCCCAACAAATATTCTTATTTTTCTCTAGAATGGCATGTAAGAGAAGAGATGCCACCGAATCCGATGATGAGGCTGTAGAATTTGCGAGGAAGCAGGCAGCCATCCACTCATATGTGATGAAAGCGCTACAGCAGAAAATCACTCATCCCTTGCTGTTCTCTGGAAAGAACCTGTGCCTGATGATAGAGTCAGAGTTCCAAAGCCTCAAGATGACCCAGATGCACTCCATGGTTGGCCACTTTTCCATTAAGGTTAAGGGACGAAAGAAGGAGGCGTATTGAGATGCCATAATTGCGTTTTTAAGTAGGTGCTCTTGTAAGCAGTAATTCTATTTACCCTTTCATTATTAACAATATGGTTGCAGGGCTAAGTTGTTACTTAGGACCAAAATTGCGTGGCGGCATCCATCCCTACTCTGGACCAAATTTCTCCGCCTTTTTGTGGTTTAAGATATTTTTCTTCCCAAAATCCCTGTGTCAAAGTTAGTGATACCGCAAATTTACATCGCCAGTTATTTTCCAGTACTTTCCCCCAAAGAACTATACAATCCGATGGCATGAAACATGAACAAATTTTGTAACTAGTCTGTCAATCAAAGGCGGGATGATTACCTATAGGTTTCCTGCACAAGAGGAGTTTAAGGAGAGAGTTCTTAGTTGAGAGAAAGTTGGAATAACAAATCCGCTAGAGAGAGCAACAACCCGTGCACTAATCGTCCAGTATTACAACAACTTACTTGTATGTCTCATTGCATTAAAAATGACCAAAATATCTGTAATAAATCGGAGACTACGTCAAAAAATAATAAACAAAGCAGATTTTGTCATTTTATAGTGTCTTTATTGCCACAGCTGGAACCTGTAACTCGTAACCAGTCCTCCAGACCGTGTCACCCAGAAGACATTTTGAGAGGCAAGTCGAATTTTGGGCATTTTTGAGGAGCTCTTTTGTAAAGACATAATGGTTGCCCGCGAAAATTTTTATATCAAAAACTACACCAACACAAGTCCTTTTGAAACATATAAACCAATTTTCCAAAGTCTTTCTACTACTCGAGAAATACCCCGGAAAATGAAGTATAGTCCCTGACTGTATGAGTATTAGGAAAAAGGAGCCATCTTTGAACATACTTTTCTTAGACAAGAACATTATTGATCCAGGTGAAATATATATGACTGACATCTATACATTACCATTAACAACTGGATTAAGTTTCATTGGCTACGATGTTTTTGGTAATTTTTACCGAATTTTCAAAGTTTGCATTTTTTCGGTTTTCACAGCAAAAAATGCCCCCTTAAAATGAATGCGTCCCAAAATAAAATTTTCGAAATTTGGAGAAAACAAACTATGCCAGTGAATCAGGCATGTAATAGGCTTTATTCTGACAAAGTTTCAAAACTTTGATTTTTGGGCCGATTTCCAACTTTGCTCGATGCTTACAGGCAGCGCCTCTTAAATTCTCGGTGCAAGCTTTGGTTCCCGGGCTTTAGAGCCTATCGCATACCCTTCACGAGGGTTGTCCAATACTCACCACGTGTTCAAGTCGTGAGAGTGTTGATTCAAGTGGTCCAACTGGTACGAGTGGGGTATGCCATCAAGGTGTCCACTTCAGTGAAATAATCTCACGTGCATTGTTGACTGCATCAGTATGAAAAGGTTCTCGAATCAGGCCGCCAACATTGATTTTCTCTGACATTTTCTTCAAACCTCGTTGCGCCTTTCCCCTAAGGACGAAAAAGCTAAGTTGGTTGTATAAGCTAAGTGGGGTAAAGTCTGGAATACTTTGGCTGATTAGGTCTGTTTTAGATCCTAAGTATACGTGCAGCGTTTGTAGCCTGCGTATCAAGCGTTTCCGTAAGGCTTTTCGCACGTTCGAGGCATTTTTCGCTTTTTTGCCGCACAAAATTTGTGGAGAGCGCAAAAAAGTGCTCCTTCCATCATTGTCGCGCTCGCCCCAATTTTCGAGCCGCCAAAAAGCGAAAAATGCCTCGACCGGGAGGAAAAACCTACAGAAACGCTTGCTACGGCAGGCTATTTCGTTTGTGGTTCTTTACTCGTATTGTTCTACTGAAAAAATTACCTTACTTTTCCGTGCCGTACCTTACCTAACCTTACCTTACCTTACCTTTCCCGTATAAAACTGTAGCCATGCCCAATCTCGTACCCAAAGTCTACTGGCTTTTTGGTCAGCGGGTGGTCGCCAGTAGAGACTCTGGGATAATGGGAAAAAATCTATTATTTTGATTGGCTGATCATAAAACAAAGGAACGGTGAACCGGAAACCTAGATAACAAAACCGGAAGCCTGCGACCAACTTAGTCACGAAAGGGAAATGTGAAAGTTTGGTAGTAAATATTTCGGAGGGGCACCGATCTGAATAAATGTTAAAGTTTCGCCTTACGGCCATAGCCGCTTTTGTGTGGGAAGTTGCTATGCAATGCCGTCATTTGGCGGTGAAACACCGTGGAAATGCAAGCAGCTTCGATAGAAAGTCATTGCCGAGGCCGTTCGAATCTGGCTGAAACTGTTAGCACCCTCGAAGGAAGACGACATTGATGTTTTTACACAGGTTTGTATCAACTCCAATTTGCCGATCCTGTTATCAAGTGAAGGGAATAATTGACAAGGTTGACACTCAACAATATCTGCAATAACAAAGAAAAGGAAAAGTAGCTTCACGTAGAATGACTAAAGGTTTAATTTAATATCATAAACACGCAAAATATATAATCAAATCTAGGCCTCTAATTACACACTTAAAACGTTTCGTTGTACATAAACACGCAAAATGTATAATCAAAACTAGGCCCCTGATTAAACGCTTAAAACTTTTCGTTACATACAAACACACAAAATATATAACCATACTTCTTGTTCAAAAATTTCAAGTGTCTAATCGTGTGTATTAAAGGATCAACTGCGCGCGGGTCGCATGTACGACATTTGACTTTTGACTGCCATTTTGAACTAAAGCATGCGCACTAAAACCGGAATCCCACGATTTGTGGGATAAAAATGCCATTATCTCAGAGTCTCTACGGGCCACCTCCCGCTGACCAAAACGCCAGTGGACTCTGGGTAAGAGATTGGCTCACCCCAGGTTCCAGGTGCGGCAAACGTTGTTTTTTTTTGCCTTCGCCCCAACTCTCGCGCGGCCAAGAAGCGAAAAATGCACCGACGTCCACCGACATTCTTTCGACACCGCTTTTATGAAAGAGTCGCGTTCGTAAGTCAGCTTCCCCTCTGAGATGGCGATGTGACAATCGGGCAGGAGCAAGACACACATCGAAACCCGGTGAGTCTATTAAATGACTGGATTATGGATAATTAGTAAATGGAGCGATTGCAGAATACCCCTCATCTCCAGCTACACGGCGTAGCCGGCTACGCGTCTACGCGGCTACACCGTTATAATTTATTCATAGCCCTCAAGTTCTCTGGAAAGTGGCTACGCGTCTACGCGGCTACGCCGTTATAATAAATTCAAAGGTCTTTAAGTTCTCTGGAAAGTGGCTACGTGTCTACGCGGTTACGCCGTTATAATAAATTCATAGCTCTCTATGATTTCTGCAAAATGGCTACGCGTCTACGCGGCTACACCGTCAAAAAATAATAAATTATTTTATACCTCTATAGATGGTTTTCACCGTGACGTCATCAAATCCTAAAATCAAAATCGCGAGGTCTTCTGAATTTTTATCTACACCAGGCTGGAGCTGATCTAAAAGTTAATCTTTCTACAAGTTTCCAGCCCCGTAGCGTCTTTCGTTCTGAAAATACAGCATTTTGAATTTTCCGCCATGCGTGACACCAACAGAGTGGCCGCGACAAAGCTGTCTGGTTAAAAAAACGTCTCTCCTTATGATTTTCAGCAGTTTAAATATTTCAAGTATTAGGAGATGTGTTTATGCGCATGTTTACTAGCTCACGAGCGAAAAGAAGGCGCTTTCATCGCAAAAGTGAATTGCAGATGTTTTTGTTGATTTCCGGCCGCCATATTGGTGTACATCCGATGTACACCAATATGGCGTCTCCATACAAAGCTCTATAAAGGTGCGTGAAACGTTTGGGCAAATAACTCAGAAACGGTGTACCACACAGACCTGAGACTTGGAGAAGTTGTTTCATGTATTAGTCTTTTATATCACTTCATTTTCTTGGCTTCTTTCATTGAACGGTTTCAAATTTATTTTTTTATGGCGTGACAGTGAAAACGATCTATTGGTTCTCGGGAACGTAGCTTAGCATTTATAATCGGTCTTTGGATAGACTATTTTGTTTCGTTTCTGTTCTTTTTTCACTGCAACATTTTAAACATTTTCTTAATATAGGAATGAAGATTTTAGAACGAGTCATGTAGACAATGAGCTTATATTTCTGGTTAACAAAGAATTTTTTTTCACTTGTCAGCTATTCTCAAGTTATGGATACACACTTTGTTGGAGAAAACCACAAGACAAATTATAGCCACTGAAAATGTTTATTCTATTATTCGAAACGCGTTACATCTAGGTTGGTGATTCATTCGTCCATTCATTGTACAAGAGATTGCAATTCAAGCTTACAAATACCGAATTACACAAAACCAGCTCAAATATGCAGTCGAAACGATAACTTACATATTTTTGGGCATCTCCAAGCTTTATGTTCGAACATCAAGGTCATGAAAGCGAACAATCTTCGCATCACCGCTCAAAGCACAAACTGCGAAAACCACATGGCTGATCAAGATCACGTGACCCACACAACGGGGGTACAGAGGGGCGCGGGCCAACAAACTGTTATTTGACACACCTCCTTCATATGGGTGCAAATTGAAAGATTGCTCATAAATATTGTCTATTTTAAAAACTATCAACCAGCGATTAAAAAACTTTGAAATGATTGCTTGATTTGTCTGCACTATACAAATAACTCATTCCCAGTCAGTCATTGCCAGTCCTTTACTATACCTGGTACTTGCTCCGACGGCGTAACCATTTTCGGTGGCTGCGCCGCACAGCTTCAGTTGCGGGGTATTCTGCAATCTAGCCTAGTAAAGATAGGAAAACTGCTGGTAAGCTTTCTGCACAGCCGTAGACATTAATCATGCATATATTTTTATGATTTAAGCTCCACGACGATTGCTCTTTGTTTATGAGACAAACCATGAAAGTAGTTGAATGCATAATGTGTTGGGCTGTGCGGATTTACTGTCTTTTCGGGGCAACGATGGCAAATAATGTCATTGCAAAGGAGAGATTCCTGGTCAGAATCTTTGTGGGAAGAAAGGGAAATATCCTGACTATCCTGTTAGAGAAGTCTTTGAGGCTGCAAAGTCTGGAGATGCTGATTTACTTAAGGTATTCCTGGAGGCTAATTTGGACATTTTTGCCACTTATTTTTATGTCCCAATATTTGTTGAAACTTGGTCATATTAACACAAACAGTACAACATTATGTGTAGATTCGTTAAAAAATAGTTTTATTCTGAAAGTATGTAAAGAATTCTTGTAATCTGATACTTTTGGGTGTGGTCAAAATATTCTTGGTTCTTCATTTTTTTAATATAACTCAAAGAGAATTCATTCAACTTCAAAAAGCTTTTTCCGATCTATGTATGTTACCAAACCCTTAAAACTTGTGGCAGTACGTCACAGAAAAGACAATTCGAAAAATGTTATGCCGCAAAATTCAATTTTGCTCGTTTATAGAATTCTCGAAGTCATCGCGGGGCTGATATTTGACAACATTTGACGTACTGCCAAAGAAAACATCGTACACGCATCTAGTTTAAGTGCTGCAAGTTTCAAGTCTGTCCGATGAACCAAAGAATAAATATTGTAATACATAAATCCCCACCTTTAATGAAACTCGTATTTTTTAGCCCAAAATCGCGTTGAAATCGAAAGAAAATCGGTCTACAGCTTTCCTCCGAAGTGTTTTCCACGGCAACCGTGTTGTCGCGCCCTTCAGTCATGTTTTCCAGCGGAAAAACGCAAAATAGTGCCCTCTTTTTGGTCCCTCTTTCCTTTTAAGGTGGGCTATTTTTCCCGCGAAACCAATCAGAAACGCCAGCATAAACAATGACATCTTTCCTTGGCAACCGATCTCATGGAGCGCGGCGTTGACGGATTTATTCGTTCGTGTCGCAAATATCAGACTTATTCCACGAAGTACTAAAGAACCTCTGCTCTTTTTGATAAAATGAAGCTTCGACAGATATTTTTAAATACTGTGTTGTATTTTGCAAAGGGCAAGATTGCGATGTCAGCGACCTGTAATAAGAAGTTGTCTTCGATAACTCTGGCCGACGGCTAGTATTTCAATGTCACGAACAAAACTTGCGTTGCTGTGTCTTTGTAGAAGAAAAATATACTTCAGTACACATCTACCGCCGAAATACTATTGTATTTCATGAAAGGTAACTTGTAATATTCCATTTAAACTAGCGTGAATAAGGCGCATTAAGCGAAGAGTCTGTGACTTGTGACAATTTCGCAATCGAAACTCAAGATCGTAAACTGTCAAATTCGCGCGCCGTAGGAGATGTTTTCGAAACCGCAATTACATTTCTTAGCCGTCTGCTGTGGTAATTTTCCCGCAAAATTTTCCCTGGAGACGGAACTTCAGTTGCTTATATCTCGCTAAATACAAATTCCCTTGAACTGAAAATCTGCAAACAAACTCAACTTGTGACAAACTTAAAGCTGCTTAAAAGTCAACTGATTTGAAAAAGGTCACTTTAGCCTCCAGGAATACCTCAAAGTGAACTTCTTCAGTATATAGTCGTTAGCGAAAGAACTTCCGCATTAGAAACGAAGACAATTTTAGTGTTGAGCAGTCGGCAAGTCAAATGCACTCCGCTGATAATTGCTTCCAGACATGGAAATCTTGACTGCGTGAAAGTCCTTTTGAGATACAAAGCAGACATCGAAAGTCGATGGGGTGGGCGTCATGATGATGATAACGGGGGTGTCTCGAAAACACAGACCTCGAAAACCAAGACCCCAGACCCCAGACCTCGAAAACACAGACCTCGAAAACCCAGACCTCGAAAACACAGACCTCGAAAACGCAGACTTCGAAAACACAGACCTACTAAAAACCACTAACGTGTCAAAAATACTGTAAACAATGACAGCCTTTGCTAGCATTTTCTTGACGACAACGGTGTGACACTTCGTATCTCCTGAAGCTCTGTATTCTGCCGTGTAAACATCTCCATAGGAACCTTGTCCTAGTCTCTGTTTTAACGGCAATTCACTACATTTGAAGCGCGGAATGTCTTCGCCAATTTCGCTTGCAGGTGGCCCTTTTCGTAATAGCTGAGGAAGCTTAAACTTTCGAAAAACCGACATAGCTGAAAATTTTACCCCTCAATCTAAACATGTGTCTTAAGTTTCGCGCCAAAATGTTTACTTCTGCCTCACGTGCGATAGCCGACCTTTGACCTCAATGGCTGAAAGCAAGCTATTGTTCGGTCACACCCCCAAGAACAAAGTCGAAGATCATGTTCTTTTATTGTACACTTCCGTCACGCAACAAAGAGAATACGCGCCCGAATTCAGCTTGCAAAAGCCAATCGAGGCCTTAAACTATTCCTACCGCTCTTTCGACGGGGAAATTTGTTGCGAACTAGCACTCATCGCACATGATTGCGTAGAAAAACAAAGCCAAGAGCCGAAAGGAGTGATGACTAAAGAAAGACCAAGAAAACACCACGCGCGAAGTGTCTCGCATATCATGACAGCTATAAATGACAGTTACTGGTGCTCATTGTACGTCTACAATAGTTATTTCAATGGTTTTTCTGATTTTAATATATCTTAGTTTTCGTAACACCCACGACAAACTAGGGGATTTATAATTTTTTATTCCAGTCATAATTCGCTCGCTAGCAAAGGCTGTCATTGTTTACAGTATTTTTGACACGTTAGTGGTTTTTAGTGTGTTTTCGAAGTCTGCGTTTTCGAGGTCTGCGTTTTCGAGGTCTGGGTTTTCGAGGTCTGTGTTTTCTAGGTCTGGGGTCTGGGGTCTTGGTTTTCGAGGTCTGTGTTTTCGAGACACCCTGATAACGGCGATGATAGTGTAACCGCTACCTTGTTCCACCAATGTTACAGTCCTTTGTCAATGGCCGCTGCAAATGGCCATTTTGATGTTGTAAGTTGTTTGGTTGAAAATGGAGCCGATGTAAACGCACGTGCAAATGAAAACTGTACCCCTCTGATGACGGCATGCAGATCTGGTCACGCAAATGTAGTAACTTTCCTTGTTGAATATGGAGCGCGTGTCCATCTTCAAGACAAATTTGGTAAAACAGCTCTTCACTATGCTCCAGTAACATGGTTAAGGACAAAAAATGTCAAATTGTGAGTTGTTTGATTGAAAATAAAGCCGATGTTAATGCAGGTGCTGATGGTTCGTGTCGCTTTACACCTCTGATGTTAGCTGCTTCAAGTGCGCGTCACGTGGATGTAGTAACCTTCCTTTTGGAGCATGAAGCTATTGTGGATGTTCAAAACAAAGAGTGTAAAACAGCTCTTCACTATGCATTTATCCATAATTCCGCTGAGATTGTTCACGTCCTTTTGACTCATGGAGCGTCCCAGTTATATAACAGTCGACAGTTAACACCACTTCTTTCAGCCAGTAAGGAGAGTAGAACTGCCATGGTAGAATGTTTTATTCACAGACCAGAGTGCACACAGGAACAAAGAATTGATGCTCTAGAGTTACTTGGTGCCTCTTTTGCTACTTCTCATTTTGATTATCATAATTCAGATACTGTGAGAGCATTTGAATACATAAAGTGTGGTAGGGAAGAAAGGTTTCAAGTCCCTTCACGTCCTGTTTTAAAACAACCAATGGAACCTGTTGAAGCTTATCAGAACAGAAAACAGTGTCAAACTCTTGAGGAACTTGCTCAGATAGAAGGTGATGTGGATGCCATTCTCATAGAGAGCCTTGTTATTAGAGAGAGAATCCTTGGATCAGACAACACAGCACTGACTGTTCATATTCGAAATCTTACTAAAAATTGTTACTGGCAATTAAGGAATTTTGATACCTGTATTAGCTTGCTTAGACATGCAATGAAGATAGACCAGCATTCTAATCTGAATCATTTGTTCCTTTTGGATATGAAGATTTTAATACCTACACTGTATAAGACATGATCCTAAGCAATTTCCCACCAAGACAAAAATTAGTACTTGAAGTTTTTCAGGAAACAGTTCATCAGTATGAGAAACAAACGGAAAAGTTCAAATTCACACGAGAAATGGAAAAAGAACTTAAATCTGAGTCACTAGTCGATGAATTCCAGAGAAATAAAACTGAGTTGAATCATTTGCTGCATTGTATAATAAGACTTCTGCAAATTTTTGCCAAAGTTGAACTTTGTGAAGAGGACAAAAACTCCAGTATACCCACTCTGCTACTGTGTAAGTTAGTCAACTTAATCTTCGAAATGGTGATGGGAATACATTGTTGCACATTGCAGCTGCAGTTGATACCTGAAAAGGCAGAATGATGTGTTGCCGGCGGCCAACTTACATGCAATGGAATCAGCCTCCATTTGAATTTCCTTGTGCCAAAACAGTAGAGCTTCTTTTAAAGATGGGGATCAATGTTAATGCCATCAACAATGATGGTGATACTCCTCTTCACAAAGCTGTAACTTGGGTCATTCCACAGTATTCCGTCTGTTGCGGAGACAACATTCACATATGTTTAATGCTATATATGTAGAAACCTAGATTACCTATAGCACACCCTGCTCTGCTTGTATGGTGGATGTCCATTAGAGCTATGTCTTAAAGTAGTGTAATTCACTCTGAATCAAATGAGTGGGACACCACTGCAAGTTATGTGGCTGTTGCGGAGACTACGCAGAGAATTCTTTATTTGTAATTAACCATGATAAAGTGGGAAGTTCTCCGAATCTGAGAAACACATATGGTGTTTGTGTACTTTTTTCAGAAGGGCATTTTATCTAGGTTATGTAAGCTGTGCCGAAACATTTTAACTGATGTTGCTTCTACTTCCCAGTATGATAAAAAACTTTAATAGGGGTACTGTTGCGGAGACTACGTTGCGGAGACTACATCAGGTACTTTGAATATTAATGGCAGCAACAACAATGACAAAGCAAATAAAACACAAAATTTCTGTCTTTCTGTCTCTCTGCATCTCTGTCTTTTTCAGTCTTGCCATGACCTTCTCCTTTTCGGGCATTGCAGACTTGGCCTTAGCATACTGCTTTGCCTTCCTTTCTCTGTCCTTTCTCTGATTAGCTTCCAGCTTTTCTGGATCATTTTTTTTATATATTTTCTCTGAACTTTCTGCTTCCTACAGTGCTCCTAGACATAGCTCACTGTCATGCCTAACAAAGATGGTAGCCCAAATTAATTTACCCATAGTCCTCTAGAAATATGAACTGCACATGGTCAGAAGTATACTAGTGCCAGTTCTCTTGGTGTTGGCCAAGTAGCCAGTAGAGTGTATGTCTTAACACGTGTCTTAAGCCGACAAGACAGTTGATTTTGCTGCAGACATCTCTCTCTCATATAAAAAATGCACAATTCTAACAATGTGATATTGCATTTTGTCATGTTGGCCGAAAAATTAGAGGATATTTCTTATTAGCCTCCAGCAGTTGTAATCTCCACAACAGAAATGTAGTCTCTGCAACAGAAAAACAAATTCATTTTTTGCCCTTATGAGGAAAAATTCGTTACATCTCTCTCTCTCATATAAAAAATGCACAATTCTAACAATTTGATATTGCATTTTATCATTTTGGCTGAAAAATTAAAGGATATTTCTTATTAGCCTCCAGCAGTTGTAGTCTCCGCAACAGAAATGTAGTCTCCCGCAACAGAAAAACAAATTCATTTTTTGCCCCCTTGAGGAAACATTCAGGACATTTACCTCCAAGTACAAATTAGAACTTGCCAAACTTGCATCACATTGTTTCATTTGTTCACTCATATTGTAAACTTTAAGGTGTAAAATTGTTGCGGACACTACATTTTGCCAAGGGAAGGCAAATTCTGCATAGTTCTGATGACAAAGTCAATTTGAATCAGGTGTTTAAAAGAAAAGGGACCCAGCGGTAGAGTATATCTAGTGACTAACTAAATCTTTCAGCTTTATTATTTCTTTGTAAACAAACAAGACATTTGTAGTCTTCGCAACAGCCATTTTCCGGATTTTTGTAACGAGTTTTAATTTATGCAGCAATGCCGTCCTGTGAATGCAAAACCTTTCATGTAAAGTAACGTTACAACACTTCACTACATTTTAAACTATTGCTGAGGCTCATTTGAAGACATTTCAAAAACTGATACCAAGGTACCAAGACACTGTGGAATGACCCACTTTCAAACCTTGTGATCGTAAGATCCATCTTTTGAATGACACACTGAGGGTCTTGCTTGATGGAGGTGCTCATCATGATTTTGTCAACAATAACGGTAAAACAGCCATGGACATGGCTCAAACTGATGAGGACCGTTGGATTCTTACCGGGAGAAAAACAGTGGAATTAAAGTGCCTCGCTGCCAAAACTGTAAAAAGGTTTGGACTTCCGTATGTTGGAGTGGTTCCCAAAACACTGGAGAATTTCACAAGCATACACTAAAATACATTAGTAGTAAATATATTAAAACATATTAGTTTGTTGTAGACTGCGATAAGGAAAAGGTAGAGTCGCACACGAGCCAAGAAGGCCCACACGGCCAGAGCTTATTCCGGTTTCAGTAACATGAAGCAACTGAGGGTATTGCTAACCCAAAAATTTACAGAGTTCCCTTTAGGATCCAAACTTTTGGCAGTGATACACTCCAACTCCATATGAGTATGATGCAAATACACTTATAATCCACACTAACATTTTCAATTTACACGCAAATGGGATCCACGTGGCAAGTGACTTTCACGAGCGCTTGAGTGTTTTTCTTGCTCAACTATCCCAGAATGGAAACAGGAACCGCTCGAGAGAAAAACGTCAACAAGAAACTGTTATGGAAATGCGAACCGCATGGAAAAAATTTAAAACTTCTGTTCATACCATAGGAACATGAAAAAAAAAATTTTCTGTTTCCTTCAGCAACTAACAACGGGTTTCAACCAATCAGAGACAAATGGATGGGCGGAACCACATCCCATGAACAGGGGTGCGATGATACAAGGAAATACAGTGCAAGGGCACCCCTCCATTTTGTTCTTTCCTTAGCAACTTCTTCGCGTCCTGTTCAGCCTGTTCCAACGTAACTAACCCTGCGTAATTGTGTGCATCGCACCCGACTACATCGCTCTACCAGGAGCGGCAGCCGGTCGACTAGTAAGGTCATTATTACCCCTGTGCTATAGTGAACACTGTCTGTCACGAAACCACTTTTGCAAAAATTATAAGGTTTTGTATGGGAACTGCAATATGTCAAAACATTTGCCATTTTTAGATCAATAAAATAGAATTACTTAGCGATATTTTGTGTCCTGTTGTCTGTCCTGAGTACCTAGAGGTGATTTTGCCGTTTTTCTTGATACGGCGTATTTTGTGGACCTTCTGTAGTTCCTTTACAAACCTTCATAAATTTTGCATCGGTAGTGTCGGGAGTTTGCAGTGACTGTGCTTAAGCGTTTCCTAGCGGGCAGGGTGTGTGGGGTTAGTCACAAATGGGTTTATGGTGGTTGCCACGGCTGGCTTTACATGCCCGGATGTCCGATCTTATCCCAGAAATTCTAAAAACTCGAGACGTTTTCCTTGTCTTCGATACCATTTTATAGCCAATTTTTACAGGTGACTTTTAATTCCAGTACGTTATCATTATTTACCCTCTGTAAAAGCGGATCCCAGATTTCTGAAACGGGAGAGTTTTAAGCTAAGTGGAGGAGGAAACGTCCCTGGGCGTAGCGGGTATGGACTCTAGCGATAAATTTTCTCACATTTACTTTAGAAAGAGCAGATTGTAAATTGCGAGAATTTTTTTTTTTGGGGGGGGGAGGGGGAATGCACGGTCCCGCCTCTACTTTGAAAACCATGAAAATGCGTCTCGTTAGCATGGCCTATTGGTAGTCTTGTTAGTTTTGGATATTAAGCTTATATTTTCACGCATGCATGTTCAATATCAACAAAACGTTTCTGTCATTCTTCTAATCATGGCCTCGAACTTTTAAGGAGTTAGAGGGGATGCCGCTATTCGTCTTTAATTCGTGCCGAATTAATAACTTAAATGTAATACTCATTATTGGCTACATTTTAGAAGGTGGTTGTGATGAAGGTAGTGGTCTAGTCAAAACGGTCGCAAACGTTCAAGTGCGCCGATGCGGCTATCCTGTGAATACAGCCGCCTCTCGCTACCCCCGGCCAGTAGGGCACTCTCTAGGAGAGAGCTCTCTCCTGCTCTCTCTAGTTTAAATTAAGGCTGCCTTCTTTTTAACGATATTCGAGCGCAAGCGAATGTCGTATTTCCTCGCAGAGAAGGCGAATATCATGGTTCCTGACATTTTTGTAGAGCGCGCGATCCTCTTGTTCTACACCTGAAATCCACCAAAAAGATCGCGCGTGTCGTACCAAGAGCCGACTCTTGATTTAATCGGCACTGTGACGACTGTGACGGATTAAAACAACCATGGAGCCCTGGGAACAGGAAAGGCTGTAAGGGGGAGGTTGTCACGTTTTACACGTTTCGTTCTACCATCCTTCAGAGGATCAGTTCCTAGTCTTTAGGTGTAAAGATCAGAAGAAACAAGCTTCATTACATTTACTTTATTATCAAATTCTCCCAAAGAATTTCTTCTCACGAAATGTACGATATGTGTTAGAAGAACTCGTAAATTTTAAATATTGGCAAAGTTAAGTCTAATTATATACATTTTCTTTTAACAAAACTGAAATATTTTCTACACACGCAATTTATATCGCATCCTATGGCTTGCATATGACTAATAAAAGTGGCAAAACACGTAGTAGCATCCTATGGCTTGCATATGATGAATAAAAGTTGTAGAACAGGTAGCGACTCAGTCTCAGTACGAGAGAATAGTTTCTGGTCCTTCCATGTTAGGAACGGCAACACAAGTGAAGGGTTATGGGGTTGTGAACGTGATTGATTTTAAACAGGGTATTTTTGCTCAGGCAAACTACTTGCGAAGTACTGTTCACTTCATGGTTTGCTACGCTTTAGTGGGCGGGCTTTAGTGCCTGTCAGATAATGCTCACTCACGATAAAAGTGTCCACTTTGTAAATCTCACACGTGCATCGTTGATTGCTTCAGTATGAAAAAGTTCTCGAATATCCGCCAACATTGGTTTTGTATGATATTTTCTTCAAACCTGGTTGCGCCTTTGTGTGAAAATCTCAAGGCGTTACTCGGTTTGAGCAGTACGGCTGTACCTGCAGTGTACTGCTTACTGGAAAGTTGTTTTTCTTTTGACGTACAAGCTAAGTGGGGTCAGGCTTGGAATACTCGCGATCAGTCCTTCCCCTGCACGTATGAGTATTCACTTTCTTTTTTGTGGTATTAATATCGCCCTTATTTATCGCTGTCAGTGGTTCGACTTTTGTCATTCTCGCTTAAGAATTGGACCATTTCTTGCAGTTTGTGATTTGAATTAAATTCTTTCTCTTGCACGATTCCGATTAGTTTAACAGCCACTGGTCCGCATACAATTGCAGCTTGGATGTGACGTTTACAACAACACTGAGGATTAATGCCTCCCCTTGATATGTTAACAGCTGGTTCGCAATGGAGTTCACAGCTAATGAACGTTTGTTGTGTTGAGTGAATTCCTTGTTTTATACTTAAGCTATTTCTATTTAAACTCTCTCTTTTTTTAATCCTCCAATGTTTTAGACGGTAGCTCTTGAATAGTCGTGGGTGGTGTAGGCGAAGGAATCGGAGAGAGGCTGCCCATAGCTGCTCCATTTTGATAAACACAAAGTGTGTTTGTTGATGAGGCGTCTACAAATCGTTCTCTTCCCAATTCAGTCCCTTGATAGGTGCTTGAGATGTCAAAAGATGGACGAGTCATCGTGTTGTGCATAGTCGTTTCTCCAGTTTCATCATCAAGGGAATTCATCTTAACACGATGTATCAGCTGATGACAACAACAAAATTGAATGAATTATTTTGGGACCAACTTTTAATATGAATAGCCAGCTAAGCAAGCGGCGGTACCGGTGTTGTTTGCGCAAAAGGAAAATTTTAGCTTGGTGGTTCCTCCGCTCAAACTTCGCATTTGCGGGAATGATATTATATGCTACTACACAATCTACAAGAGCGTAAAATGAGTGACATATGACAAATGTGGGAGGGGGGGGGGAATTTCAGCCTAGTACCCAGGGGTTCTCCTTCCGCACACTCGACTTGACGCGAAATGTGACGTCATCGAATGGTTGTGACGTGATGACATTTCGCGCCACGTCGAGTGAGCGGGAGGAGAACGCCGGGGTACCAACCTCGTTCCTAGGGTAGAGACACCCTGGAAACGAGACTGGCCGGGGTACTAGGCTGGGGGAATTTTTGATTGTCCTTTGATCCGGAATAAGAACGCAAAATGAAAAAGATATGATATGCTGGATTAAAAAATGTCGCTATCGCTCTCTAGGGTACTTGTTATACAAAAGTTTGGAAAGTACCAACGGGAAATAATAAACGATAGTAAAGCCTAATACATATTTCCGTGTACTACGCGTAAGACTGCGCCAGTGACTTAAGAGTGAAGGCACTGAATCTATTTTTTTTTACCTTGGGAATGAAGATTAACGATATAGTAGCTGTAGCAGGAAATGCTATACACAGACTGAGCGCAGCGAACAGCTGTTTGAACTGATGATTGTTCAAGATTATTGCCAAGAAAGCACCAATCATAGACAGGACCACCACGTTGTAAACACAAATACCAATGACGCGAGAGTCGTTCAGGTGTGCATACACCACGTTTCTTGTCTCGTAAGCCAGGAACAGTCCGTAAAGCAACAGTATTCCCTTGTAAACGTAAATCAGCGCCAACCATTTTCCCAGGCTTTCTGCTGTGCATGTACTTAGTGTAAATACAATGAGTTTGTACGGGTTATTCGGATCTCTCTGCAAGAAAAACGGGTAAATAAAAGTGTTGGTTATTGTATTTCCTTACCCAGACCATGGGGAATCATGTCAAGACAGTCATATATGTGAGAGAGTCAGTTAAGTCGGTCAGCCATTTAATCAGACAGTTATTCCGTCAGTGAACCAGTCAGTCAATCATCCATCCATCCATCCATCCAGTCAGTCAGTCAGTCAGTCCGTCCGTCCGTCCGTCCGTCCGTCCGTCCGTCCGTCCGTCCGTCCGTCAGTCAGTCAGTCAGACACAGACACATAGTCAAACAGACAGTCGATCCGTCGTTGGTTATTTGGTCGACAGCAGTGTTACATTGAAGAAGGACAAAGTGACAAATATGTTCACAGATATGAACATCAGGATACAGTTTAGCGTACAAATAGGGTACAGAGCTTTGATAGACTAAGTGCTTTTCTTCAAAATGTACACAACAAGAATTCGTTCCGTGCAGTGAAGTTTAAACTTTTTGACCTTAAATCTTCTATGTATTTTCTTACCTCCTCCCACAAGTCGACCTTTTCATGCTGCAGCGGATCCTCAAGTTCCCATGCCAATAATATTGCCACATCAATCAAAACGATCCCTCCAACCATGGCGAGCATCGACCAATCAGATAACGGGCCAAGCTGACGAAATTCAGACATGCGTATTAGCATGGGCGACTCAAGTAACTTGGAGGGCATAATTAAGGGGAGGATGCTTGGCTTGGGTTGTTTCAGTAGAGCGGTTTTCAATTGAGTGTCGAAAGTAATTCGCGTTTTGCTTTACTTCTCTCTGTGATTGGTTAAAAAATGTCGCGCCACTTTCTTGACCAATCAGAAGTAAAACTTAAACCAATGCGACTTGCTCGTACGCGTTTTCCCGCGCTTGGCGCCGGTTACGTGTATTTGCTTCGAGTTCTGATTGGTTCGTTGGGTAATTTGTGTTTGTTGTGATTGGCTGGGGTAATTACTTTGGTTTTGGTTTTACGACACTCACTTGAAAAGCGCTCTAAACTAAGAAACGTTTGCTTACATAAGCCTCGCTAAACTTCGTGGCGCCATGTGGGGGATTTATTCACGGCACTTTTTTTTAAAGGGGCTACGACATGGGCACATTTTGTTGTTTTGGAGTCAAAACTGTGCTTAACTTAAAACTAAGCACCTTTCCTTGTCCACGAAATGCTCCCAGCGCATATCAGGTGTTAGCTACTTTCATTAAGGCTCTCTGATTAGTTAAAAGAAACTCATAAAAAAGCTCGCGCGCCACTTTCTCAACAAATCAGATGTAAAAACAAAACTAATTGTGACTTGCTTGCACGCGTTTTCCTGTGTTTAACGCTAATTACTTGTTTTTGCTTTGACTTATGATTGGTTCATTTTGTGTTTTGTTTCTGTTGTGATTGGTTAGAGTAATTACTTTGCTTTCGGTTTAACTGTACTCATTTGAAAACCGCTCTAAATAGCGGGTTAATTTTCTTCCTTTAATTTTATTCAAATAGTTTCCTTCGAATATCCCCCAACTAAATTAAAAAGAGAGAAAAGAACATCATTTATTTCTATTCACTTTTGAGTTTTCTGTAAAAAAAAAAACGCGCACATGAAGTGAAATACTCACGCGAACTTTTAAACGCTTGTTTGTACAAATTTTGTAAATCCGCCAGGTTTTGATGAACATTGCACCAAAGGCCAAAGAGAACCCTATGGTTAGAATCCACGCACGAGCCTTAAAATCAAAAGCAATAACACATTAGTTAGAATTAATAAAACGAGATAGAAGATTAAAGAACGAAGAATACTGTATTCAGTTTATAACGAAAAAGGGACAGCAAAGAAAAAAAGTCCGAATTGCTGACGGGAGAGATACGTCCCATCCCAGTCGGTCACTGAGCAACAGAAGACTCGTGAGTGCTCAACTAGTTCATATGTCACGAACGCCCAGCATACTGCTCGGCTCAGTTTTAAGGCTGGTCCCCGAAATTTACTAAAATCCAGTCAAGAACGAAAAAACATGATGAAACATCAAAAGTCAAAACAGTGTGACTCACCTTACAGATCATTGGCATAGTTTCTTCGGGTTTTTCAAAATCTCGCAAGCCAAATAGAAACACAGTGGTAAGGCACATGATGCAGCCAATCACCATGACGTCATTGAACATGGGCGCAGAGGACCGGATAAACCTGTTGAATACAGGACATCACCTGGGTTCGCCATTTAAGGTGCAATATCAACATGCACATTCTCCTTACGTGCCTTAATATATTTCTTAGGATACAAGTTGGGAGAATTTATTTAAATCTGGAGACTTCTTATGTTTAGTGATCATTTCCTTCATTGTCATGTGTGTTTAGTTAAGTAATAATATTGTAAGGAAAATTTAGAAACACGTCATTATTGGGGCTTAAAGGATTAAGACGGATTCCGCTCAACGTTCGAGCAATAAGTGCAAAAAATATTTACCAAAAAACTACTCATAGCACGGTAGCATTTTAAATGCTATTTGAAACATCTCACTCTAGTTCACTTGCCCAAGTGACCCCGTGATGAAATTCTCAAGCATTCTCAAGAAAATTAATTTCAAATCTCGTAAAAGTATGCTAAAAACGGGCGCCATTTTGTTTTGAACTGACATGAAGCGTCTTTTTAATTGACATATGGATAACTTCAAATCCAATTTTCTCTCGCGGGGTCAGCTTGGGAGCAAAAGTAACGATAAGTTCTTCTTATCTGTTCTCAAAATGTGACAGTGCTGCAAGTATTTTTTTGGTAACTTAATTTTTGCACTTACTGCTCGAACGTTGGGCGGAAATCGTCTTAATACGATCAATTCGTTATTACGGCCACTAAGCGTACTCTACTTGTCTAGATTTCGTCCTCTGCGTGCGCGCTCCACGCAAGACGTGGCATGGCATTGCGACGTGAATTGCGTGCGCAGTAAGGATGCAAATAAACAAATGACGTCACATCACACTTGTAAGCTTTATAAAAGAAAGATTAAACGGCCACTTTGTGCTTATGTGACTTCGGCGATATAAAAATGAGATGGAGCTCGATTTGGACGAATTCAAAAGCTCATGAGACGTCGAATCACTGTGTTTTAAAATGAGTACTTTTGAATTCCTCCAAACTTCATTGAGTTTTTGCATCAGGTTATGTCCAGTTTCTATTTCTTAAAGGGTCATGTCAATGGGATTTTCACGTTTTTGCTACCGGCCAGAGGTAAATGCGCTGAAATTCAAATTAAATACCTTTTGTCGCACACGAAGTGCTCCTAGAATATCAAGGGAAAGAAATCAAATGATTTTTTTCAAAACATGTTTCAAATGGAGAAGGAACCGCACTCAGTTCCTAGCAATTTCTCCAAAAAGCAAGGGACAAACTTGAAAGCACCCTCCATTTTCATCCGAGCCATCCGCAGCCCAAAACACTTTATTATGGTTTCAGAGAACTTTTAGCGTAATTTTTGACGAAACTGAACCAGTATTGTTAGGTCTCTCTCCATTGCAATATGTCAATATATAGCCTTTTATGGTAAACCTAAAAATGGCGAAAGCTAGGCCCTTTAACTGTGAAGAAAACTTACTTGTATTTGCGGTAGAAGCGATTGAACACCAGAAAAATGATTCCAATCACGATACCAAAACTCGCGGCTGTTGAGAATATTATGAAGAGTGCTTGAGGGACCTCTGCTGCCTGCTGAACTTTGATGGTGCTGTCCGATGGGATGCGATTATCTACAGTGTTATAGAAGATTAGGACGAAGATAAGCCTGGGTAACCAGTTGTAGCCTCCTACGCAGCTAGTTTTTGGCCTCGTGAAGCAACGCTTGTCACGCAACGAGGAGCGTTGCGTGACGAGTAAAAAAAAACGGCTGCGTGGGAGACTAGACAAGTTAGCTCAAGTTTAATTTCGTAAGGCTTGATATCCACTGGCGACTTAATGATCATAATCATAGTCATAATCGTAAACAGAAGCTTCTTATGATCTTGCGGGGACAGATATCTTAAATGCTGTTGTTAGAGCTCCGCGAAGCCACGAAGGACGACATCTTAAAATGACTCCAACCGGAAAGTACTGGAACTAGGTATTCTTTGGTCAGAACACAATAGATAATTTGGGTTATGATTACGGTTATGCCACTGAAGTTTTTACGTTCCCACTAGGATGAAGAACGACATAGTTACAATCATAAGAAAAACAATCATAAGAAAATGATCCATCATTTTCTTATGATTATGACTATGGAGCTCATAAGACCCTTACGATTATGTTTTTAGGCGTTCCCACTGAGACATAAGCGACACAACAGCGTTATGCTTGTGCTTATAATTGTGTGATCGTGTTGCCGCTAGTGGGTACCAAGCCTTACCCTGGCACGCGCATGCGTGCACTCGTACCCTCACAGCTAGACTCATTCTTGACACTAGAGCTCTTCTCTTTTGCGCATGACAATGAGAGGTGTTCTGGAGTCGAGAATGAGCTAGACTAGGCAGAGGGTGGAGTCCCCTGAAACAGTCTCGTACCGCGAGTCTGCGGGCTCCTTGGTCAGCGGATGGTCTCTACATGAGACTCTGGGATAACAAATATATTTTTTTGGATTGCCTGTTTGTATTAACAAACAACACACTTAGCCTAGTGACGGCCAATCATCTATTATTTAATCATCCTGGAGACTCGGCTGGCAGTCGTGTGCTGACGAGGAAACCGCTGACATGATTGCAGAAAACTATTTTATGTGCGAAATATTCTTCAACAGAAACTCAATGTTTAGTTATGTTTAAAGGTGAATCTTCACGATCTTTATAATTCACATTGCCAGGTTTGCACTAACCAATCGACTATAAAATAACCTTCCCACGGGGGGCGGTACGCAGCTCTTACAAGGTCTTCTCTGATTTGCTGAGAAAACAATAGAACAAACAACAGAACAATGGACCCTAGCCTTGAAAACAATAGAGCTGCGTGATACCAAGGTCCAATGAAATTAGAGGTTGTTAAGAGCCTGTGGTATCTGTCCCACGGACCAGATCACGTGGTTGCTGCACGGGGCACCTAGGCTCATGACCAGACCACTTAAGTGGCAAAATGTATGGATTTGTAGATCGCTAGTTTAGTCAGGAAACTTAAAGTGACAATAAATAGCCAACTAAGATTGTGCTGTTTCTTGACCGTCGCTGCAATAAGTAAGACATCTTTGCTTACCTTTCCACAACGTATTCTTGGTGTCGTTATAAAATTCTAAACGATTTTCTTTTGAAAAGTGTTGACCAACGGATACTAGTTTTTTCCCACCATCTACAGAGAGAGAAAAGGAAGTCATTAGCGATCAAAAGATTAGATTACAAGACAATATTCCTACTTGCATTTTGTAGGGCAATTGATAGGGTTCAAAGGAAAATGATTTTTTCTATACCCATTGGCAAGCCAAGACTTACCCCTCCCTTCCCCACCCCACCTAAGAGGCTAAGCCTTCGGTGAAGATCGTTGCATTTTGCCGAACCTCACCCAGGGCTTAGTCCTTAGCTAGGGTGGGGTGGGGAGAGTCCTGGCAACAGGTCTGGATTTAAGCCTTGTGTATTCCTTCGTTGAAGAAGATAAGATACTAATACTAATACTAATACTAATACTAATACTAAGAAACGGCCCCTCCAAATAACGACAAAGGTACTGTAAAGTTTCATTTGGAACATTATTTTTCTATATTGTATGTAACTGATCTCCTCTCTGACCTGCGTTGTTGTTTTCGTTCCACAAACGTTGAGCTTTGCAGCTGTACAACATTAAATGAGGGAGAGGGGGTTGTAAGAGATTTTTAAAGTCCTAGTAATATATAGGAACAAAATAGATGCACCAAGCGGTCTTGTTGCTAAGTGTTTCAACTTCTTTTGTCGCTCATTGCTCTCTAATTCCCGACCCGCTTGAATGCGTTTATGAAAATAGCTTTCCCTTTTACGATAGGAACCGTTAAAATTGTGTCAGGGAACCACGTTGTTTCTGTTAGCTGTTTGCTGGTTGCAACATTGCTACAAATCTTCTTCCAACTTTCTAAACGATCGCGACTTGTGCTTGATTGCTGACCATGGGCACACACTGTTACTCCCGCTGCTCTGTTAATATTTTTTGTTATTGGCTTTTGCAAAAGAAGTGGTGTTTCTCATCCATTTTCACAACAGTTTTGCAATGATAGGAAGAGCCACATAGAAGGAATAGATATATGCTTGTTCCTATTCCGTCGAATATATAAACCACATGTAACCCACAATTCCTTGGTTCGCTCTGATGAAGAGCTAACGCTCGCAATGTCGGCTATTTATTTTTTTACCTCATTAACTCAATTGATAACCAAAGTTTTTGAGTAGAGTGGACGAATGGAACAGAAATTTTCTTTTTAACAGGTTTCCGAAGAACAGGGCCGACGTAACTCGGAATGGCCAAATTTTCCAAAACCTTTCCGAAATATTTTCTTTTCGAAGAGCCCTGCTACCAAACTTTGGAAATTTCGGTGCCGTGAAAAGGGGTGTGGCGTTTCGCTATTTTTGGAAACATGGCAACGTAAAAAATCAATGATAAATCAGTTGAATGAAAACTGCTCGTTGATTCTGTGGGGATTAAGAATTCCTCATACCCTGGTATTGCTTCAGTAGAATTATTCCTTCTCTGTCTTCCTCTTCATTAAAGGACACGGGACCCTAAGAATACAATACAATCATTTGTTTGAGATGTAGCGGGAGATGTTGCACCACAAAGCACATACATGAAATGAATAAAGGGGTTAGTTTCTAAAGAATCTGTGCTGCTGCGTCGGTGGGGAAGTGAAACACAGAAATTTGGATTTATCATCTGAGTTGATAAAAAGATGGTGGACAATTAACTTTATCAACTCCGTCAATAAATTCAAATTTCTGTGTTACATACATAAAATACATCATGGGAAAGAAGAGGCAGCTTTTTCCCAACCCTGGCCTACATCAGACTCGCGAATGGACTATTTACGGCAACAAGAGAGTCAATACAAACCACCTAAAAAGTACTGAGTAGTTGCAGTCAGGAGTTGACATAGTGAAGTGAAAAGGTTTGACAACAAAGGTTGAACAACGTTTAAGCCAGGGTAACGTTAATAGGTCTCAAAACAACCCGGCCCTGATTATTTTAACCCCTGATTATTAATAATCAGCCCAGTATTATTATTATTGTTATTATTATTATTAGGTTAATTAAGAACAAGGCCAATTTGAAAACTAATTTATTGAAATTATTACCGTGTATAAATAAAGTTAATTCAATTAGTTCAATTTAATTCAGTTATAAACTTAGTTCTATGTTCTTCCAACTCTCCTTAACGCGGCCTCTACTTTCAATTCCCCTGAAGTACTCCAGTATATATTATAAACAAATCATTACAACATTCATTAATATTAACTAAATTAAAGTGCGGGGAGGGCTTGATAAAGTAAACAGGGAATAGCGGGGCTGATGAATGGGCCTTATGCATGATTACGTCACTTGCCCAAAATTCACCGCCAAGCCTCGTTTGCACAAAATTATTCTCATCCTCTGGAACGTTGATATTTTTTTCATTTTTGCTGCTTTGGGATTTTGTTCGTGGGAAAATACACAAGATTCTACTCTGAAAGCGAGGCCTTGTGGTGAAATTATCTAGTCTGGCATAAACACGCATAAGGGCTATTGAATTTATGAATTTATTGCACCACATCTTACCGTGAGTCCTTCGAAGCTCACGCTCTTGAGCTTTTCATTTAAAAGGTTTGTTACTACGCTTTTTCCAACTATTTCCGAGTTATTTTCCAGACTATATTTCCCATTATTCATTGTGGACAGGTCCTTGCTAGTTTCTTTCATAGCGAGCATAACCGCCCACATAACATCAAATGCAGTTGCGGCGTTCAACTTCTGGGACTCTCTCAGAGCACTCAAGCTTGGTTGGTTGAGGAATTGAGCTAAAGTCTGTAAAATGGAGTTGAACGAAAACGGAGTTAACTGGAATTTTTTGTTCTACTCACACTTTTTCTTTTGTTCATACATATCATTTTTTACCTTACAACGTTTACTAATATTAACTAGTACTCCTAAAGTACGGGGAGGGCTTGATAAAGTAAACAGGGAAAGCGGGGCTGATAAACTGATTTTATTAATACCGATGAGCAATTTATAAAAATAAATGCCTTGTTTTAGGGATTTGTTTGTAAAAATCCTTCTTTTCATTATTAATTTCCCTTTTCATTTATTTGTTTGTATAAATCCCTCATTTAAAGTTCGTTTCTGGACTGCCTCTATCTGACTGGTCCCCAACCTTCCCTTTTGTCTGGAGTCGCGCGCCAGGGTTGATGGGAAGGACAGAGGCACTGGAAAGAGACATCTCTCATCCTGCCTTCCATCACCCGCGCGCCCTTTCTCCATCAACCCTGGCGCGCGACTCCCAAACAAAACAGACGACTGGGGACGCGTCAGTATCTTTTTAAACTCAATTTTCTATGAACATTGCAAGCATAGTTCATAAAGCTAAATTTCCTTCAAAAATAAATACAAGTGACAGATGGGTAGTGGAATCCATCCTCCCCCTATAGCCGTCCTTCCCGCCATTTTATTATGGACAATGACAGTTTGCACTGTTGTTCATTCAGCGAAAAAACCGTCACCGAGAAGATAGTGACCTGAAATCATCCATTCAGCCTTTTATACGAGTACTTCAGTGCTGTTTAAACTTCCATTTTCCCTGGCTTCTCTTCAAGACGTCATTTTTTCTGACTCAGAATAGTTTCCCTCAAGACAGGAGTTTTTTTGGTTTCCCTGTCGCTGGAAAATTTTTCCCTAAAGATTAGATGCCCTGTGGCAGCCTAGCTTTAGCCACTACGTTACTAAACTCACTCACTTCCCCTTGAATGAGATTTGTTTTTCAGAAGTACACGTAATTGTCTAACCTCTCCCTCAGAGGTCGTTCCCTGTCTCCACGTCTGAGAATCAGTCAACCGATTGGTGGGAAAAATTTTTTATCCCTTATCTGCATCACAGCTCAAAAAAAATAACTTACTGTGACAGCGAAGAATTGCATTGAGCTATTTTTCTTACCAGGCCTGAGGCAGTAGTTGTGTTGACATCCTTCCTTAAATTACTCTCACTTAAAATGAACGTTCTATTCACAGCCACCTCAAACTGCTCTTTGGTGCAAGTTTCATCGGTTTTATTCTTTTTTCGGGCGTTTTCTCTCTCAGCTTCTCGAACCCAATCCTCCACGGTTCCAGCGTCCGGGTTCAAAATCCAAACAAATTCTGGTCCATACATTCTCATTTTGTACAACTGTGATTGAAAAAACAAAGAAAAAGTCCATTCGCCTGTCTAAATTTTAAGTTAAGCGGCCATGTCTGTCCGTTTTTATCTATTTTAATTTGAAAACGGGGTTTTTAATGCGCGTTTCAAACACTTCAGTTTGCCATCAACAAGTATGCATTTTCATTGGTTTCCGCTGCCCACATTAACGATCGAAAACGATGGAAGGAGCTAGTTTGTAGGTGCTAGTCACGTTGTTGGTACAACGTCATAGTTTTTGAAAACTTCCCTTTTCGATCGTTTACACGAGAAAGGAAAGCAAAACCGTATAAAAGATCTTCGTTCTTGTCCTCTTTTGCCGTCCACACGCCGAATCTCCGTGTCTGAAGCGTTTATAATCGCGCTTTCGTTTGTATACTGCACTGGAGGGCTAACCCATTGCAGATTCAACGGTTGCGACGGACCTGACAGCTGTTTGGCCGAACAGATTAGCGACGCTACGTGTAATAAACATGTTTGTATGTCCTCGACTATTTACTCCTCTAGCTTCCTCTGTTTCCCATAATTAACAGTTTCCGTTTAACAAATAGGTTTAATGTTGCCGTGCGTCTGTTCAGTAATAGATCACAGATGACGTAAAATGTGGTAAGAGCAAAAAAAATGGCACACGAGCCATTAGGAGAGTGTGACGCCGATGTTTTTACCTTATTTTGACGTCTTCTGTGGGATTTATTACTGACAGAACAGACGCACGGCAACATGGAATCTATTTGTTTTATATAATAAAGAGAAAAAAAGTTGCCAATGATGACGTCATCCATGTGTCTGTCCTCTAATATATCATACACTGTAAATGCAGAAGATCTGTTTCAGCCCCAAAATGTCAAATTAGCCCCTCGGCCCCTGGAGCTGATCATCCCACTGTGGGGCTATTTCAGCCACAGCTGGGACAAAACAATCCCCATTGGAAACCGAAACAGCCCACAGTGGGACCCAATTTGGCCCTTTGGTGCCGGCCCAACCCCTGTAAATGGGCTATTATGGCCTTAAAATAGAGAGCCAAGTTAGCCCCAAAAATGGCATCATTAAAAGCCGAAACAGCCCACAGTGGGACCCAATTTGGCCCTTAGCTGCCGGCCCAGTCCCTGTAAATAGGGCTATTATGGCCTTAAAATAGAGAGCGAAGTTAGCCCCAAAAATGGCACTGCATTTTACTCACCGAAACGGCACCATTTTGGGGGCTAAAACAGAACTTCTGAATTTACAGTGTAGCTACGAACCAATAAAAACGCGCGTAGAATTCAAATGGCACTGCATTTTACTCACCGAAACGGCACCATTTTGGGGGCTAAAACAGAACTTCTGAATTTACAGTGTAGCTACGAACCAATAAAAACGCGCGTAGAATTCAGCATATTGTATAATTAGAGATAGAGAGATAAATGAACACTTTATTTGACACCACATCGCAGACACCGTAAGGTAAATACAAGGTTTTTTTTACTCAAAAGACGCTCCCAACTAATATAGTTTAAGGGCCACTGTCACCATTTTTAGGATACCTTTGAAGAGTTAAAAGACAAATTTCTGATAACAGGAAACCCAAAACCGCTGGCTGATTTTCGTTTAAAACTACTCTACCAGTTTTCCGAGACCATAATTAAGTGTGTTTGGCTGCGGATCGCTAGGATTGAAATGGTTGCAACTTGAAAGCATCGGGCTCACGTTTCCCGAGGTCGCCACTTGAGCCCTCGCAAAACGACGTCTGAGCAACGAGCGCAGAAATTCCATACTGATGACGCGTCACTACCGAGAACTTGGTAGTGCTTCTGATTGGTTGAAAGAAAATTCTTATCAGAAGCACTACCTAGGTAGTGACACGTCATTAGTATGGAATTTCTGCGCTCGTTGCTCAGACGTCGTTTTGCGAAGGCTCAAGTGGCGACCTCGGGAAACGTCGGCTGTTTTCTCAGGCTAGTGTACGTGAAAAGAGGTTTGATTTAAATTTCAGCACATTTTTCTCCCCAAAACGTAAAAATCCCCGTGACAGTGCCCCCTTAAAGCTAATATTGATCCAGGTATTAGAACCAACCACTCGATGATTACTCTCTCCACTGATACCAAAACAAACCCAGAGGGCCAGGTTATTGGAAGTTATGACGATTTCCGCTCAACGTTCGAGCAATAAGTGCAAAAACAAAAATAAAGTTACCAAAAATACTCATAGCATGGGAACATTTTGAACACAGTTTAGAAGTTATCAATACTTAGGCTCCCAAGCTGACCCCGTGAGAGAAAATTGAATTTGAAGTTATCCATATTTTAATTAAAAAGACGCTTCATGTCAGTTCAAAAACAAAATGGCGCCCGTTTTTAGCATATTTTTTACGAGATTTGACATAATTTTTTTTCTGGAGTGCTTGAGAATTTAATTGCGGGGTCACTTGGAGAAGGGAATTAAAGTGAAATATTTCAAATAGTATTCAAAATGTTACCGTGCTATGAGTAGTATTTTCGAAATTAATTTTTGCAGTTATTGCTCGAACGTTTAGTAGAATTTGTCTTAAATACTTATTTTTAACAGACCTTGATTACATCAACCTGATCAAAACAACTATAAATTAGGTGACATGCAAAACGATGCCAAAGTGGACGCAGTACTCTTGTGCAGATTACAGCTAGCGCAATCAAATATGCAAAAGAATGCGGGCCGAAACAGAGACGTAACGAGATTTCTCTACTATAAAGAAAGACGTATCAACAATTGAACACTCTTCGGATCTGTTGTATAAAGCAACAAGGAGTATTATGGGCTACTGACTCCCCATGGATGGGATGCTAGTCCACCGAATTAGGGTTCCCTTCATCATTTCTTCGCCGGTGACCATTTACGCACCTGTGTAGAAAGAGAACTTCTTGTCCAAGGAAGCAACTCAACATGATACAGAAACCAACAAGTCTCTGACTATCAACTCTCTGATGGAAAGTCCGATCAAAAACCGGACGCGCTAATCTCTACATCACTGCGCCTCAAAACGAAATGATGGCATCCGCTTTTCCCATATTCACGTGTCACTTCTGAAGTAACTTTGAACTGTGATCCCCACTATGCCACTAATACACTGAGCTTACCTCGCAAAACACCAAGCTGGCCGCTCGGGTTCCAAATTCGCCCAGGAAGATTTTGGTGTCTAGATCCTAGAGATAAGATGTGCTTGCTTAAAAAATTGTTAAAAATTGCTTAAAATAATGTGTTTGCTTAAAAATTGCAGAATTTTGTGAGTCTTACTCGTTAAGAATACTGGTATTTTACTCTGCCTAACATTCAAAGGGTACAGTACACAACAAAAAGGGCGAATTAATGATGACTCGAGACACATCCAAAGATTTCCTGTAGATTGGATTAAAAGGTTCGAGTTTGCTCAACTACAAGGAGGTTTTGCGATCTAACTATTTAGTGGAGCGATCTTACTTTTTTGGTGGGATCTGACTCAGGGCGAAGTCACCGTAAACCTAAAAGTATCAAGAACCATAACTATCTCAGTTCTTTGACTATGAGGAAGCGGGCGCTTTGCCTGGCTACCTACTAAGAAGCTGTTTAGTAAACTTAACAACATTTCTCATGATCCAGGAATTGTCAATGCAATAAAACTATCATTCCAATCAAACAAGGGGGATTAGTTTCTAAAGTAACTGTGGTGCTGCGTCGGTGGGGACGTGAAACACAAAATTTTGGATTTATCAACTGATTTATCAACTTTACGGTGGCCAATTTACCTTATCAACTCAGTTGATAAATCCAGAAATTTGTGTATCATTCCAATCAGTCGCACAGGAGCGCCACACACCTCCTGAGGAGGAGACAGTTACTGAATAACGCAAGCGTCCACATCCTAGTATGGCCTTGATAGTTTTGTTATTTTGTGAAAATTAAGACGGATTCCGCTCAACGTTCGAGCAATAAGTGCAAAAAATATTTACCAAAAAACTACTCATAGCACGGTAACATTTTAAATGCTATTTGAAACATCTCACTCTAGTTCACTTGCCCAAGTGACCCCGCGATGAAATTCTCAAGCATTCTCAAGAAAATTAATTTCAAATCTCGTAAAAGTATGCTAAAAACGGGCGCCATTTTGTTTTGAACTGACATGAAGCGTCTTTTTAATTGAAATATTGATAACTTCAAATCCAATTTTCTCTCGCGGGGTCAACTTGGGAGCAAAAGTAACGATAAGTTCTTCTTATCTGTTCTCAAAATGTGACAGTGCTGCAAGTATTTTTTTGGTAACTTAATTTTTGCACTTACTGCTCGAACGTTGAGCGGAAATCGTCTTAAATCTGTTCGCGCGTTGGCTTCGTTGCAGAAGCGCTCATCTTTTGTAGGCACGTTTCCTTAATGAACCCGTCTGTTGAAGAAATCCTGTAAAAAGTGTAACCACTCAAACGAAAGCTATCGAGCATACTGTCTATTATGCTTTACAGCGTGTTTCTAACCATTGAGGCGCGTGAACCGCTACTGAATAGTTCATCTTCTAAAGTACTGCTGAAAAGCTCCCATTTTTGAAATCAAACGTTAGAATTTTATCCAAATACTAAAACGTTACAACCACTTTATGCAGAACAATAAAGGGCATCATAGAAAAGTACTACTCAGTGGCTTTCATTTGAATGGTCACACATTACCGTGCCATCCACAGGCGCAGAAGTTAGAGCCACCTTGTACAGCATAATAGACAGCACATCGACTAAAATGTTGGAATTAGATTGCACAGTTTCACGTTTTTGCATTTGACTTGAACCACCAAGCTTGTACAACATGAAAACCAGAACCACAGGAAAGTGCCCAGCCTTTTGGTCTTAAAGATTTTTGTTGGAAGCGAGAGAAATACCTTAAGCTTTTGAAGACTTTTCTGGATAGTCTCAAACACATTTCCTTCTACTAGCGTGCTTCCTCTCGAGTTGATTGCCTCAAATGCGATCACGTTGTAGTTGACAGCGCGCTTAGCTAGATCTTCTACAACCTGAGAGAAAATCAACTCTGTGAGCTTTTTACACTACAAACCCTTTAAAAGGGACTACCATTAAGTCCCCATAAGGCCTTCTAAAAGCAGTGACAAATTTCCCCGGAAAGAAACAATAAAATTTGAGGGTTCCCGATAAATGTTGGAAGACGTGACCCTAAGAACGTAAAGACCGTTTTCCTCTCCCCAGTCTTTGAAAGCACGATCTAACTCAAACGAAAATGTACTCTTTGCCGGTGGTAAAACCAAACTATAGTGTACAGTCAGCCCAAGTTCAAGCTTCGAGAGAAGGAAGAATTAAAGATAAAGATAAGATATAGCTCAAGAGCATTGCCAAAAATCTTTTTCATTTCACCACGTACAACGTGTGGCTAGAATATCGGCGTACCACCCCAAACACCTTTAGTTAACTGAAGTGACACCAAAATTCGTAGTTTACATCTCTAGAAGAGACGACAAACGTCCCTGCCTCTTTCGAAGGGGCGTACTCCCCGCGGGGCTCAAACCAATCAAAAAGACATACCTGAACAAAGAGTCCTCCTTCATCCACGAAATCATACACAATAGCAGCTCTCTTCCAATTGAAGTATTCCACCAGTTTGGTTCTAGCCGCATTGAAGGTGAAAGGGGTTGGCATGAATGTAAACCCAAAGGGATCGTTTAACTCCTTCATTGAGTCTGTTGTCGTGAGATACGTTACCTGGTCGTTAACAAAAAACAACACTGAACTCATTACCATTATCGGCTATGCGCCGTACCGCTGGAACTTCTTCAAAGTTTTCCACCCGGGGGGGGGGGGGGGGGGGGGCGGGTACTCCCTTATACACGCTATATAGGTAGGTGCCGCCCGATAGGGTAGGGTTTTTGAGGTGCTCAGTCCTTAAATAGGGTATCCTTTTTGGTATTTTTTGGTATTGTGATCCTTAGATGTTCCTTAGATATGGTCACTAAATTGCAGTATCCACCTCAACGCGCAGAACAAAAAAGATATGGTCTGTTAAAACTGTACAACACGCCCGAATACATGTTATAATGTTTAACAAAGCGATTTTAAAAGGACGTCTATAGCTTGTGTTGCTGTACGTGCGCTCCTCACTTCCACGCAGCCGCTGGTTTTGGGCCTTTAAAAGGGTATCAATTCTCGATTTTCTACCCTTAAATAGGGTCAGGGTTTGAGAACCTTCGCGGCAGACACCTATCCTAAATTGACGGGAGTACCCCCCCCGGGGGGGGTTTCCATTAGGTTTTGCTAACGTTTTAACCTTTTTTTTATGGCTTCAGGCCCATCTAACCAATCAAAGCCAAACTAACAGACTAATGAGAGGAGAGGTAGTGAGCGCGCACATGAATCTTGAAACATGTTGAAAGCTCCGCCTCTAAATTTCTGTCATTAAAAAGGTTGTCAAAAAGATGTCAAAAAGTTGGCATAGCAAATCAAAGTGGCAACGATAATGCGCAGAGCAAAGTAAAACCCGAATCAAATAACAACAGGAGAAACAGCAGATTGTAATCTTAACACTTTAACTCCCACCTTTGTTTGGCCTACAAACCCTTAAGTTTGAGTCTGCCAGAGCGTTTGCTCCCGTCGAAGAATGTTAGAATTCTCAGGTGATATATTACCGTAAATTCTTGACTTTTGCTCAAGTTCCGCTGGGAAGGTATTGTTTCCAAATGGCCTTAGAGCCACGCCCTAATGATCCACATCTTCAAAGTCAAACTGTGTCGTTCGTGTTTTACTTTAAGTCTCATCGACATACTTAGGGGCTTAACACAGGTTTACCATCCCTTGTTTGTTTCTGTGGACCGTGCCTTTAAGCAGCCGTAAAAATTCAAACAAGTCTTTCGGGTTTTAGTTTAAGGTGGACAAAGAAAGAACGAGCCCGAGGGGAATGTGTTCTACATACTTCTTGAGTGTTTCCGTCGTGTTCTTTGACAACACAATACATTATCCCTTAAATGTTGGTAATGCATCTGCCAAAGAGCAATATAACTTGTTTGCGTTTGTGTACGAGAGATGCCTACTAAGGAAACAAAAATACCTAACGTAGAACACAAGGTCAATATGTGAAGTTAAAGCATTGACAGATATTTGAATTCGCCTTTTTGCAATTGCCTTGGATATCTGTTTCTTACCATAAGTTTTTTGTAGAAGCGCACTAAATTCAACACAGAAGACGCCTCTGTAGGAGTATGTGGCCCGAGTATCAGCAGCGCATTAGGACCCTTTCTTTTCTCTGCTTGCGTGAGTAGGTAATCTGTATATACAAGAGCAGTACCTGGATCGCTCTGTTGTAAATAAGGAAAGAAACAAAAGACGGGTTACTCACACACGAGTTACAGGAGACTTACGGTTCCTGTGCCATGGAGAAACTAGGAGAATTACTACTCTCCCCTGAATAGGTTATTGCCAGGTTACCCCTGCCCCGCCGGTATGTCACCGGAGTGGGGGGGGGGGGGGGCACTTGGCTCATGTTTGGGTGTAGGGGTGCCGCTGAGGGTCTGAAATTCTGACCCTGTTTAGGCCAACAAAAAGACCCTCCATTTTAGGTCCCTGTTTAGGACAAATTACGAAATACACACTCTCTTGTTTAACACAATTTTAACGTGTTTTGAAAAGCAGCAAACGTCTCCGATCTGAGCCATATTTAACGACGACAATCGTAAATCCATACCCTGTTTAGGACAGACTCGCGTAAAATTATGTACCCTGTTTAAGACAGAGAGGAGAAACCATACGCTGTCCAGCGGCATGTCCCCTATAGGCCATATAAGGGAGTACCACCAGGGGGTCACCAGTATCTATTTACACAACTGGGATGAGAAAGACAACGTGGAATAAAGTTTCCCATCTGAAGAAACAACACTATGGCAGGGACCAGCCCACACATAGCAAGAAAACCTAAGCAAAATGACCTTTTTTTGTTCAATCTGCCATTCTGTAAATGAGAGAAACTGTTTTGGAAATGGGGTAAACATGGCGCGACATATAGTGTGTGTTAGGGGAAGAACCGAAAGATGCTAACTTCGAAATCTAAAAAAAGTTAGAAATCTAATAAACGTACAATAGCAGGGAAAGAATTTTCTGTTCAAATTTGATAGACGTATTAGGCTCGAAATAGCCTTTCAAGTAGTCCTTTCGAGAGGAATCGTAAGTCTGCGGTAAATGTAACCCGCTCTACCTCCCGCAATCTTTCAATTAATTATTAAATCATTCAATAATTTAACCAAATAATACGTCTGGTGTCTGTCACTTAATCGTTCGTTTACACCTATTTCAATTAAGGTTGCTTCAATGATGCATGATGCATGATCCGTGTTTCAGAATCCACAAAGCATCATGTTTTCTATAAATAAATGTATTGATCGCTTTTCTCACTAAAGGCACTCGAGGAGAAAACCAAATAAGAAAAAATTTACATTTGCTCTTGCTTTAGGACAAATGGGTAGAGAAAAGCAGCTATAAATTCAGCGAGCACCATGCACTGCGGTCTATGAAACATGGATCACTGAAGCAATCTTTTTCAAATAGGTATATACACCAATCGTTCCTTATTCAATAATTCAATGATGTAAGTTTATACCAATAAACCAACTTACATGAGTATCCCAGCGTTCAAACTCTATTTCATATTTTTCTAGGAAATCTTTCAATTCCTTAGAATTCTTCGAAACATTGTATGCAAGCTTAATCCCCAGTGTCGTCTCTTTTTCACTAGATTTTGACTCCAGTTGGCCAATAAGTAGCTTAGTCTTGTTGATGTTACACTCCGATGATTTAAACATGAGAACAATAACAAGAACGGAAATAGCCGCTGTGTGACTCATCGCCGGCGTAACACGTACAGCTGCAAGAAAGCCTAAAAAGGGAGAAATACAAAAAAATTTCAAGTTTTTACGTCAACGTTGACAATCCCACAAAAAAGATTACCTTGGACGTAAGAGGAAAATATTTTCACAGCAAGGGACTAGGAAACCATTAACTCATCCAAAGCATTTTGTGAAATCTCTCCACTTAGTCAATTTCATACCGAAGGGAAAATTGAGAACTGCTGTAAATTCTACAAAGGCCCTACTAGGTGAGGGTATGGGGGTGTGTGCATATCACGTGCCTTCTCAGTATAGGCTATAATATCCCATATCAGCACGCCATTACCTCATATTTTTATACGCAAATTTGATGCTCGAAATGCCGGACTTCTTTACTTAATTTTCCTTCTCCCTGTAAATTACAGTAAAATCCGCGCATAAGAGACTAATGGGAAAATAGCCTACAGGCAGAAATTGGCAGTTATCCCCTGTCTTGATAAAAGCCTGTATTAACCTCCTCTGCTACCTATAAGAACCTGTTTTAACCTACAATCTTAGCCAATTTTGTTGGGAAGGTTGTCACATTTTACCATGCTTTTGTTTCCCTCCCCTCCCCCCTTTTCAATGTTGGATTTCAACCGTTGTACATCTAAAGAGATTCTTATTTAGACAAGTTATTCGCACTGAATAGTAGTTCCAATGACACCTGGTAGTGTGCATTGTCTTAGGCGTTGAAAGTTGAGACTGAGCGGCTTGGTCCGTCAATTACAATTCCCGGGCGCCAAATGGGCGCCGATGATTGATTCACCTACCAGATAGGAAGACATCGAGGTGAATTCACTTTGAAATTCTCGCAAGACCTCCGATTTAGAATTTTTGCCTCTTCAGTTAATAGGTAAAAAGGTATTGAAATGAAATTGAAATGAATGTTTGGTCGTCACGACTGTTTTGGCCATGGACATAACTTTCCCTTACTCTGTGAAATGCAAGTTGCTAGTGTCGGGCTGCTATTCAAATGACTATTAATACTAACACTAGGGCAACTTCAGTGTTCACTAGCGACAAAGGAAAAGTTTTAAATGTTCAACGTTTCACGACCGTTATTTCCTCTGCAATTAAATTTGTGAAATGAAGCCAAACAAAATGCTTTCCATATTCCTTTACTGGGCTCGCTCCGTGTTTTATATTCGAATGAAATGTTATAAATATTAAAACTGTTTTGAACAACGAATTATCATTTTTAGGTGAATACTGGATAATATTTTTCTAAGGATCATGGAAATAATAATATATCTTTTCCTTCAGAAAACGGATAAACTTCCTGAAGTTTCGTTACAACCCGTCTGTGATTTTAGAAATTGCCTTTTTCAAACATTTAAGATTAATCGTTACTTGTATGTCGTGAGGTTGTGTACTAATTTTGAAGCTGAAGCAGATCATATACGTAGTTGCTTGATATTACTGACAAAAAAGAAAGTTAAAAGGAAATCGTTGCTTGCTTCTTTGTTTCTCAAAATGAACAATTTATAAAAAAAAATTCAATCGACAGAAGCGTTGTATTTTTTCATACACTGAAGGCCGGGAATAAAAATATGCTGAATTTGCTTTTTTTTAACCGGATAGTAGTAAAAATTCATTTTTGCGTCTGAATTTGGCCGGGTCGTTTCGTTTTAGACAATTTACATACACTTCCAGTCCTTAGCGTTTAGTTAAAATGTCTCCTTTTGTTTTTATCCATTCACATTTCAAGGACGCTTCGTAAGAATTGTGCTTTTTATGTAAAAACGTAACTGAACATAAAAGATTCTTTATGTCAGACGCGGAGTAAAAAAGCAGATTGGGATTAAAATGACAAACTTCACCATTAACGATTTTATTTTTATTCCACTGAAAATGGATTTTTGCTTTTCCTCCTTCATTTATCTTAGATTAAATTATCTCTCCGGCTATTTGGTGTAAGAAGCCAAGAAAATACAATGAACATTTTAAATGCATGAGAACTACCAAGTTTCAGTTTAACAGACATCCAGTCATGCAGTATACTTTTCTAATCCTCGCCAAACACGAATGTGTCTTAAATATTTTCGTTTGAATTTGGTATTGAAAACTTATAACATCTTACCTTTGAGAATCCAACTTGAATGTGTCGTTTTTTGTTGCTCAACTTTTTTTAGTCTTTAAAATCTAGACCTTTTGATGATCTCATCGACAGTTTGTTGACGAATACGAACGCAAAACTGTTTGCTAAAGAGTAATATGCGGGGAGCCCCCACTTATGCAAAAGGTCAAGATATATTAATTCTTGCTTTAATTGCTCGGTCGTGGAAATTAAGTTGTATTTATTTCCTCCTAGAACCTTGTTCCCTGCTGAGTCACGAGACCCAAAATTTAAAACAACCGGCCGCGCGATTATTTCTGGAGCATTGTTCAGCCCACTAAATTTTATCATAAATGGCGATCTCCTGCAAGCTAAAGCAAATTCTCAAAGCTCGTCTGAACATCTTAACTATAAACACAAAGAAAAATAGTAATAGCAATTAAAATATCCTGAATTCAAATTTGCAATGTTGAAATTAATTGATTCAGTCCGCCAGCAGGAAAGTTGGGGATACGACAGATAATCGGTGTTGATAAAACCCACTGTGGGTGGAATAAATTAGAGTTTCCCGCCTTGCATCAACTGCGGGGCAAACTTCACATCTGCTTATCTCGAAATTATGTCGATTTGAAAACGTTCGGTCTTTTTTATCCCCCTTTTTTCGTAAACTTATGTCTTTACCAAACTAAACGCACAAGCACTTTGACAAAACCAAACTGACGTATCATGAAATGTTTTAAAGACGTTATGTTTTCGTCAACCATTTTCAGCGACATCTTAAATGTTGTCCATATATTGAGTGTATTATGTAAAATTAAGCGAAAATTGTCCTTTTCAAAAAATATGATTTTTTCCCAAAGATACCTAAAGTGCTTCTGTTTACAAAGCATTTCCACATTTTCCACACGAAACAAACTATGTATGGTCATCGCATGCATTGTGTGTTCTTTACTGGAAAAAATACTTTGATTTAACAGAGAAGGGAACAACAAAACCCACCTTTATAATTTCGTGATCGATCTCGATCGATGTTGATAGTTTTAACTTCAGGGTTCGCGATAGGCACTGAATATCCTGTTGATTCCTTAAATTCAATGTATGCAGAAGGAAATTAGAGCTACGTAAGTATAATGCATAATGCAATTAACGTTGTGTTTCACGATCACGTAGCTAGTCTGAATGCAAGCTTGGAAACCAGGGGCACCCAACGGATAGTTCCGGTGGAATATCTGCTCAGAAGACTCTCATCGCCTCAGAAATTCGATTTAATTGTAATGAAAAACTAGAGTTTTCTTTGACGAAATGTCACCTCAAATTTTTGGATCATGTTAAAATCAATTCTTCCTGTTTTTAGAGAGGACAACTTTGTCGTTTTACGTGCGAAATAAGGTCAGCTAAGCCAACAGCAGCTCGGAAATTCGGAGAAAGAGATTCTGTTCTTCACAATTTTCTGAGACTTAAGTTTTCAGTCAAAGAACCGGAGCAGATCAATCTGCCGATACGTTAACATAAATATCCCCTTCAAAAGCTTGAAACAATCTGACAAAACAGGAGACGAAATTTGAAGTATCTTGCTTAAATTTTCGCGTTAGGTGCCCCTGTTGGAAACACTTCCTAAAGTCCAGAGAGAGAGGAAATGTTTACCTTTTGCTTGCACATGTGTACTGCAGTTAATTACGATATTAGTTTAAGTCTAATCAGCTATTTGTTGGTTTTTAATTGCATTCGACGAGGCCTACAAATTAAGATTTACAGAAATAGTGAAATAGGTGTAAATGAAAACTGTAAAAACCTCGGTGTGAATTACACTTATTAACAGAAAATTGGCAAAACGTTTTCCTAATTTGCAATGAATTATTACCAGTAATTGTGGTTTTTACATGAACAGAAGTGACAGAAACTGATTTATATTTTAAAACCTATTTACAAATTAGAACCGATCTGCGGAACTGGTCTCTTTCAGTTACTTTATTTTCTGTGGGGTTTATCATCTATTAAATCCGGTGCAAAACTGACTGTCATCGCTTAACCACTTACATCCCACTTCCTTGATCTTCGCAAGCGTTTAAATTGCGCGAAGACAACGAAGGTACAAGGCATTTCGGTAACTCTGTTAAACATCCTGATCCATATTTTCATAAACATTATCAATGGATAAAATGCAGTTTGGTCTATTCACCCATTGAAGTTTAATTGATACAGAATAACGTCTAAAATTAGCAACTTGAAAACTATTGTAATTATGATGCAGATATTTTGTCAAAGACTGTTGACAACAGTAGTTGCCCGCGAAATTTTGATGGTTTTCCATACAAATATTAGCCCGAGGCAACCAGGTATCAAAGATGCTAGTATTTGCGGTCAATCACTAAATTATTCAGCGGTTTATTCGAATTTCCCACGCTATCTATGCAAAAACTGTTGAACACCGTTTGTAAGTGTGCCGAAACCATTTTTTTTTTCGACTGAAGACTCACAATTGTCCAGTAAATACATTGAATAAGAATTGTTTCACTGACCTTGGAGCACCCCGAAAACTTTGCAAATCCTCGTCGCATTTTTGTCTTTTCTGCCGACAAAAATGTTCATCAAAAAGTTCTAAAACTATTGTTAGCCGAAAGAGCGTTTGATAATTTAGCTTTCGCCAGAAAATTTCGACAGTCGGCAGTGGGAGCATTTATCACCAGACAACTCTATTCCGTAATCTGGAAAAATTTCCTGTTCAAATATTTGGTTCATAATAACAAATAAACAGATAATCGATCCTTGTGATCATTTTTGACCAATAGCGACAAAGAGAAATTTCAGTGACTAACTTGAATTACTGACAGTTTTCTTGCCAATCAAGACAGTATTTATTTTACTCATAGACCCTTAATGCAGAGGAGGAAACAAAGGCAGGCCAAAATTATTCCAACGGTGTGTTGCAGTTCACTTCATTGGATATAGTCGGATTCAGGGGACATTTTGTAATTGCTAAGCGTGGTAGAAAAATTTGATGATTTTAATCTAATTTGATGTCAAATTTGCCCTTCAAAATTTTTTTCTTTGTTCACGCTATCTCATATCATATCGAGGAATCGTTTCATGTTTGGGTGTACCTTTACTACCTGGATACAAGCTACAGTATAACGCTAAATTTTGGCGTGCTCCTATTGGTCGAAATCGATCACGTGACGCGATAGTGTCTTTCCTCGGTGGGCGCCTATCAGCGCATAGTGCCCGTGGCAATTTTCGCTCAAAATTTAGCGTTGTACAATAAAAACAATAGAGTCTTTCTGTCTCAGGCCCTATGTGTGATAGGTTCCCTCGGAAATTTGATGTTCAAACTTCATATAAGCCCTCGAACTACGTTTTCGGGCTAATATTTGTTGTGAACATCAAACTTCCTCGGGCAACCTATCACACGCTAGTACCTTGGACAGAAGAACTCTTTTGTTTAATTAGCTAACAGTATACGACTGATGAGTTTGTCTGTTTACTTTTCCTCGGGGTATTGCTCCAACAAGAAGTAAGAATTCACGCGAGAGTTTAAAGACCTGGAAAACAGTGTCATGTTGACAAGTACTATTACGGGTTTAAGTGTTGTCTGTCCCAAACAGATCACGAGAATCAAATAAAGCCTCCTTCCTTAGACCCTACCGACGGAAGACCATAAGAAAAGACGTCATACTTCTTTTCAACGATCTGAATGAGTTGAGAATGAGAGTGATATGATCAATGGTGTACTCTAATTATGACGTCACGAATAGGTTACGTTCTGCTGACAATTAATAAGCTAATTAAATGTATAAAAGCGTAGGTAATAAAATTGTTATTAAAATTCCACGAACAAGAAAAAAGTGTTCATCAAATTCACATTAAATCTACACTTAGCTTTGCTATTAAAACATGATTGGTCTCTGCTTGAGAGAAAAATGTGAAATTCAGAAACCAATAGATAACCAATGGATTGATGAGAAAAAATAGAAATAAATAAATAGATTGATAAGAATATAAAACAACAATACAGTTCAGTCTTAGTTCTAAAAAAACGGTGCACAACAATACTTTTTCACAGTATTAACGCAAACTTTTGCAAGGCCGTCCTGATATTTTATAAACCTTAAAAAGGTGAAAAAAACCTGCAACGTTGAAAGAAAGTTTAAGTGATTTCCTGAACAACTTTTATTACTTCTTCCAAACGTCATAAAAACAACAAACACCACCGATCTTCCACATAATTTTGTGTTGAAACTGAATGCAAAGGGAATTTTAGAAATCATTGAAGGAACCTTTTTTTCAGTATGTTATTCTGAACATACTGAAAACAAGAAAACGAATGGAAATGTGTTGTTCTATTGCTCTTACGAAAAGACGGTTGCTGTAATAAACTGATAGTTGATAGTTTTGAACACGCGATTAGAACGCTTGAAGTATATGAGTTATCGCTCGATTATTACGATTATAATTAAGCTCAAAAATGTCCTAACACCTCAGTGAGGAACGTTGCTTGGTCAAGATTCAAGAAGAAAAGTCAAAAGGCAGTAATAACTGACAATAGAAGAAATTCACGTAGAGGCAGTTAAAATAGCACTCGATTAAAATGGCGATAGGTTGAGCGGATAGTTTTCCCAGACACGTAGCATTGGCAGCTGTCTTTGAATTACAATCTAATCCATGTTTTGAATACAAGGAGGACCGAACACATTCCTTCTCAGTCATGTTATAAACAATAATTTTCATCGCCAAATCAAACGTTTTCCTGCAAGGTTAAATTGTACTTTGCAAGCTTTATGCATTCTGTCTAAATACAAAAATATGAGTGGAATATTGGCATCGCACACGTTTCAATTCATGTTAAGGTTTTGCAAACAAAACTATCCACAGGGATTAAATCTGCCATACCTGGCTGTGTATACTGCAAATCCTCTTGATATGCCTTATTAGGACGTCTATGAGATAAACGAAGAGAAAATCGATTTATTTGATGAAATAAAAGTCACTCAACACAACTGCGATTTAAATAACATAATTTTCACCCATGTTGAGGGAGCCATGTCTGTAATGAAATTGGCTTTTAATAATTTAATGCAAATTTTTTGAAAACCGAATTGTCATTTTGCGTTCTCTGCGGTCAAACCAAACTTAACACGTACCATTAAGTCAATATCAGTCAGGCATAAACGCAGTCAGGCAACCGAGTGTACACAAACTTTGATTTCCCGAAACTGAAAATCCAACACTACACTATAACAATATTTCGTACTGAAATTACTGCCCGCTGCTTGTAACACGACATAAATACATTTAATGATAACATTTCGAGCAGAAAACCACATGAACCGTAGTTGGTGACGCTTTGTGGACATTCGTTATTTCAGACGGAATTTGAATTTTTAATACTGGAGTAAAATCGGAGACCCGACTGAAGAAAGTAGCTATACCTAGGAGTAAGATGAGAAAGGAAAACAAACTCAATCCAATTGCATGTGACGCTGGTAAAACCAAAATCAAATTTACGTAAATTTGTATATACATTGTGCATGACGTTGGGGAAACGTGTCTAACGCATACTAATATTATTATTGTACACAAAAGAATAGTGCTAGCATCTCTAAATTTAGTTTTCTAGCAGCTCAAGAGGTTTCTTTAGTATCGAATATCAACGAGCTTCACTTGCGAATGTTTTAATCGTTTTTCCGGGATAATAAGCGAGTCGTTCGATTGTTGTTTTAACGGCCGTCGGGATAAACTTGGGTTTGCTAAGTTTTTCTTGGCAGAACGATGGACATTGGTCCACACATTCCGGTAATAGACAACACAGTAATAAAGTATTTAGAAAATTCGTTTCGAACCTACTCTCGCAAGTTCGCAACCTATTTCTGCCAAAACTGAAAACGGGTGAAAATGAAATAATTAACAAATTGTTGAAATTTTATGGTTATGGTTTTTCTAGTTTTATCGAACGATTACGCATTAAATTCGAAATGGGCTTTGTCAACGGCAAAACAAAAAAATCGCATAAAGGATTTTTAGGATTTCCGAACGGAAAGATAAAACTGCATTTAATCAAATATTTTATACTTCTACCTGCATGCTAAAAAATTTTCAAAGCTACGATAGTGTTTACATAATCTTGATCAAATAACGGACATTAAAATTGACCACAATTTATCACGAGGCAAACACAATCATCATTTTGCGTTGGAAAACTTTACAGAGAAATATCACTGGCCGAAAGAATGGTGCATAAAGGTTCATCAAGTACTATATACATGACAAATTATAATTCAAAGTTTTGAACTAACAAACAAGCTCCGCCGGTTCGTTTACAGCGTAACGAAAAACTGACGTAAAAATGGCGAAATAATTTCCCAAACTCCGTCATCTTGTAAATCCTGATTTTTTTCCGCGTACGAAAATCGCCTTAATTGATGGAAACGTCAACACCAAAAATCAAAATTAATAAAAATGGATCCCAAATTAAATATAAAAATGACAGCTACCTTAAAAGGGTGACTTTTGACTTTGAGAAAAAATTTGGTAGAATTTTGATCAGACGATTCAAAGGTGGCATCTTGTGTCATCGAAACGTTCCTTGATAAATGACGCAGTGTTTGCCCTTAAAAGTTATATTTGAATGACAATGGTGAAACAATTTTGGGGAATTTCAGTCTGGGATTAATGAATCATAACTTAAGCTAGATTACTTTAGCAAACAACTTAAAGCAGTTTTGTCAACGTTTATTTTAACACTGGGCAAAAAATTTTTACAAACAGAGCGGGGTAGGGGGTGGGGGCAGAGGTAGAGACTGGTCTATTATTTGGCACGAGGAACGCAGGGGAAAGTGATTCAGGAGTGAAAAGAAAAACATGCATGTTAATGGTGCGAAGCAAGGCAAAAGTCCCTCAAGCCAACTGCTGGCTTTCTTTTCTATTAGCTGAAATCATTTACACTGCAAAACAGGTTCTTTTTTATCTTGTTTTCTCTCAAAATGATCAATAATAAAGTTGATACATGACGAACAAATGAATGCTCGTTTCATTCCTTTTCGGGTCGCCTCGCTTGCGGTCAGAATACAGTATATCTCGCAGTCCAGAAAACGTAACTTCTCCGTGCGTTCTCAGGCACAACTTAATTAAACTTAACTTAAACAGAACTTAAACTCACGTAATTTAAACAGTCCTCCCCCCCCCGAAGAAAGGATAACAACATACCTAATTTGACATTCATTAGAACAGCAATTAATCATATCACGTGACATGTACGCGTTTCCGTAATTTCAGTTTCATGTTTTGCATGCGTACGAAGTTACTCATAGGGCTGAGTCACGCAACCTTTGACCTCTCATGTCTGAAGTCACGAGCCCTAGTTTTGACATGAACCTACAAACTTATTCATTTGGATATTTTCAAGAAACAAACTTACTTTTTTGTCTTGCCAATTTTGACGATTCAAATCCACATAGGGCTGTGAATGAAATGTAACCTTGAACTAAACTTGGTTGACTAACAAGTAGGATATGCTGCTGTGTATTGTCAAGTCTTTTCTTTTTTTGTTTCCTGATCAGCATGTTGTACATAATTACCTCATGTTAACACTAATAGATTTGATATACGGGGGTCACGAAACTCAGTTTTAGTGTTGGTGAGCTATTTTCGCTCTGCTAAAAAATAACAGTTCTTATTTTTAGTAGTTTGAACTTTAAAATACTTCTGGCTATCACATCTTTAGGTTCTTTTATTTCAAATCTTTTTACGTTAATCAAAACAATGGAACTGTTCTAAAAAAGAACAACATTAATTTGAATTATTTTCCTTTTGAATATTGAATTTCTTCTATCTAAAAAGGAAGATATCACTGTAAAAAATTACATTTCAAAATGAACACTTACAAAGCACTTAACTTATATCTTGAGAAAGCCGAGCCAATAGGTTCCAGGCGATTCTTTATGAAAGTAATAATTTTCAGGCAAAAACAATATTTTCACGTCCCTCCGCAAAATTTAGATTCATGCTTGATTAAATTTCCTGAATTCGAGGAGAAAGGTTTTCACTTAATATATATTTTATATCATACCACCTCCTGTTAAATTCAATAAATTAGCAACCAGTCGTAAAAAAGTCATTTGCCCACATTTTATTTTAATGAAGGCTTAATTCTTTTTAAATGAGAAATTGTACAAAAATCGTCTGCACATATTTACAGGCGCTCATGTCACGAACATGTTTGTGAATGCTTTCTCTTCAATTAGCGAAGACGTTATCCAAGAAATGTCTTAAGGAAGGAACACTCGAGTGAAAAAATAAAAAGAGATCGAAGGAAGATAAAAAGAACTCCAACAATACAGCATTATGATTTGTGGTATAAAATTGTAGGGGTCAGAATGGTCCGATTTTTCTGTTTCAAAACCTACACCTTTACATAGTAGCCATTTTGGTCATTAGAAAAAAAAAACTACAGTAGGTAACTGTTTGTCTAAGGACGTTATTTATCAGTATAGCCGTGAGTTTGCGAAATGAAGATTTGGAGCGAATTTGGTGATAATACGCTTTGTGGTATGACGTCAATAGGTTACTAAGTATTATATCTTTCGCTAAGACCTGAATCAATATCTTCCCTTGTGCTAGCTGTTCTTCCCAGAATAAAGATGATTTTCTGCAAGGCCCTTCAGAAATGGAACCCCTTACCTGTGCAAACAAATAATTCTTTTTAACAGTGATCGTGCGCAAAACTCGTTTATTAAGAGCAAGAGTGAATTATAGACCAAATCTCCCGGCAAAACGTTCCTCCGCGACAAGAGTTGTAAGTGTCCATTCGTGTAACTGAAATGACACTCCCTCTGTGTGGGTTTTGCTAACCGCTTGCGCAGATGATATTATTGTGGAAGATCAGGCGCGAATGGACCAAATCTCCCGGCTAAACGTTCCTCCGTGACGAGAGTTGTAAGTGTCCATTCGTGTAACTGAAATGACACTCCCTCTGTGTGGGTTTTGCTAACCGCTTGCGCAGATGATATTATTGTGGGAGATCAGGCGCGAATGGAGCGCAAAACGGAGAGTTACAAAGAAAACGTCAATATATTATTTCCCTCATGCCACGATAAGGTGGTAAAATTATTTACTACGCCAAACTGTTTTCGGCGCGTTCAAAGCTGGTTAATTTACATGTTTAACAATAAACAAAATAGTAAAACTTTCTAATCTAAGAAACAAATACCATTAAAACTAAAACCTCTGTTGTAGATTGACAAACTGTGATTCAACGAGGCTGTGATATCTAAGGGGTATCGTGTCCTTTTGTTTCTTTCTAAATAATACTTTTCTTTACAAAGGCTGACTTTCAATCGCTTTTGCAAGTTAAACCCCTTCCTTGCGCGATCAAACGCCAAACAATTACCTCAAGAATAAGAGCTCGTGCCTTTTGTTAACAAACTTACGAATTTTCATGTACTGTACAAGGGGTAAAAACACATTTCAATTCTGTTTACATGAAGGCATGAACTACAACACAGCAAAATAAAATGTTTACCTTTGCATTTATCTCGTCGTGTTAACAATGGCCCTCTCTGCGTCACTTTTCACCCAAACCTTCTATATGGGCAACAACACAAATTAAAATAGTTTTCTATGAAAATTAATATCTCGTATCTCGTTAACGTTGAAAGAGGCAAACAACTGTGCTTCAAAGGTACGAAGTAAACTCAACTGCGACCAGCAAAATATCCTCTATATAATTTCCAAGACAACCAGTAGTCCTCGAGAAGAATTTCCATAACCAATTGGTCTGTACGTCATTTCGATTTTACTCTGTGCAAATTATTTTTGTTCGTTGGGTCTAACACCTCGATTAAATGGCTATTATATAGCCGAAGAAAACTCGTTTAAATCGGGCGGGCATAAAATTCAAAGCGTTATTATTACGATTAAAGAACACAAAACACGTGTGGACTTTACTCGCTAAGTCCATTCGTTAAAAGTTGCACTCGTTTTTATTTGTTTTTCTCATTTAAATTAAAACCAAGGTAGATTAAACTCTTTGGCGAAGAAATCCTGCCTAAGCACACCAGCTTGAAAATTGTGAATTAGGAAACAATCATAGGAAATGCAAAACCGAGAAGTCAAATGTATATATGCATTTCTGCTGGTGACGAATAAGCCGCAGTAAAAAGCTATTAATTACTCTTCTTTTCCTTGGCCGGTAAATACCAAATCCTCGCTTAATCACAAAAATCTCACAAAAGACAAATCAGCACAGTCAAAGTTCAAGTTTTCTACGCTTTGAAATAACTCTCAAGACAAGAAAGGTTTTAAAAACATGTAGAAATACAGAAGTTCTGAATAAACTGATAATCTGCATGCGACTTCCACTTCCCCTGCGTCACATGGAGCGGATGTCACTGGCGATTTCCCGCCAAACTTCATCATCACTAGACCCACAAGCTTATCAAATAATATTACATATATCCTAGTCATTATTGAATGTCTGTGCGGGATAGCTTTCCATTGATAGCTTAGAAATGGGAGCACGTATTTCTATTAACAAAATGTGACCGTGTCATATAGCTAAGCGGTTTTTTTTTTCTCAAATCCCTTTTCTATTGTCCTTCCCACGCCACCCCCACCATGCGACCGCAAACTAAACATTTGTGATGAACTATGGAGCCTTTTTTTAGGTTTTTCTGGGACTGCAGAAAAATATTACTGAATTTCAGGAAATAATAGACGTCCTTAATAGAAACTTTACATGTTGCCTTTAAAAATAATACGAACAAAAAGGCGCCATGTTAATAAAAAATTACAATGCCACAGGCAGACCAAAGGTGGTGGCATAATCTGTTCTGAACATGTTCCTTGGCGTTTGAAGGTCCGGTCAATATTGCATTTTATCCTACTGGATAATATGCCGCTTTACAAACCGGCGATGCAGTAATTATCGTCATACGGGGACCACACAGCAAGTCAATGCAAAAATTAGACGAGAAAAGCCGCTACACTCATCGATATTGATCAGAAAAGGGAGATGTGTTTCGCTGCAAAACACGCTCCTGGTTGTATAAACCTTCACTGACTGCTTACGAGAAAATACGTTTAATGACAAGCTGGTACTACTGAAAAAGCCTATGATATGGAAAGTCAATTTGTAAAGCCCGGAGTGATACCGTTCTTATCTAATGGAAGTGGAATCCATATATATATCAGCTTCTTGTGTTATATGAATATCATTCACGATATTAATTGGGAAAAAAAAGGGAATTGTTTTGCATAGTATTTTCAGACATTCTGACGAAGATAACCATATTACGAGTCTTGCTCTAGTGATGCAAACGTCGATGCCAGGGTATGGTTACGATGAAAACGTTTTGTTGCTATGGCAATGAGAAACTGATTTAATTCACGTAAATATATCGGCTTTCCAAAGTTTCTGTTCACTTTTTTTTTTAACAGAAATAGATATTTTAGTGCAAAAAATTGCTGGATCGCGTCGTTTTAGCTGTACCATGGATATCATGCTTGATAACATTTTCTAATTCTGTACCTAACTCAAAACTGGTCCAGTTGAATCGGTAATTTTCTTTTGCGACTGACTGTTACTAATCTGTATTACGTCCAAAAGAGAATATCAATCTCGTTAATTTGTAATTACGTTCTTAAATGTCCGATAGCTTGCTCAGTCGAGTTTGATATATTTATATTGCAGTGGATGAATGTTCTCTAAACGTAATACTTGTTCTAAGATGTCGCAGCAAACAAACTGCGAAGGTCCTCCCGACACATATTCAAATTAGCTTGGAATGAATAATCTACAATTTTAATAACGGCTGTAGTTGGCGATTAATAATAATAATAATAATAATAATAATAATAATAATAATAATAATAATAAATTACGATGAATACAAAAGTAAGAAGCATAAGCAAAAAAAAAAAACATGCTGCAACTTTGAGATTCTCTTAGCTTCTCTTATTCTTCTTAGTATTCCGATGAAGTTATCAATTTATTTTTTGCCCACAAGGTCGAAAGGATACCTAAATGTTTATCCTTACCTTTAGGCGGCGATGGACGTAAATTAATCACTCTTCAGGTGTAAAACAGCTTCTAGAGAAAATCTTCTTTGGTTTCACTTCCTGACAAAAAGAGACGAGAATTTAAACTTTCCATCCAGCAATCTCTAAACTTGTTGCTCTCCGTTTACGGTTTATCTTAGCTCAGTTGCATTGGAGACCTGACCAGGAGGATGGTGTATATTTTGCGCCTATGACGTCTGACACCTACATACTTACTCATTAATAAAATACGGCGAGATTTATGATTGGCAATCACATACATAAAATAATGACATATATAGGATTAAATGATGGCCCTGTATGATAGCATATAATCGATAGGTATCAACAAGGACCCTTTTAACGGATCTTTATATCATCAACAAATGACTTTTAAATCTTGAAATATGATATATCATCCCACGCCTCGATGTGTATGTTATATATGTATAATGGTTTTCTTTTCTTTATAGAAAAGGAAATCTCTTCTGCAGACAATGAGTTGAAATAGATGCTCTGGCAGAGCCACAAAAAGACTTGAACGCATTAAGCAGTGTTTGGCTAAATTTTTAAAAGAGAAGTACTTTGCGTGACTTTCGAAAAACAGTGTCATTTTTATTTTAATCTTACGCAAATTACCAAACAACCATTTACGCATATAGGCAAACAATTGGATGCGTAAGGCTATTAGTTGCATCTGAAGGCCTGTCATATTGTGCCAGCTGAGAGATTGATTACTAAAAGTCTGTAGATGGGAGCTTGCCGAACATATCAGCTCATCAATCTATTGATTAAAAACATTTCATATCTCTAACCCCATTTACCAACCTCAACTTTTATCGACTCACTGTAAAGCTTGGAGTGCTAATAAGAGCACAAGGCTTTTAAATCCCCCGAAAATCTACTTTCCCCGACATATGGCTGCCTTTTAATTTCCAAATAAACAAATACGAAATTATTTATTCCAAAACGTTCCTTTGATCTATGATTTTTCCAAAAACGATCTTTAAAGCCCCTTTCCCACATACACGAATTTTCATACGGTCGATCACGATTTTGGAATTTTTAAAAATCGCAGTGGCGTCGAGACGAAATTCGTAGTCGACCGTAGCAATTCGTGGTGCGCCTTAATGGACCGTGACGACACCTGAAAGGACCACGATGTTTTTGGACATGTCCAAAAAAATCGTGGTGCATCGTAGCACAAACAAATTCTTATACAAACCTAACACCTCTGTAGTAGTATCGTAGTACCACCGTAGCGTTGCCGTGGTCGACCGCAACAGCATCTTGGTGATTCGTGATCGATCACATTGAACACCTCACCGACGGCAAGCCAAGACTACGACACGATGCCAGGACGATGCCACTACGATGGCTCGACGACCTAGCTCGATCTAGCAAGATACTGGCAAGACGTCAACAAGAACCCCTGTTCAAAAACCCTGTTCACTTCCTGTTTGTACCACGTGACTACATGGATCATGGTATCGATATCGATCGCATCGCATAAATCACAAAAACTTCGTACTGGCGTCTTGGCACTTCGTAGTGAAGCCGTATTGTAGTCGTAGTACCCTCTTCCTTATTCGTTGTACGCCGTGACCAATCATAATGATATCGTAACTGTACCCAAGTCATTCACGGCAATACCGTGGCAATGCCGTGGTAATGCCGTATAATTACCGTACTACATCATGACGTCGTCTTGCTAGCGTCTTATTACCTTCTTCACAAGACGTGGCACTCGAGTGACCTTGAAATTTCGCGCGCAAACTGCCACGGTAGACCGCGATTTTTAAAAATTCCAAAATCGTGATCGACCGTACGAAAATTCGTATATGTAGGAAAGGGGGTTAAAGAGTGAAACACCACAGCTTTTTCCTGTCTGGTGTTAGTCACATGTTACAGCTTGAAGAAAAAATGGATGTGACTTCAGGAGTCCTCGAACATTTGTCTCGAACGTTTGTCTTAAAAAGAGACAAAAAAAGCAAAAATGGAACTGTAAAGGCCAATTCAAACAGGACACCATTGACGCAATTCAAGTACCCGGCAATACTAAAGAAAATACGATATATCAGTAAGGACAGTGTCGCTTTCAAATGGACGCAAAAAAGGTGATTTTGTCGCCACAGAGGCGTAGCCAGGGCGGTTCCTAGGGTGCCCTTAACCCCCCCTCCCCCCTTGGGGATGAAATAATAATAATAATAATAATAATAATAATAATAATAATAATAATAATAATAATGACAAAGCAAATCAGCTATCTCGTGAAAACCTAGTCACGCCTTTTGGATTTGTGAGTTCAGTGATTCATTTCCGTACAGAATAGTTGGCTTTCAAATTGGCACAGTGCTCATCGAACACAGCCACATATAGCACACGTTTATTAGTGACTCTTCATACGCCCCCCCCCCCCCCCAGTGAGAAAACTTGGCTACGCTCCTGGGACCCCTATCTTGAAAGTTTTAAAGCAAGGATTAAAATTTTCACCACCAGAAAAATAGAGTTGGTTTTTCTGAGATTGTTTTAAGTTTTCCAAAACTAAGCTTTTTTCTGGATTCATGTTCTTGAAGGCTTTTTGGTTTTTCAGATAGCCGTCATTTATACTGACGAGATGGCAGCAGCTTTGAACCAACTGTCAATGATCTTTAAATATCTAATGCAAAAAACGAACTTGCGGCCATATTTTATCACAGTTGTAATATCTGTTTTTATGTTCTGCTCAAAAAGCAACTGATTTACAACTGAAACAATTTTTTGCCCACAGTAAAGCTAAACCCGTGGGCTCTAATTAAAGATATAAAAAGAAAACTTTTTCAAAAGGTTTCCTTGTTTGCCACCGGAACATGCAGGAGTTTCAGTTAGATAACGAAGTTTTAAGTAAAGCAAACAAATCTCAATTTATTTTGTACAACAAAATCAAAGAATCAAAGAAACAATGTTCACTCCTGATGTCATTTTTTTTTTAATTTATATCTCTAAAGAACTTCAAAAAAGTTGCCTCTAAGTTGCGATTTGAATTTTTCATTGCATCATGCCGGTTCATGTGGTTTAATAGCTAAGAATGACCAATGTACTAAGCACTATGATCTTTCATTGCGCGCACTTTGTACGAGTAGGAAATGAGAGCTAAATATGGGAAAGTTTTAACAATGTACGCGATAAGTCAAGCTTTCTTAACAAAACTGATGGCGAAGGAACGTTTTATTTTACACGATCGAACATCTATAAATTTAAGACCGGAAAATAATTATTCTGCTGCTTATGTGGTGTCTTTCCTCTTGACAATTGAAACTCTTCGGCATGCCGACGGCAACCACGCTCAATATCAGAAAGAGATGGCCGCTTAGATACAATTAACTGAATTTTTGTGGCATTGAGAGGAAACATGTCTCACGGGCTACAAGTATTAAAATAGTAAATTCAATGCTTTAAACTAAGTTTACCACTGTTTTAAGTTTCGTTAAGAAAACATTCAGATATGCAGCTGAAGGAAATAACGAAACATCAGCTGCGTTAAAAATCTAACCATGATTCAGCGAAATGATGAATGTGAAATTTTAAGAAAAATGATCAGATATATTGACCGTACATGCGAAGATCCTTTCACTGTCCCTGAAAAAAAAGGATGGAATCAGCAGGGGTTTTTTTATTAAAATAAAACAAAAATGAAACATCACCTGATATGTAGAACGTTTCAACATTCACTTTGGGGGAGCTTCAAGAAGTCTTGGTGTTCGGGTTGGTAAAGACGCCTGTTACTTCAGCTGAATATTAATTTAAGCTGAAACCAGACACTAAAAGATGCGTTAATTGTTCTTTGGACTAAAATAGCTGAATTTTCCATAATTTTTTTTCAAAATTGCGAGCTCGCCCTTTCAAACAGGATGACTTAATTTTGCAAGTAGTTGGTAGAAAGGAGACTTCGGTAATAATTTAATTGTCTTCCGTGTTTTGCATGATTGCGTGCTAGTCGCTAAAACGTCGATACAAGTTGACGTTTTCAAATGTCTGCCACCTGCTTTCAGTGGTAATTATTAACACAAAGATATTAAGATTACAGTGGGAGCAGATGTAGAACGGAATAAATTGTCAAGCTGGAAGAAACATATACTTTATTGGGCATTTGACGAAACACGTAAAATAAAATTTATTTTGCGGCCGAGCAATAACTTGCAGCATTGCCAATAACATTTTAGTTCGACACAATTCGTTACGAATTATTTCGAAAATTTTTGTCAAGGTGGTACAGAGCGAAAGGTTCGTCACATGCAACAAAACAGCTTATAACTACACAAAACTTCGCTTCATCTTGCATATCACAAACCCCTATCCCCTACCCCCCACTACCCTTGCAATTACGTAATGTTGTAGGATACAGAATCCCCTCTTGAAAGATTCAAGAGTGTGAGCTGTGACTACATTTTTCATGTTTCTGGGGACGAAACTATTTTGGACGTAGGTTTGTTTTCTTAGCAGGTAGAAGGTAGGCTGTGGAGTGCAGGTGTCTTGTGCATTTGTAGAGTTCTGAGGTAAGTTCATGTGACTGAGACTCACTTCGTCGAGGCCGCTAATCATCCAATAAAACATCCTGTATCTGTCGTCTGCTCTGCGCTGCTGGAGACTGCGCTAGCCAGGTTCATCAATCCGATAGCGGTTCGACAATGTCCGCGTCGCGATTGTAGCTGTTGTACACGTAGCTGGATGCTCTCCTCTGTACCATCTTAACTTTAATTCGGTTTGCTTGCGTAAAAAAACATCCCAAACATGTACAGAAATAGCATTTTCAGTTCAACTTGCGGTCGTACACGAGTCTTGAATGCATATTTCCCCAAATAATCGCCCAACCTCGAATAATTGTCCCTCTCGAATAATCGCCCCCTTTGAACCGAATATCTGAAATTACTGGCCCCTCAAATAATTGGCCACCTTCCTACGCTCTACATTTCACCGCGAGTGACTGCACGTTAATAACTGCGAGGATCTTCTTTACATTTATTTCTTCATTCCGCAGTTCAAATATATGAATTTCATATATTCATAATTTCATCTTCATCTTTCCGGGTATATTACGAACCAATTTAATAACCAGTTCCCAGTTGGCTTATTAGCTCAATTGGTTAGAGCGCTGCACCGGTATCGCAGAGGTCAGGGTTCGAATCCCGGCAAGCCTGATTTTTTCAATCTTTCTTTTCGAAGCTGCATAAGTTGCGTTAATAACTGCGAGGATCTTCTTTACATTTATTTCTTTCTTGATTGTCGTGAAGTCTGATTTGTATCTTCTTCCATCGCTGCCGTTAGCGATCCGAAAGCACTAGTGTGAATTTTGACTTCACATTTAAGTGTCGCCGTATCGATTTCGTTGTATATTTCCGAATTCTGAAGTGTTTTCGCGGTGGAGAAGGAGATCTTTAAATTGGATGCCTCGTAGGGTTCAGGAAAGTTGAGGCGAAGGCCAAGTCTTCCGGGCTCTGCCAAAGTTGTACGGCTGAAGGAGTCCGTGTATCAGTAGCGGAGGGAAAGAAAAACATCTACCGGTTTCAGCAATAGTACTGACAGTGTGTTTGTCGAAATAGTGCTACATTCGTTGCCGAATGAAAACAGAAGGAACGTTGATTTACCACAAAATAACAGTAGCTACGGGCTTGCTCCAAAATAATGCTTATGGTAATGAGCTTGTGCTGTTTACCTTAATTATTTTTGTGCTCACACTGTCTGTTTATGTTTTATTTTTACAAAAAGTGTAAGTGGCTATTCTAGTTTTGCGTCCATCGACCTCGGTCGATGCGATTGATCGTGCAGTCAATCGATCGGACTGTAATAGATCCATTTATACGCATTGAATGCAAAGTCAGATCTTGAGTAGTTTTCTCCAGTGACATCTAGCGATGAAGACGTCACTATTCTTGCTACTTGTTTTTGTCTTATTATTTTTACATCGAGTGGAAGTGGCTACTCTGGTTTTTACGTCCATCGAGATCGATCAATCGATCGGTTGTTATAAAAGCTCCATACGCGTTGACTACAAAGTCAGATCTAGGGTTTTTTTCCGGTAACATCTAGCGATGAAGATATTACTATTTTCAGAGGCTACTACTGTAAATATCAGCTTGCTGAAAGGCCACTGCGGCAGGGTATAATTTGCGAAACGTCCGGTAAACGCGCCAGCCAAACTTCAAAACAAAAACACAACCGCGCAAAGCACTTTGGGTGACACTGGCTCTTTAAGAATAAATTTTCAGGCGTATTTTCAAGGTTTTCACAAAATTGCCCGAGTCGTCAAAGGGACGAGTACCCTGCAAGCAGAGGTTTCTTGGTCGCCCTATGTTACGGCGGGCGAATAAGTAACCTCTGCGCAAAACCGTCCGATTTCTGTCGTGCATGCGCAAAATTCGTCATACGCGCCGTCACTTACCTTTTGCACGCGCGTTCATTCGTGAGATAAACAAAACTTGTGAACTCCATAAAAACGTTACTTGCACCCGCTTTATTTGAGCGTTACTTTCAACTCCGGGTAAATATCAGTAAAGCAAAGGTTTAACAATTGCCGCCTTATCTTTCTGCGTATTTTCTGAGCTAGGAGAAATGACAAAAGAATTTTGTAACAGAAAAAGCAAATCTGTCGCGTACAACAACCTTGCAAGCGAATCACGGCGCGCGCACTTTTTGACAGCATTAACAGCATGCGTCAGCTTCAAAACCGGTTGAGAGCCGGTTAGAATCAAGTATTTTTAATTAATTCGTCCAAAATCCTGGACGGCGGCAGATCAAAGAATCAGACGGTTTTGCGCAGAGGTTACTTATTCGCCCGCCGGAACATAGGGCGACCAAGAAACCTCTGCTTGCAGGGTAAGGGACGAGGGCAATTTGTGAAAATTTTGAAAATACAAGTGAAAATTTATCCTTAATTCTGCAAGGACTCAATGCGATTACTTGTTTATAACAGAGGGCAAAATTTTCTGAAAACTTTTCATGCACATCGAAACACAATCAGCGGGCCCTCAAAATAAACAATTCTCCACACAAGCAGTTTATTAAACTGCTGCTCAGCGTACAGAACAAAAAAAACTGTCTATTACGCACATGTTCATCTTATGAGGTAATTACAATTTTAGTTCATTGACAAAACATACTTAAAACTCAAACTAAGAAAATTAATTTACCGGCTGAGTTGCTTGTGAAGCTTCCTTTCGCTCGCTGAATTAACCAAGGTTTTCGGTAGTTTTAAAACAAATAACCATTTTCTGTTTGCCGTAAAACATTCAGGTCGACTTTCTGGAATTTCTCTTCGAGCTATCAACCAACTTCTATACCATTTTGCTAACCACTCACTCATCCTCTTTGTGCCGAGTGGCACATGAGGCCAACTCGGTTAAATTTAAACTCTGAAGCGATATTCTTGTGTTGAACAACTCAAAATCCAATTCAAAATCTACTTTTCGTTTCAACACACCTTACAAAATACAAACGGCGCGCCTTCGAGCTCAGCCAATCAAATGCGAGTATTTTTGGCGCTTAACCAATCAGGAGTCAGTCACCTTGCCCTCTTTTGAAAGAAAAGTAAGGTCACTCCCCCGAAATAAAATTTAACATGCGATTTTTGTCAAACTTTCACAAGTTGTTATCCATCGTACAATGTTTTGAAATATAAAATAAAAAGAATAGGCCCCCATGTCCGTTTGCGAGATATCATCGTCTCAAGTTACCCCATAATTCCATACACTTTTGCCTAACAAACACATGTTTATTTGATCAGTATACGCTACTTTCCATAGAAACAGGAAGCACATAACTAAAGTAAATCTTGAAACAATGTACTAGATGTAAAATATCGATAACAAGGAACAATTTACTAGATGTTTTATGGCAGATGCTTGAAGCATCAGATGAAATTGACTTAAAACCTTCCTCACGTGCGTGTTCTCGAGGTCTTGATTTCATCTCCATGAGTAACGCGTTTCCGGTAATAATTTTGTTTTCGAACATCTGCTGTTTTTTCTAACTCTTTGAACAAAAAGGGGATGAACGGTAGGTCAAAAATATGTGGAAAAAAGATAGGTCATCATGCTTGTTTAAGAGTAAATGATTTTTCTTTTCTCTGGTGAGCTTAGCCTCATAGGAAACCTATTACTCTCTGGACGTGCGCGCGCTAATGACGCAACAAATCGTGCGCAGTAAGGATGCGCAATGCAATACAGGACAATGACCTTGAGGAAAAATGCCCTCTGTCTCAACCGATCGGCAATCAGTAATTTTGACTTCTATGTTATTAGGAGGGTAAAATGTAAAGTTTATGCCGTTTATTCTCTACAGCTTCGTAGAGATATTTCACGGATTCAGTGATGTTTCAGAGTATGTATCGTAGACGTGATCAGTCCACTAGCCGTTCAACTCGTTCCCAGTCCCCATCCTGTCTACTAGTTTCCAGTGTGGTTAACGGAAAGTTGTTTTTGTTGTCTAGCACCCGGCCGACTTTTTAATTTCTTATATATTATGGCTTAACAGTTTTCAAAAAGAACGGACATTTGTTTCATGCCTTCAATATTTCAAACTGGAACTTTCCCTTTTCAATGAACTAATAACATGTCCACCATGATCGCTGTGCATGTCCAAACATTGGCCTGCGCCCAAATATCTTTCAGAATCAGAGAAAAATATTTTTTGCGTTGTTTTTCCTCTTTCATCACAAAGAACAGGAAGAACAAATTTCGAGACACATATGGGGGCGCGGTGGTATAGTGCCTAAGTCCAACAGTGACAAACATCCAGGAGTGTTATGTTGAAGTGGTGTGATGGAGTGATTTTATAAAATACCATAGTATTGCCAATAGACAATTTAGGTGCTATTTGACGTTAATTCCTTTGTTTTCTTTTGTTTCGGTGTGTAAAAAGATGCTGAATATTTAATGCTGCTTCAAATGTTATGTGTTTTCTTAGACAAGAAACTTAACTCCACATTATCTCTCTCCACCAACGTGTATAAATAGGTGCCGGCGAGATAGGAGAGAGAGTGGCTATACTTCTAGTTGCTTCATGCCAGGGAAACCAGGGTTAAACCCCCTCCACGTGGGCGGCCTGTGGCTAATATCCGACTTAATCTTGCCGATAGAGGTAAAACCTTACTGTAGCTGTATACGATAGAAGAAAAACCTTACTAAAGCTGAGAAAGGGAAAACATTTCGGCTGCGTTCAGTACCGCCAGGAGCTTGCTTTAAGCTTTATTAACTTGACATAGGAAGAAAAGTTCGCCATAAGTGATAAAAACAAGAGAAAATCAACTGAAAAGACAAAATAACGGCTACAAACTCAATGTTCTATCACAAAGGCAATTTTGATTGATGGATCGCCTGTCACAAAATCAAATTCGATAATCTGCACTGATCCACTTTCATTCCTGTAACCCCACACTTTATTCCTCAACTACTTCCCCTGTTTTACTTTGTTGAACCTTTCTATTCACTTTGGTCAGTTGTTCATTTGGCGGCACTTAGCTAAATAACATGGAAAATAGGCAAGTTAAATTTTTCGGCAATTTAGTGTCCCTTCGAGAGTCAACCAAAGGTGTAATTTCTCAGGTTTAAACTGGACATTCAACATCCACCCCCCCCCCCCCCCGCCTCCTTGAAAGTAGCGATGTTTCGAAAGTAGATATAAAATGTAATAGTTGTTAGTGCGGATTCCAAAAGAAGCGACCCTATGAAATAAACAACCCTGAAAGTAGCTTGCCTTCTCGTACACCGGACACGAAGGGCCTAGAGATACTGATTTCTCTTACTGCTTATTTATTACCTGTAACAAGGGCTCGTACTTATCTCTTTTGTTAATGTAAATTTTACGCATGTGAATCGAACGATTTAGTTAGATACACCCTTTTGCTACCCAGAAGTACCGATCCACCAAAAGAAACGATTTCTCGAAAGTAGTGATAGAAAACGGCTGCTAAATACGAGAGTAACGAAGGTCGTTTCTTTCGGGACTTTGCTGCACTGCTTGAGAACGGGTCATTGAAAACTCAAGGAAAAGTATTTTACGTAAAGCGTCACTGATAAACTGTAGTCTAACTTCAAAGCTGGCGCTATTTCTGTTTACACACGTCTTATCCCAGACCTTTCGACAGCTAGGAAACTGATATGAAAGCAGATGAACCGGTGGACAGATAAAAATCATCAGAACGCTGTCATTAATACGAACAACGTTTCTGTCAAAGTGCCAGTGAATGAGAACTCAAAAACAGATTGCAGCTTAACTCAGTTAAATATTTATCCCAACAGGTTTTCCTGATGAAAGAAACAGTGTCAGCGAAGTAATTGATTTTCGGTGTCAGTTAACTGTGCAGTATGAGTCACGTTCCTTATAACGAAGAGGTAGTTTCCGACATAGAAAGTGCGAACAAACTTAGCGGGATACTGGGCATTAATTCTCGGCGTGGGATTTAAAAGACCGATAAAATAAAAGAAGTAAGGAATGAAGGAAACAAGATCTTTAGAAACAGACAACTACGTTGTTCTGGTCTTAATCGCGTTTTAGCGGGCTTTTGCTAAGTAAAGAAAAGATTAACCCTCAGTTGATAACCAGAATTCAGCAGCAAACGAAAACGATGGTTAGCCACTATGTAATCTTCTGAAAAAAGCTGAAAATCTCTAAAGATATCAGTTTTTTTGAACTTGTCAAATCTACTTAATTTTACCTGTACTAATTGCTGCTGCCTCACGTACGCATTTACAGCTAAAATCGCTAAGCACGTCTCTGTTGTTTTTTAAACAGCGAACATCTCCGTTTTATAACTTGAACTGATATACATTTATTTGCCTCCTACGCATAAGCAGCCATTTGTTGTCAGCCCCGAAAATTAAATGTTTAAATGGCAAGAAAATGGAAAAAATATTGACGCGCGACAAAAAAAAAATTAAAAATTAAAAATCAAAAGCCGTTAACTGGTAAAAACTGATAACATTTACAGACATTTAACAATACCAGTCCGAGAGAAATAATACACAATATATTTCGTGAATGTCACGTAGAAAAATAACTGTTTGTTTTTAAGTAAAAAGATGCAAAATCACACTGACAGAGTTAAATTAAAAATCTGTATAATATCGAAAAGAAACTCCCATTTTAAACGTAGTTGTTAACATTTAAGATGTCCCTGATTAGAGGGGAAACGTGATTCCTGCCTTTAACTAAGTAAATATTCAGTTACACACTTACATATGACGATCGTTGAATACGTGGTAGATTTCTTTTCACGGTTGTCTTCTCTTTAAAAACTGCGAAATAAAAACCGAGAAATTGGAATTACTTTGCCTGAAGATATTAAACATTTTCAATTCTTACAATTCGAAATACAGGATATTAGTCTCATTAATATATCTGGTAATATTTAAATATTTTTATATTTTGGCGGTTGAACTTTGCCAAAAACTTCATACGTGGTAATTTTAAGTAAACATCTATCCATCAAAATATTGTAATAATACGATGATTGAAGAATTCTGTCAACGCAGGATGCAGCGGTTGAAAGGAAAAACGGATACTATTCGGCGGCTTTAGTACATTAGGTTTGTTCCTTAACAAAAAAACCATAATTTATCACAATGCATATGATTCTTGAAATTATTATTTAGTGGTTTGAAACGTAAATTTTTAATTACAATGTTTTATTTGCCTTTTCTTCGTCCGTTTACATATGCTTTAAATAGGGCAAGAAATCGATTTTATGGAATTGAATGAATCCTAAATAAAATATTCGGTTCTTCATTCGTGACGGTCTTAAATATCATCCCTCACTCTCTGAAAAAGTGTTTAAAAAGCTGCTGGAAAAAATCAAAAGAACTGGCGGCATTAGGCTTAAATATTTTCAGCACAAAATTTAAAACGAGACAAAATAAAATAGGATTTCGAAAATTGATTCCTAGGCATGCTTTGAAAAGCTTAATTCTCAGCCCCGACGCCGCTGACGACAGAATTGAACAAAAAATGTTTTTTCAAAAGGTAATTAAAAACTGCTTAGGTTTCATTCGTGAAAACGCACATGGAAATTATATATTTGTGATTCTGTTAAATAGCCATTTTATATTTGTTGATAGTCATTATAATTAAACTTTAAACGGGTGATGAAAATCACTAGAACATGGGGCAACCTGGGTGATGATTAGTGAGAATTTATGTCAGCAACAGATCGTGATTTCATGAACGAGTTTTTGAAATAAAATATAAAATATTCAATTTAAAACTGCATATATTGTATATAAAAATAAAATCACGCGACGCTTTTTTTAGGCGAGTAACGAATAAATCGCTAGTCTGATTCAGAAAAGTCATTTTCACTCAAACATTTTCATAATTTAAATATCTAAAAACTGTTTTTTTTTTATTCGTTTGGTAAAAAAGAAAAGTCCTTCTCGGTAACTAGGAGCATTTTTGTCTAGATAACGACATATCAACACTGACATATACGAAAAGAAAATAAAGGTTCAGTTTTGTGCTCAAATCTTTTTGCTTTTATTATGTCGTTATATTTCCTAGTCAGTCACACTAGAAACATAACACGTGGAACAACAGGTGTTTACATTGCATCCACTCGAAAGTCGTTTTCAAGATTACTATCATCTGAAAAAGCCATGATTTTCTCTTGATAGTGACTGGCAAGCAGGACAGGTAAAAGACATGATTAACTACCAACATGCCGGCCAACATGTGCAGCATTGGGTTCTCCGGAAAAACAAAAACATCTTGAAAGTCACGTGATTCTACTTTATCTTTCGGACGTTTAAGTATGTTTTAGACAAAGTTATACTCCCGAAAATTTAAACATTCGGTCAGATGAAGTGTCACAACCTTAACTTTCCAAACGTTTGGAACAAAGGCGTTTTGCGATAAGATTTTACTGATTAAAGGCTAAACGTCACATCAATAAAAGCTAAAAATACAGATCTTCAACGCAGGATTGCCTAAGGCAGAAAACTTTTCGTAATAAATGACTATCTGATAAAAGAATGATTTAGTTGCACCTCTGTTGCCTATATGTGATCGCATACTGCAGTTATTTCTTTTAACTATGATGTAGTGAAATCAATAAAATAATTAATCGCTCATTTGCTCGAGTGATAAGGAATGACTAGTTTCCTTTCACTAGGTTTTCGGAGTGCGAAATTTTTCCCGAAAAACGTCCGAAAGCTTTTTGTCCGAACTTTTAAGTCCAAGGGAACTTTAAGAACTCACAGCTGAAACTGTAAGTTGTTTATACTTTGAACTTCGACCGGAAGGGATTTGTTAAAACTTTCCTCGCCATCCCGAGTCTCAGAAGCGTTTAAAATCCCTTTCCTCGGTTCATTCCGCCTAGATGTTAGGCCCCAATCCGCACCCGGCCAAACCTACGATGGAGGCTTGTTTTTTTGCAAAAAATTGAGTTTAGGAGCCAAACATAACACCGACCAAAGCGAAGTATTTGCAAGAAAAAGCAACTATTCCCCAAATTTTTATGGAGTTATAATATAACGAATGGCATAGAATTATTTTGCGAATCTTGAGTATTATCTTTGCAATTGCAATCAAAAACAAAGCGGAAGATCGAAACTTTAATAATTATTGCCCTCAAAAAATATTTTCAGCAAAAACTATCTTGCAGAGATAATCTTAATGAGATTTAAGGTTAACCATCAAACAACTTTAAATACAACCATCAAAATTGTCAAAAATGGGTAATTTTTTCCATCAACAGTCAAAGGAAGCAGAGTTATATCAGTCGCGTCGTCAAATTCACCGCGGTCAAACGAGAAAAATAAGAAAAGTACTTCAAAAATAAGGGAACTATTTTCACTGTTTAAGTTTGATACTGTACCAGTATCCTGTTGATTAACTAAAATATTTCGAACTTTACTAAAAAAGTTCTAAGTGTTTGAAAACGGGAAACCGGACATGTCGGCGCCATTTCAGGTGCGGAACATTTAAATAGCAAAGAAACTCGTTTTTTTGAGAGAAATGAAGATACATTTACACTCACCTACTAATTTATATATCCTTGTTCATGTTTCGACTGCATCTTGACTAAATCTTACGAATTAAAACGAAAAAACTGCCTCTGGCGTTTGACCGCTGTGGAGTCGTCAAACGGTCTAAAATCTACCGTTTCAGGTCAGGAGCTCCCCTGGCTCTCAAAGAATGTTAAATATTTAATCAGCTATTACGTTATGTAAAATTAAAATAGGTAAGGTTGAAGTCGACAAATATCATAAAACTTCAAGTTTTTTTTTTCAAATAACAGTAGCCCGCTGAAACAAAACAACTCTCTAATACACTTTGGTAAACATTAACGTTTCATTCATCGAAGGAATACCGCCAAAATACCTAAAATGTGACTGACAACCTTTTACAAGCCATGTTTTTAATAATCAACCGCCAGAGCTATACTCTTCCTAGTAAGTTAGAAGTTTCAGATGTTTCTAAGAACGTTCAGTCAGTTTTCGCTATTATCGTTGCAGAAACGTACGTATGTTCACACCGAATTAAGTTCGGCCTTTCACGTTTCTTTTACTTTCTCTTTCTATTTCCGAAGACCTGTTAAAATGTTTGCTGTAGATGTGTAACAATGTAATATGTCTCGTATGTTAATGAGCTTAAAAGCCGAGGGAAATATTCTGAACTTTCTACTTTTCTGTCGCATGATTATTAACATTGCTGATGCTTTAGGGTTTGGTTGCATCAGCTTTACTTAAAGATGAACATAAAAAAGCTTGTCCTAATCATTGTCTGGTTGCGTTGTGAGCGGAAAAATGTTGCATGTTAAATTCTCGTTCCTCTCAAAATTGCGTGAGAGAATTCAAGTTTGGTAGCTGTGGTAGCAGGAAAGAAGAGCTGAATATTTTATAGCTGTAAAAAACTATCAAAAAATGAACGCCTCAGGCGGACCATTCGACCACTGGTAATTTCTAAAGAGAAGAGCTCTAATTAGGCAAGGACTTTCAGTCACGAAGTCCCATAATCATTAATCGTTAACAAAGTTCCGTCGGTTCTTGTTGTTATCGTAAAGAACCACATGCATTTTTGAGGACTTTACGATGGGCATCTGGTAATAGAAACATTTTCAGTTTTCTTTTTCCGTCACTGAATATCGGCATAAAAACTTTTGTTGCACACTTTACACTTTAAGATGTGAACTAATATTTCAAATCCGTCCACGAATTATCATCAAGGAAAATTACTTTGCTTTAGCATTTTTCCTGCGAACCAGCATAACTTGCAACCAACAAGGAAATTAAAGCAAGATACTTGTAATGACGTTTACAGTTTTCTCAGATTGTTGCGGAGCGTTATAAAGTACATTTGTGTTAGCTAATACAGGTTGATCTGTTCGGATTCCGAGTCTTTAGCTGAAAATTTAAGTCGCAGAAAATTTAGAGAGCGGAATCTTGAATTCTCCGAGATTGCAGGCTGCTGTTGGCCTTCCAGTGCTAGCTGACGATATTCGTTCTCTAAACGAAAATATTTTTCCCTCAAAGACAAAAGTAACAAAAGTCAGTTAAGTTGGCATTTCGCCACAGAAAACTTAAGTATTTCAGCACAATTATTGAGGGCATTAATGTCGGTTGATTTAACGAAGCGATCCTTTGAGCCCTCCAGCAGAATATTGTGATAGTAGTATGACAAAAAAAGGTCTAAAAGGTGTGTTTGCATGTGTTTTTACTAAACATTTTAAATAACAAAACAATATTCTAGAAATAGAGCTAGCTTTTGAATTTTTTAACATGTTTTTGTTAGCGAAGGAATGAATAATTTTAAACAGTTTCAGAGTATTTGTGTCAGTGTGTTTCCTCTCACTAGACATGACATGAATTGAGCTTTTATGGTGAAATTTTAGACGGTAAGTCTTTTTACAAAAACGATTAAAAAAATCACCTTTAAGTGAACTGGAAAACTTACCTTTTAGTAAAACGGAGACGCTTTTGTACCTGTTTATTTTTCGTCTGAATGCCTACCCAGTAGCTATAGCACTCCCAGCCAAGAAATTGAAGATACTAATTAAATATTACGACATGTTTTACCGACAGCTAAGTGCTGCACCTGTCTTCTGTGAATAAAATTTCAATTTATTTAAAATGTCTTTTCAGTAAATACTGTTTTCAAACGGCCAGAGTTTACTGGAAATTTGGCCCAGAAAGCCTTCTAATAAACAAAGTTTTAACCATTTATCAAGTTAAGCTACTCTGTTATGTCTTTCAAGTGAAGTGCTGCCGGATGTTAATGTAGCTGACACAATTAGTTCGAACGTTATTACGACCGATATGTGCGACCTGATAAACTTAATGAGATGATAAAAGCTAAAAAATCGAAAGTCAAGGAAGAGCTCTTGTAAAGTTGCCAGTTTAAGGCTGCTTTAACCAGAAAACATAGAAACATGTGAACTACTTAAGCTTAGTAGATGGAAAGAACACCGTGGCTGAAATTGCCCCTGAGTTATATGAAAGAAGACAATTTCAACATTTAAAAAAATTTGCTTTAGCGTCTTTTCCCAGAATCAATGTGAATGACGTGAAGCTGGTGACGATTTACGGAACACGAAATTGTCTGGATACAACATGCGTAATTTAAAGTCCGTGATCACCAGTCAGATGAACATTGTTCGTATGGCTAAGTCTTTTTACTTCCCATCCCGCTTTCGAAAGTAATTCGCACAAGGCTCCGCGGCTTGAGCGGTACTGGCTAACTGAAATTACCTCTGACCACATTATATGGCGGCTCGCTAACAGACCAACAGACAAACAGATCAAAAGAGAATCGAAATCTTGTCAAGAATAGGTGGGCTGCTAATAACAAGGCGTTTTAAATTTGACTAACGGTCTCTGTCATTTAAGTTCAATAACAGCGTTTTCGTATTAAAAGCATGAATGTTCTTGTTATTAATGGCAGCCCCGCCGATAGCTGGAATTACAAATGAGCCTATTAAGGGTTTCAGCTTGAAATTAAGAATCATGCCGACGGATGCGCCGTTTGTTTTGCTATAATGCCTCCAACCAATTACTTGCTCTACCCCGCAGATAGAGACAGTGGAGTTCAATGGTTCCTTCGTTGTAATTACTGTTTTAAAACCGCCAGAATTTACTAGAAATTTGGCCCAGAAAGCCTTTTAATAAACAACGTTTTAACCATATATCAAGTTAAACTACCTGTTATATCTTTCAAGTGAAGTGCTGCCGGATGTTAATTTAGCTGAAACTAGCTGACACCAATTAGTTCAAATGTTATTACGACCGATATGTGCGACCTGATAAGCTTAAAGAGATGCTAAATAAAAGGCAACAAAATTGAAAGTCAAGGCAAACTTTTAAATACAGTTCTTGTAAAGTTCTTCACGTCATGATCGTCCAGTTCTCCAATCTCTTTACGGTGGCCAATCTACCTTATAAACTCAGTTGATAAATGCAAAATTTTGTGTTTCACGTCCGCACCGACGCAGCACCACAGTTTCTTTAGAAACTAACGCCCTTGTTTTCTTGTAAAGTTAGTTAGTTGACATACTTGTCATACTTGTCGAAAACGTTTGGTTCCTTTTAATTGTTTATACCCCCCTTTTATCTTTTTAGCCTTGTATATACATCATTTTACCTTTTAGCGAATATTATGTCAACTTAGTTAGTTTAAGTTTGCGTTAACCAAAAAACATAGATAGATTAGATGTTGAACTAAAACTTTTAGATGGAAGTTCACCAGTTAATTGAAATTGCTCCTGAGTTATATAAAAGAAGGCAATTTCAACCTTTAAAAAAAAATTTCAGCGTCTTTTCCCAGAATCAATGTAAATGAAGTAAAGCTGGTTACGGAGCACGAAATTGTATGGTTACAACGTTGGTAATTTAAGGTCCATTAAACTCTAAGGTCAGACATTCGCATTCGATCGGTCAGATAAACACTTTTCGTATGTTTAAATCTCCGGCTTTACTTGCCACCCTGCATTCGAGAGAAATTCACACAAAGCTCCGTGGCTTGAGCGGTACTGGCTAAATGAAATTACCTCTGACTATATGGCGGCTCGTTAACAGACCAACAGACTTACAGATCAAAAGAGAATCGAATAAATGGGCTGCTAACAACAAGGCGGTTTAAATTTGGCTAACGATGTCTGTCATTAAAGTTCAATAACAGTGCTTTCGTATTAAAGGCGTGAATGAATGACAGCCCCGCCGATAGTTAACAAATAAAAAAGCGAAAACCGTGCTTTGTTCTGTGATAAAGCACGCCAGGAAGTGACGAGAGCACGAAAGGAGTGTAGGGTGAACACAAGCCGCAGGCGAGTGCTTCTCCCTACTTCTTGAGTGCTCTCGTCACTTCCTTGAGTGTTTTATCACAGAACAAAGCACGGTTTTGGCTTTTTTTATTTGTTTTATAATATAGCTTTGCTCACATTTGTAAAGAAACTGGCTTTTAATTGCAAGAAATCAAGTTTTTTCATAGCTTGCAAGCGCGCGCAAGAAAGGTTTTCAGCTTGCCAGCGCGCGCAGAATGGCGTTAAGGGCTACTCCGTACATCTGTACTCTGATAAAGCACGCTGTTTCAACCAATCAGAGCGCGCGTTATATCGAAACTTATATTATAATTGGAATTACAAATGAGACTATTAAGGGTTTTAGTTTGAAATTATGAATCACGCCGAGGGATCCGCCGTTTGTTTTGCTGTAATGCCTCCTACCAATTTCTACCTCAACCCCGCAGAAAGAAACAGTGGAGCTCACTAGTTCTCTTGTTATGTTTAACCTTGGCCCTTTCACTCCCAGAGTCAGTTATGGAGACATTTAAGGTGATTCTAACTTTTGAGTCTGTGGATGAAATCCTACGGTGTGACCATTCAAATGAAACCTCTTCGGTAGTACTTTTTCATAGTACTATTTATATTTAAGTATTTTGCAAAATGAAATTTGAAATTTGTCTTGAATTTTGATTCAAGGCGCTCTTAGGAGTAAAAGGGTTAAATGCGATCGCAAATTTACTGGAATGGCCGGAACGTCGATCCCGCAAACCACCCAATTCCCAGCAATCCGCTTTACTGTTGAAACTTTGCTGGAGAGAAAGTTTCAATCTAATATCTAAAAAAAAAACTCAGAAAAACTTTTTGGGGTTTTACGGGTTTCACGTTTGATATAGAGTAACCTTTCGTGATCTTTGTTAATGAAATCCCTCGCGCGAAAGAGTAGAGATACGCATAAAAATAATGTGTATTACCGATGAGCCAATCACATCGCGTCTCTCAGACATGCCTTTTCCGAGCCAGTTAAAAAATTAAACGTTTTACGCAAGCTAACAGGTGAAAGTCAAAAGTTAATTGGGTTGTCAACATTTTATGGCCTTGGAAAGTCCCTTTAAAAGTTTGTCGAAATTCTCTTTGTTGCACTTTCCCTACCCACTATTATAAATTTTGACATCTGAATAATGGTATCTGAATAATGATGGCCAATGTAATTCTTCCCCCAATATCTTACGACTTCTGGTGGGCAGAAGCATTTTAATTTGGAATGACACTACATGTATCTTCTATTTATATTAAAGTTTTGATGCAAAATAACGAAGGAGGTGGAACGGTTATTCTCAAAGAACAAACAAAACACTAACAAAAACATGGGCAATAACATATTTTATGGAGTAGAGCAGATTGCTCTTTCCACTTCACCGGTGCTGTTTGATTTTATTGTAAAATTTGTCCGTTAACTTATGTTTGTATTCAGTTGCGGACGAAAGCTAATAAAATGACACTGAATTAATTATACGCACTCAGCCAGCGCACAAACAAAAAAGATTAACAGGGTTTAATTAAAGCGACCCGCCATAGCTAGCAATTCATCAAAACAATTAAACATAACAAGGCAAAGACTGTCATTTATCAATTAAAGCAAATGGGTCTTAATAGCTTCGTTAAACATGAAAATCCAAGCACACTGTCGAAAAAATGACAGAATATCAGCGATCACGAGGTAACTATTTCAACACTGTCTGTCATTTCAATTTTAACTTCCTGCGATAATTATTCTCTATCACCGGTGCTTTCCATCGTTTAACTTCTCCCGAAGAAAAGATTAAAAAAACAAAACAGTTTCTTTGAATATATGGAGAAAAAAATAAACGAAATTCAGCTTTAAGTTTTGATTGTCTGTTTAAATAGGGGATGGCACTGCTTTTCTACCGGAGATTGAGACAAAACATTTCGCTCAATTGTAAACAGAAAAACGCGATTAGAATTATAAACTTCAGATCATCAAGCTCCTAGCAACTATTAACATTTACTTTATTTTTCAAGGTCATTTCATCCACCTGCTTTTTTTCTTTTTCTTTTGCAGTTCGTATGAGGTTTCACAAAAAATGCGATATTTTTGTTACACAATTTCCCTATTTCAGTACATGTAGTATCAGTGGGTAGATTATTCAAACAAGAAAGTCTACCGCGAAAAATTAGCATATCTTTGCAAGGAAATGTTTTTGAAGAAAAACTGCAAAGTTACGTTCCTTGTATTTATTCCAAACTAAGGTCAGCAATAAACCTGGAATTTTTTTGCGGCGAATTGTTTTTAGACAGGATGACATTTTCTAATACTATTTTTTTCTACTACTCTATTTATGATTATCTGGGCACCCAGCCGTTTTTTAACCGACGAAAATCGGGGTGTAGAGAATTTTGCTGTTTCGCATAAAGCCCACCGCAAAAAAATAATAGGATGCAGGTACAATCGAGAATTGATTTTCGAAAAAATCTCACCTTAACAGACGCAAAAAAGAGATACATTTGCAAAACGTGCCTCCAAGTATCACTTTCAAGAAATTGTGGTAGCTTAAATTACTGGTTGCAATCAAATAGAGCGAGATAAGACTTACCGTTAAGATTTAAACCCCAGTTGTTTTGTATCCTTTGTCACTTTAAGCCTAATGTCTGTAAAGAAATATAAAATTGAGAATTTTCAGACCGCCTTGTGGTGTTTCGCAAGACCGTAAATTTGTTTAGTTCACTTCAATAAGTAAGGTTACAGTTGTGTATTATTAAAATTGCTGACCAAATAGCAGAGGGAACACTTCTTCACGTCAAATACAGGATGCCAGAGAGGAAAGAACGTGCCTCGTTTGTCTGTAGATATTTAACCGGATCAATAAGCACACGTCATGGGGTACAATAACGTCTTAAACAATTTCAATTCACAACAAAAATTTTGTAATTTTGATTTCACCGAACCGAGTTGATCACGTGACCGTGATGTCAATCATAACAGCGAAATCAAAGACACATCAACGTTATCAACGTAAGCTCGTTCAACTTCTCAGCCCTCCAAAGTGGACGTTTGACACTTTCAAGGCCATACATTTTATGGGCCCCCAAAGACAAGATAAATTGTTATCCTCAACGTTTTATCGTGGGTAACTATAACGAACCGATAACTATCAGTAATTATTGCACTTTGTCTACATACGCAGCAGTTCAAACGTACACGACAGTAAGTCAGTAAGTAGCGTTGACTACGCATGCGCGATTTCGTCCGCCAACTTGGCAAAGTTCAACCAACACATACGGAAAATTGCATTAAAACTGTTTTAAACGATGGTGCGACGCAGCATGGAAGCAAGATTAATCTTCCGTCACAAGACTTTACAACCAAGTGGAATGAACATTGACTTTGCATTTCTCTGATAGTTACTTTTTAGCGCGCGCGCGTGTGTCGTAGATACATTTTTGACATTCAAAATTAACCGACGCGCGTTACTGCTTAACGGCATTATTTCTCACTGAAGAAGAGACAGCAGTCTCGAAACGTCTGAGGGTTTTTTCCCCCATTTTCTACTTCAAGCGCAGAGAAACTAATTTAAATTTACATCAAGAATATCTCGATTAGCCAACACATAATACCGGAGTCATCAATGGAATAACGTTCGGAAAAAGAGCTCTTGGAAGAGGAACTGGTCGTCAATAACAGTTATTGATAACAAGCGCATTTTTCCTTTTGGTATTGTTCCATTTTGGAGTAAATTCGAAAAAAGGAAAAAACAAGGAAATCAATTAAACAAAATAGCGACCGAAACTTAATGCCTTAACGCCGATTCCCATTACTAAGATGCTTCTGTTTTAGCTAAGCTACAGGCTATATAGCAGAACGGATAACTTATGATAATACGCGAAATATATTTCAGTGCTGCTCTTCGAAATAACAGTCAACAATTGCTAACTATCACCTTGTTACTGATCACATACAGACTTGAAAACTTCAGTAAAATCAATCGCCGTTTTGAATTTATCAAAACACTACTGACGTTTTGAGTGTGTGCTAATACAGAGTTTCAGCCAACTGACAAACTCTTCGCCTCAGAGATCGACAGCACAACCGCACTTTCTTTAAATTGAAGTTCAAGTGTAATTAATGCAAAGTACTGAATAACAGCGACCTTTGTCAAAATGTACTGAAAATGAGTTTCATTTCCCTCACTTCGTTTCTTGTTTTCTGAACACTCGTCATTTCACCTACGGGTGATCCGCCAGTCTAATGACGGCACTATGCATAGATCGAGAAACATAAGTGAAAACTACACGTAGACGTTTATTTGGCTTGCCTTTCTATGAACTATGAACTGTTTGGGAAGTTCTTTCACAGGCAGTCAGGTCTCTGAGTCTCAAAAGCCAAAATAGTGTTATGCCCCGATGAGAGCGGCGGTGATTAGTTTATTGGTGACAGTCTAGCAACTGTTTAGGGAATCTTTCTCGGTAGTTTGGAGGAGGACGATCGAAAAACATTGATTTAGCATAGAACGTATCAATTCCGTGTTTACACACCGCACAATCATGACAATTTTTCATGAGACCGGGGGACTCTGTCAACAATCAGCGATTTCATGAAAGCCCGAGAAAAGAATATTCTTTTATGACCAGAATGCCACCCAGTGAAAAGTCAAAGAAGGGACTGAAAGGAAATGAATGCTGTCTCATACCGTCAAAATGAAATTACAAAATTCCTGTTGTCTTTCAAAAGAGTGACGACAATGCCACAAATGTCAGAGTTGCCTTTAGCGCACTATGCCCAATCCAAACAAATCATGTGCCTTGTAAATCTCAGAATTGTGTATGAACTTTCAAATAATAACATGGCAGAATATTTGTAGGAGGTTTTAGTCTTGGTAAGTTAAGAGAAATGGCTTCAAAACTTGCACAGGAAATGAAAAATGAAACCCCTTGTTTTCGCTGTCATATTTATTAAACGCCTGCGTCGGACAGTAAACAATCGGCCTTGAAGGTCAAGATAAAAGCTTTAAATAAAAGCACAGACCTGTAGATAATGACAATTTGGAAAATGACACAAAGATATTGTTGAACAAACTAAGCCATCAATTTTTCTCAGTAAATTTAGTGTATAATTGAGTACTAAGTAGCAAAAAATTTGCACCAAGTAGTCAAGTATTAAACCTCAAAGAGATCAGTGCCGCGTGCAAAACGTTTGAGCCCAGGAAATGATTGGGGCTGTCTTCATATCGAGCCCTATTCATGCTGGGGCAATAAGTCCCCATGGACTTCAATCGTTTATAACTTTTTTAACATCCAAGCATAAACCACCAAACTTTATGACTTATTTCAAAATTTTTCTGGCAACAATTTGTATGAAAAGTTACTGTTCACGAATTTGATGTTTTCATGGCAACTATATCCTAACTTTAAATTTTGATTGTTTAAAGTGAAACTTATCATCTTTCCAATTCCTGTCGTGCCCTTTACATTTTTTTATCTTTCTAGTAATAGCTTTAGATCAACATTAATATATGAAATTCATATATTAGAACTGCAGATAAAGATAGAATTGTACGTAGATCATCGCAGTGAAAGTGTTTCAACCTAAGCGGTTGAAAAGAAGAAACCTGAAAGAAAAATTCAGGCTTGAACGGGAATCGAACCCATGACCTCTGCGAAATACCGGTGAAATACCAGAACGTACAATTCTAGTAATAGCTTTGTTTTTCATTTGTCTCACGATATTGTCACTGATGCGGATAGTGACATTTTGACCGTTTACTGCTGATCTTCCTATCGTTTTAAACCGGCAACGATAAACAACATCGCCTTTCATGACATCATTCTATATTTTGTTTTAGTTACTTTCGAGTCAATTTTGACGTTTTCTAAAGTTTTAGAAAAATTGAGAAATCCAAGATGGCAGATTTTTTAAGGTCATGACGTAATTCCTCAGGTCAATTGAAGTTATGATCTCCTTTCCGGACCTCTAACGAAACACTTTTAAGTGTGATGTACACAGGTCAAATTCTTTGTCATAGCTTTAACGCTATTGAAGTCATGGTCGGTAGGGGAAGGGGAGGGCGAATCCCCCCAGGGTTCCCAGACGGCAAAGAGCTCGGTCCGAGTAGGTTAAAAAAGTACCCAGGAGAAGGAGTGTACCTGGTCAAGTGAGCAGAACGAAACTTACTTGTGTGAAATCCACTTACGGTCCGGTTGCTCGAGAGTCCATTAACGCCATTTTTTTTTGTTGTTGTTTCTGTTTAGGTGATAGATCGTTCAGGGCATCTGCCCCCAAAACCTGGAATGCACTGCCAAAAGGGATAAGAGACCAGACTAATATAATTACTTTCAAGACAATGCTAAAAACGCATTTATTCAGAATGGCTTATTCCAATTTTCTTTGACTGTCCTATGCAATAAAATGAAATAGTTTAGTTAGTCATTTAGTTTTTAGACAATTTGTTTAAATTATGTAATTTATTATTAGAGAGGATTTTTGAAGTTTGTAAAGCGCTTTTGATCATATGTGAATGTAAAAAGCGCTATAGAAGTATTAAACATTATTATTATTATTATTGTTGTTGGGAAACGTTTTTCCACCTAACGTTAAATTACAGTTTGACACTAGTCAGAGGGCAAAATGTAAATAATGGAATTTACAAGAATCTACAATAAAAATATCATCTAAACTGTAAAACTGAATTAAAATCGACGCTAATCCCAGAAATGAAAACATAATAACTTTTAACTCTAGAAAAAGGTAAAGAGGGTTCATTCTAGAATTTTCGTGGAATGAAGGTGTTTTGTGGGTTAACAGCTTTTCAATTGTTTGAAGGCACTGTCAGATATATATAGCCACAATTCAAATTAATTGCCACGAAATCTTACCCTAAAAAGATAATTGACTAACATAAAATTAGTGATTTACCTCGTTTCAGCTTGCTTTTGCTATCTGTGAGTACTTTATGGTCCCAATCCAACGTTTAGATCATTTCAATATTATCAAATGTTATCAAATTTTTGATAACATACCGGACCCGAAAAGTATTTTTCCAATTCCTTTTATTAGCGATAAGTCAGGTATTATTCAGTTCAAACGTGCTAGCATGTTCCATAAAGTTAAAACGACTTCAAAATTTAGCTTTTAAAATCAATAGAACTTGAGTCTCTGTTCAAGAATATCGTGCACATAACAGTTTTCATACCCAGTACGTTATCAGGAGCTTCGAGAAACGGCCCCCCTGGATCATTATTACTATTTGTCACGACTTCTCCACTCACATGATTCAAACTGATGACCTGTTAGTAGGGAGCCAATCAGAGCATGTACATGCTCATATCCAGGGACTGTCTATATAATAACAGCTGATAGCCTGTTAGTAGGGAGCCAATCAGAGTGCACGCTTGCTCATATCCAGGGACTGTCTATATAATAACAGCTGATAGCTTGTTAGTAGGGAGCCAATCAGAGCATGTGCACGCTCATATCCAGGGATTGTCTATATAACAGCAGCTGATAGCCTATTAGTAGGGAGCCAATCAGAGTGCACGCTTGCTCATATCCAGGGACTGTCTATATAATAACAGCTGATAGCCTGTTAGTAGGAAGCCAATCAGAGTGCACGCTTGCTCTTATCCAGAGGCAGTCCATATAATAACAGCTGATAGCCCATTAGTAAGAGACAATCAGAGTGTATGCTTGCTCATACCCAGGGCTGTCTTTATAATAACAGCTGATAGTCTGTTAGTAGGGAGCTAATCAGAGCGCGCGCTTGCTTATATCCAGAGACTGTCCTCTAGGAATTGCCTGTATATTATTATTGCGTGCCTCATAGCTTGCAGCTTGGACTATGGCCTAGAAGGACGTTCTATTCGCTTTACTCAGTTACCGCAGTGTAATACAAGTTGTTGGACTTATAAATTCTTGGGGATCGACTCCCTTAAGATATCGACTTGCTCAAAATATCGACCACTCAAGGTATCGACCTTGCCCCGCTGCCGGGCACCCCACTCGATTTTCCACCCTGCCACTGACAAAAAGCCATGTTCACGTTGAACTCCGAGACACCGTTCACGGGCGCAGTGCTTGACAACCAAGTGCGAAAGCCGCGATAAACGTGCGCAGTTTGTTTTTAGGGGCGAATAATTAACAGTTCTTCCATGAGATACGTTGGATGTGAGGTGAAAAATAACCAGTGAACCACGAAGGGCTGAATTGGTCATAACCCCTTCAGAGTCAACAAGTGCGAGTAATAATAATAATAATAATAATAATTAAAATTTATAACGCGTAAAATGTAAGTAAAATACTAAGTATAAAAATATTCTACATATTAAAAGCAAGTTTAAAAAGATGTGAAATCATTGTTTTATACTTAATCCTCAAATTCGGCAATCGTTGCAGAATTTTTGCCACATTGTTGGCTTTTGCTTCGCGATGAAGGCTTTTAAACGTCGTAGCACTTGACATGGCACGAAATTTCCTTATAAGGCAAAAAGCATGCTGATTCGTTGATAACCTGTGTGCAGTGAATCAATGGGAACGCTAGAAATTCAATAACTGAGATCGAGAATAAAGCAAGTACATCAATCAATCGCGTCGTGCATCAACTCATTTGTTCGACCGCAAACGTCGTGGAATAACTGTTAAATATCAAAAAAAACTCCCCAACTTAAAATATTGCCAAATAATTACAGATAATTTCTTCCCGGTTTGCATCGATACAAAAGCTTCCGTAAAGATTCATGTTGCTGCTACCAAATTAAAGCTACCAATTTCGAGTGAAGTTGAAGTGCTGTGTTCGCTGAGAATTGAAGATTTTGGTATTGTTTAGAGGTTGGGGATAGCTTGAAAGCAGGCTATATCGCAATCCTCTCCTTGAACACGCATGTTATTTACACTTAACCGTGTGTAAATTTTCTAATAAATGAAAACGATTTTAGGATGCCCTACCAAAATGGCGTCGACTGGTACTCTATATGAAAATGATCTGCGTAGTATTAGCTTCTGACGCAGCTGCCTTAACAACAATCCGTCGCACTTCATGCAGATAGAAACTTAACCGACTCGAAATAAGAAGCTATTTTCTTAGAGCACGTGGGAGTTAAAAAGACGACGAAATTGGCAGCTGAAACGGCTGCATATTTCTCTCCGTTTTCGCGGGAATAAGATCGAAGCAATATTCTGCTGCCGTCAACAGCTTATGTAAACAAGCAGGATATATCGAAACGGAAAAAAGATATTTATCCGTGCCCCAGTTTCTCGTTTATTTATGTGTCACAACACTTGCTATACTTGACGATACAGAAACATCGTTTTCTGTACTGGGGTTTAGAAGTATCATTAAACGCTGTACGGCACATAATATTTCCAACCATTTTGCGCTTTACAATTCTTTTCCAATAATACATGCAATTTTAATATGAAATGATAATGAGGAAAATTGGGTGAGAGACGCGAAAATAAAGCAATGTCATTTCAACGAACTATTTTATAAAGCACAATAAAGGATTGGTGTTAATAGCAATAAAATTATGCCGAGGGTTGCAATGGTGGGCTGAACAGTTTTCATGTATGTTTCGCCTAAGACCAACAAACTTTTGCGAAAATACCCAAACGAATCTTCGAACACTGTTAGCCAGATTTTATCTCAACTGCAATCTCCCTACAACAAATCAACATTTTACACCTCGAAATTACAAATTCTATTTTACTTCTTTTCTTGTTTAAAGGGTCCTTCTATGGACTTAATACTAGCCATCTTGCAACTTCAGGACCAAAAACACATCAGTTATCGCCAAATGCCAGGCAACACGTTCAATGTTGGGAAGAGGCTCAAATTAAGTTACTCTCAATATTAATTTATGGGTGGAAGTTATATAAAAAAAACATAACATGATCTTGCAACAATAAATTTCATTTTTTACGCTGTAAAGGATAAAGTAAGTAATACTGTTCGGTTGACAACAAATTGAATTTGAACTGAGCTACGTTGGTGTGATTTTCATTGCTTTGGGACGCTATGGACGACATTTACCTTGTTTTGTATCAATAATATTCATAGAATATATCCGTCCTTCGCCAAACATTGTTTATTTTCTTACATACAAGAAACATTTTAGCACAAAAGCGGGGAGTTCTGAAGTAAGGCAAAGGTTACTTATTTGAGAATACCGGGATATTTTGAGTACATTTCACAGAGGAAGCGTTTGAAAATGCTCACATTTGTGTTGAGGTTTTTTTCGTCTAAAACTAACTGCAATACTGCGTAAATGACAGAAGTATAACGACAGTAAATAGACGGTACCTGAAATTAAATCCGCAATTCCTGTTTTTGTAGATGCGACGATCTTCTGCGAATTTTAACCACAAATACCCCTACCTTTCAGGGTAATGTTCAAAGCAACAGTAAAATGCAAGAATTTTGTATTGGACAGCCTTAGCGACAGGATATGCAATTTTCGACAAATTGATAAATGACATCACATTTAGGTCAGATCTTCTCTAGGAGGCGGGGTTTAGCTAAGTTTAATTTCCCGGTCGGTGAGACAAAGTCTGTATGTTAATAGCGTGTTCTCATGGTCTGTACAATAACATGGTCTACATTCTGTACAAAATGTTGTTTGTCTGGCTGAGTAATGAAACGTGACTAAATTGTACGAGTTTTGTACGAGTTCAATAATACCTGCAAGACAACGAATTTATAGCAAATAAGAAAATTAGAAATGAAATCTTATTAAAGACATTTTAAAATCCAGTCTTTTAGAACTACTCATTGCTATAAATTGCGAAATATTTTCAATTGTATGGAATTTGAAGTTTAGTAAATAAAACGAGCACGTAACATTGAGAGCAGTACCTAATAGAATTATAAAATATTATTGCTACTTTTTTATAATCAGAAAAGCCAGGTTCTCATACTACGTAGCCATCCCACAGGTAACCAAAGCGTAATATGAGAGTTTGTATGGAGCTGAAATTCGATCGAAAATAATCGGCGGTTTTCCGCCGAAAATACATTAAAATCGAAATAAAGTTTAAAAAACCTTACCTGTTGCGTGTTTGCTGTGTTTTTATCGCTTTTCCGAGCTTCCGGAGGCCATTTTGGGCGATTTTCTGCTTAACGGTCGATGCGACGGCATGTCACGTACTTAAGAGAGCTAAACGTAGGAAAACGGGAATTCAAAATTGCCAACCGACACTCGAGGTCCCGATCAAAATACCCGCTAAAAATCGATTCAATCTAAAGTCAGCGCTTTAAAACCACAACACATTTCAAAAGGGATAAATCTGCTACCTTTCTATGTGATTCAATCGTCAATTAGTTTATCTCTCGAAGTACAGCCCTGCATTAAAAACGAACTAACTTTTCGAAATCGCCGCCATCACAAGCTTGTAAGGAAAAGAGGGTCAAAACTAACGGTCAAGCCTGGGACAAAGCGCCAAATTTCGCTCCACCGGGGGACGACATGAGTGACTTCTATGTCGCCAAATGCCAAACTCACCCTCTCTCCGGTAAGTCAAGTTTTATACCTGAATGCGACCCGCGCGCGATTTCCCGCCGAAATTTGAGCGGTACAACACTTGATTTACCGGAGACGGGGTGAGTTTGGCATTTGGCGACATAGAAGTCACTCATGTCGTCCCCCGGTGGAGCGAAATTTGGCGCTTTGTCCCAGGCTTGACCGTTAGTTTTGACCCTCTTTTCCTTACAAGCTTGTGATGGCGGCGATTTCGAAAAGTTAGTTCGTTTTTAATGCAGGGCTGTACTTCGAGAGATAAACTAATTGACGATTGAATCACATAGAAAGGTAGCAGATTTATCTTTTTTGAAATGTGTTGTGGTTTTAAAGCGCTGACTTTAGATTGAATCGATTTTTAGCGGGTATTTTGATCGGGACCTCGAGTGTCGGTTGGCAATTTTGAATTCCCGTTTTCCTACCTTTAGCTCTCTTTAGTACGTGACATGCCGTCGCATCGACCGTTAAGCAGAAAATCGCCCAAAACGGCCTCCGGAAGCTCGGAAAAGCGATAAAAACACAGCAAACACGCAACAGGTAAGGTTTTTTAAACTTTATTTCGATTTTAATGTATTTTCGGCGGAAAACCGTCGATTATTTTCGATCGAATTTCAGCTCCATACAAACTCTCATATTACGCTTTGGTTACCTGTGGCCATCCTTGAAAGTTAAGCCCGGAGGATATTATTCTGAGATATTTATCAAAATGGCAGGAAATTTACGAAATTATAACATCCAATTAGTCAAATGATCGTTCGTTACAAGAAATTAGTCATTCAAACGATAAAAACAATAGCGTTAAAAGGTAAATTGGCCTTTTCACTGTGTTCATCAAGGCTGTATTCAAAATATTTTACAATAATATCGGATACGATAAATACTTATTTTGTTACTAAACAAAGTTTCGGGCGAATCAAACCTTTTTTTAAATTAGGCCAGCGGGAATTCATGTCCTTGAATGCGAACGCACTTTAATAAATCTCTCGGAAAAAAATCAAAAGATGCAAAATTGTCACTAAAATAAAACAGGTGAAATTCTGTATAACTTATAAGCATACGCAATTTTCTTTTTCAGTTTTTCTTCTTAATTTTTCCCACTTCAAATCAAACAATTCCAATAATGGCTTAATAGATTTCCAGTTCTGCCTAGGGTCGTATCTCGTTGTTCTTCTGAACTCATATTTGAGCCTCAATTAGGATACATTGGAATATCCATTTTATCTCCGGTAATGTTATCAATTCTGTTATGCACTTCCTCCAAATGGAATCCAATTAAGTTCCCAAAAATTAAATTACCAATAAAGCAGTATTTCTTTCAAAGTTTGACTTTCGTCTAGACCTTTTGATAGAAAGCTTAATTGCGTGTAGTCTTTTAAGCGTTTGATATTTCTTACGCCCGGCAAGGAACAAGCTAAAGGTTAAATATATTAAAGTAATCTCTATGTAAACGAATCATCACGTTTTTAGCCGATTAGTACAACCATTAGCGTGTGGTTATTCTTAATAGCCTTATTTTGAGAAAAACAGGAAGAAGTGAAAATGTATAATGTCGTTGAAGTCAAGTTATTCTTATAGTAAGGCAAAACGACATTGTATATTTACGACGATAAAATGAAAATCAATAAAATAACAATAATCATAAAAATAGAACATGTTAAAGTCAAGTAAAAATGTTGAACTCTGGTAAATTACCATGAATGTGACCTAAGATATATACAGACAGGGTAGCCTTCCAGCGGAAGTCCTAAAGAATTAGAAAAAAATAAGGACAAAGAAAAACAATAGCCCCGAGGTGGATTTGAACCAACGCCTGTCGAATTAGATTTGTACTGCTCCGAGACAATTCGAGGACATTGTACATGAAGCCCGAGGCGATGTACGTACGGGGTACACGCCATGACCGTCGAAAGATACCCATTCATTTCATAAGCATGGAGCTGTCCTATTACGTATTTTCTAAATAAGTGTTGCCCTTAAAAATAAAACCGGAGCAATCGTATAAGTTGAGACTGCGGGCCTCAGCCCATCAATCACAATTCTCAACTGGCTCCAAACGAGCGCATCTGATTGGCTCACAGGGCAGATGGGAAGCCATCAAGGAGCGCTCCAAAATTTGCTTCAAACATTCTCGCAAATCTCTTCTCTACAAACACTGTAAAGATTATTTGTTTTTAGTTCTGCGAAATTGACAGTAAGTAGTTAAGAGCCGTTGTCAGTAACTTTCGAGAATCCGGCGACAGCGCCGAGAATTCGAATTTCTTTTTATTTGCCCAAAAGAACCCTTTTGGTAAACTATTTTCAAAAATAATATTAAAAAGTTCCAGCGAGTTTTTACTTTGGCAAAAAAACGGAAAGTTCGAAATTGGCCTAAATGGGCCTACGGACCCGACCTAAATTATGCAAATTAGTACATTTTCAAAACGCTCGTACGAGACAACGAAAACTTGCCTGGAATTAATTTTTTCACAGTTTGTTAGACATCTCTTGAACTTGCTTTCAAAGTAAACTTTACGTCGATTTGAACGTTCTTTCCTTGATATCCACACGCGTAAAGAGTACAGTATTTTCTATTCCGTTGATACACTGAATTTTACCTATTTTTAGAAGATCATATCATCGGGGGTATACGAATATCTAGGTAATAAAAGGGCTCTTTGGAATCGCAAATGCTTGTTGTTTATCATATTAAAATATTTAGTTTGGCCCGTGAAAAACGAGAGCGCGAGGTGAAAATATGTGGAGTGCACTTTGACAGATTTCGCCATTTCTTTACTGTACTCCCATTTCAAGTCACCTATGTTTTTCAGACAAAACGGTCCACGTTTCTGGTCTGTAACATACTGCTTTTATTCTGAAAGTAAGCTAAAGCATTTCCTTATCTAAAATCTAGTTATAAAGCGATGTTTTTGACTTTATTTTACGCGAGTTTCAAATAATAGAACAATTAGACGATGAAAGATCCCTGTCGACAATGTGATGTTTTGATAACCCGACATGACCCGATGTTATACCCTGTCGCACGAATATTTCGCTTTTCAGACTTTTCCAGACGAACTATCGTTACTTTAAAGCAAATATTAAAATTTTAACTGTTTAAGTACGTGAATTCGAGTAAAAAGAAGCCTTGAATAAATATGCCATTAAGTCACTTTACGATAAAGGAATGAATGATTTACCAGTAACCGGATGCCCGGTTGTGCGCAAAGGATTCTGGGATCGCTAGGGGGCAAACATTGCAAGTCGCTATAAAGAAATGTATGGCGTAAAGTTGTTTCTTCGTCAAAAGCAGTGAATTTGGACGAAGAATAACGCTTTTTCGCTGTGATTTTGTGAGAGGTGGAGTTGACTAGTGTTGGTACGTGGTAATTGTAAGTTTCTGTGTGTTTAGTGCGATAGAATCTATCGATAAACACTCTTTCTTGCGTAAGGTTAATTGTGAAATCTACATCACGCCATGTACCTATAAGGTATTTCTCATTACCACTTTGCCTCCTTTTTCTTTTCTTTTTCTCTGATATTTCTGTATTTCTAATCTTAGGAGCAGGTCTTTGAGGTTTATCCTCACAGTCATAACCTTTCATAAACAAAGGCTGTGTGCGACTATGAGAGTTTCGAATTCTATATCCTTGTACCAAATGATTCGAACAGACCTTGGTACCAATTGTAATCTTGAGTTTCTCACGATTTATAGCTCTAGCCCATGACAAAACATCTTGCTTGTTCTTTGGCGAGTAGAATCTCAATACACCAACGTGAAGAAGAATTTTTTGTTTTTCTGGGTACCTTCGATCGTTGTCACAACCCACACAGCACAATGATCGCGGCCGGGCATATTACTTATTTATACTCGTGGTATAAACGACTCGGCAATATTAGCACGCGTAATTACAACTGAAAACTTGGCTTTATTGAGTCAATACCCTTTAAATTTAAACCTGAATGTGTACTATTCCGAGACCATGGCGTGATGTAGATGTCTACGCAAGAAAGAGTGTTTATCGATAGCTTTTATCGCACTAAACACACAGAAACTTACAACTTCCACGTACAAACACTAGTCAACTCCACTTCTCACAAAATCACAGCGAAAAAGCGTTATTTTTTGTCCAAATTCACTGCTTTTGACGAAGAAACAACTTTACGCGATATATTTCTTTCTAGCGACTTTCAATGTTTGCCCCCTAGCGATCCCAGAATCCTTTGCGTATAACATGGCTATCCGGTTACTGGTAAATCATTCATTCGGCGGGCATAGATGCTATCAGAAATCTCCTTGTGCAAATGAAAAGGCGTCTGCGCGATGTTTTTGTGTTGCTTTATAAGACTTAACCGCTGGCGCATAAATAGCATGTTTTTGCAGTCCACCTGCTAAAATACATTTGTCAATGAAGTTTATTAGCTTTGATATTTGTTTGTTACGATTTTTTGAAAATATAATGGAATCAGGCCATTCACACTGACTCATTCCGCGATCAGAAAAGATAACTCTATAATCAGACTTCTAAAATCATTCCACTGTAAAGATATACGGTGATTTACTTACTTGCAATGTTTGAATGAGTTTCTGTTCCCTCACAAAGCAATCTTTAGCTGAAATTTCGTACAATGGGCACATCGGACAAAAATGATCAATGCCGGCCAAAAGCGAGTTGCATGTTGCGTGACAATTGAAATGTGATACAGTAGCGTGGGAGAGAAATGAACAGGAAATGACTAATTTTCAAGGTTTAGACCACTGCAAAACCGTGTACGACCAAAGCTTGCTCTACGTTGGATCGGTAGATCGTGACCAGTCAAAAGAAGATAAAATATGGAAATAATGCAAAGACTGGTCAGACAACGTGCACGAGGCGTAAATAAGACCTGCAGGCTCCAGTGTGTTTCATCCACCGAGGAAACACACTGGAGCCTGCAGGTCTTAACAGAAGAGATGAAATGTAATCCAACCAGCTTTTTCCTTATCTCTATTATACTGTATTTCCGCTCTTATTTCATTATTATTATTTTTTTCTGTATTTTTAACACATCACGTAGCCCTGTCCTGTTATTTCCGGTTCGTTATATAAAGACCATGTAAAAAATACGAATTTCTGCCAGGAGTAGAGTTCATCGCCATTCTTACACCAACTAAAAGTTTCGGTTTACTTTTTCCGTTTTATTTCTGAGATGAAAACCACCACTCGTTTCCCGTTGCCTGACTAGGATATCGTTCGATGTTTCATTAATTCCGTAAAAAAACGAACCTAACTAAAAAAACTGAGTCACAAAATTCGATACCACGGGAGCAATGCAATGAAAAATATACTAGAATTATAACGGTGTACTCTTTGGGAAGTATTTCTCCCGGTATTTCTGAAACTCGAATAATTTTTAGCATATATAAGCTTAAAATTATGTCATAGCACCGGGTCAAAAATGCTTCCCTGCCTTTAGAACATCGCCCCGCAGAGGCAATTTCCCTTCCTTGAAAGCATTTGTTTGGTATTGGTCACGAGTTGAAAGCGTACACCACATGATAAGAGGCTACCCTGTTGCCACTTAATTCCTTTCGCGACTTTCGTGAAGCAGAAAGAAACGCGAAGATAAGGTCATATTTGCGAAAAATTTGGAAGACTATGAATCCTTTTTATCCCTGAAATCGTGAAAATAAAGCTGCGCAAAATACGGGTCCGACAGCTTCGCGAGGTTATGTGCCAGCGAAAATTAATAAGGATAAGGTAATAACCGGGACTTGGACCAGAATTGTCTTTTTCCAATTATCGATGAAAATTGATAGAAATCTTAGTTTACCGCTTAATAGGTTATTTCCTTCCGTTGCAATTCATTAACGTTTTCATCAGTTGTGACTTTTACAAAGTGCATTCGCAATTTGAACTTTCTCTTTAAAATGCAACCTTTTTAAAAATTTTCTTGTCGATATCAGCAGCGTGGAGTTCGTTTATTTCAATGAACCATCTTCACTGAAATATGAGTATAATTTAACAAAACTATTTTCAGTTTTCGATAGATGTATGGAACCTAAAAATGCGAGTGAATACGTACCCTGTGCATCTCTCGATCAAACACGGGATCTTCATACAAACACTAGCGTAAGGACCCAAGTGCTAACCGACTTGCTCAGAGGAAGAGAGAACAAAAACCTTTAAGCTCAAAAGTTAAAGGTTGTTACTCTAAAACGTGTTATCCAGAAACACCGAAAAACGAGACCTTACCTGAAAAGTGCAGTGAAAACTCCTCAGAGTAAAGTTTGGTCAACTGCAAGTTATGTTAAGTGTATAGTACACATTCAGCCAAGCCAATCTGAGAAGGCTAAACAAATTACACTTACATCTCCTGCGGTTTACTTTTAGTTTGCCACGAAAATTGGTGTAATTCTCGCAAGGTGGTTCAATCTTTGCAATAAATGGATCGCCGCCAATACTTTTTTAAAGCTGACATATTTGTAAAATATAAACGCACAACCCGTTGCGTTTAGGCCAATGGATTTTGCAATCGCCGACTGATTTGTTTTTTGGGCTGCTTGATTGCCAAGACACCTCCCGAGATTAAAAAGAAGGCTTTCGGAAGAAATTTTTCTTCACCTTGCTGTCAGAAAAGATAAACAAGATTTTGCTTCACGTAGAGAAGGGATGTCATGTATATTTTAGTCCATACAAACTCAAACCTTAACTGGATGGTTTAATTAAAATCAAAGCAGGTGTTTTTCAACCACAAATTTACCTGCTAAGTTCGAAAACCATTACGGTTAATGTGGACGTTGTAAGTTTCAGAAAATACGTCGAGGTGGCCGTCCCCGACAGTTCCAGTTCAGTTAGATTTGAAAGCAATAAAGAGATAGCGGCAAACAGTGAATTGCTTAACTATGGATATTGCAGGAAAATTTTTTCTACCGCGCGCATAGGATTCTTAAAGGCATTCAACTGGATTCAGATACTAAGGAAATACGATCGGTGGATAGATTTATAAATATTTACCGAAGCGAATGCCTTCGTAAATATAATTTAAAGCAATCCGTCGGTTTGTCTCCAACAGATTTGATTGATCAGTGCTAAGCAGCTTTAGGGACCGGGCCTAAAACATGCATCAACAGATTCATCTCCGCAAAACAAAACAAAAGCAGTAGACCGCATACTGGGATTGAAAGAAAATTGAAACTAACAGTATCACACACGTATGGCAAGGCGTTGGTTCACTAACGCTCTTTCAGCACTTTTTACAATGCAGAAATACACGGAATTGTTCATTAGACAGACAACCCCGCTGGACTAGGAGAAAGCAAATGTTTATTTCCTTGTCAAGAGAAACTTTTCGATCACCCTGTTTCCAGAGATTTTTCTTACTTCTCTTCAAACGAAGTTAAGCAATGAAGTGGCGACTACGAGTTGCGAAGTGAGTCGCTGTATATTCTGGTTGGAAGAAATATTTGAAATGTTCCGTGACACTGACTTGCCGTTCGCCGTCTCCCTTTTTAAAATGGAACATTTTCAGCGTTAGCTCATTTAATATATGCTAAAATTGACAAAATAGCATTATTCTAATTGTCAGCTAAAGTTTCAGTTACCGGTTGATGTGGTTTCGTTGGGATGTTTTGACGTAACTACGTAATTTGACCGCCTTTTCAGCAAAAGAGTTGACACAGCCTCTGTAAATGCGACAGCCAAACATCAACTCGCTTTTTCAACTGTGTAAACGCTGACAATTGACCGGTTGTTTTACACAAAATTAACCTGCGATCAGGCCGAATTTTAGCATCGCTTTCATATTCTCTTATGTTGGTCGCTCGCTAAAATAGGGCCTGATACAATCTCTCACAAGAGTTCGTGTCGGCGGCCAAATTTTGGCCGCGGGAATCTCGCAATCTGATTGGCCCTTTAACAATAGAGCTGTCAACGGAAGTAAATTGTCTACGAGACTCGCTCACAATTTCGATCCGACCACCATCGCCAAGGAACAACCAAGGAACAAGTCTCCCGAAGTAAAATGTGTTGCTCTAATAAATTCTCTTCGTTCTAGGAGAATTGTCACCATTTCTTTCTCTCCTGAGAATGGCGTTCGGTTTGACGCAAGCTGTCTCTCACATGGAGCAGAGAAGTACAGCAACAGTGAAGTAACTTACGTATTCCGTTTTATCGCATCGTGTCTCGGAATTTTCATTTGACGGCTTTCAGCTAGTATTGATAACATGAACAGAGGAGTGGCTGTTTCCGCGTTTTACAATTGAAAACAAAACGAACAGCAGACGAACAAGTATCTTTCGCCAAGAATGATCAACAAGTCAGGAGTACGCGACGGAGCCGTTCTGCAAAATAACCGTTCTGCAGGGTCATCATGAGCTGGCTGGCAACTTGTCAACTGGCATAGAAATCTTGCTGGCAATTTGCTGTTCCCGAAACCTTGCTGGGGTTGTGTTTACCAAATTATTCTATGGCTGGAAAAATTAACTCTTCCGGTTGGCGTGACGAACTGTTGTTATTATAGCTGGCAAAACGTGAGGATGTCGCGCAGCGTGATTTAATGCTTAACTTCGCAATTAGTGAAATATTGCTTCGCTTTGTCGGTACCCTTTGTTTCGCTGTCAACTGGAGGACGACCAGTAAATTTGTAATTGCAAAACGATAGTGCGCATGCAATGTATCCAGTACTCTGAGCAATAACGTAGCGGTTGAAGGGGTTAATATTCATAACTCCTGCGAACTACTGCCCATAGAACATGAAGAGATGGTCGCTTTGGTATATTTCTACTATTCTGGGGAGGTAAGTGGCTAAGGTTTCTTTTTAGGTTGTCCGGTTACCGACTCGGGAGCTTTCAAGAAATGAAATTGATATTTTTGTTTGATTTAGCACACTAATGGGCCATTCCATTTAATGTCCGCACCCCCCCTATTGAGGGTCAGGGAAATTCTAGGGAGAGGGAGGGGGTTTTTAAAGTCATTTCTGAGGGGGTAGCTATGTCGGTACCTTTGATCTCTCGAAAACATCTACCTTTTTCTGAAGGGGGGAATGCGTCGGCACTTTGATCTTTTTTTTCCTAAGGGGTAAAATTTATAATTAACCCTCAATGGGGGGGGAGGGGGGTACGGACATTAAATGGAATGGCCCAATGAGCAAGGTTCGAAGGGGCGTCTCTCAAACCGCTTAAAATGTACGGCTGCAACATCTCAGGAATGGTAGGGACTCGAATCGTAAGTAGGCTTGTTTTCACATAAAGATACACTTTTTCAGTTTTCTTAATTCAGTTCCGTTTATATTTGTTGATCGCCAAATTAACCGACCACTTTGAATTTAAAAGCGAAGAAAGGCTATCGCCAGCTGTATAAGCATTGATACCATCGTGTATTTGAAGGCACTGTATATATTTTGGATTTTGAGAAATCAAATAATAATATTTTCTTGTCCTAAAGTGTGCCTTTTCTAATTAGTAGCTATCGCGCGCTCTTCGCAAGATGAGCGGAGTCTGCGGTTGAAGATTATCTTTAGTTCGCGCGCGCGAATTCTACAGTACAGAATATGTTCTCGCGCGTTTGTCGCGTTCGTCGCGCTTGTCAAGCAAACTGACATACATGCAGTGGAACCCCGATATAACGAACCCCTAACGAAAGTTTGTGAAACGCGGCTTGCGCAGTGACTCCTGCAGAAAAAAAGTTTCTGTCCTAAAATTTCAAGCACTAAATAAACGTCCCTGTCTACTGAAACGTTACTAGACCTTTGCTGCGCTGGTGACGCGTCCACTGACGGACCTTTGCTGTGAAACTTTGCAATTCATTTTGTGAAACTTTTGCGGTGAAGCATCCACTGACAAGGACCGGACTTTTGCTGCGAAACTTTGCAATTCGTTTTGTGAAACTTTTGCGGTAAAGCATCCACTGACAAGACCAGACCTTTGCTGCGAAACTTTGCTATTCATTTTGTGAAACTTTTGCGGTGAAGCATCCACTGACAAGACCAGACCTTTGCTGCGAAACTTTGCAATTCATTTTGTGAAACTTTTGCGGTGAAGCATCCACTGACAAGACCGGACCTTTACTATGAAACTTTGCAATTCATTTTGTGAAACGTTTGCGGTGAAGCATCCACTGACAAGACCAGACCTTTGCTGCGAAACTTTGCAATTCATTTTGTGAAACTTTTGCGGTGAAGCATCCACTGACAAGACCGGACCTTTGCTGTGAAACTTTGCAATTCATTTTGTGAAACTTTTGCAGTGAAGCATCCACTGACAAGACCGCACCTTTGCTGCGAAACTTTGCAATTCATTTTGTGAAACTTTTGCGGTGAAGCATCCACTGACAAGACCGGACCTTTGCTGCGAAACTTTGCAATTCATTTTGTGAAACTTTTGCGGTGAAGCATCCACTGACAAGACCGGACCTTTGCTGCGAAACTTTGCAATTCATTTTGTGAAACTTTTGCGGTGAAGCGTCCACTGACAAGACCGGACCTTTGCTGCGAAACTTTGCAATTCATTTTGTGAAACTTTTGCGGTGAAGCATCCACTGACAAGACCGGACCTTTGCTGTGAAACTTTGCAATTCATTTTGTGAAACTTTTGCAGTGAAGCATCCACTGACAAGACCGCACCTTTGCTGCGAAACTTTGCAATTCATTTTGTGAAACTTTTGCGGTGAAGCATCCACTGACAAGACCGGACCTTTGCTGCGAAACTTTGCAATTCATTTTGTGAAACTTTTGCGGTGAAGCGTCCACTGACAAGACCGGACCTTTGCTGCGAAACTTTGCAATTCATTTTGCTGATTTTGTGAAACTTTTGCGGTGAAGCGTCCACTGACAAGACCGGACCTTTGCTGTGAAACTTTGCAATTCATTTTGTGAAACTTTTGCGGTGAAGCGTCCACTGACAAGACCAGACCTTTGCTGCGAAACTTTGCAATTCATTTTGGGAAACTTTTGCGGTGAAGTGTCCTCTGACAAGACCGGTGACGCAGACGCTACTCGCCAGCATGTACTTTGTTCTCATCACGTTTTGACGTCATCTGTGCGTTATAAGAGTACACACTTAGCCAAATGGAATCTATTTGTTAAGTCTTTACTTCTACTACGGTACTTAAATTGCAATTAACGCCGTGAGACTTTGCAATGAAACTTTTGAGGTGATTGACTTGATTATTGCTGCGAAACTCGATGTTGTCATGTTGCCCTGGCGACATCACTACAAAGATGAACCGGAAGCAGTAAGATAAAGAATAGATTTGTTTGACGTGTACACACCTTACAGCATTAAAAGATTGTAGAAAATATATCACTGAAAACTTGCTGTTTGACACCTTTAATTTAGCAACATTTTAATTTCTGCAAGTATATACAAATCTCATAACAGTATCTGTGCAATTCCTCAGTAAATGGCAAGTTCGGCGCCTCGATAAGGTAAGTGATGCAAGTGATGTGATATATAATAAAGGAAAAAAGACTTGGAACTTAAAAAATAACAAATGAAGATCTAAAGGCCTTCTGTTATTAGCCGGGAGATCACAGGGTTTTGAAATAACTGTCCTGGCTGGCAAATTATGAAGGCAATAATTTCCTGGCTAGCATTGCTATCAAATGTGCCGCTGGCTGGGAAAACGGAATCCTTCGAGCGATGCTTGCTGGCAAATTAAACTCTCAATCTTTAGCTTGCTGGCTCTGAAGAACGGATAAATTTTTGCCAGCAAAGTTATTTATGGGCCGAAAATAACTCGGTGATTACTAAATAACATCTTAGAGCAACAAACAGTCAATTTTAGAAAAAAATTCGTTGGGTACTCCTGACAAGTCAACCGATAATTCGGTAAACGGTAAACTGATGTTTGGCGAGAACCGCAATCAAGTCGCAATAACGATTTTCAGTTTATATTTATTCATTGTTTTTAGATGTCGTTTTATTGATTTCTGACATTGACATCAAAGGATCTGACTAGTTTTATAATAAATGTTCTTTGTTTTAAAATTCGCTGCTGTTTAGAGATAAAATTCGCTGCTAATCTCAAATATTTATCACTTCTGGAACTAAATTAAATTACAGAATACTCCTTTGTTTATAAACGGTTTTATTTATATCTTTATTCTAAAGAATGAAACTGAAGGTACTTCTCTTATTTGCCCAAGGTTTTTTACGAAGAAAATCGGTGACAAATGCGTAAAGAATATTTCCGGATACCACCTGAAATGTCTGAAATGGGAAAGGATTCAAGCATGCAGCATATTTTGGTACATGACAACCTCGTCGTGTTTTGAATTTTCGTTCAGTTTCAGCTCAGACAGAGCAACCATGTACAATACCGGAACCTTCAAGTTAGCAATCGTGTAAATTTGAGTGCCTGTGCCTAAAAGATATATCGTAGCCTATGATTTTCTTATTTTGCCGACATTTGCGTGACTTTCTGCGAATTGCCGTTATAGGAAATTTGCATACCGAGGATCGTGCAAGCAGAAGAAATTTTGATTGGCTGTTTTGTTGAATGTCAATCAATCAAAAAAGTGGGCGGTAGACGTTCCGTAGAAGAATTGCATCAGGCTCTATTTTTCGTTTCGCCCGTCCCGCCTGAATGTTTCACCGAGCGAAACGAAAATAGAGCCTGATCGCAGGTTAACACAAAATAATAAATAAAACATCCGACTGGGCTTAAACACAGGCTGGTAGTTGTAGCCGACAACGTCTCAAAAACTTCAAAGTATAAAATACTCACGTTGTTGAAGCCAGTTCCATTATCCTTTTAAAATTATATTATGTCTATTAATATTATCGTAGTCTTATAGATCTTTTTTATTGACTTGTAAATAATTACGTAATTCAGCCTGGTGGCTGCGATCTAATTCTTAATAAACTATCTATCTATCTATCTATCTATCTATCTATCAGTTCTCAGTGACGTCAAGACATTTCGCACCAAGTCGAGTCGAGTAAGCGGAAGGGGAACGCCTGGGTACTAGGCTGGCCAGTTCTCACGTTGGAACGAAACGGGAAACGGAAGACAGCAAACATGAAAAATGGCGGGAAAATCGTGATCACGTGGTATTCCTGCTGTTCGTGGCGTAAACGTCATACCTATGAAATCTCACGTACGTTCCATGCATATATCCAGTATCCAGTGGATCTGTATAATGAAACAGCAGTCCAAGTGATTTTTCTCGCTTTGGCTGCCATTCGTGTTCTATTAGCCATGAATTTCTTTACGTAGTTTCATTCCATGCTTCAGTTTTGGAAGGATCTTCAGGGTTAGATCATCAAGCGGCATACCGCCCCTCCCTCATCCTCCACAGCCAAACCGCACAATAAGCCCTGGTCTTAGTATCCCACTTTCTTCTTTGTATCACAGCGGGCAGAAATTAAAATGACTTGTTCTGTGAGATTGAAAAGAAGCTAATGCTCCTATAAAACCTCGTTTTACCCATTCAGCGAAACATTTCGTCAGGAAAATTTCTTAAATCTCTCACCATTCTTCTTTGTCTATTTCCGTATAACCTTTGGGAAAATGCTTCCTCCTACAAATTTGACCATCCATATTGTTTCTTTTTATTTATTTCCTTTTTCTTTTATTTTTCTTTTTGCTACCGAAAACGATTAGGATAGTCTGAACTAATTACCGAAACAATAAACTATTTAATATATTTAATATACTTAATATATTTAATATATTTAATATAATTCGGTAAACTGTGATCGTCCGGGTGAGTGTAGTCCTGAGAAGGACTGTTTGAGGTGACATTGACCGACGTTTCGACAACCTGAGCGGAAGTCATCATCAGAGTCAAGTGAACTGTGAATCGTCAGTAGATGTTATAAGTCTCTGGTCGTTGTCCTGATTGGTCGACGATCTCGTGATGTTATTGGTCGTCTGTCAGTTAAGCCGTGATGTTATTGGCTGTGAAGACTGTAAACGTGATTGGTGCGTTTCGATCCGTCTTTTGTTAGTCAAATGTCCGTTGGTCTATTGTTAGTCAAATAAGTCGGTTTGTCTATTGTTTGTCTGTCTTGTTATTGTCGGCAATCAGTCGTTTGTAAGGTGCAGGTAGCTGTTGGCAACGGTTCAGTGGTGTTTGTTCTAAGTTAGTAAACCAGCTTTCCAGAGTAATTCGTTGATAGTAGTCCGTACTGTAGGTAACGCATTCAGCAGAGTCCCAGTCGATTCTGTGGTTTGTCTTTAAATGATGCTCAGCAATGTGATTGTTGATATCACCATTTCTAGTCGCTCGTTTGTGTTCAGTCAGTCGGGCGTTCAGATTTCTGCCGGTCTCACCAATGTAAGTGGCCTGGCAGTCGCAGCATTTGATTTTGTAAACTGCTCCCCGTCTGTCGCTCGGTTCGTCTTTGTCTTTAACGTTCGTCAGTAGCTGTCGTAGAGTAGTGATAGGTTTGTGAGCAACGCGGATGTTGTAGGGTTGTAGGATTCGTGCGATAGTTTCAGAAGTCCCTTTGATGTAAGGTATGGTTGCAGTAGTGACAGGTGTCGCGTTAGTGTTCGTAGCGTTTGGTTCGGAGTTTCTGTAAGTGTTGTGTCTAATAAAGTCCCGGTTGTAATTGTTCTTGTTGAAAACGTTGTCTAAGTACTTGTTTTCGTCCGTTAAGCTGTCAGGTGAGTCACAAACTAGTTGCGCGCGTCTTGTCAGGGTCCGTATAGTCGTAGCTTTGTGAGAAGTTGGGTTGTAAGATGATTGGTCGAGTAGTCTGTCGGTATGTGTCGGTTTTCTGTAAATTGTCGTCCGTAATTCGTTATTGTCGCGGGTAACTAAGCAGTCTAGAAAAGGTATTTTACCATTTTCCTCGATCTCCTTAGTAAACTGTATGTCGGCGTTTTGTCCGTTGAGGTGTTCGTGAAAATCGTCGATTTCGTCTTTGTGTACGGCTGTAAAGGTATCGTCAACGTACCGTAGCCAGAGTGGTAGTGTTCGTTTGTAAGTTGCGAGGGCTCGTTCCTCGATGTTTTGCATAACGATTTCTGCAACAACAACGGAAACTGGTGAGCCCATAGCTGTTCCGTGCAACTGTTTGTAGTGCTTGCCGTTGTACTGAAAATACGTAGAAGTAAGACAAAGGTTCAGTAGGTCCATTAAGTCGTCTGTAGGTAGCAGTAGTTCAATAGTAGAGTTGTTGATGGCGGTCTCAGTGCAGTCTAGAGCCAGTTGAAGTGGAATACTGGTGAACAGTGATTTCACATCAAAAGACACTAGTTTGTCGTCAGGTACTTGTACTGTCTTGATTGCGTCAATAAAGTTCTCAGTCGACTGTAGTTTGTGTCGTGATTCGTCGGTCAAAGGTTTCAGTACGGTAGTCAAGTATTTGGACAGTTGGTAAGTCGGGGACCCCAGAATGAGACTATGGGTCGCATGGGTATGTTAGGTTTGTGCAGTTTCGGTAGTCCGTAAAGTTTCGGTGGTTGTGGTACACGGCACCTCAGTCTGTTGTAGCGTTGAATGTCCATAGCGTCAGTTTTCTTGAGGTCAAGTAGTTTGCTGTTAAGTTTGCGTTGAAGTGCTGGCGTCGGGTCTCGTTTAAGTACTTGGTAGGTCTGTTTGTCGTTAACAAGTGCGTCCATTTTGTCGTAATAGTCTGTCTTGTCCATAACAACAGTCACTCGTCCTTTGTCAGCGGGGAGTATGACAATGTTTTCGTCGGTTTTCAGTCGTTTTAGTGCTTGTCGTTCGTCTTTGGTCAAGTTACTGTCAGGTAGAGAGGCTGATTGTATAGTAGAAGCTATTCTACTTCTGATGTTATCCTTGGCTGATTCTGAAAGCTCCCTCTGACGGGACAGAACCGCCTCAACACTGGATACAATGGCCTCGGTTGGTATACGTTTAGGCGTCACTGAGTGTTTGAGTCCGTAAGAGAGTACCTGTGTTTCAGTCTTGTCTAAGGGACGGGAAGAAATATTCCTGACCCCGTTGTCGTCTGGTTTTTGTCGTTTTTTGTCTTTAGTACGCTGTAGTCGCGTCAGTTTTAGTTGAGTTTTAGTGCGGTGCTGTTCAGCTGTTTTGTTAGCTCGTCTGTCGGCAATAGTCAGTATAGTGTCGAGTAAGTCAGTCGGTATGAATTGTCGAAGTTTGTCAAGTCGTTGTTGTAGTTTGTCTTTGTAGTAGTTAAGTCTTCTGTGACAGTCGTTAATCAGACTTACAGTCTTCACAGCCAATAACATCACGGCTTAACTGACAGACGACCAATAACATCACGAGATCGTCGACCAATCAGGACGACGACCAGAGACTTATAACATCTACTGACGATTCACAGATGATGACTTCCGCTCAGGTTGTCGAAACGTCGGTCAATGTCACCTCAAACAGTCCTTCTCAGGACTACACTCACCCGGACGATCACAATTTACCGAATTATGATATGACTCCTGGGTTCAAACCATTTATCTATTTAATATACTTGCTTTATTTAATGAGATTGTTCATATTTTCTGTATTTTTGTAATTGGGACTTAGGGATCGGACCGGAGTAGCCTACCTCGTATAATGATACTTGTAAGTAGCTTACTTGTTTATTATACTAAATCCGTAATAATAATAATAATAATAATAATAATAATAATAATAATAATAACAATAATAATAATAATAAACAGAAGCCTATCAGCCTGTGATATGCTCCTGTAATAAACTAATATTAGATATTAAATGATAAATATTGGAATGAGTTAGCGTGTAACAATGACACAAATTAGATTTAAAATTCGACGACAATTGGTTACGAATTCCACTTTAAAAAGTCCCGTCTTAGTTTGCTAGTAATCTCAGGCCTAAGATTGATATAATGACATAAATACCTTTTATCACAAGTCACGTCATTTCTGTCAACACCTATTGAACCTTAAGCTGTATTCAGACTCTGCACTTCAACTGGATGTTGCTGACAAAACGAAGGAAAAAAACTTCAATCTATACTAGCTTGCTACAAAGTAATTCTTGCGGTACGAAACGACCAGATACCACATACCATGCCGTGACAGTGACTTTATCCGTTGCAAATGGTGCTTGCTCTTCGCCCTTTTAGTAAGCTTACTAGGCTTGAGATACCGTCCGCAAGCGGATCCATGGTGAGCTCAGGCCACTCGAAGGTCACTGCCAAGTGGCTTAAATGAAAACAGCATTTTCAGGCGTTCATAGTCTTCCTACTTAGCCCGATAGACTGCTTACGCCTTAGGGTAAACATATTTTGCGCCTTCTTCAATATGGCAGTCTATGCTTAGCCCACGTGACAAATTGCGTGACGAAAAAAACTATAGGAACTTCATGAGAACGAGGTTGGAGACAGCGCCCATTGGTCCTCCCCTTCATAAATTAGTGTCCAAGCCACTCGGCCAACGAAAGTCGCCTGGTTGTTATCTCACATATCAGATCATCAGTTCTCGGGTGGGTATTCTGACTTCTTTCACGTTTGATCGCCATTCGTCGGGAATCAGCAGTTTGTTTTGCCACTTGCGTTATTTCTTTCTGGTTGCTTTACTATGTCTTACACGCCTTTTGCTCGGCTGTGCCGTGGTTTTGTTAGCAGACGAGTTGTAAACCCAATTGTCGCGCGGAGCATGGCAAGCGAGCGAAGACACAAAGTTCTAGTTACTCGAAGAGTCCCCCAAGCTGCTATTGAAATTCTCAAGTCTTCCCAAAGGTAACCACTTCATAACTGTAGCTTGGCAGTGTCTCCTTTCTATTATTGTCATTTCTTAACGATCGTTATTAAAATGTTCATTATTTACAGCACACGTGTACAGTACATTGTGGGCCGGACACCTTCATTATTATTTGCCTTTGATGATCAATATATTGTTTCTTCGGGAGACAAAATGAAATATCAACAGTTCTCGATAATGATTTGTTTTTTGTTTGTTTTTGTCTTTTTAAACTTAGTTGCATTTCGCCTTGTTTTTGAATATGGAAGATTGTACACAGTTTTGTATCAAGTTAGTCATCGAAAAAAGCGAATCGATTATTTGATCTAAAGTAATTGTTATAGACGTGAGTGTAATAGACTATGAAGTAACTGGGCAAATAGCTTAAAAAGAGTTTTAAATTACAAGCATGTTAAGGGCCTGTTGAGGGGGCATGATGGTGTAGTGGCTAGTGCATTGGACTGCGGACAGCACAAGGGAAACTATAGCTACCATTAAAATAAAACATCAATGAGAAAAAAGAAGAAGCACGTGAGTGTTAGAGTTACTTCAACACAAGGGCTACCGTACCTTCTTGTAAACATACCCTCAGCCTGGTTGCAAGCAAGCAAAGTACATGTGGAACATAAGTCCTTTATTTGATAGAAAAATGAACAAAAGATGAAGCTTCAATGTTTTTTATACTTTGTGCTTGAGTTAATTCTTAACTAACATAATAATAATAATAATAAATAATGGTTTATTAATGAAATCCACAGGGTGGCTCTTCCTTCATTAAAACTAACATAACACTGAGCATTATTTATTCTTTCATAGTAGGTATGTGTACCCCTTTTAAGTTTACTGTCCATTAACAGCTGTGAAAAAGCACACAGTTTTGATTACAGGTTCATATGGATACACTCAAAAATACACATGGATACACTCAAAAATTTTGGTGTTTCATTATATTATTAGTCTCAGTGAATTTAATCTAATGATGTAAAGAATTCAAAAGGTTACCTGAAAAGATGATAAAAGAAAAACAGTACCCCGGTACATCATGGGTGATTGATTCTTCATCCCTGATAGAAAAGTGGAGTCTTAATCTAATACGATTGTACGGGTGCGGTAGTGTAGTGGTTGGTACATTGGACTTTAGATCTGAATGTCGGTGGTTCAACACTCAGTCGCTACCTTTTTGTGTTGTTTCCTTAGACGAGAAACAACCCGACATTGTCTCTCTCTACCCAGGTTATGAAATGGGTAGTGGACTAGCATCACATCCAGGGGAGAGTAGCAAATTACTCTCAGTTGCTTCATGCTACAGAAACTGGGTTAAGTCCCGGCCATGTGGGCCTCCTTGGCTTGTGTGCGCCTTTACCTTTTTTTTAATCTAATACATTTACACACTATATTTAAAGATTCCAAAACTGTAGTAACCATATTTTTCTTCTCTTTACTTTCCAAAGTTGTGATTTGGACCACTGGGACTCAGATGATCCTATTCCAAGAGATGAACTTCTGAAGCGAGTTTCTGGCCTGGATGGACTTTACTGCCTTCTTACAGAGAAAATAGATGCTGAGTTACTGGAGGCGGCTGGTAAGCTGTACACTACAGCACTCCTGGGCCCGGTTGCACAAAGAAACTTAAGATTAAGTGGGAATTTCTGCAACTGTTCCCTGTTCTCCGGAAGATTTTTTTCTCACCATCATTGTGTTTCCTATTCTCTTTAATCCACCTTCGGCCGATTTAGCCATAATAGCATGCAAGAAAACCCTCCAGAACACAGGGAATGGTCGTAGAAATTCCCACTTAATCCTAAGGTGTTTTTTAAAACTGGAAATAAGAAAGGGACATTTTAGGGGTGTAGCCAAATAAATATTCACCCTAAGGGGTGCCGGTTCTTTTGTACACGAAGTTCATGTTGTACTTCTTTCCAGTTTATTACCCTAAACAGGAGGTATTGGCCTTAACTGTAAAACTTTTAGAATTCTATAAGCCTTATCAAAGCATGCATTTTAACCCCTAAAAGGAACAACAATCACCCTGATCTCTTTCCTCATGTAAGAGTCCCCCCACTAACCTTATACACAGGTTTGGTCTCATTTTCTTTGGTTCCTTTAAGAGGATTTCACCCAACATCATTTATCATACCCCTCTTAGCTCCTTATATGATCATCAAGATTGATATTGTTTCTGTAATTTGGATATTTTTAACTTCAAGATAAATGTTACGTATTAGTTTTTATTGACAGCTGGCTTGCACCGGTAACTTGTATGTGTAGTAATGAAAGAATGTTAAGGTTAATTTTATGCTGGTATCTACTAAAAATATTGGATGGGAGAATATCATTTTGATACTATTCTTGTTATCCATTACAGGTCCTCAGCTTAAAGTTGTAAGCACAATGTCTGTTGGTTTTGATCACGTCAGCTTACCAGAAACTGCCAAAAGGTGAAAAATGAAACACTTTAATTTTTTTTAATTCTGTTGGATAAAGAAATGGCTTTTCAATTTTTCTCGAGCAAGTGAACATTCTTTTGCAACTCCTCTAGCAATGTAATTTCCTAGGGAGAAATAAAATATGTAATTTGACGTGCATTTTCTGTTGTATTTGTAGAGGCATCGCTGTTGGTCACACTCCAGGAGTGTTAACAGATGCCACTGTAAGCTAGTCATTATTCTTTTACTTTTATTACATAAATAAACAAATACCATACATGTACAGCAACAGGGTTCAAGGAAAACTTGACTCCAGGTTGCCCTTTGGGCAAATGGATCTTGAGTTTTGTTAGACTATGAGCAGTCTTTTTCTTCTTATTATTTTAGCAAGAAGATTGAGGCAGGCAAGTGACGAGTGGCAAAGAGCCGCAAGTAGCACGGGTCGGGTGCAGAAAAATCTTACCTCGTTTTTACCGTTATTTTGCATAATTTATTCATTTCCACTCATGCATAGGGTCTGAGGAAAATATGGTGACTGCTTGCAGTCTAGCATTTGGTTAGTGGACACTTTCTAAAATGGCAGCTGTTGAAAACGAAGTTTTGTTTATAGCTCAATTTATTTGGCAGTATTTGGCCTGGTTACCTGTGAAAGGTATCCACTTGGATACAACTTTTTGTGATCAGCTACCATGTATGTCAGAAAAAGAAACTGTGACTGAAAGACTCCAGTCAAGATAGGAGGCTTTTATTTTCAGGCCATTAAGACATTCTTAAACAAATTCAGAGTTTGGTGGCTAATTGGACATCTTGTAGTTAAATCAACTGTTTTTATGAGAAAGTTGTTTTTATGACGAAAGGCCAGTTTTCTCAATAAAAAATGTCAAGAAGTCTCCTGTTCTTACCCAGACCCTTAAAGTTCTACTCGCAAGTTATAAACGTTAATAATTGAAACTTGTGATAAGGCAGACATATATTTATTGAAACAAATCCTAATTATTATGCAGATTACAAACTCATCTGATTTCTAAAAACGCATCTTTCAACAAATCTACACACACAAGGTAAAATGTAATCAACATTTTTTTCCAGGCCACTTTGACTGTTGGATTGCTTTTGGCAACTCAACGACGCCTGATTGAAGCAGCCGCAGAAGTAAAAAAGTCAGTTTCAAAGTTTTTTTTTTCAGTCAGCGTGTAATACTTCTATCTTCCTCCCTGAGTGGTTTTCATATCTTGATTACATCTTGTAGTATAGTAGTTGTTTATTAAAATTGAAATGAAAGATGGCAGGCAATAAACAAAATCAAGCTTAGCAGGATTTTCAAAGGAAACACTGATGTGTAACTGTTCTCCAAGTTCTCTAAGCTAGTACTTATTTTAAATTGCACTCCATTCCTGGGCTCCTTGCTTCCACTGCTGGAACTTAACCCGGCTTCCACAGCGTGAAGCAGCTGTTACCACCAGTATTCTGTTTGCAAAGTTTCCCTGATGATGGCTTGGCTATCTACACAACTGGGCATAGAGATCTAGGGACAATGATGAAGAAAGTTTCTTGTTCAATGAAACAACACAAAAGACCAAGCCTGAAAACCACCAAAGGCCATCAGGTGTAAAGTGTGACAAGTTAACGACCTCACCAGTCCACTATGCCTTTTCACACATAGCTTAATTAACAATGAGCATTTTAATCAACGTTCGAAATAGAGCAAATGTGTACTGGTTTATAACAGAGCAGTAGAGTGTAATATTGAGCTAGACATAAAATATTGTTTTTCCTGTATTTTGAAATTTTCATGACTTTGTATGTTTTCAGTGGTGGTTGGGGCACGTGGAAGCCGCTATGGATGTGCGGACCAACACTAATGGGAAGTACTGTTGGAATTGTTGGATTTGGGAGAATTGGTTAGTGTTCTTTGTATACTAATGTAATTATATGGTTGCAGGTAATTCAAACTCCAATGTCAACATGGTTAATTTAGAATTTATTTAGCATGGTTTATTTTTAAAAGCATGGCTTATTTAGTCAAAGTAACCCTTGGTTCCAAGGTCATTTATCACAAACTCAACCTCAGGGGTGGGGGGGGGGTTATTCAAAGGGTGGGGCAAACAAGTCATGAAATCATTATCTCAATTAATACAAATAAATATCTGACAGTCAATTACTGTGTTGTCCCGAGCCGGAATCAAACCAGAATCGCCCCGGTTACTAGTCCGACGTGATGACCACAACATCTTCGAAGTAACCATGCTGGCAACGTGGCCACCTTACGAAGGGATTAGGATTTTACAGGGGCCATTCCATGGGATGTTTTTCTTTTCAAAGCATATTTGTGTTTCATGGCTTCTAAATCCCTACACAGGATTAGGACAGTATCACAAGATATGTTCTCGAAGCCAGGAACATAATAACATAGAACAAATACAAATAAATATTGGACAGTAAACTACTATGTCAGATATTTATTTGTATTTGTTCTATGACTTTCCTGGCTTCGAGAGTGTATCTTTTTATTATTATTATTATCTATTAGTTTACTTTGTACATTGTACCAAGATGCCACACTTAATGATTCCCTCTTTGTTAAATGCCTCAGGCACTTTGATTTCCTTTTTTGGCAAAGGAGGAGGAATGATGTGAGGAGAGGGCAGTATTTCAATGACATGAGGAATTTAATCAGGCAAATAAGTAAACACAGTAAATAAATCAGATAATTCTAACCAGAGGTTTTTCCTTTCCACTTCTATGGATGTCTCTGCTGGTATTACTTTTCAGACCATACTTACCACAATTTGAAATCTGTACATGTACTCTTGGTTGAAAAAAGTGTGGTGTCTTTTGGTCACTGGCTACTGTTCGTTTTACTCATACATTTATAGATGCCAAACATTATCGTATGATGAGAGGTTTGCTGAAAAATTTCAGGAGGAAAATTCAAACCAGTGCTGTCCGACGTTTCGATGGTACTATACTATAGCATACCATCATTATCAAGGCAAAGTGACTTTTTTCACTCATTAATGTTCAAACCACTCATTAATGTTCAAACAGTCACTTTGCCTTGATAATGATGGTAGTACCATCAAAACATCGAACAGCGTTAGTTTTAATTTTCCTGCCGAATATTATCTGTCCTAGTCTCTTTTCCTGTTGTTACTTTGATATTTTCTTTTAGGTGTGGCAGTTGCTCGAAGACTGGCTCCATTTGGTGTCCAAAGGTTCCTGTATGCTGATGTCCATAAGAAATCAGACAGCGGTAAGATGTCAATTTGACAAAAGCACTGCTTTTTAGTATGGGGTGGGATTTTACACTCTTTTAGTTGATGAATTCTTTTCGAATTTTGTTTCAGAGGAAAAGATGGTGACACCTAAAGCAGAGCATGGTGAGATTTCAGTTTTCTTCCCAGTTGTCTTCCTCAACCACACACACCCCTCCCCATCCCCCCTCCCTATCCCCCTCCCCATCCCCCCTCCTCGCATTTTCGACTAATTTTAGCCGTGGAAAATCTGCTTACTGTAGCAAAAGTGTGTTGGTTGATCGTCTCGGTGGTTAATCCTGGAAGCGTAATTCATGTTCAAACTAGGAAGGTATCACCGCCAAGAAATACAATCAAACTACCTTTTAGGTCCTTGTAGTCGTGGAATATTGTTTGTGAGAAAATGTACCAACCCTGTTTAAAGCTAAGAAGCGTTTTATATGTTTAAACATTTCTCTTTATATTTTAGTTGATATGGACACACTGTTCAAACAGTCAGACTTTGTCACTGCACACACTGCTCTGGCACCAGAAACAGCAGGTTAGATATAATTATCTGGTAGGGAGGTGAGAGTATTAATACGATTAGCTTCCGCGCGCAGTTGGACGATCACATGGTACAAAATCGGACGGCGGGTATTTCAGGAGAATTACCCTGTTTGATTTGTTATCCGTTGTTCGATGTTTTAAAACCGCGAGAAACAAACGAATTGTGGAAGTCACACTTCAGGTCTTTAGTGATTGGATCTAATCATAGTCCGGTGTTATAAAGTCGAGTAAACCTTTCTGGCTTGCTGGTATATTGGATGATCATGCCCTTGGCTACATGATTGTCGTCATAATTTGACAATTACCTTCGAACTTTCGTCTTTCGGCCAATTGTTCATTTTTTCGGACAATCCTGCAGCCTCGGATATTGTCCTCTTATACCAGCCCGCCGGAATGGGTTTATTTGTAAAGAGCGAGATAGCAGTGCTTGAGATAATTTTTCTTGTTTATTCCGATATACCGTATTTTCTCGATTAAACGCCAGTCTTCGAATAAATGCGGCGTTCAAATAAACACCAAATTTGAAATAAACGCCCCCGACGTTTGTTCGAGGCACCAGCGTTTATTGAGGTCCGGTGTTTATTTGAAACTGAACATTTATTGGCCTGAGAAAACACCCAACGTTTCACGAGGTCGCCACTTGAGCCCTCGCAAAACGACGCCTGAGTAACGAGCGCAGAAATTCCATACTGATGACGTGTCACTACCCAGATCTTGGTTGTGCTGCTGTTTGGTTGAAAGAAAATTCCAACCAATCAGAAGCACTACCAAGATCTGGGTAGTGTCACGTCATCAGTATGGAATTTTTGCGCGCGTTACTCAGACGTCGTTTTGTGAGGGCTCACGTGGCGACCTCGTGAAACGTGGGCTGTTTTCTCAGGCTAAACATTTATGTAACTGATTCTCATCGATAATTAGTTATAACAATTTTGAAAAGGTTCGTGAGCCACTCCAGTACATTAGTTCAATTTATTTTGCTCATTCCAGCTAAAGGAAGTTGGCGTAATGTACTCTACACTCTACTTAGCACCCAATTCTCCCGCCTTGTTTTGAATTTTATTGACTACAGACGAAATCGGTGACATTTTATTCCTGTTTTTCTTGTGTTTTTGCTATGATTTAGGATAAATTTTGTAAACTTAAACTAGTAAAGACGAAAAAATTAGGGCTGTGAAAAATGATGAAAATACCCCTGTTTAACCCATTGACTCCCGTGCCGCCCAAAACCGCCCGTTAAGGACCATGGCCCTTGTTCAGTTTGTGACGTCATCACTTTGAGTGACAGCAGGTGTTTCTGATAACCAATTGATGCACCTGGCACACTTCTAACAAAAGGAGAGATACACAAAGAAAAAGGAAAAAGTTTCCTTGTGAAATTGATGCAATACTTGGCCATGTTAATGGTTGACGCTTCTAGTTGAAAATTTCCTGTTTCCTGAAAGTTTAGTTGAAATCTTTTCTAATCCAACGAAAGACCATCAAATGGCATACAAACTCCAAAGAAAATCGAATTGAGAACCAAAACAACGGGACTGAGCGCTAAAACCCGGAAAGACGACTGGGTACGGTATTTTTCTCGTCCAGATTTTGAATCGACGCATGCCCGAGATCAAATTTGTCAAACAACCTCAGAAATGGAAGGAGAGTTTAGTTTCCTTGCTGCAGCTGAAGTTATAGACGTTTGGACCGGGATTTGTGCAGGCAGGAGCCAAATTACGGCATCATTGCGTAAAATACGGTATTTACATGATTGTTCGCTACAGATTACCCGTCGTGCACTCAAGACAATACAGCAGCCTTTATTATAAAGACAAGAGTGTTTTAGCGGAAAATAGACCACTCATAAAGTTCATACGAAACTACATCCGGGAATCGAGTGGCGTATTTTCCATATCCTCACTAGTGCGGCTATCGATGATGTCATTTCCCGCTTTTACACTGTTGTTTGTGCGAAAATACGCTTGTCTATGTAATAAAAAGATTACACGGCGGCTTGAAGATATGAATTTTATTTTCTTGTGGTAAAAAACAATATTTCACTCACTCGCTCCTTCGTAAAACATTGTTTTTACCATTCGAAAATAAAATTCATATCTTCGCTCCGCCGTGTAATATCCTCTATGTATGACACGTTGAAGAGTCTGCAGTACAAATCACTGCAAAACGGAAATGTTTCCTATTGTGTCGGAAGTAATTTGTGTTTGCTATAATTTTTGCTTTTCTTTGTTCTGTGATTGTATTTAAAAAAATCTCACCCCACTTCCTCAAATCTCAACCAATCAGAAGTAGAACCAAAACCAATTGTGGCTCCTTCAGACGTGACTTGCTCGCACGTGTTTCCCGCGCTTGACGACAGTTACATGTATTTGCTTCGAGTCCTGATTGGTTCATTGTGTTTTTTGTGTCTGTTGTGATTGGTTAGAGTAATTACTTTGTTTTTGGTTTACGACACTCGATTGAAAACTCCTTTAGAGCGGTTTTCAACATCCTCGGAGACCCAGGGGCAGATAGTGGGGCGAGGGAAAGTCGGAACAGGCGAACTTTTCTTCGTCCACTTTTTTGTTCGCCCGTTCCGACTTTCCCTAGCCCCACTATCTGCCCCTGGGTCTCCGAGGATGCGTTTTCAGTTAAGTGTCGAAAGTAGTCTCGCTCTGTGATTGGTTAAAAAATTTCGCGCCACTTTCTCGACCAATCAGAAGTAAAATTCAAACTGATTGCGACGTGCTCGCACGCGTTTTCCCGCGCTTGGCGCCGGTTACATGTATTTGCCTCGCGTTCTGATTGGTTCGTTGGGTAAATTGTGTTTGTTGTGATTGGCTGGGATAATCGCTTTGGTATTGGTTTGACGACACTCAATTGAAACCTCCTTTAAAACAGTGACGGCATCCTGAGTGACGGTTATGACTTCTTGATTTAATGATTTAGGTGCAAATGCGATCAGTTAGCAAAGGCGCCATCTCAACGAAATCTGAGCCATATTATGAACAGAAACGTTTCAGTATTAGTTGGATGTTTCAGGTATTTGGCCAGACAGTCCAATATTTTGAGCTATGCCGTTGGTTTCTTCCAATCTAGTCGACTAAAAGCAGTGGAATCGGAATTCTAGTAAAAGGAGTTAAAAAGTTTTAACTTATTTCTTTCTTTCAGGAATGTTCAATAAGGATGCGTTCTCAAAGATGAAAAGTAGCGCAGTGTTTGTTAATACCAGCAGGTGAGAACAGAAAACTGAAAATTTTGATTTATCAACTGAGTTGGTAAGATAAATTGGCCACCGTAGAGAAATTCAAAAGCTGACGTTTCGACCGAACGGTATTTCATTCAGGTAGGATGGCCCACTACAAGAGTCACCTCCTAGAGATATCTTAAAATTCTTATATAAAGTGTGAATGTTCGATTCTAGTTTTAACTGCATTAGGTATCAATAAAATTGTTTAGTCTGTTTTGCCTCCTCCTGTACTTTGTGACAAGGGTTTCCCCTCATTTTCGATGTCTTTTAGCACAAAGTTTCAATGTGCACAGGGTTTAATAAAAGTTTTAATGTGCTCACGAAGTAAAAAAAAACACACACACTTAAGAAAAACAGCAGGACTCTTCGCTTTATTCTGAGACAGCCCGAGGTCGAATGCTATCTCCCTCTCCTCGCACTGGGAGAGATGGTAGGCGACCTCGGACCTTCTGAAATTAGGCTGCAGGACGCTTGATGTGATTTTGCATGAATATTTTTTGTTTCAGAGGCGGAGTTGTAAACCAAGATGATTTGTATGAAGCGCTCAAGACTGGCCAAATATGGGTAAGTTTCTAAGCCCTGACTTGGACTGCTCCAGTGCCCTGTCGTTCAAAAGCTGATTAGTATCGCTAACCCGGGTCGAAATAAAAAGTCACTAGTCCCGCACATGCGTGCTTTGGGTAGCTTGTAGCCACAAATGCGCACTATGGCCACGTTGGTAGCGGGCATTACCCCTTGATCTACCACAAAAAAAGATAAATAGTGAGCCTGAGTGTTAGCAGCCGTGGGCAGCTGTTTCGACCTTGTGACTTATTGTGACTTTCTTTCTGTCTTTTTAGCCACATCCCACGAGTGTCTCTCTTTGTCATCACTTGATTACTTTTTATGGGGACCCTGATCCTGAGTGTTAGCTATGCCGTGCATGCTGACGCTGAGGTCGCTGAGGTCGAAACAGCTGTCCACGGCTGCCAACACTCAGGCTCACTATTATTTTTTTATTTTTTTTTTTTTTTGTGGTAGATCAAGGGGTAATGCCCGCTACCAACGTGGCCATAGTGCCCAGAGCACGCATGTGCGGGACTTGTGACTTTTTGTCTTTTCAGCCACATCCCACAAGTGTCTCTCTTTGTCATCACCGGGTAGAAATAATCCGAGTTAAATGTAAACCAGGGTTTTTCTGTTTCTCTTGTTAAACTGAAGGGTTTCCACTGCAATTTTTATCTGAATTCAAAATGATTATTTACTGTCTCTTAATACTTGAAATGACACTCGCAATGCTTGGAGGCTTAAACAAAAAATCTTCTATGAACTATGGAGGTACGGCAGTTATAAAGTCATTTAGGCTTGCAAATTATGCTATCATGATCAACATGCATGTTCTCCTCGCTGTTTTCAAAATATTTCTCAAGATACATGTTGGGAGAATTTGATTAAACATGAAGACATTCCCAATCTTTAAAGATCATCTCCTTTATTTTCAAAACCTGTATGTTTGATCCCAGAGTGATTTTTTAAGGAGAAAATAGATACTTGTTCGTTTGTGTCGCGTATATAATTTCTTAATCATTTTTATCTCTTTTTGTTGACACTATTACTATTAGGTACATTTCACGTATAATTTTTCAGTGAATTGTTATATTTATTTTGTCTTCGGAGGACCTCCCTGAAAACCACGCATTGTGGCGGGAGCTTCCTCCATAAAGATTATTTGTTATTATTATTTTATTATTATGCACTCACTTTCTGGTCGCTACCCCTAACTGCTGCGTTTCTGTAGCTGGTACACCTTTGGCATTGCAGAGCTTTAATTTCTCGCGCAGTTTGCACGAACAAAAAATGATGTCCGGTAGAAAAAAAACTGGTGTTAAATCTTTCTTGTCCTAAGATCAGAGATGGTTTATTTACATACGAGGTATTAGAATCGAAACGGTGGTATAAACGTTAAGCAATACTAAACTGGACGAGGTTAAGTATTAAAGTATCGTAATTTGTTAGTAGTGAGCAGATCAAAAAATAATGTAAATGTAAATGTAATTTGTTTAACCACGAAAAAAACATCACACTTTTTTTTTACAAAGTAGTATTGAGCAGGTCAATTATTTGGCGATGCCGAAGGCAGGAGCAAATAATTAAGCTGCGAGACACTGACAAATCCATATATTTTGCGTAAACCGAGTTCAATGTTTCATCATTCAATTTAACTCGTTTTTAGCCAGAGCAGTCGTATTACCTTCCTCCCCGAAGGCTAGGTGTGATCCCTGATGACCATGCTAAACTGGCTTTTTCTTTCTCAGGGTGCTGGTTTGGACGTCACAGTTCCTGAGCCGCTTCCACTGGATCACCCGCTTTTAACTCTAAAGAACTGTGGTAAGTATTGTGACAGTACAGTGAAGAAAACTCGCTTTAAAGGTCTACTTTCAACACGGCAAGATAGTTTCCAACCATTGCGGAGTGGTAATTCTCCGCTCTTCCCTGTTCCGGGCCCTCAGATATAGTGGGTACGGCGAAAATAGGAAGGGGACGTGAAAACAAGACACGTGCGATTTCCAGGTCCCAAGGTAGTAGGAACGGCGAAATGTAAGAGAGCGAGCGCAAAAATAAGAAGGCATGGAGGATAGGGAGAAAGGTTTACAGGCCCTCTCCCTTTTAATCCCTCTCTCCAGATCTTGCGTCTTGTTTTCGCATCGGTGTGCTAATTTTTGCCGTACCTAACAATGGTAGACCGATTTAGCTCTATACAGTGGCACTCGCTTAAGCCGGCCACAAACGGGCGACAAAAATCTGTCCGCGTTAATGAGGTGGCCGTACTGAAGGCGCTTTTGCATGACAAAATGATTGCATGAGCTTTTGTGCAGTTCAAAAGACAGTGTCCCGCGTAATAACAAGACGGAGTTTCCGTAAGGCGAGTTCCTCTGTATTACGGAAAATTTTAAGAGATACTGGAATAAGATACGCTGCGTTTGGCCTGTTCCAAGCTCTCGGATAGTTAGGAAGCAAATGCGAAATTGAAACACGGGAAGATTAGCAAGGAAAGGGGGCGGGTCGCACCTCATGCGTTTCACTTACGCGTTCAGTTTTTCTGTTTGTCATTCCCACATCTTGGAACCTGGAATAAGTTGTGCTGCATTTTGCGATTATCAGGCGGTGAAATGGACTGATATGATATGAACCTTCGGGTTATGGCCACTATAATTCAGTCCTAATTGAGCTAAGCAACGCGGCATTAGATGCGTTAGTCTGGGTACTGTATTACTAGGCCTTTGTGTGATACCTTTACCTTACCCTTGATAGGGGAATCATTTTATAGGAGTGGTCCACTTTTTAGTGCACCAAGACCACTAATTAAACATACTAAAGACGCCTTTTTACAGGGTTAGTCGCAATATGGAGTAAAATTGCGCAAATACCAGCAGAAAAGTGCTGGATATTAAAACAAAACAATACACAGAGTTGTGAATAATTCATCTTCTCACTCTCTGGTATTTGTAAATATTTTACTTTGCAAATGCGTCTTGGGTCTTTTTATCCAACGGTTTTAGTGAACCTAAAACTGCTCCATTTGTCAGATTGGCAAAAGAGAGAAGTAGCAACTAGTTCAGGGCAAACGTCAACATTCTCTGTTTGCCGTCTGCCGTTCTAAAATTGCCGTGATGGTGAAGCTAAATCTCTCTAGTATAGGGATTACCGTATTTTCTCGATTAAACGCCGGGGGCGTTTATTTAAAACTCGGCCTCGTAGACCTGGCGTTCATTCGGGGTCCGGCGTTTAATGGAGAAAATACTGTAAGTGAATGCAGAAGCTCACCATAGAGACACTTCTGATGAATGATATATGTAAACTACAGATGCACTATCTTGAATAAAAGATTCTCGCGGTCATTTTTGGCAACTTTACCAGTTACAGAGAAGGACTGCGAAAAATTCAGGCTTGAGCGGTGAGGAGCTAGCGTGGTCATTTGCAACTGTCTGACAGTTATTCATGGCTTGATAGCTCAGGTGGTTATAAGATGTTCCACCGGTATCGCAGGGACGTGGGTTCGAGTCCCGTTTAACCCTTTCACTCCAGAGTCAGATAATGGAGACATTAAGGTGATTCTAACTTTTGAGTCTATGGATGAAATTCTATTCAGCAGTACTTTCACATGGTACCATTTACATTTAAAGGGACACTATCCCGATAACGCGCACGCGTGAACGTCAGCTGTTATCTTTCGAAAAAACAATAAAACTGTCACATTGAGGCGACAAGATTACCCCGCGGCCCACGCGGTGATCCGCTGTTTACATCCGCAATTTAATATTTTGCTCGCGTTTTATGGCTCCAAGGAAGCTACAACTTAAATTTCTGGACGAAAAGGGTCTATAGATCACAATCCGTGATGCGAAACACAAAATATAAATCACCGGAGATTTTCGGATTTAATTGCAGTGAAAGCTAGAGATTTCTTTGGCGAAACATCACGTCGGACTTTCGTAACAAGAGGACTTATTAGTTCCTATATTGTTTTTGGAGGGACGACTATGTCGTTCAGAGTGCAAAATAAGGTCAGCCAGCATTTTCGGCGAGCCATCAGCAGCTCGGAAATTCGCAGATAGGATTCTGTTTCTTAAAATTTTTCTGCGGCCTAAATATTTAGCTAAAAAATCCGAACAGATCAATCCGTATTAGCTTTCACAAATATGCCTTTGTAAACCTCTGAAGCAATCTTAGAAAGCAGGAAATAATATTTTAAGTATTTTGCTAAAATTTTCTCGTTGGGTGCCCCTGATTATACACAAAGATTTAACAGAGCGTGATGCGAAACACAAAATCCCGCAACAGAATTAAAAACAATAAGCCGAGCCCGGCGTTACAAGCATCAGCAGGGAAACTCGTCACGCTGCAGTGAATATTTCAGATCCTTTATTGTCGAAAATATAAACATGAGAGGCGGAAAACCCCATAAATTTCCTAAATGAGCCAAATTCAACGTACCTATTATGCAAGAGCGGCATTAAAACCACATTAAGGCGCTTAACAAACGATCAGAAGTCAAACCAACGGAGAATAACAAACGACGAAAGCCACAAGAATCCACCAGTTATGACCTCGATATGACCTCGGAAATGCGACGCCTAAGTTGTAACGGCTCAATTCAGTCAACATTTAAAAATCCTCCGTTCTAAACCCGCTACAAAAAAACAAGAAGCAAAATGGCTCAAAAGACCAAGATAAGGCGCGGCGTACAAGAACAAGTAGAAGTCGTGCAGCGTGCAGGCCTTCCAACCCATCATTTTATGGCTGTGTCGGTCGAATACAGACACCACTCAGACCACTGATCCCTTCAGTCGTTTTCATGTCTCATGAATTGCTTTCTTGATATATATTCTGGTATGCTGCTGGTTCCATTTCTTCTCATTCCTTTCACGATTTTCTGAGCTTTTATGGAGGCTGCCGGGAGAAAGAAGCCTTCGACCGGCGCCATAGCGTTTCCCTCCTCTCGGTCCTCCGTACAACGGCATTGAAAACAACGCCAAAAAATCCCGATCTCACACAAATTGGAACTTAACGAAAACTATATATAATTAATCTATAACTGGGAGAAGCTTTAGGGTAACATTGAACTAAACTGAGCACGATGCAAACGGATTTTTGAAGGTTCTATATCACTTCTCGCATCTTTTGAATTCGCGACATCCTGTCAGGAAATCAAAGTTTGGAGCATGCGCAGTAATCGGATATTGGTCCTTTAAGTATTTTGCAAAATGAAATTTGGGATTTGTGTTCAATTTTGACTTTAGGCACTCTTGGGAGTAAAAGGGTTAAGCATGAATTTTTCTTTAACTTTCTCTGCAGCTGCTGAATATGCCAACAGCTCTTCCAGAAATATGGAACTTAAAGCAGTCGTAATTTACCACTCTTTTCTTTTCTTTTCTTTATTTTATCTCCTTCAGTCGTACTCCCCCACATTGGCAGCGCAGAAGAATCCACCAGGGAAGCCATGGCTATTCTAGCGGCAAAAAATCTCCTGGCTGGGTTAGCGGGAGAGAGTCTACCCGCTCAAGCAAAGCTGTAAACATTAGGACTGTTTTTAAGTTTACCGGGAGTATAGGGGCTTTTCTACAATCATAAACACACCTACAGAGTTCAAGTATTTTTGATGGCTAAAAAAGGGTTAGTTGGTAGTTATGTGTGGTTAGGATTTGTAACGTGTCATTTTTTTTATGTGGTTAAGTCGCGTAGCGTAGGGGTGTGTTTAAATTAAGTGTTTATTTAACATAGATCTCAATTAGATATTAAAAAAGGTAGATAGGCTTTGTGGTTACTTGGCGGTATTGGTTTTCCTGCGATTTGTGTTGGGTAGGCTACAACTATACTTCGTACCGCTTGCAATATATCAGGAATTTACTTGGCTGGAATGAAGTAAATATATGACTGGAGTAAATTACAATACATCAACGTTTTTAGCCAAAATGCAGGTAGTCAGTGAGCACGTTGATTCGATAAACACTCGTAGCACTTAGCTACGTGACTGATACTAGACATGTATACTAGATAGTAGATATATATGACCTGGCGGTATACACGGCAAGGTAATATACATTAACCACTTAACTGACCGAAATTAATAATTTGGCACATTAACGACATGACGATGCAAGATTGAATAAACTGTTCGAGGACATGATATTGCTGTGCTTGTTTCCATTGTAGTCGTAAGTGGTTAAAAGAATGATTTATTACCCTGTAATTTGGTAATTGGCCTAAGGGTTCACTTAAGTTGTCTTCTTTTAACCTAAAAATAGTGTAAGGTCTATAACCAAAACGCCCTTTTAGTGGGTTTAGCGTATTCACCCGGAGCAAAACGAAGGGCGACATCATTTTTTTGTAGAAAACTCCTTTTGAAAGCATTGGTTGTCTCGCAGATTGCTGGCCTCGTGTCATACCTACTGCAACCAGCCTCTAAAGTAAAATTTCTTGCACGTGCTCCAATGAGTACTTTGCTTCATGGAGACACCTGTGTTTGTTAATATATTTTCCAGTGACTGGCTTCGAAAGGTGTTTAGGGCCCAACATCGTTATCTCATTCCTGTAAAATGCTTCTACTTCCTGTTGATAAGAAACTGTTTGTAGCCTAGAAACAAATAAACAAACAAACCACAAAAGCACAGCCTTTAAACAGGTTTCCAACATCAAACATTTAATATCGCACGTAGCCCAAAAATTGAAGTTGAATTCCAATCAGGTGTTTCTCTGCACCCAGACCTCTGCTTTATACGAAGTGCATTTTTACTGGCTGGTTGTTTTTGCAACGTTTCTACCGGTTTACCCAGGCTGCTAGCGGAACAAATCGTTTGAAATTCCTTAATGTGTCTATCTGCAAAAGTGTCTTTTTGCAGCGGTCACGGTGACCGAGTGGTTTGAGCGCGGGTTCTCCAATCTCCCAACTTTCCACTAGCTGGATCAGTTTGTGTTCGTTTTCCCCTTTTTTCTAACAAGAATACCTCATTCTGAGCATTTTCCTCTGAATTCATATACGCGTTGTAAGCATTTTATTACTATTTGTGTTTAAGCTCAATACCACGCGCGGTTGTGGGTCAATAATTACGGCTATTCCACAAGATAATTAGGACACGGGTCACCGGAAATAAATTGGCCATGAACTGAGAATAGCTCTTAATGGCTCTTGGCGTTAGCACGCTGGAAAGTCGTTTGCGAATGATACCTGTTCATTAATTTACTAGAGCCTTCCAAGTGTCCATTGCGGAAAATTTTAGCTGACCCCTCCGATAATCGCTTCATATACATGCATGCGTTTAAATCCCTTATGTTAGTTTTCCAAAGCCAGTGGAATATTGACAAGTTATCGCATGCCAGCTTTTGGTGTTGCGTGCAGACACCGGCACATTGCATATCTCCCTCGACATTGATTTCTAGAGAATATTGACGCGCAGTAGATAGCATGACTCTTCAAAAATGTACTTGAAGTGGTCTCAGACTGGTAATTAGTGTCTTACAAGCTAAGTGTGTACCTGTGTATGTCTAATGACAGTGGTGGTTTTAGGGACTGTTTGATACGCTCACCGGTTGAACCCAATATCACTGAGTCATTATTGCTCAACACTGAGTGTGACACGTGCAAATTGTAAACATTTCTTTTACTTCGATAAATTTTTGTCTGGGTTTTTGATACTCAAGTTGCGTTAGCAAAACTTGGACGGAAAGAGGAAAAAAAATTAAAATGGTAAGTAAAACCAAGTCTGTACTGATATTACTAAAAGGAAAGTTATAGTTGAAAGCTCTATTTTCCTTACGCTTTTAACCATTTTTATTTCGTTTTATGTTATCCAAAAATGCCATCATGGCTGTATGTTGAAGGCCCATAAATTTCAATTTTAAAGAAGAAATAGCTTTAAGCTTGGTTATAGGGAAGCAAAAAGGTGGAAGGGGTTGATCAATTATAGGGGATGGTGAGAAAAGTCAATATTTTTATGTGTTCCAAACAGATGGGCACTAAATAAAAATAGACTCCACTAACCCGAACAGTTCTCGCGTGGACTGAGGTCTTACCTGCGTGGTGTATATTTTATTTTCTCTCTTTTAACTTTCTTTAATCACATTTTATTTCATAACAATTCAACTTTGCATCCTCCCCTCCCCACCCCCCTGTCCTGTGGGATGTAATTTCCTAGGCTGTCCCAGGCGTTCAGATAGTGAGGCGCGAGCGAAAAATAAAGCGAGCGAAAGAACGGGAAAAAAACGAGGGGAGACTGGGGAAGAGGACGAGTCTCCCCTCGTTTTTTTCCCGTTCTTTCGCTCGCTTTATTTTCCTCTCGCGCTGCACTATCTGAACGCCTGGAACAGGTTAGTAATTTCCATGTACAGTTCCTAGTATTGCGTTTAATTTCAGCTGCACTCTGCTATGCGAGAGTGTCTGGGCCTACGGTTGCTTCTGACGGTGTAGAGTTTCCAATCTCAGCGAGCTGTGATTACGGGCGAAATTCTTAAGGTGAGTTTATTGGAACATGTCCTGATGTTCCGAAATCAGAAAACCTCAGGCGGAATCGAATCTTGCACAGAATACCCCTTCTCCAAAATCTTTGGAAACTAGTTCGGTACTCTCATTGTGTGGACTCTGAGACAAAAGTTTCGTGTTTTCAGGTTTGTGTTTTCAGTGTTTTCAAAAGATTACTTTTCGCAGTTTTTTTTTTCGTTATAAGCAAAATACAAAAACAGCCAAAGTTGCACTTCGTGCCACAGTCAGCCCACATGGCCGAAGCTTACCTGGCTTCTGTAGCACGAAGCAACTAGGAGTACCGTACTTTTCCCCCTGAATGGGATACGACTGCATTGCAGGCTAGGGATACCACTATCCTTTTCACCCATACCCATTTACACACCTGGATTTAGAGAGACAAAGTGGAGTAAATGAAACAACACGATGCACAATGCAGATACTGGTAACTTACAATCTCCGTCGCATTTGTTGGAACACTTTGCTGCATGGAAGGGAGACTGCGCATACAGAAAGGTGAAGTGTGTCAACATGTTTCGACGAGAATTGTAGCCTAAAAACATCGACCCTGCCCTCTCCCGATCGAAATTCCGACGCTTTAACCACTACAGACAGCAGGGCCTTAACGAGCCGAGATACAGGCAAGAACGTCATGCTAGCCCACATATAAGGCACTAATAACATTACAATCCCATATGAATATATTCACCAACTGATTAACGCACCTACCTCCACTAACACACACTTTCCTTCACTTGTACTCATTTTCCTTCATTTGTACTCACTTCCCTTCACTTGTACTCACTTACCTTCACATTAGTGCCTTATATGTGGGCTAGCATGACGTTCTTGGCCTATATGTGGGCTACCATGACGTTCTGGCCGAGATACATGACCCAAAAGAATGACCTTTATCTCTGTTATATAATACCGGTCACCGAGCTATTGTAGTTTTCGAGGACGTAGTTAAACAAATCCAGGTGAAGAATAAACAATTGTCTGCAACATAAGACTTCTGAAATAAACATACTATTGCAAGAAACGTCGGGATTAGCTAAATTGCTGCCATGTTATTCATAAAATAAAACCTCTTAAATGTACATTATTTTTTTCGTACAATGAAAAGCATTTCGTTTTAAGGATTGCCCTAGCAAGCGTTCAATATTGCATGCAAAAATCAGTACCTAATCGATTACAGAAGAGTTTCAAATACAAAAACAACGCCAGTGTTTTCTCATAACATAGTATAGGTTGATTATAATCTTTTAATTTTGATATAGTTTCAAATTTTGCAGGAGAATGTTCGTCTAAATCGAAATTTGTAACAAAAATTTAAAAGAATCAGTTTTAGAAAATCAGATTCTGGGCTGAAAAGTCCTGTTCATTGGCTTCACCTAATAGTCAAATTACATGTTCACAAACAGAATGTCACTTTAAACATTCGCGATCTTTCCCTCTATTTTGTTTGTCACTTAACTTGGCAGTCCATAAACCGGAGTCTCACAAACAGCTCGTCACGCGGTGATCAACAGAGTGCGAAATCGTAAGGCCTGTTCTTCAAGTTGCTCTGAATGCATCAGCGCTGCATCAGTATTTGAGAACGTTTCCTGATAGACTTCCTTCCTGCTCTCGTATAATAGAGACTTTCCCTGGATGCAGAACATCTGTTTCGAAAGTGGAACTTGTCCTTGTCACACCTGTAGACATATTCCAACAGCACGGAAGTCTTCTGTTTCGGTGTGCAAATGTTTCCCAATGCAAGAGAAAATTCGCCATCGACAACTGACTAGTCCGTGTAGCTGATATTTGTCATACGTGAACGATTGCAGGAATTGGAAATTTTCATAAACCAAGAACAACTTAAAATTGAAGGTGAGTAATCAATAGACAGTGGAGGCAAATTTGGATGCAAAATTTGTATAGCTACGCCATGCATTTACACCAAATGCTACCAAGGTGTTTATACTTGGCCCATACAGATATGACACCGCTTTGGATCCATACTGATGGGCCCTGCGTTTTAGTCAGGTACGAAATTGACTAGAATAGTAGTGTGGATATTAAAGAAAGGCCTGAGCTATCATCCAATTTGTGGTACAAATCTGAAACGGATCCCCATGCGGACAGTATAAACATTTTCCTAAAATTTAGATTTCCGCTTCTGTGCTCGACGCAAAATTTCTCAAAATATCCTTCACTTTGGTTTGAAATGGTATGTAAGTTTGCAGCTTTGTTAAACGACTTTTCTCGGTTCCATTATTTAGGTTTACTTCAGTTACATAAAAGTTAACTGTAATATTACCTCATAAATATCTAAGAAATTCAGGGCTTAATTCATGTATTGGTACAGAATTGCAGCTTTAAATGTAGCCATAACTTACTGTCAGGTCTGGGTAAGATAATTTCTTTCGCTTCACTAGTGCAAGAAGTCCCTACAACTGCGTTTTTTTTTTTCAAAGAGCTTTAGCGACAAGATATTTTCAAGATGTGCGCCATACGACTATGCCACTAAAAAGCGCACATGTATAAACCTTGATCTGCAAATAAAGGATAAGCCTAGGAGATAACGTTGTAGCTTCGATATGTTTACAAGAAACTCCCTTATTTTTGTTTTCTTAAATAAGTTCACCTTTCACCCTCATCTCTCAAGTAAGCAGTAAGGTTATCAACAACTAAACGTCTATGGTATTTATTCTAGTACCAATATTTACCGAAAATATTAAATTCAGCCCACTGTAATAAAAAGTTCTCGATTTCATTCTCGCAAAAATAGAACACTTAACCAGTTGCCTTTTGAAGTCAAAATGCTGCGTCTTCGCAAGGGACAAAACAGCTAGCTGTTACAACTTACAGAGTTCTAACAATATCTATCGGGTCCTTGTCTTTTTTGGTCAACATGTTCGTGGTTAAGACCGTCCAACACTGTTGAGTAGCCATATTCAGGGACTGTTTTGTCCACCACAAAACAGGATAATGTTGGACTAAGTTTGGGTTCCATCAAAACATTGCCCAGCAGTTTTAAGAAATGTTTTCTCAGATGTGAACAACAATGTTTCAATCTTTTAATCTGGTCAGCTCTTCCAACTGATCCTTCTAACATTGTTTGACTCGCGCACGAGCCGTAATTATCACAAAAACACATCCTCATTCCCGGAACATTTGTTTATTTTGGTCAGCGGCTGGGCATTAAAATCGCAGAGGTCTGAGGACGAGAATTCGCATAGCATAACTTTACAAGTGCGACTATTCTGCACTCAGTTGATGTAGTGTGAGAGTTTACAACATCTATACCAGAAATTCCGGTAGCTGACATTGTTGGTAGGTTCACAGCAGTCAAACGCAACAAGCTACGTCGAAATCCGGTCATTCAGAGCCTTGAAGTTTGAATTAGTTAAAACGATTACGAGTGCGAAGTTCGTCTGAAAACGATGCGTAACATGTCCCGGCAAACCCAATTTCACGCCGCCAATTTTGTGTTTTCAGTAACGGCGTTGATTTTTGCGATTAAAGTGGAATTATCCACATCTATCTGTATTTTCTTTGTAAATTATGGGGGAAACTGCACACGCGTCGTGCGTTTGACCGCTGTGAAGTTGGTAGGCGGTATGAATCCTGTTCAGAAAGTCGCTGACCCGGGTTGACTCTTGCTCCATCGTTCTTTTTTAATATTGGTTAATTTACAAAATGCAACAAAAAGCGATTTATGTATGTAAGTCTCACTTCTTCAGCCTGACGCAGAATAGTCAATCCATTTACAACGGCCCAATAAGCCGCCATCTTGATTTGTTCAACCCAAAGACCCTGGGAACGAGGTTTTAATCATTCATCACACGACATCAAACTCAACATGGCGGTCAAAGGAGTCCAAGGCCTCTGTCTCATCGCCATGATGGATCCGTTTGGCCACTGCATTAAAACTTACCCAACGGACCAGAGAATTGTATCCGGAATTAAACCATGTTGGATTCGCGACTGTGGCCGGTCCTTTACCCTCTTGCTGGTTGCAGTGAGACTAGGAAAGCCCCTGGTCAGAAATTGATGGCTGAAAGGAGAGCATAAATATACATGTGACAAAGATAGAGCCGTCTGGTGGAGTTCTTACACTTATTATTTGCAAAATATAACTTCACCTGACTTGTGTATCGACCATTTGGTTAAATTTTCTTTTTATTATCTTCGCTCTTTTCCGCGACCAGCCATTTTTCTTGGTTTGCGTAAGTTCTCGTAAGTGCAGTTGCTTGATTCTTGATCGAACTCCTTAAGTTAAATAGTACAGATTTTTTTTTCAATTGCATAAAACGATACATTTATTTGCTCTCTTGTTTATAACTGAGAAATTGGCAAAATTATCGGATTATATAGCCTCAGCTTAAAGTGTCGGACAAGGTACAAAGACAAGATAACGTTAATAGACGAAACGGTTCCAGGCTTTTTCCACGAAACAAAGAAGTCAAAGAACTTTTGATGAACGAAAAGATTCCTCCTTTCTAGCCTTCTTTTCTCTTCCATCGAAAAGGATGACCGAAGACACCGAGGCGACCTTGTGAAGGTCAACAAGAAATATCTAAAGCGCATTGTAGTGTAAAAAGTTACAGTGCCAGTTGATTTGATGAGAAACTGTTTCTCTCAGTCTCAGTTCCGTGAAATGTTTTGACATTCTGCGTTGCATCTTTTTTCTTCCTCCTTCACTTTAATAATTTGCAAGAAAACAGATTGTTCTGTTATTTTCAAGCGTAACAAAGGGGACAAATATTTCATCCTGTCAGTAAGTGCATGCATATACGCGATTATTGACCGATTCCCAATAGCCGTTCGCAGTTCGAGGTACTGAAAGGGACCACACACACGTTTTTCGCTCTGTTCGTGGTTTGTTCAGACTTGAACTTGTTCAGCTATCTCAACAAAAGGACATTTACAGACTAGTTAATTAAACCTGCATTTATGATCAACGCACTAAGACAAAACAGGTCTTCAGTGTTACATAGCTGGATTTTTCGTTAAAAAAAGAATCGAACGGCCAACATCATCGTATCTGGCGGCCATTCAGAAAAAAATGTATATGTCATTTCTAACTTCAGTTTTGTCACTTTGCGTTAGGCGCAGTTGGACGTAAACAAAACTTTGAAAAGAGCTCAAACGTTTTAGGGTGTATATAATTTTGAATTGACTAGAACAAAGCCATAAACGCTGCAGGCAATATCTCAGGGCTGAACGCCGAACATAGCATGTTTTATTACATGCAAGTGAGGTGTTTCGGCTTGTCGTCATCAAAATACCATTTAGTAATTCTTTAATTCTGGTATCAATGTTATCTCCATCAGTGTATAACTATTGTCTTGAAACAAATAGGCTGAGCTGAGGTAAAATTACTGGAATAGTTTTATTCTGGGTGCGGTTATGAAGAAACCAATGAGTTAAATCAAGCGATGTGCCTCAATTTTCGTAATTGTCTCATCAATATAATCATTTTAATTAGCTGAGGGTAGCTTTTAAACTTTCTGAAGTGAGCACATGAAACGCTCAGAGGGGTGAAAACAAAGCTAAAAGTATAACTTTACAAGAAGCAAACAAGATCCCCTCTGTGTGGTCCATGGCTTTTGTCGCTTTTCCCGCGCAAGAGAATCGTGTTTTTAAAGTGGCCATGGCACCCGCCGCCGCGTACGTCAAACGGCGGGAAAATGACGCGTTTCCGTGCCTCGTGTGTCATGTTTGAATTCCCTGCGTTTTTTGTAACTTTTGTCCTTGAAATGGAATCTTTGAAAAGAATGCGGCGAGCCTGCATTTACTGAATAGGAAAGCCAATCTCTCTGAGGTAAACCATGAAACCTTTCTCACCGACAAACTTACAATGAATTCGTTGTGTAAAACGGCTCAGCGCAGATTAATGTGATAGCAGGACTATTAAATAAAATATCATTCTGAGAGAGGAGAAACAACCTTGAAAGCGGAGTGCTTATTAGGATAAGTGCCTTATCTCTAGTGCCATTTGACTGAAGTAACCTACAAGTAGAAAAAAATTGAAAAACTTTTGTTCTAAATGATACAATTTTACTTGTCGCACAATACAGAGAAATCCGTTGCACAATTGTTTGTGGCCAAAGCCGATGCTTAAACAAAGGCGGACATTGAAAGCTCCCTAAACCTGTTTACAATGGAATCAAAGGCAAAAGCCAAAGCTTTTCGAGTTCCTTTGTTTCTGAAGCAGTTGCCTTGGAAACCAAAATCCTTTTGTCATGCAAGGATGGAGTTCAATTAGTATGAAATACGTGATTGGTTGTTTGAGCACGAGAGAAAGAGATACGGATAATTATTCAATTAAGAGCTAACTGCGTGGGCCCAGGCTTCAAATGACGTAATAAATGTACTTTTTACGCGTCTTTCGACGTTAATAATTTATAAAGCAATTGACTAAATGTCAGCTACGATAACAAGTCTTTTGTGTGACCTGTACATTAATTTAAATTATTCACCTCTGTTGATTACTTGAGATGCTTTCACAGAAATAATTCAACTGTGCTATTAACCCCTGCTAGCCTTTTCGGTTCGCTCGTCCCATTTCTAGACAAATTTATTTATTTCTGTGGTACTTCACTTTCTAGTACCAGGTTATATTTTTGTCGCAACGGGAGGCCAAGAAGGCCGCACTGGTAGAATTCAAACCACAACGAATTCGAACAGATCGAAATGCCGAGTACAAGGAATAGTAGTCGGTTATCGGAGCAGTCGACCGGTAGGTTTACAACAAACGATTTTGTAAAGAAATGCACTCCGCCTCGTATAAAAAAATGCAAACCAAAGTCGAAGAAACCAGCGCACAGCAAGAGACTTGTTGAACAATTTGACGAGCAGGATGAAGGTATGTTTTGAACATGTATTTGCCACCGTAACACATTCAGCTTTTGTCTCGCATTAATAAACTTTAACAGGCGGGGAATAAAGGTAATCTCACTGCATTGAGGTCAAACGCGGGATTTTTTCACGAACTATTTTTACTTCCATTACTACCATGAAACCGACAACTTCCTGGCCGCATGGGCTAGGAAAAATCAATTTCGTAAAGAGGTTTTTCATTTAACGCCCAAGTACTCACAAAATACTAAAAGTTTCTTTTCTATTTTACGTGCAAAGTAACTAAGTTCTAGTATGTTAGGGGTTATGTCACTGTTCCATAGCTTATGGCTAAACACGTTGCGCACGGGTTGTTTTCTTGAATGCTTTACATGTAAGCGTCCATGACCGATTGTCCATTAGTCCTAAGTTGAGCGCTCAATAAAAGCTATTTGAGTCATGAATAATCCTAGTAATTGTCGATAATTGCTCTCTAGAGGGTTAAAGCTCACTGCTTCAAATTCTCTTGCACGAAAAGTCTCGAATGATTAATGTTCACCGCTTGACTGCTTTATACCGCGATGTTTTGAAACTGTTCTCCGTGTAAACAACAGTTTTAGTTCAATTTTGCTACGGAGCGAGAAGCGTGAAAACAAAAGCGGTCATTTTGATACATGAGTTAAAGCACGGAGCGTGTAATTATTATTTTAATGAAACCGTACGACTCGTGAATTGAATTTTATTCACGAGAGCGAAGGATTAACTGTCAGAAGAAGAGCTTTGCTATAAATGACCTATCATTGTCTAGGTTGAATATTGGTGCACTTTATACGGGTGTATGCTTTAGATAAATGAGCAAGGCCGCTTAAGAAAGTCTGCGTATTTAAGTTTTCATCTCATTCAAGAACACGACAGCACTTGCAACGGGAAAAATGGTAAAGTCACGACGGCCCAACAAGAACAAGGAGAATGAAGCTTGTAAGTGCTGCGCGTTGAAAGGGCAGATTTGCTCGTTTCCGCTTATGCTGACAGATTTTTGTGTTCTTTTTGCAGGCGTTGAGTTCATAATGAGAGAAAGCAAGTCGAGAATAACTAACGGCAATTCAACCGTTTCAAAAAGCAAGAAGGAACAGCTCACGGAAACACTTCGGTGGTAAGGGTTCTTCTGACTTCCCGTTAAGTTGCCCCCTCAATTTCGCGCCTAAACATCTCAAAGGAGTTTTTCAAGTGCCGCTGGAAGATTACAATTCACACTTTGAACTCTCTTAGAGCCGCTTTTCTTTCATACAATGTTAATAATTATTGACAAGATTGTAAAGGTGCAAAAAAGTGAATTAAGAGAAAAAGCGCATGCTGCTTTCTACGGGGAGAACTGAGCTTACAAGTTGTTCCAGTAAAGTTTACAAATCTTTACAAGTTATACAAAAACTGAACAAGAACCGTAATCGGCCTGAATGCCAGGAGACCTTCTCAAACACTCGTTTAGTAATAATTGACTGAAGCTATGTCATCGTTTTCTCCTTATTTTCGGCCCGTGTTTTTTGTCAACACAATTTTTGTATCCAATTTGCATGCATTTTTCAGCTCTGTTACAAGTTCTCTAATCTAGGGTTAGGTATTCAATCACTGGGAAAACCCGCTAAATTGTGAAATCGCATCCGTAGAGAAATTTATACGGGGATATCATGTTCCTTGGCCGAAATAAAAACGAGTCTTAACACGTACTAAGAGCTGTTTTCTCTGATAGCGTCCGGAAATTCGGCGGAAGATACAATTCATAAAAGCATAATAGAATAGAACATCAGTTAATTTTAGTCGAAGTAACAGCTTGAACATCAAACAACACCAATTGCGTTTATCGTTCGAGTTTTGATATTTATTTACCGTGCGTAACTTCTAATTAGCTTTCTTAAAATCATGGATACTCTTGAAGATTCTATTTTGGTCGTTTTGGCAAACTTTAACTCAGTAGCTGTCATATTAAGTCAACGCTTGTCAGGCTCAAAATAAATGAATTTTTTCTCATCTTAACAGCGGGTAAGGCGAAATGTAAACAGTGTTTGAACGAGTGCGTAACCTTTTCATCGTGTGACGTCCATTGAACGTAACACAAAAGCCTTCATCCGTGTTGTGCAGACGTGTTTGACGCACACGAGCCTTGCAAGTGATATCAGCCAATAGCACCCTCCCAGAAAAGTCCATGATTTTTTTAATGCAGTTTTACCACCTTAAACCTTCATAGTACGGTATTTATAAACGTAGATGCATTTCCTATTTGAAAAATGCTTTTAAAAATCTATTAAGAGAATACAATTAGTGAGCTCAAATTTCCAAACTGTTTCTAATGGTTCTAAGCACATTTTAAATGTAAAAATGCTAGAGACCTACTGGAGACTAGAGATCCCCGTCAAGGGTTCACGAATATTGTATGTTACTTATATAAGCATTTTCTGGGTGCTTAACTCCAATTTTTCACTTTTTAGCCTGTTCCAGAGATTTACTGATGTAGCACTCGCAATATTAATTCACCGCTCCCGGCTCTTACAATTTTCCTGTGATGATCAGGCCTTGAACTGAGTCTTCGTCATCTTATTATCATCTAAGAATTTTGGAGCTATGCCGATCGAAAAGTTGCTGACAAGCTCAATTCCCGAGTTCCTAGTAGTTGACTTTTTATGATACGTGACAATTTTATAAATTCAAATGAGTTTTTCTAAGAGTGACAGGAAAACTATTAAGATCAAAAGTTTGACGGCTTTATTCCAGAACGGAGTTAGAGAACTTCCTTCAGCCGGTGTTAAATTTTGCGGTTTGCGAATTGTCTAGATCTGTGGACATTTTAAAGAGGGCCGGAAACCGCTTTTCAACCCCTTGGAGGGATATAAATTGAACACTTAAAATGTTAGTTGTACCACATCTGCATTTGAATATTTGGCGTTTTTGTAAACTATAAAACGTCACGAAAATTGGAAGTTCTTTGCATTAGCTTAGCTAAAAGGAAAAATGGCCGACATTGACCAGTTAAATTGCTTCTACATTTGCCTGTTATGGGAGGTTCTTTTCCGTAAAATGTGTTTATTCAAGTATGCATTTTTTACTTTATTTCTTGTGACTTTAAGACTCGAATTTAAACGCCGAAAAAACTGCGATCATATATTCCGCTTGCGGTTTTTTGCATGACGCAGTGAATATAACATGGATCCGGTAAAGCGATAGCCTGAAGCAATAAGACTGCGAAGCTTCCTGAGTACGTGTTAACAAATTTCTTTCAGAACTAATTGAGCATTCTTAAAAACAACTTCATTTCAAATTAAACTAAATATTATATTAATTATTCCAAGACGGACAAAGCACCGAAATTGGTCACTAGCACTAGTGTTTAGTTTCAGTAGTTTGCTTCACTCCTGAGCTTCTTGTTTTTTAAGAGCAAGTGAAAGAAGTCGTCAACTTCACTGACAATTGAATCAACGATCAAGCCAAATGTTTCATTATTTTGCATATAATTTGCTACATTGTTCAATTATTCTCTGATACTTTTGTGCAAAGGTCGGCAAGGTTCCATCTGTAAGATAAATAATGACATAGCCCTTTAACATGTTCAGTGTTTATCATTCGTATAATGGCCTGGGAAGTTCTGCTCAGTTCGTGGGCTAACAGAAATATCAAGCACTGAGCAAAATACAAACAATGACTCATCAACGGAACTTGAATAACCGGCTTTTTAAAACCGCACAATTCCAGTGAGAAGTAAGCCCGATGAATACTCTCTACAAGACACACCCTTTCAACACAGTAAGTCCAGGGGCGGACGGAGGATTTTGTGATAGAGGGGGCTGAAAGATATAGTATAGTGGCAATATTAGCGCGATAGCGCCTATCCGGAGCGCCAAGGGCGCGACTTTGTAGGGGGGTCCGTGGGCATGCCCCCCTGGCAAAAATTTTGAAATTGAAGTTCTGTGAGATGCAATCTAGTGTATTCTGGACGCTTAGATTTGGCAAATGCCTGGATTCCACATTGAACACGTAATGCTGAAATATTTAACAAAACACAGGTGTGGTTATGGTCAAAGAGGTAATTAACACTTTGTGATGCTAGCAGGGGCCATACCAATTGCGGCGAGAGCACAACCTCCCGGCAAAGGTCGCAGCAACGTTTTCTCCCTGAAAAATCGACAAATCTAGTTTCTTTGAGACGGATTTTTACTAAACGCATTCTGGGAGCATTGGTCATTTGCGACTAAAAATGTAGGCTTCGGACACGGATTCTAAGAGGATTTATCAAAAAATTTGAACAAACGAAATGTATCCCAAGGACATGACTTTAAGAACAATCCTAAGATCCATAGGAACAATCATCGCAGGGGATTGATAAATGTCATCCTTCTCTGGTTGCGCTTGGCATAGTCGTCAATAATTGCATCATAATCCAGAGCTACGTCCTTGTGAATAAAGAGCAACAACAGTGTGTTGAGGCGGTCTTCTCTCATGCTGCTTCTAAAACCACTCTTTACAAAGCGCAGTGATGAGTTGCTACGTGTCACAGTTGCACTCGTGACCGGGACGAACGCCTGTAACATCTTTTAGTTTGTCGGTTTGAAGCTTGTTTGTGAGGGTGGTTGATTCAAACAACGTTCGATAAACTTTCTTATTGGTAATATTTATTAAAGAAAATATATCTAAAGTAACGAAGCACGAAGTACCATCCGACAGACGTTGTTTACGAAAGAAAAAAAAAATCCCGGACAAAAGGGGGTGCCGCGGCCCCCTAGGCCCACCCCTAAATCCGCCCCTGGTAACTTTCAGAGTAAAAATAACTCCTCATGTCGAGTTAAGTTATCTCCTGATACAGATTCTTTTTATTTTGGCATCAGTCATTATTACTCCAAAGAGGACGGTTATTTACTCAAATAGTGGCGTTAATTTAACTCAATAAAGAGCAGGAGTTACTTCGTTTGAGGATTGCAGTTATTTTAAGGTTAGATTTTTTAATACAGTTTTTTTAATAATCCGATAAAAGGGGTTTATTTTGAGCGCAAATTTTAACTCTAGTTTTGGAGTTAAAATAACACTTTGAAATTTACTGTGAAGGGACAATTGTCAGAAAAAAATTGACTGCAAAAACATGTATTTATTGTTAGGAAAGGAGATAATAAAAATAATTATATAAACTATTTATCTAAGGACAAAGAGTTAAATTCAAAAACTTGATCCTATGCAAATCACCTCCAAAGTAAGTTAAGCAAACCATATCAGGAACTTTGTTTATAGGGAGAAATATTTCTGAAGTCGTCTGCAATTTTATGTTGCTTTTCTAATAAACAGAAACTTGTTTTTCCTTTGCGTGACAGACCAAATGAAAGTCTTTGTAAGGCGGCTATATTGGTGTGAAAAAGGAAGGGTTTTTCCTTTACAAATTATTCAAAACTCAGCATACTGCTCACCAAGCGTGCTCCGTGTTGCTAACAGAGGAGGAAAATAGATTCATGTCTATTTGTATTAAAATATCGATAAAGTTATCTTCACTTTGAACAATAAAATGAGTCCGTCCTGGTTAAAAATTCGGCAGAACGGACTCATTTTATTGTTCAAAGGGACAGAGAGGTGTTTGAACGGTTCAAACACCTCTCTGTCCCTATCTCAGTTAAGCTAATAAATGTTTTTTTTTTTTTTGTCAGGCTGGAAGAGAACTATGTGATGTGTGAAGGAGTTTGTCTTCCTCGCTGTATTCTTTACGCTCACTACCTGGACTTTTGCCGACGGCACAACGTTGAGGCCGCATGTGCAGCTACATTTGGCAAGGTACTTGTATTTCATTTCATATCCAATAAATTGCAAAACAGTCAACCCTTGACGGCCGGCATTCGCACTCGTTCCAGTCCCTTTGCTATAACGTCGCGTTCCTACGAGAGCTCTTTCGACTGCATTACCACAGTGAAATCTAGGCTCCCACGCAGTTGTTTTTAGTGGAGTCTTATTACCGTCCACCCCACAATCTCCCCTAAGAACGACTGCTAGGTGGGAGGCTAAGTGAAACCTCAACTCACGCTCATGTAGTATGGTCCTAACGTTTGAAACTCAGTTGATCCACTGACTCAAAAGTTAGCACACTGAAGGTTACCTCTAGAAGTTACGTAAATTTCGTGATAACAACCTAAACCTCTTTCGAAAATCGCTGTGGCTAAATGACCGGCAGCCGGTCAAGGTTGTCAAAACACTAAATGACCGGCAGTTCTATATTTTTGACAAATTTAGGAAAATTGAATAATTTATCCGATCTAAACTATGATATTTTGATTAAGATGTGTTAAGCGATTCGGAAGACCTTAAGACGGAATCCATCAGGAAATCGAGTAATCAGTGGACAAAAATCTTGAACCAGAATAATTTAAAGTATATCGCATTCTTTTTTTACACTTTTTAAGAGCTATAGACGTAATAAGTTATCTGTAATAACACCAAAGACAATTTCTTATGGGAGCCCGTTAACTTAAATTTCAAATTTCACAGGAATTGTGTAAATACAGGTGAAATAGGTAAATTTTTATGCGTAAGATTTCATTTTGTGAAATTTGAAATTTATTTTCTCGGGCTCCCATAAGAAATTGTCTTTGGGGTTATTACAGACAACAAATTACATCCATAGCTCTCAGAAAATGTAAAAAAGAATGTGATATGCTTTAAATTATTCTGGTACAAGGTTTTTGTCCACTGAAAATTAAAATTACTCAATTTCCTAATGGATTCCGTCTTAATAGTTTTTAAACTCAACCTTTTGTTTACGCCGGGCATAGAGTACGAAGCGATGTGTTGTGACACTTAAAATTTCAAGAAAATCGACGAACTTAACCGATCAAAGAATGGTCTGTTGATTAAGTTGTGTTAAGCGATTCGGAAGAGTCTTTTTCTTCTAAAACTAAACTCTTTGTTTACCCTGAGCGAAGCCATGAGTTGCGAAACAACTGCCGGTCAAGGTTGTCAAAACACTAAATGACCGGCGGTCCAATATTTTTTTGCCAAATTCAGGAAAATTGAAGAATTTATTTAAACTAAACTATGGAAGACCTTAATAGTTTTAAACTCAACGTTTAGTTTACGCTGGGCATAGAGTACGAAGCGATGTGTCGTGACACTTGGATTCTGTTCAAGGCTGACTGCCGGTCAAGGTTTTCAAAACACTAAATGACCGGCAGTCCGATTTGTTTGACAATTTCGGGGCTTGTCACTTCATTTGAGACGAACAGATATAAGTAAACGACCGTAAAAAGCAGAGGCGAAAACCGATTGCAAATCAGTTACCTTCGGACGTCTTCACCTTCTCAGACTCTTCGCACTCTCACGTGATGCAAATTTCCCGCCAACAGTCACGTAAAGTGTCACGTAACACCACACGCCCCCAACTCTTGTTACATCCTGGAGCAGCTACAGATGTAGAACCGCTTCCTTATTCTTGCTGGGCAAAACGAAAGTTAAATGGTTTGACTAACGCAGATCCTTTCTTTTGAGAAAATTTTTAGAAAAACTGTGGCGAGGAAAAGGTGTTGCCACGAATTCTCTCTCCCAACACAAAATTACGTAATGTTACATTACTTAGCGTCGTACTCAAAGGCCAAGTGTACAAGGGATCAGTTTCGAAACGAAAGTCTTTCGAATCGCTTAACACATCTTAATCAAAATATCATAGTTTAATTTGGATAAATTCTTCGATTTTTCTGAATTTGGCAAAAAAAATATCGTACTGCCGGTCATTTAGTGTTTTGACAACCTTGACCGGCAGTTGTTTCGCAACTCATTGCTTCGCCCAGGGTAAACAAAGAGTTTATAGTTTGAGAAGAAAAAGACTCTTCCGAATCACTTAATACAACTTAATCAACAGACCATTCTTTGATCGGTTAAGTTCGTCGATTTTCTTGAAATTGTCAAACAAATAGGACTGCCGGTCATTTAGAGTTATGAAAACCTTGACCGGCAGTCGGCCCTGAACAGAACCTAAGTGTCACAACACATCGCTTCGTACTCTATGCCCAGCGTAAACAAAAGGTTGAGTTTAAAAACTATTAAGGTCTTCCGAATCGCTTAACACATCTTAATCAAAATAACATAGTTTAGATCGGATAAATTGTTCAATTTTCCTAAATTTGTCAAAAATATAGAACTGCCGGTCATTTAGTGTTTTGACAACCTTGACCGGCTGCCGGTCATTTAGCCACAGCGTTCAAAAATATTTCGTGCTTTTATTCTCCAAAAACAATCCAAAGATTGTTAACGATAACAAGGTCATCTCGATACACTGCAAAATATTTTCCCACCATTCTATTCAGCCAAATTGAAGAAAGTATTAGAGTTTACTTTTTCCCAATTCTATATCTGAACCAACCGGTTCACACATCGTCAATTGTCGTTTGTTTAGGAACTACAATGGTGAAAGAAGACTACAACTGAACTCGTGGGATTTTTCTGTCTTTCTTTCTCTGCCGTCCATAAATATTGCTCCTATTACTGTTGATTTATAGACATTTTTCTCTTTCTTTGTCTCGGCCGTTTAACTTTACTTTTTTAACTTCATTTTTTATGGAAATTTTATGCACAAAACCACATTAAAAGAATGAGCAATCGATCAACTTGGATGGACTGTTCAGTTTCTTTTTAACATGTTTTTTACCCATGTTTTTTCAAAGTTCTTCTCATTCCTTAACTGTGTATGAAACACCCCTGAGAAGACTTATTAGAACTATTTTCTTGTTCTTTTTGTTTTCAGACGATACGGCTTAAGTTTCCTCAACTGACAACAAGAAGACTTGGGACTCGCGGTCATTCAAAGTAAGATAAAAAATAATCAACAACTGAAACTTATTGACCAGTTTGAATTGCTAATGAACTCCCAAAGTTGGTTTATTTAAACAAGCACTTAGCTAAACATACAACAACAACTGCTTGGATACTGAAGGTAATCCTGTTATATCTTTCAGATATCACTATTACGGCATTGGTATAAAGGAGTCATCAGCTTATTATCACTCCGTATATTCAAGGAAAGGTTTAACAAGGTGAGGGAGATAACTTGCTTATTGCCTGCTCGCCATGAACTATTAAGTGATATGTTGATGGTATTTTGTTACTTATTTTGAGCTGCGTAATTAAATGGACCTCCATGGAAGAATAGAATTTGTTTACCAAAGAGACAATGGAAACGCCGTTCTTTTCTTATTGAAAATTTGTTGGGGATAAAAAACGGAAGTCGGGAAATATAAACTGTAGATACAGCGAAAAGGATCAGTTAATACATTTTAAAATTCCTCCTCCAGAAATTTGCTCTTTAATTCTTCCCACCTTCGATTCTAGAAGTAACAATTGTTTGATTTCACTGTGAAGAAAGAAATAAGCTCTTTCACATCTTTTAAGTCTGGTCATCCCTTTTCACACCTTTTAAATTGAGGAAGCTATAAATTAAATCCAATTGTTTTAGAGAACAAAGGACGCTAAATCTGGCAGCGCAGCGAATTAAATAGAGACGCTTAAAAACAGCACTGAAAGGAAATTTAAATTTGAAATTAGTATTATACGTCCAAGATACATGAATGCTCAGATATTTCGTATTGATAAATAGCTGGCCTTAAAATTTGATTGTCGATGAAAAGTTTGGCGAGCGTGGGTTAGTAAACTCATTTCCTGAACCCAACATTATGTGTAATTTGAACGACCAAGAATTTCTGTTCACATGGTCAGCTAAAATCACAACTTAACGTGTATATTTAGAAGTGTTTTCTTCAGGAGGAATGTTTTTCATTGAGGAGCCGGAATGTTTTTTCTGTTTTAATCAAAGCTTGGGCCGAGGCTTTAAACAAACAACCTCTACAACAACAGAACAACAAAAATAGACACGCGATGACAATTTTGAACTAGATGGATTTAGAAACAAGGCTGAACTTTTCTCGTTTTAAAAACAAAACGGCAAATTGAACAAACAACTCAACACGAAACTAAGAAAATGTTTTAATGTCAGTCCAGAGATATGTTTTTTGCCAGGATAAACATGACAAATGGCACAGTAAACTTTTCGTATTACTAAATTTACAAGGTAATTATAGTCCTTTTAGCATCGAATAGCCTCGAAATGATTCGAAGAGGGCTTTCCCATTTTCCCATTTCCATAATTAAACAATAGACTTCTTCTGTCGAAGGCACTGTCATGTGATAGGTTGCCCGAGGAAATTTGATGTTCACAACAAATATCAGCTCGAGAACGCAGTTCGAGGGCTTATATGAAGCTTGAACATCAAATTTCCGAGGGAACCTATCACACATAGGGGCTGAGACAAAAGGACTCTATTGTCTTTATTGTCCATCGTTAAATTTTGAACGAAAATTTTACCAAAAACGGACACTATGCGCTGATAGGCACCCGCTGAGGAGAGACACTATCGCCGCACGTGATCGATTTCGGCCTATTGGAGCACGCCAAAATTTAGCGTTGTACTATATTTATCACTAGTGATCGTGGAATCACTTTTACTTTACTAACTATCGTTAAAATTTTCGGAGATCTCATTAGTTTTTCTTAACGTTCTTTTGTCATCACTAAAAATTATTGATTAATATTTTGATTGATTTACTCTAAAACAGATTCTCTGGATCAAAAGTCAAAAATGAGGTGAGGAAACCTTTATGAAACTCAATTTATTGTAGCAAGAAATGCTAAAAAAGCGTCAGTTATCATAATTAACATAAAAATAGTCTTTGATTTTTTTATGGCAGATTTAATCGACACTGTTTTACATTAAGAGAAACTATTCTGCACTCGACTGACGTAGTACACGTCAAACTTCCACCGCCAATGCCAGCCGCCAAGATCTTTATATGATGAATACCTAACCCCAACAATGAGCTAACCTTTCTTACGTGGTATAAGATGTCACTGATGGGGTGTCTACCATCAACTGAGTGCGGAATAGTCACTCAAGTTTCACATTACCAAGATAGAAAGGCTCGAAAGACTACCTCGCCTATAATTACTAAATTATTTAAGTAACACTGTGAATCGATCAAGCTTTATTGTATATTGTTATGGAAGCCGGCTGCATTATCGAGGATAACTAAGCTCTCTTATTTAGGTCTGAAATGTTACCAGGCCGTTTTAGAGCACCACGGTCCTAAGTATTGAATTATCAAAATTAACTAACTTTCTTTTTTCTTCGCACAGGGGTCGTTTTCAGTTCGGAAATATTCTCTCAGTTCCAAAACTGGCACGTTGTTACCTGATTTCCCAAACCCAAGACTACTGGAGTTACCGGAAAAGATTTCACTGGAGAAGGTGAGAGAACAGAATTGTCTTGCATGATAAATGCACCTCTCGAAAGATAAACAATACGGATATATTCTATCGGTATTGTCTTCAATATTACATTCGTACTAGACTACAGTTGGTTCATCTCTTAAATTTTACGCCCCAGCCAAATGTCTCGACTTTGTTGGCCCATACGTCCTGACAATATATGTTGGATGAGCGGCTAAACTTTTCAACATTGCTGTGTCAACACACTGATTGTTGGGCAAAATTTATGTTTGAAAACAAAACATTTGGCCAACAAAATATACTGGTCCAGACTCAGTCGCCACTATTAAATTCATTCCTTTTCGCATTGGAATATGGGAAGGCGATCAATGCGCGCAAAACCTTTTGTCCGCGCTGTGGTTTATGGGTAGGATTTGATGAGTTCGCGGTGCATCAAGGGAAGGACGGAAGAAAATTGCGAAGCCACTTTTTCTCCCTCCTTCCCAAAAGGCTTTGCGCGCATTGATCGCCTTCCCGTATTCCAATGCGAAAAGGAATAAATAAGTGGCGACTGGGTACGAGCCTGGTGGACGGTAGTAACAATTACAGAGCAGCTAGACTACACGAGAGCTTGGTTCTTTTGATTGCGTTCTGCTTGTATTACTAATTATTGTGAATTATTGGTTTGTGTTCAGGTCGAGACGTTCGTAGTGATGTACAAGACTCACTGCCAGTGCATTCTGGATACTGCGATCAACGCTAATTTTGACGAGGTAAACTTCATGCTCAAAGCAGACAGTATTGTTCGGCTTTCTTTAGGGTCCTGGAAGCCGGGTAAATGATCGATTCCTTTTTCCAGCCCAAATGTTTTCAAAATCCCATTTCTTAAATCAGTTGCACCTTTGTCTCAATTCTCAAGCCGCAGTATCTCAATCCCATTTTATTATCCCAGTTTCCATTCACCTCTTAAGACCCTTATCTCTTTCAATGACTTTCAAAAGAGTTCTTTCTTTCTCAAAATGGGTTCTTTGATTTGCGCGTGTTCTGCGTGAGCTTTGTAACTGGCTGAAGAAACAAACTGTGCACGTACATCATGCTTTAACCATGCAATCAGAACATAGTACCAATCTCTCCATTTGCGTTATGTATTTGCTTATGTGGAGTTCCCGAGTTAGAATGATATGATTTATTTCCAGCGTTCTGTCGTTGGATAGCCTGCGTCGAAGACGAAATTTAACCAGTGTTATATTACGTCTGTGACGCAGGCTAACTTTGGCCGGTGTAAAAATAATGTAAAATATAGCCTTCACACATTTTACAACCCTCAAACAGCACGCTTGAGCCGTTGCCAACTGAGGCTCTAAAGGAAAAGAGATTTGGTAAAAACTGGGACGAGAAATCAAAGTATTGCGTGGGTATTATAAGGGTGAAATATATATTTTTCACGTAACTTTTTGCTTTCCTTTTTTCGTCATTTTTCAGATAAAGAATTTTCTTCTGCACTTTTGGCAAGGCATGCCTGACCATCTGCTGCCGCTGATGAACACAGAAGTTGTGGCAGATGTCATTTGTGTCTGTGATTCTATTCTTTACAAGGTACTGCAGCATGAAATGTGCATATGCATTCAAATAGCGATTATTTATCCGTTAAATGACAGGAAATCCACAGAAATATCATACAGCTTATACTTACTCATTGTTAATTTTATTTTTAGGTTCTAATGGATGTTCTGGTCCCCTCGGCAATGCAAGATGTCCCAGAAGGGTAAGGAATCAAAACACACTGACGTTGCGCCCATTTTTTACGCCGCGTTTTAGTAGCGTCCAATGTGATTCAATAGCCAAACAAACTGGCAAAAATAATAGCAAATCAGTCCAATTATCAATCCCACAATTCCTCTATCAAAGTTGTATTGCTTGTTGTTGTTGTTTTTAATTACGTTCGACGCGACTGCAAAGCGATGCCTAAAATAATCGTCCATTTTTTTGTCCGTTGATAAAGACTGTCCCACGCTCTCAGATAGTAGAAAAGCAAACGCGGTATTAAAACGCGCGAAAACTGACTGGGAACTGAAGGGAATGTTTTATTTTCACGTCCGCTTTCTTAATTTTGCCAATGACTACTGTTGATTCTAATTTCAATTTCTCGTTCTAGTCTACTCGCTGATATCAGGACGTTTGCTAGACACCTGGAATCTTGGGTACTAGCAGCAACTGTTGAGCTGCCAGATTATCTGAAAATGGGGAAAATCCAAGGTATCATTTATAATTAAAAAATGTTTGCATGTTGCATCCGAGTTCTCTTTTTTCGAGATCTTTATTTAACCATGCAATACTGTAACATCTATTTGAATCAAGGAATGCTGTTTTTAATTCAAGCATCGCTGTTTTGAGGACTCACTTCCTTTGACGATCGACTCCCGTGTTTGAGAGCGAATCACGTTGTTGCTGTTGCTGTTGCTGCCTTGTCAGTCGACGTTTAGCTGCCTCGATCTTTCAGTTTCCCAAATGTTTTTCTCTCTCCTCGACCTGTCGGTTTTGAATGGTGGCTCACAAATATTAAAAACTGAATTTTCATTATTTCTAACACTTAAACTGGACTGCACAAAAGTCTGTATTTTGGCGAGAGTTTGGTGGATGAAACGTGGGGGAATGGAACGAGCGTTCAAAGTACTAGTGGCTCAAGTAAGCGGGGATTGGCAAGAGGCTCACTGGAGAACTTAACGGTGCGTCTTTATTCGCGTACCCAGGGTACCAGTAAGGGTAACAGAGGTTTCGTTCGGGTGCTTTCGTGAAGACTAAAACTTGCGAGTAGGTGCGCGCCCCAAAAACGCATCTTACACCCAGGGTACCACTCTTGTGTCACCCATAGATATTAGCATCGATATCGCGAGAGAAAGGCAAGACTGACAAAAAAAACTGATTTGCAGTCGACCTTTTAAACCAAATTTATCTTCAACGGTAACTCTCTGTCTTCCTTTTTCATTTAAAGCTGTTAGACGTTTCGTTCAGTCGCTAAGAAGACAAACTTCGTTCCTACATCTTGCACAGGTATGATGTATGATTATTCTGAGAGAGAATGAAACAGTTATACTTAATTTTGTTTTGACCTCTCGCTCTAGCGAACATTGCTCGAGACAGGGACGTCAAACAACGAAGTATTCCGATCATACATTCAAGATGACTGTTATGCTAAATATCTACGAGAATTTCCAATTAGATCTTCTCCCCTCACCTCCCCCCGCACCTGCCTTTGTTTTGTAAATCCATACGGATTCCGACGATTTATAAACATCTAACTTCCCCTTACTTCTCCTGATGCAAGACGAAATGCTCAACTCTAACATCTAAGCGAAAGTGTAACTTTGAATAGGGAGAATCAATAGTTTGAGCTTAGCGCTTAACCTGTTATAAGGGCCCATGCAAACTAGTTAAGTCAACTGACTTTGTTTGTATTTATTTCTCAAGACGTCCCGCCCCGTTTTAGCCAACCCAGACATAGTGGACCACATGGTAAAAGATATCGAGAAACTTGAAAATGGAAGCAGTGGAAGGCAAACAAAAACAGAAAAGGAGAGCGAAGATGGATTTGACAACGAATGTAAGTAAACGAAGACCTCGTTTCTATTTCCAGCAATTTTTATTCAATACAACACTCGCTTGAGCCACTACTATGCTAGCGTGGACAGCGAAGAAGCCTGAAAGCCAGCTGGGCTTGTTCTTTTCTCACGCAGCCTTCCAATGCTTCAGTCACGCAATGTGTGACGCTTTTGTGGCGTGACAACTTTAACAAATGTAACCAAGCTCAGCAGACTATGCCACGATTAAATGGAAAATTTATTTTGCTGTATTTCTTTTTGTAGTTCTTCAAGATTTCGTTGAACTTTTAAGGGACCAAGCGCCATTGGAATCTTACGTGGAGTGGCTGGACAATTTGGTTGAGACGAAGTTGATAAGGGTAAGAGGCTTTCACGTGATATGCACGTGATTCAGCGTCAGGTACACGTCGACCTGCACGTGCCCGTTCGATTTGATCTTTCCTATCAATGATTCATGTAATACATTATTTTTCTTTATCTTTCTGCAGCCATGTGAGGGGACTGGAGACGACTTTAAGAGCAGAGCCCAGGAATTTCTTTTGAAATGGTCATTCTTGGGAGCGAGGCTCATGCATAACTTGACTCTCAACGCCTCAACGCACTTCGGTTAGTGTACACTATTCTTAGTGATATCAACAAAAGTAATACTTTGTAGGCTATATTTCATGAGGAGAAAAGAGAGCATGACTGCTTTATGCTGAAACCTGATGCAAATTTCACAGCGGTCAAACGCCCGACGCGTGCTCAATTCTCGACAAATACTGACAAATGTCGAAAGTTTCACTTAAACCTCAAAACTGAACGCCGTTTTTGAAATCGTAAGCTTTTTACATCGCGTGTGTGTTGAAAATGAAGTAACTGACATCTACAAGTTTTAACGGCGAGAAATTCGGTTTATCAGGACATTTTATGCATCGTTTTCATACAAACTTCACGCTCGTAAACGCATGAACTGATTCAAACTTCCGAGGCCCTTGAAGACCGAAAGTGACGCAACTTTTGGCGTTTGACCGCTGTGAAGATGCTAATACGTCAGGGTGAATTCGACCCAACTTGTGTAAGCCCTTGCTCGCGGCTTGTATGCACCAAAATTCTCTCACTGTTTTTTACAAGAACTCGTGGATAGACGGACGTTTACGTAAGCGCTTTGTTTAAACATTAACCCAAAATCACCCTCCCTCTAACACCATGTTATGTAAACATACGCACATTTCTTTTCGACAGCCATTTGAAAGGAAGAGAAAAACCTCATTGGCCTATCTGATGACATTTGGTTCGTTCACTCATTTTATGCATTTTCCTTTTCCTTCTAGGTTCATTTCATCTGATCAGGATGCTTCTAGACGAATATATGTTACTCGTCATTGAAACAAAGTTCTACAACGAGACCGAAGAGAAGCTACAAGAAATGCTGGATCGACATTTGAAAATGGGTAAGCGATCTGCTTGAATGCTTTCTATAAAATCAGACCATTATTGTAAGCTTTTGCAAGTGCCCCGATTTTAAAAGTCTTTTTTTGATTTTATTTCTAAAATATTGCGTCCACAATGGCGTTTTTGTATCGTTCCAATTGTGTACACGAACTAGTTTTCGTTTTAAAATGCGTACCTTTTCATACGCTTTCCCCCATCATCCACACTAAATCCGTGGAGTCGGCGTTTCCAAAAAGTCTCCACCTTTCTAAGTATTCATTTTTGCCAACGTTTTCGAACGTCCCCGGGTATCAGCGTTTTTCATCGTTTTAGGCGCCGTCCACACGAAAACCGGCTAAAACGATTCGAAAACGCTAATACCGCCGATGGAGCATGCGCATGTATCAGTAAAATGAGCCCGCAAGACAGTAAGCCGAGTGCCATTTTCTCCGGTTCGCGTGTCTGTCTTCGTTAAAAACGTGAAAATTTTCAAATAGTTTAAAAATGTCGCACTCACGACAAAAACCGGGTAGACCTAAGGGCAAGAGCAAGGCTGACTCGTTTGTTTGAACAGATAAAGATCAGTGAAGCTGCTTCTTAAAGTTACAATCGAATATAAAGTCTCTCAATCCTCGGAAAATGTCGACTGGGAATCATGCCAGACAATGTGCTCCGATATTCTGGATCTGTTTGTAGCACAGTATCCTTCTCCACTTCGCATTTAGGTTTATAAGAAATGATATAAATTCTTCTAAGAAAATACAAAGTTTGGTTATTTTTCTTTTAATACCATTTTTGCTCATCAGGTGCAGGAGTTGACAAAGACAACTCTCCTCTTCGAGTGCAGACCGTCGTTACCAAAACAAAGTTCACAGTTCCCGACAGTGTGCTTCTAAATGGCGGCAAACTGCCCCCCAAAGTGGAAATCATAGAGCCGGAACAAACTAAACCGTCCAATCGGATTAAACGTACAAAATCACACGACCAAGTGAACGGCATGAAACCGAGGCCCAAGAAACTCTTAACACATCGCCTTAGCGCATGCTCTATGGTGAGTGAGCAGCTGTCACCCGGAATGAATGGCTTCCCCCCCACTCCACTGGAATCGTCTGCCTTCATCATGCCTTCACCAAAGGAGAATTTCTTTCCTGGTCAAAATTTCATGCCCCAAGCCCCTCTGCTTACACCTCCAGTTTCGCCAGCAGTCACTACAGGGTTACCTAGAAACGCGATGGGGAACAACAACCTTTCTCAGGTGACGTATACAGTGCTAGGTGAGAAGAAGCAGCGGCAGCCATGGGGGTATGCCATAAATGGTGACGTAAACCTTTCATCTGAAGCGATTGATAGCTTGGTGGCCCAGCATTTTAACAACTGTGGACTGGGTGGTTTTGTGTCACCCACTCGGTACCAAGCTCCAACGACCACTGACAGCTGCTTTATGAATAACGTAAGTGCAACTCTGCTACGTGCTTCTCTGTTTTTAGGTATCACACCTCACTTATGTCGTATTTTACCCCCAAGAAAACAGATAAACTGTGTAACGCCACGTCAGTAGTTTGGAAACCTTTACTCGTTTTCAGACGAAGAGGGAGGGTAGCTCAAAAGCTCGATTGTTTTCCTTGGAATTGAAGCCTCGCTTCCTTTTTCTCTATGCAGCTTAGGGAGAGTAGTAATGCTCACCTTATCCTAATTCGTTTTGTTTACCTTTCTTAGGGCTATGACCACAATCAGGACTACGTCCAAAACAGCACGGCTCCTTCCGATCACTTACAATACCACCCTATGATGACCTCGGCAAACACTCCTTACACTCACGCAACACAAGGATACTACATGCCTGTCACGCAATCTGGGTCACGCAGCCACATTGATCACGTGACCACAAGCGCGGAAGTCCCGATGATGGCTTGTAACATGGTTTACACAGAGGCACCAAGCATGATTGATGAGGGGGTGGGGGTAGGGGAGCACGCAGACGAAAATGATGAGTACATAAACATGACTGTTCATAAGCTGTTCAATGGGGATTGTGAGTTGGAAAAGATGGATTGCGTGGACGAACCGGGAATACTTCCCTCCATAAACTCTCTTCTTACAGAAGCAGCCATATAGGTGACAGATAAGGAAACATTTCATATAGAACTGTACAAAGAAAACCAGAAAATATTTTTGCAACTGGTCATATTTGCTGTGAAAAGCATCGTGTCGTTTTTCTCGCGATGGAGTTTTTCTTTTCGCCAACTTTCGCTGGTCTTTTCTTACTTCTCAGGCGCTCAAAGGGGAAACTGCCACACCATGCAAAGACCTCGTGTAATTTGTCAAATAAGTCTTTGTTTTCTCTATTTCTTAGACTTATTTGATTTACTAATTTCCTTAACAATTCTAAGGCCTTCCCCATAAAATGCTTCGTTTTCTATCGCCTTCTCTTGAGAGGTCGGTCGATCGTGATTAAGAAGTAGGAAAACAAAAAAAAAGGCAATAAATAACCTAGAGGGGAATTTCGTCTAAGTCAGTCTTCGATGTGACTGAAGTTCGGCACTTAAAAGGTGATTTAGATATTAATGAATCAGCCGCAATAAATCACGATTTATAATTATAATTATCATAGTTATTTTTGGTACATCTACTTTTTCAAAGCAGTGGATAGATCGGGCGATGGGAAACAAAACAATTCCAGGGCCTAGGTAAACAAAAAAGCAAATCACAATATTAAGGGTTGTCGATTGTAAACTTAGGACAAGAAATTCGCACACGATCACAAATCAAGATGAATTTCAGGATCGGCCCATGTACAAAATGATAGCTACGAGATAATTTAGGATGAATAACACAAAGAAGGAACGAAAACAAGGATTTTGCTAATGAATGTGTTTTATTCCATTTCATTTTTGCATTCTTTGATTTGCCAAACTGAAAATGTAAAAAGTATCTGAAACTTATTTCTTCCGAGCTATTGTTAAGTTTTTATCGAACAATCCTCGTTTTTCCTCCTTGTACATTGTAATTTCCTAGACGAGTTTTGTCTGAGCCTGCAGTTGTTTTTCTTGGTCAGTGGCCGTTGTCAAGAAACGTTACGCTTTATCATTTTAAAGCTGTCGAGGCGATCTTTCAAAAGAAGGATATTTTCATTATTTTATTAACAAAAGAGCGGAAAGCTTCGCTTATAAGCCATAAAAGCTGCTGTATACTAAGCATTTTTCTCCTATTACTGGAATGGACTTGAAGCTAAAGCAAACATTTGTGAACTTCAGCCTCCACTCATATCAGTGTAATATGGTTATCATATCATTCTCATCGTTGCGTTATTAGCTGTCATTTCAGGTAAATAATTTCATAACCGTAATATACAGAAATATTATTTTTACAAGTGTCTATTTGATTTCATCGTAGCAATTAGAAGTTATAATTAAAGAGAAATAATTATTTTGGAAAGAAGAAATTCAAAAGTAAATTAATTTTTAATGGACTCGATACATATTTGTAAAATAGATGTGATATATTTTCTTAATTTAGGTTGACATTGTAAATATTTTACAGTAGCTTTATAATTCGTCAGTGGTACTGCAATTGCTGTGTTTTAGTTGTAAAAATTTTACTGTTCGCAGAATCAGTTATACTTACTGAAGTCGCTCTTATTTTGTAGCAAGACAAATTACAAAATATATTATTAATAAAAATTGAGACTTATTGATTCCAAATTGCGTTTAGATTCCTCTGGGTGTTTTTGTTTTGTTTTGTTTTGTTTTGTTTTTTTTTTTTGTATTTCGGACTTCTTCTAAAAAAAATATGAATGGCATTCGCATTCCAAAAATTTACCCTCAATTACCCTCAATTTTGGATTCCCTCAGTTCTTGCTAAGATATGCTTTGTCCTTTAAGTCACAAACTGCGCAAAAATACCTTTGTATTAGTAGGTAGCGTCCTTAAGAAAACCGAGTTTCTCAGACCAGTAGACCACCCCGAGATGCGCAGAACGGGCACCTTCGGACTTGGGGGACGGTGACGTTCTTGCCCGAAAAAATTAAACAATGCCCGAATGCGTGAGTGTTGAAATCGGGAAACAAACGCACTCAAATTGCATGAAAAACAAAAGCGTTTACAATTCTCACGTCTAATGAAACAGTTATAATTCCAAAAATAGTTATTTTGAAAGCTGGCATACTCTATGATGACCTCTATCTACAGGCCTCTTGATATAGTAAAATCAGAAACTTATTAAAAGAAAAAGTTATTCCTTCCGTGGAGTTGTCTTTTTTGCCATAGGAGCGCTTATTACAGACGATATGTTGCGGAGGAATCCAGTCTATTCTGTCCCATCGTGCTCCGAAGGTAAGTCTTTAATTAAGCGCCAGAGTCCGCTGAACGAGCTCTCCACTGAGCATGGTGTTCACGGCCAGAATGGACGCGACTTTCGAGAACTCTGGGGTCATTTCATAGAGGCTGTTGCTTCAATGACTTCTCCAGCTGTTTCTATTGATATCTCCACGTGTGCTTTCTGAATTAACTGAACAGGCGTTGGTCTGCCTGGAGTAGCTTCTTGACGAGGTTACAGTACCTGGCAACCAGGTCAAAGCTTTCACCGGTGGGCAAATCACTTAGGGTGATTTCACCCAACGCACAAAGAACACCTTGGTCATTTCCACTGAACCAAGAGAGTATATAACCCTTTATCCTCTTTTTCACCATTGCACTGAACCGATTCTCAATTTCGGGCAGATGGGCGACAACAACTCGCAATGCATGAAAAAATCGCGTTATTTTAGTATTCTCTTTATCACGTTATTACACACTTATCAAGAGATCTGATAGACTCTAACTCGGGATGAACGTCGGAAAGAAAGAAAGAAAGAAAGAATGAATGAATGAATGAATGAATGAATGAATGAATGAATGAATGAATGAATGTAATCGACAAGTTTTTCCACATCTTTTATTAACCAATGGGATCACGAGTTGATGACACTTGATTGACCCCAGGCACCTTCATTCGACCTAAGTTGGCATGTGCGCATTTAGCTTGACGTTTGTTTGGGAACGACGGTCGTTTCTTCGTTTCTCTTTTTCCTTTTTTGGGTGTGTTTTTTTTTAGTTTTCTCCCACGTGCTGTTGCCCGAATCACGTGCGTCTTGCCCGAAAAATTCCTACAATTTTTTTGAGATGGAAGGGGGGGGGACTGCCGCTCTCCCGCCTGTGAAACGTAACCGTCACGCATGGGTCACACGACTGAATGAAATTCGCTGAACTTCGCTTAATTCTTCCAATCTCAATGCGCCATAGTCATTATATTACTTACTCGTCATATCAGGGCATAACATACGCTGTATGGCGAGATCTGGTTCACTTCTTAAAGAAAGCTAAGCCATACAGGCTTCAGCAAGATGCTATTTTGAGCCCTTTCGTCAAGTTCATACGGAATTAGCAATCGGAATCATCTACACAACGCGAAGTATTATGCCACACATACAACTTTCGGTCGGTGAAGACGAATTGCCTTTAAAGGAAACTTCACCATAGAACTCAGAGACCACCAAATTTATAAAGAGAACAACATCGTAACATTGCAGAGGAAAGAAAGGTGAGTTGATTTTGAATAACTTCACATCAGATCACACATATTGCTTTAATTTGCCACAATGTCATGTGCACAGCTCTCAAGTGGGGAATACTATGGAACATTTTGCCGGTTCATGACGGTTCTAATCAACTACCTATACGAAATCTTTATCGAACTGCTAACAAATATGGCCAAATATGTCGTGGATGGTTTAAAACTAATACCCGGTTTTAGTCGAGCTCGATAAATTTCGAGAGATTTTCCGGCAGTGTCACGTATGCAGCATAGAGGAGCGTTTATCCTTTTTGATCGACATACCAGCTCCCGGGGGGGGGGGGTCCCTTATCTAAGCTAGATAGGTATGTGCGGCGCCAAAGGGTATGGTTTTCGAGCCGTTTTAGTCTGAAATAGGGTATAGATTTTGACTATTTGGGTCTGAAATAGGGTAAGGTGTGCGATCTGGTCTGGAATTGGGTATGGTTTTTAGAAGAAGCTACGTTTTTATTATTATCTTCTCTTGGGAAGTGTGTCTTGATTAATATCGGAAATTTGAAGCCCGATTTTGCGTCAAGTCTGAAATAGGGTAGGGAAAATCCAATTTTTTTGTCTGAAATAAAGTAAGGATTTAAAGGATTGGGCTACACACCCCCACCCAAATCCATCATCAGCTTTGACACCTCAACCGGTCAGGTCTTGTGAGCCTCGAACACTTCTCCTGACAAGCTTTCGTCGGCCCACGCTCAGAGAGGTTTTTCGGTATAGTGAGTAGTACAACGGAGGCTGACGAACACCAGCCCTACACTGAATATTGCTTTCGTCGGATTTGCCATTCCGCACGAAAACTATCTGGTATAATCTCATTCTGAACTGGCGATAAAATGTTTCACTAATTCAAAAATAAGATCCCTTGTATCCTCTCATGCATTCAAAGAAATATAAAAGTCACTAACCAAAGTCAATGATTTCATCGCAGAAATGATAATTTTCAATTAATTTGGTATCGTTTGTCATCCAACAGGGGGGGTTTTTTGCGACCCCGGGGGGTATTCCCTATAGTGGGCTGTACGGGGAGGCTCCGCCCGAAAGGGGTGCCTTTTTTAAGCTCGTATTATATGAAAGGGTAGGGGAAATTGCCATTTTAGTATACGAAAGGGTCACAAAATCAGCTGCAAAGTGGAAGAAATGGTGGCTAATGTGAAGTATATCAAAGGGTGCCCCATTTTGGCAGAACTGACTTCTCAACTGAATCAGAACGACTGAAAGCACAGGAAAACCGTGGCGATTACAGGAAATTTTATTGTTTTGGCTTATCCTTGAGGTATATGAAAGGGGTACCATTTGGGTAAAAATTAGTATATTTTAAAAAGAGTAAGGGTTTGAACCTCCGGGCGGAGCCTCCCCGTACAAAACTTTCTTGAGTAGCCCCCCCCCCCCCCGGTTTGCGACCTGATACTGGCTCAGTTTAAGCACTGCTATCTTTCTCCCAACACCCTGGACGTCACAACTGCGTGCTCCAAGGATGTCCCGCCGGTCGCTAACCGTTGAATACGATCGTTTCACTCAAACAATAAGCAAAAGAGGAATTCCTCTCTTTATATGCTGATAAAACCCTGCGAAACGGCAATCATTCAAACACTAGACCAAAACACCTCTTAGTTGTCCTAGATACCTGTGTAGTCCTAGTAAGATTAAGATTATATTTTATTCATGAAGTATTATCATATTAAAAATAGAACATAAACGGTTTGACGGCTGATACTAGAAGACAGGGTACACGTAAAAACGAATAATCTTGCCAGAAGTTTATGTTTCGAGTGAAATATATTTCCCCACTTAGACGATGTGCCAAAAATAACGGAAATGATAATTGTGGTCTAAGGGTGGAATAGAATGCGCTTCAGAATGGTTAGTTTGTTTAATTATTTATTTGTTTATTTATTCATTTATTTACTTATCGCCTTTTAATATTGAGCATTGACAGGAAAAGGCCAATATTAGCAACTTTAACCAGCAACGCTTCAGTAAACTGTAAAGTGAGTTGACAAGAAACGAGTAGAAGTGATAAAAATGGGACAGTGTTGCAGTGTTTGCTGCAAGGATCAACAACGATTCACTAGACAAACTGACTTTGTAGAGCAAGAAGAACAATTAAGACATGAACAACAGCGAGTTACTGAACTGCGAGAGCAGTTGAGAACGTACGAGCGAGAAATGGACGAAATGAGAAGGCAATTGGCTGACCAGTTAAGAGAAGATCAACGCCACTGGATCATTAGTCGCCATGAAATTCAAGTCACAAGCCAGCTGCTCGGGCAAGGAGCCTGGGAACGTGTTTGGCAGGGCAAATTTCGTGGCTACGATGTTGCGGTTAAAGAAATGTACGAAGACATTATGTCGGATCATAACAGGTGGTTGTTTGAGCGAGAAGCGAACATTGCCTCAAATTGCCACCATCCCTGTCTGTTGCTGTTTATTGGAGCAACTGCTGATGATAACCCGCCATTGTTGGTAACTGAGATCATGGACTGCAATTTAAGACAAAAACTGTATCGGAAAGGCTTGTCGCGTCTCTCACCTGTGCAAATGTCTGTTATCTCTCTGGATGTAGCTCATGCACTGAATTATCTGCACCAGAAACCGACACCAATCGTCCACCGCGATATCAACAGTGCTAATGTGTTGCTATGGCAAAAAGGTAAACAATGGAGAGCGAAAGTTTCGGATTATGGCACTGCCAATTTTGTACGGCAAAGTACGACAAGTGACCCAGGCGCTGCAATCTACTGCGCACCCGAGTTCTGGCATGAAGACCCGGATCATCCTATTAGTTGTAAGGTTAGTGAATTATACGTGTTGCCCGGTCATAGAGTCGTACCAAGTCGCTATTAAAAATTCAGAAATTGAAGGAGAACAGACGAATTTGCAAGGTGCGGGTCCCTTCCCAAGACTACTCGGCGCCGTAGCCGTGTGCTAATCCACTCTTGTACCCAACCTTCTCCCGCCCTAAAAACAACCAAATAGCGACTTGGCAAGCCAGAGTCACGCCCGCATGACCAATCAACGAAAATAGATTACTCAGTGGAAATCGATCGATTCGTTATTATATCAATCATGATAGTTTAATAGTTAATTGATATTGATTGATATCGTCCAATTCACGACCATTACATAGCCACAAGTAACATTTTCTTGATAACATTTATTACGTAAATTACTGTCGATTGTCATGGACATTTGTTGGTGGTTTTCGTGTGTCTGGTAAAAGAGCAAACGTATAGTCGAGAATACCATACATTTGACTTCAGCGTGGAGCTGTTGGCGAAAAAATGTGCTTAAAAGCACTGTAATTAACCTTTTTGTCGCTTGTAAGTGACACTGCTTTTTTATTATTATTTGACTGTAAGCAATCAAAGGCTCGAATTTCCGTAAAAACATCTCAAAAAGGGAATAAATATGGGTGTGGATAGTTTAAAAAAAATGTTGAATTATTGTAATCCAGTCTCTCAAATGGATAACCGGATTGATGATGATAGACGAGCTATCGATGAAAAGTCACAAGTTCGATTTCCAATAAATATCAATGGATTAATTGACATCGTTTGTTATCGACTGAAATCGATTATCAATTTCATTGGTTGGTTAGGACGGAATGTTGGCATGGGATATCTGTGGGTAAAACCTTACTGTGTAACCAATCCAATGATACTTTATTTGGCCGGTTTAGATGACCAACCTCGTCCCCAGGACCTCCTCCTCATTAAACATGGCGGTCGGAGAAACCCCTGGCCAAGACTGCTAAAATGGCGCCAAAGATTCGTTAGCATTTTGTTACGTAAACACGATGAAATATGAAATGTGTTCGTTTCGTTTGAACAACGGTTTCAGATTGCAGAAAACAAACAGAGCCCGCAGATGCTGAAAACAACCTCCGAAAAAGTCATTTGATCATGTGTCACGTGACAAAATACTCCACGATTCTTGGAGTATTTCAGCAGCCTTGGCCAGGGGTTTCTCCGACTGCCATTATGAACGAGGAGAAGGCCCTGGGGACGAGGTTGTTTAGATGACTATGGTCAGGAGGGAGTGATGAACTTGGGCCTGGGCACAAGCGCCAGTATTGGCGACTGAAAAACCGAGGTGTCTGGCCATCGTGACGTCACATATAAGCCGGCCCGGGAAATTCAAAGGAAAGTAAAGAAATGGCTCCCTCGCAAATGTTTACAGTCCAGTTTCTCAAAAAGGACAGATCAAAACAATGAAAGAACGAAAGGTATGCTGCATGCTATGAACAATTTTACCAATTTTACTCAATGGAACGCTTGATTTCAGGGGGGTCCAAATCTGCGGGGGGTCCAAATCCGCTGTGACACCTGCCGTCGACTGGTGGACACACGTTCAAGTTTCGTTCATCCCGCGACTTCACAGGCTTCAACGGTCTTTTAGTCGGATTGATTCTTCCGAGCGGTGACATTGCTACCCATACTGGGCCATACAATGAAAGCTTTAAGAGCAAAGCAAATATAAAATGCCTTGTTATGAATGCCAGAAGTTTAAAAAGCCTCCACTACTCTCATGAAGTCGAGGGTTCTGTAACGTATAATTTGGCTTTACCTCGGTGTAAGAACCTGTGAAACTCACGGATGACGTAAAACAAAGGAAACAAAAACATTTTAAACAATACCGTACAGCAAAACAAAAGCTAACAAACAAAGAAAATCTTGTCAGGTTCTTACACCGAGGTAAACCCTATAATTTACACTGCTTCCAGGATTTGGTCTACACAGAGGACTTAGATATTGTCCTAGTTAACGAAACATGGCTTCACAGAGACGTAGAGAATTCTGAGCTCCTTCACAGTGGCTATTCAATCTACAGAAAGGATCGGGTAAATCGGCGAGCTGGTGGAGTTTTGATTGCAGTTAAACCTGTGCTTTCAAGTCCGTGACTGAGTTCCCGCTTGCCGATGAATTACAAGATCTAGAAATCGCATCGGCTGCGGTTACAACGGCCTCTGACCAGAAGATTTTATCAGTTCTGTTCTTGCTACAGGCCTCCGGATTCGAACCCTAGTTGGGTAGATTTTATTTAATACCTTTCTAAACCAAGCTTGCGATCAGTTTGAAAATATGGTAATCTGTGGTGACATTAACTTACCGAACATCTCGTGGGATTCCGTGGACAGTGCTTCAGGTGCTAACGAACTCCCGTTTATCGAGGTGTTACAAGACCACTTTTTGACACAAATTAACAGCACTCCGACTCGCGGTAATAATATTCTTGATCTGGTGATAACAAGTGCCCCAGATCGCACCAAAGTGACCGAGGTATTGCCGCCTGAAAAAGCCGGTGTTTTTACAGATCATTGGCTGCGGTCACATCTACTACAAACTAAAGTTTAACTTAAGTTAGTCTCAAGTTACGTGACGTCATACCTGACTGTAGTTAGTGCTTTCGGTCGACTTTGCGGTCACACCACGCAGTTAACTATAGTTAGTTCTAATTAGCCTATGGATGACGTCAGAATTAAAAGAGATTCGCGACGGCCCTTATTGTTGATCCGTGAAATGTCAACATGGTTGACCGACGTAAAGTGTGTCTAGTTTTTCTTCGGATCCCCGCCCCCAAGAGCTCTTGGGGGCGGGGAGAGAGAGACCCTGGGAACGAGGTTTGGCAAGTCTTACTGGTGCTGACATTGGTTACATCCGCGGTACATTTTGGCGCCAATGTTCGTCCACGTCGAGCGTGGTCTCTTCCACGACCTCAAGGGTGGTTTAATCTAATGTTAAACACGCCCATTTACAACTACGACCCTTACTGGCGCGAGCACTTCAGAATGTCTCGACGAACGTTTTAGTTCGTAGTAAACCTGGTCAGAAATTCAATGGAAAAAAGAGATTCAGGGAAGCAGTTAGCATAGAGAAACGAGTCGCAGTGGCATTGTGGCGTCTTGCCAGCGGGAATGCGTACAGAACTGTTGCCTCCACGTTTGGAATTGGAAAGTCTACTGCTGTCGAGATCACAAACAGTTTTAATGACGCCTTAAATGAACTTTATGAAGATTGGATTACATTTCCTGCATCAGTGCAAGAGACCGGTGCATGAAGCCATTCAGCGATTCTCTGATAACAATTTGTTCAACATACCGCAGATTTTAGGCGCAATTGATGGATCAGACATCCCTATAAAGGCTCCTAAGCACAATAACGACAGCTATTTCAACCGGAAGCATTTTTACTCTATGAATCTCCAAGCAGTTGTGGGCTTCGATGGTCGGTTTTTAGATAGATCAGCAGGTTTTCCAGGTAGCATTCACGACGCCAGGGTACTGCGAATGAGTGGACTTTATGGTAGAGTACTAAGGAACGAAATTCTCCAAGGCCCTTACATAAATTTAAACGGTGTTTCTGTTGGCCCTTTAATTGTTGGTGATAGCGCCTACCCAATTTTCCCTTGGATTTTTAAAACCTTGCCAGAATGTGCGTAATTTAGACCCAACAAAAGTTCAATTTAACACTGTCCTGAGCAAGATTCGTGTGATTGTGGAGCGCACACTTGGTGTGTTGAAGGGAAGGTGGAGATGTTTGCGAAAAGAATTGAAAATCTTAACAGAAAACGTCCCAGGAACGATAGCTGCTTGTTGTATTCTTCACAGCATCTGCATTGAAAATGGGGAGCCAGATCCCGACATTAGGGAGCTTACGAATTGACGACTTTCGCACGACGACGCCGTTGGGTCCCGTCATAGTCCCGCGTCGCCGTCCTGCAGAAATTTGAATTTACGATTTTATTGAAGACGACGACGTTGGTTGGCGCCCGTCAGGCTTATTTTCCCGCCGTTTCTGAAGTTTGTTTTCTTCTTTTCGCGATTAAAGCAGTGTTGTGCAAACCAAAATGTCCAACTTCAGAGAAATAAGAGCATGTATTGCATACGCTTATGGAAACAGATTTATAAACGAGCAAGAGTTTGTACTTTTATACGATGCTTACAAGTCAACAAATCCAGACTTTCCGTACTGGAACTACGAAAGATTCGATTTAGACGAGAAAACGAACGACGAATGCAAGACCGAGTTTCGTTTCGACAGGAAGGACATTTATAAACTTGCTGAACAGCTGCAGTTACCTGACGAAATAACAACTTACAATGGTTTAGTTGTAGCCTCGGTGCCTGCATTATGCATGTATCTTAAACGCTTTGCTTATCCTTGCCGATATGGAGATTTGGTTTGTCATTTTGCAAGACCGGTTCCTGAGCTTTCCATCATAACAAACCACATGATGGACTTAATTTACGGTCGGTGGCATCATCTCCTTACAAGATATAACCACGATTTGCTCTCCCCTCCCAAGCTTCTTCAATATGCTAATGTAATACAACAGGCAGGAGCTGCCCTTGATAACTGCTGGGGATTCGTGGATGGAACTGTACGTCCAGTTTGCAGGCCTAACGAAAACCAGAGAGTCATTTACAATGGCCATAAACGAGTTCACTCCATCAAGTTTCAGGCTGTCGCTTTACCTAATGGATTAGTGGGGAACCTGTTCGGCCCAATTGAGGGAAGACGTCACGACAGTTTTATGCTAGCTGCCTCGGGATTTTTGCAAGACTTGCAGAGGTTTTCCAACTGCCCCGTAACAGGCCGCCCTCTTTGTGTGTACGGAGACCCCGCCTACCCGATACGAGCACACCTACAAAGGCCCTACAAGGGCGCAGTGTTGACCCCAGCTCAACAAGATTTCAACACCTCGATGAGCACAGTCCGCTCTTCCGTGGAGTGGATATTTGGGGACATCGTTAACTATTTTAAATTCTTAGATTTTAAAAAGAACCTTAAAATCGGTTTGAGTGCTGTGGGTAAAATGTATGTAACGTGTGCGTTAATGCAGAATGCACGAAGTATTTTATATGGTTCTGTCACCTCTGAGTATTTTGGTCTAGATCCGCCATCCTTAGAGGAATACTTTATTTGATGCAATGTTCTTGAGATGCACTTGTAATAGTACTCTAGTTATACAACATGAAAACTCTGACTGCTTGAAATTTTCGAAATATACAAGCATTCAAGTTCAAAATAGAAAAACACCTAGCAGTGAAATAAGGAAATACAATAAAGTGTAAAAATCAACAACTCTTTACGAATGCTAAGGTGTACAGAATATCATAGAAAAACAACTACTTCAAAATTATTGCCCCTTCTTTGAAGCTCAATAACTCAATGCAAGATTTCAACGTCAAAATCAAACACAACGTACAAAGAACCAACAGCTATTTATGAATGCTGAGACGCACAAAATATTTTTTACGTCAACAATAACTGCTGCAAAACTATTTTTCCTTTTTTAAAAGTTCAATAACTGCCTGTCATTGTGCTTGCTGGCTGTTAAACATCATCTGCATCATCTGCATAAGCTGCTGTTGTTGCTGTTGCTGTTGCTACATCTGTAACTGCTGTTGATCTCGCAACTGAGTGAACAGTGCCTGCTGAGTAGTCATGCCAGCCTCATCATGTTTTCTCTTTGCCTCCAGCTCTTCCTTCCTTAACTGCTCTGCTGCCTCTCTTAGATAGTCAAGCGTGTCAGTGCTTTTTTGGCGCTTCTTTCGCGGCTCGTCCTTTCCAGTTCGCTTCTTAGTCTGAGCTAACCGCTCCATGGCCCTCTCCCTCATCTCCTCGCCTGTTGCCTTATCCTGGTCGTTCTTTTTCTGATCCTCAACTGATTCTTTGGTGTGCTTAGCTTCTTCCTCGTCTCTTCTCTCTAGATAGTCCTCCATTGCCTGGTCTATCTCTCTGAATTCGGGCGAAATTCCCGAGCCCCTCTCAGCCTCCCTTTTCCTGGCCTTTGCATCCCGTTCAAGTATCTTCAAGCGATCCCTCAAACTCTTTGGCGACACGAAAAATTTGGGCTCTTTGATGTTGTTTAGGATTTTACAAATCTCCTCTAAGCAGTTGCCCCGCTCTCTAGTGCCTGCACGAAACTTCCAGAGCTCCCAACTATGGATCTCACAACCAAGCAAGGAGTCATGTTTAACTGTCCATTTCATTTTAGGCATTCTGTTAAAAGATGATTTAAAAAATATAAATACAACTTTTAAATAAGATAATGTACAGCAAATACAATTTTTTAAAAAATCGGCAATAACGTCCTCTGAGACCGGCCACAGCCACAAATCGTTGGGCGGTGTTGGATCTCTTGGACAGCTGGGCAAGTGAATTGTTTAAAATGCGAAATATCTACGGCAGACTTAACAGCCGAAGTGACCAAAAATAGACAAAGCTTAGAAAACGAAAATTGCCCTACATTTACAAGCCTATGTAAGATGTCAAATGTGATACAGATCATCTGCTCGCTCGCATAGCAGAAAAGCCGAGACAAATTTGTGTTTCTACAACTTCAGGCTGGCTAAAAGATGACTCAGGACAAGAATAAAGAACCTCATCGAATTACAAGCTTAACTTTTTGAAATCTAGCAGCGTGTATTGCTTTCAGTCCCGGCTTCCAGTAAAATATTTTCCTATTTTATTATAGACCCGACTATAAAATATACACCCCTTTTAATTTCTTTCAAAATTCGTTAAACAAAAGCAAATGTCTTATCCTTCAACAAGGTGTAATTAACATAAATGAGTTTTCATTCAGCAATCTCATCCTTACTTTTTCGTGTCACTTGGCGTTTCACTTGTCTCACTTGCCATGCTTCTACTCAGGGTATTTTGGGGCGTTACTTGAATGAAAACAGACAAAAAGTCAGAAACATTTATGTCAAGAACATATCCCTGATGTGATTCTTGAATTATCTGGCAGAATCCCCAGAAGTATCGAGAGAAAACTTCGAAAACTCACCTCACGTTCTTCTGTTTCGGCGACGCCGTAAATTTGCTCGACGCCGGCAACTGCCTACAAAAGCATGCGCAGTAGGCATGTCACGCAATCCAACGGCGTCGTCGTGCGAAAGTCGTCGACTCGTAAGCTCCCTATTGATGACAGCGACGACGATGGTGATAGCGATGATGATTTTGTTGATGGAGGAGCAAGTGCCAATGCAGACGCAGTCAGGGATGTTTTGCGAAGAAATCTTTTAAATTTGTAAACAAAAAATGCTTTATTGAGTTCGGTTGATGTCAATTCTTTATGTGACGGAGATAAACGCTTATATTTGGTGCTTGTAACATTTGTAATGTTTACTTGAATAATGAAACTTTAACTTAACTGAAATATCTTAAATAAAATCAAGGCGGAACCTTTCTCATCAAGTCTAATCAAGAGTTCGACAACCTGATCAATAGTTCATTAATAATCGTCATTAAATGTTCACTTGAACATTGAACACAACATATCATCAGTGATTGCAACACCAAATGGAATGAGTTTTATAGCAACTAAATAAACAACCTGACTTACAATTTGTTAATTATTGCTATAAAATTTCCTTTTGCCTTTCTTCAGACTTCTCTTCAAACTGTATCGATCTCTCCATCATTTTGTCATCTCTCTCTTGAGCTTCTTGCAGCAACCTTACCTGCTTGTCTAGAACATTACTCAGTCCCTTTTAGCTGCCTTCCTCGTCTAATTTCCTAGCTTTTTCAGCCCTCGCCGTCTCACGTAACCTTTTACCGGGTGTTTGCTCCACATTGCTTGACTCGCGGTCGCGATCGGCCTTGCGTTTTCCCGCTCCTTTTGATGTAGAAGGTGCGAACATTTCATCTCCATCACCAAGTTGATCTACGTGACCCTCGTCTTCCTCTCGATCTGTGGCCTTTCTTTTATTTTGGTATCCGCCTTTACCGTGGAATCAAAAAGAAACGGCGGCTCGATTTCATCCTTGAAACCAAAAACACGATCGACCATGTCAAACCAGAAAGGTTTGGCTTGGGTTTCCTGGCCTGTTTGTGATTCTTTATCTTTAATCTTCTTGTGATCTGACTTTAGGTTATTTATCTTCTTCTTCATTTGTTGCAGGGTTCTGGGGACCATGTTTCTGCTTGCTAATTGCCGATTGAAATCCTTCTCAAGGTTTTCCCATCCGCCTGAATTGGCTTTCGTTGTTTTACTAGTAAGCTTTCCCAGGGAATAAGCAGTTTCGTAGAGTTCCCACAAAAGAGAGGTTTCTGTATCCGTCCAATCTCTTCTCTGTCTTGGACGCTTTGACGAAGCAACAGTTTGCGGCGAGTTTGGCCCGCCTTCGATGCCAGGTACAGCCAGCTTAGGGGATGAACATCACTTTGAGGTTGGTAGAAGGGAAAGTACGACGGAGTAAATACAAATCTTCCATTGTAGTGACTGTAAATTTGATTGGTTTGGTATGGTGTACTTCCTTGCTGGCTGAAACAATGGATAATTTTCAAAGTGAAAAAAATCATTAAAAGTTAAAGCATTAGAATAGAACATCAAGAAAAGCTAGGACTCAACTTACCTCGTAGTTTCAGGAAAAGAATCCTGCCAGAAAGGTCTGAAATTCATCGCAGCAAATACAAGAAAGGCTACACGTGTTGCTACCTTGTTGTATGTAAATTTTTTGTTTGTTGTTTTTGGTTTTCCCCTCGCTTCACGCCTGGTTTTCATCTGTATATTTATATATGCTCATCTCGCACGTGCGAAAAGAATTGTCACATTCTGATTGGTTGTTTGTTTGTAAACTTAAGACTAACCCATGAACCCTGCTTGGGTCTAACTATAGTTAGTCTGTATTGTTTCGGATCACCGAGGCGTAAATTTTCTAACTATAGTTAGAGCGAACAGAGAAGCGGTCACATTACCGAAATAGCTAACTATAGTTATCCCCGTCTTAACTATAGTTAGTAGCCCAGATGTGTCCGCAGCCATTGTGTTGTCCTGTTTGAGCATAACACCTTTGTTAGTGCGCCCATAAAAACTCACAAATTTGTCTACGACTACGCAAAAGGCGACTTTGAAGGTTTGCGAGAAGCTCTCTCAGCAATCAACCTCTCATCCACTGTAGACCACAGCAACATAGATGATGACTGGCGGTGCTGGAAGGACTTATTTCTAGCTGCTGTCAAGGACTACATTCCATTGAAAAAGCTGAAGGGCCGTAACCCTGTACCTTGGATAGATGGTAACATTCTAAATCTAATGAAGAAAAAGAGCTCAGTTCGCCAAAAACTGAAGTCACATCCGAGCACTGGCCTGAGAGAAAAGTTGACTTTGCGCGCGAAAGTCAAGAAATTGCTCCGCGAAAGCCGTGAGCACCTTTACGACTCCATCGATACTGGCTTTAAAAGCAATCCTAAGCGCCTATGGTTAATTTTGAAGCTTAATTCTAAATCACATCCTATTCCAGACCTTGTCTCCATGGCAACTGCCCCAGAACCTACCGTTGACCAACCGCATAATCCACCGAGAGAAAGTGATGATTCTTCTGCAGGAATAGCTGACATGTTTAATCGTTTTTTTTTTTTTTGCCTCCGTATTATTTACTGTTGACAGTCCAATGAAGGAGATAACGTGCGAACCATCGGACACCGTTATGGTCGATCTAACTCTCACTGTGACTACGGTGCAAGCTGCACTTGAAGCACTGGAAGTCGGTAGAGCCACAGGGCCGGACGAAATTCCAGCGAAGTTGCTTAAAGAGACTGCCTCGGTAATCGCTCCATCCCTCTGTAAGATCTTCAACAAATCACTCCAACTAGGGTCTCTTCCGAGCGATTGGAAACTGGCCAATGTCGTAGCTGTTCACAAAAAGGGTACAAAAGAACACGTGGAAAATTACCGTCCCATCTCTTTATTGCCAATAGTGTCCAAGGTCTTGGAGCGCTGTGTGTTGAATGGCATCAAGGCCCATCTGTATCAAGTAATTGCACCTCTCCAGCATGGTTTTTGCACTGGAAGATCGTGCGTCACCAACCTCCTTGAGGCTTTTGACTACATTGGCTCACTTTTAGAGAGCGGAAGTCAGGTTGATACCATCTACCTCGATATGTCGAAGGCCTTCGACAAAGTCAGGCACAGACGCCTCATCCATAAGCTAAGCCTAGACGGCTTCAGCGGCAAGCTTCTCAACTGGTTCCAGTCCTACCTATCGGGTCGCCGCCAACGCGTCACGGTATTCGGCGCCACTTCGAAGGATCTTCCTGTTACCTCTGGAGTACCTCAGGGCTACGTTAATGACCTTCCCGAAGTTGTTTCTAGCAGTCGAGCTGGTGATGTTCGCCGATGACACAAAAATATTCAGAGAGATTAAGACGTTAGGCGATGCCTCTTCTCTCCAGACAGACCTCGGGAGGCTTGAAACTTGGTCCCAAACATCTGGTCTCGTCTTTAACGTAGCAAAGTGCAAGGCGCAGCGCATAAGAAGGAAAACAAAGCCCATAATATCTACCTACAAAATTAGTAACACCCTGCTTGGAAAGTACACCGCAGAAAAAGACCTGGGTGTACGGATTACTAATGACCTGACATGGAACAAGCAAGTATACGAACAATCTGCGCGCGCCAACAAACTACTTGGGTACATCAAGAGAAACACGAGGTTCATCCTTGGGCTTAGGCTTAGTACGACCTCTTAGGTTCTTAGGCTTAGTACGACCTCATTTGGGATACGCCACTCAAATCTGGGCACCGCAGTCCATCGAACTCACTGCTAAACTTGAACGCATTCAAAGACGCGCCACTAGGTTTATTTTAAATCTGCCTTATTCTTCAACTATAAGCTACAATTCTCGTCTACAAACTTTAAATCTTTTACCTATTTGCTACTGGCACGAACTATTAGACCTTGTCTTCTTTTTCAAAATAACACATGGTTTGGTCAACGTGGACCCCTCTGTCCTACCTGATGTTCGCAAGTACAGACGGACTAGATCCACTACTACCAATATTAAAAAATACATACCTAAGAAATGCAAGACCACTACTTACCAGAAATCTTTTCTCGTTAGAGCATGTAGAATTTGGAACTGTCTAGTTGACGAACTTGATTTTAGTTTAGTGACCTTAACTTCATTTAAATCGGTTTTGTTTAATTATTATAAGACTTCGTTGGTCACTTCTTTTGACTGCGAAGACCCGCGTACGTTTAAGACTGTTTGTTTAAAATGTAATAGTGTCCGTCCGCTATCTCGACCGATCTTTTGTTGTATGTAGTTAGTCTCTTTTTTTGTATTATTGTCATTCTTAACTTTTCATACTCTTTTTACTTTACCCGAGCCCGCTGTACTTGGCCTCAGTTGTTGCGGTGTCCCTGCCTACCCCCTTCTTTAAAATAAAAAAATTCAATTTATTTGCGAAAGTGTCATCTTGATCGTCAGTTGTGGATCAAGTAGACGGTCAAACTCTTTCTAAAACATTGTGCAACCTGAACAGGAAATCTAGAGGAAACTGGAGATATTCAGAATAAGTTAGACATCATCACTGAGCCAGATGGTACTCAAATATATCTAGTAGTGTTCAAAAAACTTGTTTTCTCGGGCGTCCGGATAATTTGCGAGCTGATTCAGATTTTTATGTTCTTCTGCAAAAGTGTAGTTTACACTGGTTAAATGAGGTGGCAAAAATTTACTAAGTTCGATTACTCTTTCCCTAGCAATTAAATATCACTATTCTTCCCTTATACAGAAGATGAAAGCAAATACTGTAAGAAAAGTTAACGTTTAAGTGCTAAACATAATCTTCTAGGTTCGCCTTCTATTATACTCAGCTAAACAAACGGACTGATCATTTTTTAGGTAAATACTATACCACTTGTTTGAACTTGGGTACTTTTGTTAAACTATAGGCTAGTCTGTAGCCAAGTTTCAAGTTTCCCTGTGGTATATAACTGAAATAAACACACTTTTTCGGACGCGGAGAATAACAGTTTTCCCGCATAATTCTTCGATCGCGGAGAGTAAACATGACTTAAAACATTATTTAACTATGATTTTAACGTTAAGACAAAGAACCACTTACCTATATCGAAAAAGGGATGACTAAAATTCCCTTACCCAAGAAAACAAGCTTAGCTGAAAGTTAAATAGCACAAAAAATACGTTTGTAGCCCGAACTCCAACATCAGTTTGCCAGCGACATTTTTGAAAACTCCGCAAACTCGCGTGCTTTTCACGTCGTGATGTCACGATGCCCAGACACCTCGAACCAGCCGAGCTGGCGAGTTCATCACTCCATCCTAATTATGGTAATGTTGTTGTTCATAGGTTGATGTTTACAGTTTTGGTGTCCTCCTCTGCGAAATGTGTATCAGGCGTTTACCAGAACCAGAGCACCGTGACAGACAAATAGCCCAGATGAACAATCGCAATTATCGAGACCTCGTGACACGCTGTGTGCAGAGAGAGCCTGGGGCGAGACCAAATATGGACTTGATTATTCAAGAACTTTAATGGCTCAAATTCCCAAATTCGATAATCGTTGCTGAATTTCTTTTTTGGACAAAAATTCTGCTTCTCAGCGAAAACATTTGAACGCCGCAGCACATCGCAATCAATTTTTTAAAGCAAAAAGAGGCTCATTTGCTGATATGACTATAACCTGTGTTGCTGCGAACCAATCGGAAAGCTAGAAATTCAATAACCGAGATTAAGGTTTTAAAGTATGTTATTTTACACTATGAGTACAGTTGACTTTCGGTAACTCCAACCTCGCGCTAACTCGAACCAAAATTGATTTCCCCTGGATTTGCTCTAGACATTTACTGTAATTTTACCCTCACTAGCCAGAACCCTCGATAACTCGAACTTCCCGCTAACTCGAAGTGAATTCCTGTTCCCTTCAGGTCATTTTCTTCATCATTTTACCCTCGATAACTCGAAGCTCGTTTGTCAAAGTGTAATGTGACAAGACATACTCCAGAACACTGAATTTATTTTGAATCAATTTTCGAAAAATTGAGCATCATTGTAGTTTTGAAGTGTCTTTTTGTCCTTTGTGTCAATTTGTTTAGTTTCCTGGTGTTTTGGTACACAAAACGTGTCAGTTCTTCCTGTTAGAATAAATGTGATAAGTGGTGTCAGCAGAAATCCCATCCCCCGATAACTTGAACCTTTTTGATTTCCCTTGAAGGTTCGAGTTAGCGGGAGTCAACTGTAGTTTGAATCGATATTTAGGAACTATTGTACGAAATCGAGTTGCGCATGAGCTGACGCGCAGGGCCAAGCTGGCAATGATTCCGTGTTTATGTTAAGATTTTATAGACAAGCCTTGGCTTATGAGAATTAAGTTTCCAAAACAAACCTTCCTGGCATGAAAGTAAGCTTTTTTTCCCGGTTTTTCTTGCGTGCCCTCTCTACTCGCGAGATATGAGCTCATATGCTGTTACTAGGAAGCCAATCAGAGCGCGAGCTTGCTGGGGCTGTCTTCAGAATGAGATGAAATGCAATTGAATGAGAATGTCTACTGTGTAATTGAAGTAAGGGGCTGTTTACATGGAGGGAGGAAGATCCTAGCACTAGGAAGATCCTAGAAGGCGAAACAAATTTTCGTTTGGGTTACATGCAAAAATTTCGGTCGGGGTGGTTGCTGGAAATCAAATAAAACTGTCAGTCTTTGGCAGCTAAACGCCCGGCGCCGCCATATTTGGTTTTCTTTACCTAGTACTAGGGTCTTCTGAGCGAGGTTAGTTGACATGGTGCTAGGATCTTCCGATAGGATCTCTCAGCTAGGAAGATTCTAGCGCTAGGGCCAAGTACAACATTTTGCATGTAGACTGAATACAGAAAAGATATGGCGCTAGGATGATCCGCCCTCTAGCATGTCTAGGATCTTCCTCCTTCCATGTAAACAGCCCTTAAATCGTTTTACGGTCAGTAAAATACATAAAAGGTAGCAACACCATCACTGAGCTTCCAGGCCTGGAGCCGGGTACTGCCACTCTTCCCTCAGATGAAATGAATTCCATTCCAGTGCACTGTACTTCCACAGCCGCATTAACTCGAGGTCTATACTCTAAGAACCTTTCCTTACGGACATCTCATTAGGCAGTTCACTTAGCCCAAGAGAGACAAAATTCCGTCCGTATGTAAGCAATTTTTTTTTTTTTGCTTTTCTGACATAATTTGGTCATTATCTAACTGCAGCAAAAATTTGGAAAAAATTTGAACGTGGGAAGCTTTTGGGCGCGAACGTCCTTAAGTGACTACACCGTGAGACAAACGATGATGAACAAAACTAGCTACCTTTTTCACAACAAAACCGCAGACGTTTGGGAACTCATTTCCCTTTATCAGTGTAACACAGAAAAGACAGACTAAGGGCAAGTAGTCCCGAAACTTATGCAGTTTCATAGTGATACCAAGAGAGAATGATATATGATACGATTACCCAAGCTGGGGCCCGTTTCTCAAAACTCCTGATAACTTTCCGAGGCCCAGTAAGTATTTTTTCGAGCTCATTTATTTATCACAGGGTGGTAACGAGATATGTTTTTCAGCGCTGATCCCATTTTTGTACGCAAATTTCTGTTCATTGATTCCGCCAAAAGCATGACCAATTTTCGTCCCTGATCCCACATATGTGGTACAGCCTGATCCCTCCAAAAATGCTGATCCCGATCCCATGGCCTGTGATCCCTGATCCCAGGGCTGTGATCCTAGATCTCCCCATTCTGATCCCCGATCCCACCCCTTAATTTGATCCCTGATCCCACATACCTCGTTATGACCCTGTTATCAGCTAATAAACAATTATTGGATGAGGTTTTTGCGATATCCGGAATAATCAAGGTCGAGGTAACTGTTATCACTTACCGAGACCTTGATTATTCTGGATATCGCAAAAATCGAATCTAATAATTGTTTTATTATACATTGTTTTACAGCCGGTAAACAAAATAGCGGCAAACAATTTCAACATTTGTGTCCTTCTTGTCTTCTGGCTTCTGAACGCTTTTTTCCTTAAGGTATTCGTGGAACAGTTCCTTCGCAATTTTTGTCAGCCTTCTTTTGTTTTCCGAGTCTTTTTTGTTTCAGCAATTTTTCAATTTCTTGCTCCGTTGAAGAAGCGAATCGACGAACCATGAATCAGACTTCGCTTTCAGATGCCTCCCACATTGCTCTTGGGAATCATGCATTGCGCGGGCAACCTACAGATTATTCACTAATCATAATCTGTAGGTTGCGTTGATTCCCAGAATTAACTGCAGGCTCTTAGCCAATGAAAAGACAGATAGTAACTAAAATGTATAATAATTAACAATTATCCTGCGAAATCGCGCGGAATATCACCTGATACTTAGCCGACGAGGCCGTAGGCCGAGTTGGCTAAATCAGGGGATATTCCGCAAGATTGAGCAGGATAATTGTTTTATTATTCAACAAATTCCCATCGCCTACCATTTTCAGAACGAGAAAAACTACGGCTCTAGCTCTAGCAACACATAAGCTTAATAAAAATCAAAACAGAACTTCAAGAGATCGAAGTTTACTACCGTTCACTTAAAAAGACGTATTTACAAACTCATGTTTGAAAATGACAAGACAAAGGAAAAAAAAATATTGCTACCTTACCGAGAGTAAGTCCTCTTCCTGTGAATTAAAATCTTTTCAACTTTAGTCTTTACAACTTTCCGTGAGCAAGTGTGCTGCTTCGTTCGCAATAGCATTTTCTTGGTTGAGTTCTCACTATGAAAATTCCAAGTCAACCTCTGGATATCTTTGTGAGCTGAAGCAAATACTTGTTGACTTTTTGAGAGCATTTAATCGTGGAAAGTTTCTTCCAGAGAGTTAAAATGTCCGGAGAACACTGCTGAAACTGTCTCGCTTTTCAAAATGGCCGCCAAACAAGCAATGAAAGAAAATCTGCAGTGCACTTCCAAATATGGTCATTTACGTATATCGCAGGATATCTGTCATGTAGGATGACAGATATTGAGGGCTTCCTTACCATATATGGGCATAGTGACAATTTGTTGAATAATTAATTATTGGTGCAAACTTCGCGATATGCTTCACGACATTATAAAGATAAAATTTAGCTTTCAAAATCAATAAAAATTGTATAGCTATTGGAAAATATTGTGCACCTAAAATAGTTTTCGGGCACGGAAAGTTGTCGGGAGTTTCGAGAAGCTTTGAGCGCGAAAAAGGGAAAATTCTAATTTCATGAGCCTGCAATCACGTAGCGCAAATGAGTCCCATGCGCGTGGCTCATGCGCACTAAGTGCGAAATGACACTGATATGACAGACGAAGGAAGTTGGGCAACAGAGCGAGTTTCAGAAAACGAATACACTTGTTGGTTGCTTTTCTCCTCAGCTCTGGGAATTTATCATCTTCTTGGAAGTCTGCGGTAACCTGGGACGTCTTTTTGGTCGAATTTGCTAACTGTTTCCGCTAACATTGGCTGTTTCCGGTGCTACGTTAGCAATTTGACTTGGTTCATCTTTACCCGCCAAGAAAACTCGTTTTGACGTTGCAAACAACGTAATTCGTCTTGTTACACGTTTTAATCTTCGTCTGTATTAATTCACGCCAATAATAATCATCATGCAAGCTTCAGATGCCGAGGTAGAGGTGCTAGTATCTTTATTGACATGTTTCGTGTTCATCTGTTGTTTATTGGCGGGAGATTCTAAATAAATGTCTGTTCTTTCTTGTTTGATGAAATGCAACGCAGTGCCCCTTGTGTATGGAGCAGTTGGAAATCGATGATGTCAATTTCTTCCCTTGTACTTGTGGATATCAGGTAATGAAATACTCAATCACTTGTTACCTAGACATTCTATTGAAGTAGTGTTTATACTCAGAAAAACACGGCCAATTTGAATAATACTGTACAGCTATTCTTTTTGAGTGCACAATTCGAATTGTTCTTTGCGTGTGAAATTATAAACTTTATATTCCCCACAATCACCAGAATTAAGTTCTTATCGAGTTTTAAGGTTGCGTGGGCCTAGAAATATTTTAGTTGAAGTGATTTCAACAATTTGTTGCTTACGTACTTTGCAACGCTATTGGCGGTGCATGCAAAATATATACGCCCACATCCGTTCGGTACCTTAACTGACTGCTGTGTAATAATTTCCTTGCATTTGTCTCGATTGTTTTCAAGTTGAAAGTGTCCAGTGACTCGGAAAACTTGAACTATTTAAAGACTATCTAGAGTTAGTCTATTCTTGTCTCATTCTCTCTTTACAGAAATTAATTTAATTTGATAATGATTTCAATGTTTACAGAACATTGACCATGTAATCATCCTTAGGTCCACTTCTTGAAAATCCCTGGAACTTTAGAGCCTGTTAGGTTATTGGGGAGCATTGGTATCAGGTTTCTCTGGAAAAATTCTGTGTAGGGTATTTTACACTGTTCAGTGCATTGTAGGTCTCAGTGTATTGTACATAGGCAGGAGACATGCATGTCTCAGACTAGACTTGGGAAGATATACAATAAATGAAAATTAAACCAAAAAAAGGCATCTAAAATCTAATATTTAGGTTTATGACAATGCAAAAAGGAACATGAAGTGAGTGCTAATATTTTGACTTTATTGCAAAGTCATCGTCAGAGTAAGAAACTTACAAACAAAGTGAGATTTAAAGAACCAGAAATTTACATAGGAATTTGAGTCTCAGACTGCAAATGTATTAGAAAAAAGTTTAGAAAGTTAAAGATTTGTAGATGACAAAACGTTTTTGAAACTGATCAAATATTGGCCAAGTTATGGCACAATATGCCATTTGGCACTTTGCATGCATTTTTAAACTTAAATTCTTGTGATTTTGTTCATGGCAGTCCCCAGTATTTGATACCTTAATTGTTGAAAGAGGACACTGACACTTGTATCGGACCAGAACTTAACAATGTTGTCCCTTTTTTTCCAGATTTGCAGATTTTGTTGGCATCGCATCAGAACAGATGAAAACGGATTATGTCCTGCATGCAGAAAGGTGTGTTTGCTAAACAGCTGTTTGTTGCAGCTAAACTTTGGTCTGTTGTTTTTCTTCTCACCTCTGTGACCAAAGTTGTCACCGCTTGGAGCACTACCCATAGTAGGCTTGGATAAATTCTGCTCGTAAAATGGCTTATTCTGCCTGTTGGCAGTGCTCGTAAAAATCACTTGTTCTGCTCGAAATTTTGCTCGGACACCTAAATTTTGCTCGGTATCCAAAAAATATTTGGCCCTTCAGGCCTTATGTATTTTTGCAAATTGAATATGCAGGGCCTAACCCCTCAATACTAATTAGACATTCATTATGCATAGCAAAATTGTAATTCATCTTAGTTTGTAAGTGCATTTTAAATAATAATCACATTAATCACAAGGTATTTTCCATTTGTTTAATATTTAGTTTTCAATTTTTCTTACAACTGTTATGCATATTAGTGTTACTGATTCTCTGTTATTGTGCTCAAATTATGCTTGAAAATGCCTTGTTATGCGAGCAGAATGCTGGTCTCAAAAATTGCTCAAAATATAATTATATTCTGTTCAAAATTCTGCCAGCAGAATTTATCCAAGCCTAAGTACAGTACCGCTTGAAAGTATTGGTGCATAAGCACGCGGCGAAACCTCATCCGCCGCCATTTTGTTTTCCTCGAATTTGCCGCGGTGGGATGAAAACCGCAACCTCAGCAAGGACGAAAGCGACCGAACACCGTGGCTGACTTGACGCGGCAAAGCCTCGGTAACCAAACAATAGTGACTAATTTCTATTGTTTTGGCATTGTTTATACTTTATTTCACTAACATTCTCAAAGGAGCAAATAGACAAAAGGTTAGCAGTATGATTCTCAGTATGATTTCGTAATAAAACCGATTTCGGACCCAATCGTGTGCTGTCACCCCGGGTTGTCATTGCATGTTTTTATCACCGAATGCAATTGTAAATAAAGAACTTTAAAGATCGTGTTTTATTGGTATTAGATCGTTTAAGGAGAGCTACGAGCAAGCCGATGTATTTAATTGTTTTTCGAGTAAGTCGGCAGTCCGTGCGATACAACACAAGAGGTTTTTGTTTCAGACTGTGCAAGACGGCGGGACTAGGCACCACAATCATGCACAGTGAATCACAATAGAATGGATTGTCGGGCAGCTGCAAGAAAACTTCGAGCGAACGAACAGAAGCTGACACGTTCAATAGTAAAGTAAAACATGTTCTTTATTTTAAAAAAATAGTTTTAGTACATGTCTATTTGGTGCCAAGCGTTGCGTGAGTAATTTGCGTGCCGAATCACGAATGCGGCGTGAGCTAAAATCTTCAGAATTGAAATATGCCTTCACCATACTCAAACATGCCGTCAAAAGCGAAACTGTTGAATGTAACTTAAACTAAAAAGCGCAAGTTATGATGTTAGAAAGAGAATTAGAGTAAAAAAGCAATTTTTTCCTGAGATTATTTTTAGTTCACGGTGCATTGTACTGAATTTGAATTTACATACTGTGCGATGTGGGAGCAAATCGAACCTTTCTTGATCCTTCGTGCACTGAACCCTTTGATGATAATTGTAATACTAAATGAAATTCGTGTTGAAACTCAAAGTCAACGCCAACTGTAAAAGAATTTGTGAGAAATAGCGATATATAGCCCGAAGTTAGTTTCAGTTCAGAAAGCGCATCAAATTTGCATAACGGGTGAAATCTGACCTAGCTTTTCAATGAACGTCAGGCGGTATGTAACATAACAATTCTATCTCAATGATATCTGTTTTATTTCTTGTGGCTGTTGCAAATGACACGAGTTTCCATTTCTTTCTTCGGCTAACGTCAGCGTTCTCAAAAGTGCTCAGAAGTCAAGGTTTGTGAATCACAGTAAAAGCAAAAATCAAATGTGAAATGTATCACATCATAAAATCATCGGCGCACGACGTCTCGCTTTTTGAAGTTGATGAATCATTGAAATAAAGGAAACAAAAGGCTATTCAAACACCACCGCGTCCTATTCTTTACCGCGGTATTTTTGACCGCAAAAAACCGAGGTAAACCGGAGTTTTCAAAGAAGTTAGACGAAGTTTTCCCGAGGTCAAACCGGAGATACAAACTGCGATTCCACCGCGGCAGTATCGCGGAAAATGCACCAATACTTTCGAGCGGTGCTGTACATGAGTATTATGCCACAAAGTTTGTTGTATAGTTGTTCTTTGGAGAATGTGATTTATTTCATATCTATCCTTAGAGAATGTGTGGTTCCAGAAAATATCCATACCCCTCCCACGGAAGGTTTTTGGTTTGCATCCCCCCACCCCTTAGGAATTTCCGTTCCAAGGGGGTCTTTGATGACCCCCGCTTCCCCCAGGAATTTCCACGTTACGCGAACATCCATTTTCAACATATAATGCTTTGTTATTGTTCTGTACTATTTGCATGTTTGCTATCTGGTTTGAACTGTTCTGTTTTTCATGAAAATTTGTTTAACCTGAGTGTTGTAACGTTCTCTTAACGTTGGTGCTGAGGGTTGCTGCAAATGATTTGCGTGCCGAATGCGACGTAAACAACGAAGCCAAAATTTTGAGAATTGAAATTGTATTTGCCACACTCAAACCTGCCGTTAAAAGCGAAACTGTTGAATGTAAATTACACTAAAAATCGACGGTTATGATGTTCGAAAGAGAATTAGAGTAAAATAGCGGCTTTTTTCCTGGGATTATGCACAAGTGAATTTGCATACCGTGAGTCTAAAAATAAATTGCACAGAGGTATAACAAATCAAACCTTTCTTCCCGCACTTTATCCTTTGTTTAAAATTGAAATAGTAAATGAAGGACAAATGGAAACTCAAAGATAATGACAACTGTAAAAGAATTTGTAAGAAATAGCTAATATAGGCTGAACTTTTAGTTTCAGTTCAAAACGCATCAAATTTGCATAACGTGTGAAATCTGACCTTTTCAAATTATGAGCGTCACTGTTTATGTAATGCAACAATTCTATCTCGATGATATCAGGTGAAAAGCGGCTGAAAACCCTTTGCTGGATTGCGCGATAAAAATATTTTTGTATTTGTTTAAACAACTTTGGTGTTTAACGAAAAACGTTCCCACTGAAAGGATTGAAAACGGTGCAATATTCATCAAAGGCCAAGGAGACACGCAATTTTCCGTAAACGCGAATATGCAAATCAGGTCTACTGAAATTTCATGCAAATCAAAGTCGCAAAATTTGGCATTTCGGTCAACATATTTGCGTAGTTTTGAAGGTCAAAACAGCCTACGTAAGTATTTCTTCGTGCTTGGGATCAATCGTGCGTTGCTTTCAATTTTTTCATGTTTCTTCACCCTCTGGAAAAGGAGCTTCCTATGAACCCCCCACTCCCCTCGGAAATTTCTGCCTTTGAACCCCCCTCCCCCTCGGAGTTTCCTGTGACCTTCCGTGGGTGGGTATGGATATTTTCTGGAACCACACAATGACCAGGTTCTAACTTTTCTTGACGGTCTTTAACCCTTTAAGCCCTGATAAGAAAGTGCATATTCTCCTTACTGTTCTCCATACATTTCTTATGGAACTAGTAGGGAAAATTTGTCTAAATATCAAGACATCTCATCCTTGGTGATTGCTACTTTTCTCATTCACCTAAATTCATTCACCTAAACAGAATTTAGGTGTCCGAGCAAACTTTCGAGCAGAACAAGCGATTTTTACGAGCGCCGCCAACAGGCAGAATAAGCCATTTCGGATGCTGTAGTGGTGCTTAAAGTTTCACAAGTTTATTTGAACGATAACAAGTAATGATAATGTGAAGAGAAATGGAATGGAAAACAGTATGGAAACCTCAGAAATGAATCATTTGATCATAGAAAAATCCCTTGAATAGGAAAGGTAAACAAGGCCTTGAGGTCAGCGGTGCTAAATTTCAGGCCGGGCTACCCTCCGAAATGTTCTTGCCCATAGCTGCCAAATTTATGCTCTCTTTTGATGGAGAGAGTTTGTTTAAGTACTAACATTTCCCTTGACATAGTAGTCAAGTACATATCCAAGGGTGATGCCATCCTCAAACCTGAAATCAAGACCTGTTTTCTTCCACCATGTTCAGTTAGTGTTCAGCTGAGTTGTGGTAAATAGTTTATCCTGGTTAACCCCCCCCCCCCCCCCAACAAGTTAAATGAATTTTCGGTGACCTTCTAGAGAAATGCTCTACTATCTATTAAATTGGGAAAGATTGCTTGATGCATTTTGTGAGTTTTTCCTAAACTGACCATTTATACAGATGCTCTTCTGGCTTAAAGTGTGTACCACAGATTTTTTTTAATTTGCTTGATAGAATCTACAAAGTGCCCTGATAACAACAGTGAAAAAAAATTTCGATATTGATTTTCCCCCCCGCATTTTAACCGTCTTAAAAACATGAAATTTCACTTCCGGTGGGAGACTGGGAAAGATTGTGATGTCAAAACTGGACCTCTTGTTTTGCGGCAAGCAAGTTTCAGTCATTTCGCTCATTGTTTTCGTGTTGATCTCTAAATAGGTCAAACAAACTCAAAATATCCTGTTGCATTGCCACAATGATAAGAAAACAACTAAGAAACTTGCTTGCCGCAAAACAAGAAGTCGTGTTTTGATGTCACAATCTTTCCCAGTCTCCCCATTTCGCTTGCGCAGTTTTGTACCCCACCGGAAGAGAAATTTTACGTTTTTAGACGGTTAAAACACGGGGAAGAAAAATCGATATCGAAAAATTTTTTCGCTGTTGTTATCAGGACACTGTAGATTCTATCAAGCAAATAAAATCGAGCATATACACTTTAAAGATTGTTTCAGATGCTGTAGTGGTGCTTAAAGTTTCAGAAGTTTATTTGAACAATAACAAGAACATAACCTCTAAAACAAAACAAAGCAGATGAGTACATGTAGCAGTTAGTGAATGTAAATTACTATTCTTGTGAAATGTAATCACTGTTATCATAACTAATGAATCAGCATGGCATTAATCAAGATTTTTTCCATGCCTTTATTTTCACAGCCATACAGTGAGGATCCTGCAATTTACACACCACTGTCACAAGACGAGTAAGAATTCTCTGTCTCTTGTAAATACTGCATTCCAGGTTGTTGACTTAGAAACATCCAAGGAACTCATATCTCAAAAGCTGTTAAATGTAACTTGCAACAGCCAAACCTGAGGCAGCCACATGAGTTTCTTGATTGCCATAGGAAGCCATGCTCTTGATAGGCAGTAGCTTTGGCAGTAATGTTGCTGGGTAGAAGGTTATCCAGATGCCAACTACATTTTCAAGGAACTCATATCTCAAAAGCTGTAAAATGTAACTTGCAACAGCCAAAAATGAGGCAGCCACGTGAGTTTCTTGATTGCCGTAGGAAGCCATGCTCTTGATAGGCACTAGCTTTGGCAGTAATGTTGCTGGGTAGAAGGTTATCCAGATGCCAACTACATGTTGTAAGAAACATTTGATTTTTGACTTCAGAGTGTTGTCATTTTTTGAGCAGATTCCAGGTAGATTTCACTGTCTAGTGAATTTTTCATGGTCAGATATGAATTTAACTAGCTTTAGGTACATAAGTAAAATAGAAGGATGAATGGTTTGTGTAAACAAAAATTTTGATCTGCCCTCAACTTTTTCGCTTTCAGTAAGCCTCCCCTCATATGTCATCTCTTGTTTTATTTATGTACAAAAAGCCAGTCAAATTGACATCCATCAGGGTTCGACATCTGTTGAGTCACTAGCCACCAGCAAGTGAGTTTCAAAAATCTACTAGCCCACGGCACATTTCAGTAGCCCAGGTTTCTTACCAATGTCTTTCTTTACCCATAAATTATCATCTACATGTAGACCCTGGCAGTAGAGCTAAAGACTGTGAAGGACCTTAATAGTTTCAATAGCTTAGCAACAGCTGTGTATTTGCTGCAAGCTTTAAGCCTGTTGTTGTAAAATGAGTAGAAGGGACAAGATTATATTTCTCTCGACGATCGAGTAGTGGCAAATGTTACGTAACTGTTTACAAGAGTTAGGTAAAACAGGTTTGAAATTCGTAGCTCAGCTTTCAAAATGTTTGAATTTTAACAAGCCTTGTGCCGTGGAACCTTGATTTAACGAACCTCTATATAACAAAGCCCTCAGTATAACAAACTATATTTTTAAGCCCAGTAAGACCAGTAATAGTGTAATGTATGGGAAAGAACCTCGATACCACAAACCCTCGATATCCCGAACCAATTTTCCCAGTCCTTTGGCACTTTGTTAAATCGAGGTTCCACTGCAACTTTAAGGTTACTTTTAGAGGCTTTTTGTGCGACCCTAAATCTCAATTTACTTCAAAGAGATGAACGTAAATGACAATACAGTTGCAAGACGCCCGCTATCTTGCCTAACTTAGTAACCTGGTGATAAAAACCAGAGGTTGTGTGGTTACGAAGTCAAGTATGTGCAGTGAAACACTCGCAATGGATGTGCAAAAGACTAAGTGAAATACACCACGGTTCCGCGGTTGTTTTGTTTTAGAACAGTTTCCAGCAAGAATAATAACAACTTCACAATGTGGTTCCAATGTGTTTCCGTGAGTTTTTATAGTAATTAAAAAAAATACACCAGATTGTACTTGCCCACGGACTACCGAACACACAACATTTACTAGCTCCGCTTGATTTCTACTTGCCTTGGGCGACCGGGCGAGTGAAGATGTTGAACCCTGTCCATACACACACAGAAATTATGTTGCAACAGAAAGCCTCCTTAATTTTGTATGGTTTTCTTGTTCAACAGAATACAGAGAATTCTAAAAGAAAGAAAACAGAAAGATGTGCAAAGAAAACAGAAAGTTACTGAAAACAGAAAACACTTAGCAAACGTCAGGTGAGGCAAATTTGTGAACTAGTACAGTGCTCTGCTTTTATTCACTCATCTCTGTTAGTTGCATCTTAGCTTGGGTACTATTACATGTGCTCATTAAACATTGGATGTTAGCATCAAGACTGCAGACAATAGAGTAAATTCGTATAACCCGGTTTTACATGCTAATGAGCTGCGCATTATATTCTAATGAGCTGTGAGAATAAAGGAAAGATAGACGTGACAGGTGACAGTTCTATTACGAATTACAAAATGAGGTTTTTTTTTTAATAATACATCCGCAGCATTTGTAAGCGAGTACAAAGCCAAACCAAGAAGTGTTAATCCAACCTAATTTCTAAGCCTGCACAAAACGAAACAGAGCACTGGTATGTCGGGCCCAATCGCTCGTAAAGTGCTCAAAGTGCTAAGTTTCTGTTTCTTTTTATTTAAAGAAGAAAGCTAAGTACACTCTACTGTAAACAAGCAGGATCGAAAAATAAAAGTCATTCCTTTGGAATTGGAGTTTTGCGATTCACACAACTTTGTTTAAAATTATTTTTATTATCACAACCCATTAGAATATAATGTAGCTCATTAGCATAGAAAACCAGGTTATACGAATTCACTCTAATATAATATATATAGATTAAGCCAATGGTGCCCCACTCAGCAACCTCAGCCGCAGAGGAGCTCCACTATTACTGATGGGTTTCTCTCTCTCTTTGTAGAGTTGTGCAGAAAAACTTGGTATTTGTAGTCGGATTAACTCAGAGATTAGCAGACCCCGAGGTGAGAACAATGAGTAGCATTAAGGCGGATTTAGACGGTACGATTTTTGCTTACAACTGTTGTATGCAACTTTTGAAGTGCACGCTGCTCATGTCAAGCAAAGATTGTATACAACTCATTATTCTATCATTTTGATTGTGGCTACATGTACGACTGTCATAGCATTTTAAAACATGTTTCAAAATCTTAGAACATTTTTGGTGTTGTATGCAACTGTTGTAAAAAAGGTTGTTGTTCGCCTGATGTAGACGACACAATTCGTGTTGCAGACATGATGTGAGCAAGTGGCGTACAACAGTTGTAAGCAAAAATCGTACTGTCTAAATCGGCCCTTAAATTCAAATCAGGGCCCTGTTTGTTTTAATCACGTGGAGTACCAGTTACTATTTTGTTTATTAGTTTGTGTAGTTTGATCCTTTTTGTGAAAGTTGTCCTGTGTTAAAGGACTGCCGTTGGTGATCTTGACCGGCACTGTCAAGACTTGAGCAGAAGTCATTTTAATGGCAAGTTAATTATTAGTGTATGCTCAGTTGGTGGTTTAAGTCTCTTGTTGGCTAGTTAAGTTGTGATGTTTTGGCAGTGAAGACATAAAAGAGTTTATGATATTCTTTGTACTGTTATTGTCTCCTGTTGGTTAAATTGGTCAGTTTGTTTCTAGTCTTTCATTTGTTGCCTCCATTGATGGACATCATTAGCAAGTATAGTCTTTTGCAAGAGGGTCCTGAAGGGAGGGTATAGGTCCCATTTCCCAGCCCAAGTTTTCTTTTTCCAAATTCCATTTTACAATTCTAATTTTGACAGAGCCCCATTCCCAGTGGCAGTTTTGCATTGGCAAAATCCCAGTCCCAGTGCGAGGGTAAATAAAGTTTATTGATTGGTTATTGATTGAAATCCCAGTGCCTCAAATCCCAGTTCCAGTGCCTCAAATCCCATTTCCAGTGCCTCAAATCCCAGTTCCAGTGCCTCAAATCCCATTTCCAGTGCCTCAAATCCCATTTCCAGTGCCTCAAATCCCAGTTCCAGTGCCTCAAATCCCATTTCCAGTGCCTCAAATCCCATTTCCAGTGCCTCAAATCCCAGTCCCAGTGCCTCAAATCCCATTTCCAGTACCTCAAATCCCATTTCCAGTACCTCAAATCCCATTTCCCATTGCAAAGAATGAATCCCAGTTGCCATCCTACCCCATCAGATCCCTCGTGTAAGGATCGGGGAGTTGTATCGGAAAGTTGTGTGTTCTGTCACCAATTAGCACACATGCTAAAGTTTCTTGACACATTAAAGTGGTACTATGATCAAAAAATCACTTTTATTTTTTCTTCGGATTTCGAAACTATGTTTGTTAAACACTCCCCAAGCGAAACTATAAGCCTTAATTTTGAGAAGAAGACCGTTAATTTAAACTGCAATTTTCCGTTTTAATGGTCCGCCATTATTACACCAGAAAGGATACAATGACGTCATACACTCAAGAGCTGTAGAATGTGGTGTGTGAACGCGGCTTACAAATTATGCAAAACACGAGTTTGAGAGCGTGAAAGCTCAAAACTCCCGTGCTGCATACTAAATAAGGCACTTTCACACACACTGCATTCTAAAGCTCATGAGTGAATGATGTCATTCTGTCCTTTCTGGTGTAATAATGGCGGACTATTAAATCGGAAAATTGCAGTTTAAATAAACAGTCTTCTTGTCGAAATTAAGGCTTAAAATTTCGCTTGGGGAGTGTTTAGTAAACAAAGTTTCGAAATCCGAAGAAAAAATAAAAGTGATTTTTTGATCGCAGTACCACTTTAATAAAGTTTATTATTATTATTCTTGTTGAATGTGAAGATTATCACCAGCTTGCAATCATAAATATAATATACATGTAACTAAGTAACCTCTAATGACAACCACAGACTTGGTCAGATGTTGCTTTTTGTGTCAAGTGCAATCTGAATCTGTCTTTTGTCTTCATTGTAGATTAATCTTGCTTTCTCAATTTTTTTCCCTGTAGCTTCTTAAGAGGCCAGAGTATTTTAGCAAGTTTGGCAAAATACACAAGATAGTTGTGAACAATAGCACAAACTATGCAGGACCCCAGGTAAGACAATTACAAAACAGCCTTTTAACAGTTCTGTTGTATTCAGTTTGTGACAAGTGCAGAAAGAAGAAATTCTGAGTTGCTGCTAGGAGTCAAATTCATCTTTTTGCTGCACAATGGTCTGCTCAAAATCATGGCTTCTGTACTTAATCCTTTAACCCCCAATATCCACATGTATATTCTCCTATGTATTTGTTATGTCACTTGTTGGGAGAATTTGATTAAGCATCAAAACATTTCATGTCTGATGGTCATTTCCCTTATTCTCATGACCTGTATAGTTAGTTAATCAACTAGTGATATTGTAAGGAGAAATTAGATGCTTGTCACTCTTGGGGTTGAAAGGGTTAAAGGACTCAGCATTTTGTCCCTTGGCCAAGCCTAATGTTATGAACATGGCCTAAATCGTAGTTCATGGCCATTCTGTTATTAATTTTGGGTAGCAACTGCAAATACAGTTGACAATGCATTTGAAATAAAGTCAGCTCTGGATAACTGATTTTGGAAGTCACAAATTCATGGCAATTTTGTAGGTTATGCTTGTTTCACAAGAAAATAAAAAAGCCATTTCACATTTTCATGTCAAAGACTAATGATTTTGTAATCTCTAATTGGCTTTTTACAATTTTCTTTTAGGGTCCAAGTGCAAGTGCGTACATTACTTATGTTAGAGAAGAGGTATGTTACTGTTGTAAGGAAGGAATAATTATTGTATTTTTGAGCCTTCCAGTTTGAAAAATGTATAGCTACAACTGAAGGAGTTATAGGCTAATATTTATTCCTATTTAATTTGTTGTGTTTTACAGGATGCGATAAAAGCGATTATAGCTGTGTGCAATACTCATCTTGATGGTAGAACACTCAAGTAAGGGAATGATCATTTGGTTGATTTCGAATTTTATTGCGAAGATTGAATAAACTGCAATAAATATCTGTCTGCACAAGAATACATTGGCATTCACCTATAAACACACATATTGGGTCCTAATGTTTCCCTCAGTATTTTTGCTATGGGACAAGCTAAATTTCCTTGTGGCCAAATGGTTCACAACAGAATACAACTCCCTTGTGTTTCAACACCTATAGCTGTTGTTTGAACTACAACAACCAGGTTTTTTAAAAGGGCATAGTTTGGTTGTTATTTTTCATAGCACAGCAGCTGATTTTGTAATTTTGATTTTTTTTTCGATTCTACAGGGCATCTTTAGGAACAACAAAATACTGTAGTTACTTTCTCAGAAACATACCTTGTCCGAAAACGGTAAGCAAAGTTCATACCTCTGCCACTTGAGAAAGTTTTTTATTATCTTTTATTTATAATTTTTAATATTTCTTTCAAAACTTTTTGATGGCCTCCTTTTCAAAGGGAGCAGTGGTGGTAGTGTGTGTTTGGTTTTCAATTGAATGTTGATCAAGAGTAGGCTTGGATAAATTCTGCCAGCAGAATTTCAAGCAGAATAAGCGATTTTTGAGGCAAGCAGTCTGCTGGCAGAGTAAGGCATTTTCGAGCAGAATTTGGGCAGAACAACGGAAATCAGTGGCACTAATGATATGCGTAACAGTTGTAAGAAAAATTGAAAACTAAATACAAAACAAATGGAAAATATCTTGTGATTAATGTGTTCATTAGCAAAAACACACTCACATGATTCATGTTTTTCATTTCATTGGCCAGTGGCAACAGAAACACTGTTGAGTGAGAGTTGTTTGATTTTGTTCATGTCCATTTGTCTTCAGGATTGCATGTATCTTCATGAGTTAGGTGACGGAGCAGGAAGCTTTACAAAAGACGACATGCAGGCTGGGTTGGTGTTTTGTTATTGATGTTTGAATTATTCCGCTATTTGTTTATTTTGTGCATTTATTTCCTGAGGTTGCATTGTAAAAGTTATTTTATTTTCTTGCCTCTTTCAGGAAACACCAAGAATATGAACAGCAGTTAATTGCATTTTATTCAAAGAAAATGTGAGTTTCATGTGTAGAATAGGGCAATTGTTGTTTTATATCATTCCTCACATCACTGATTGAAACAAGCAATCTATAGCTGCATTCATAATAAAAAAGAAACTAGTCTACCAAACATAGCCTGCGTAGCAGGCGTAAACGGGCAAGGGGAGCGGGAGAAAAATGGGGTTCTGCGAGCTAGGGACGAGGGAACGCCTGCTACAAAGACCCCCATTTTTTCATCTCCGCCCACCGATTTTTATGTAATCCAATTAAGTTAACTGTCAATGCAACCACCAATCAGAAACAGGCGTGCGTTTTTTTGCATGACTGACTTCACGCAGGAATTCAATGAAGCGTCTAAAAATAAAGTTAGGATGAGAATTCTTTTTCAAATCAAAGAGCATTTTATGTAATTGAACAACACTCAACGGCGCTTATTTTCGAAATAAGAGACACAAAGCTTTTCACAATAAAAAGATGTATTAAGATAAACTCCCCTTTGCTTCTGAAAACCAAACGCGTTCAATTTTCGCTTCTAGGAAAGGTAAGCTTATTTTAAAACACGCAAGCGAAGAACCGCGATATATTTTGAACGGCATTAAATTGACCGAACTGCACGTTTTTCAAAAGTTACGCGAAAGCCATAATATGAAGAAAAGGGCAATTATAAAATAAATATTTCAATACAAATTTACAATCAAAAATGTAATTTACTTTACCATGGATTCCCTACAAAGTCAACAGCCTGAGTGATGTCTTGCAACGGCAGATATCTCTTTAAAACAACCATCTGTTCTCAAAGAATAATTTCTTCGCTTATAGTGTTGAGCATTTCTTAGGGCTTCTTCCGATTTATAGTTCTCAAAAGGCGAGTCTTCATTCCGATAACAGGATATTTACACTGCCTTGAAATTCACACGTGAAACGGTGCAATGCTTGTTTAAAATCTTCTCTGACAATGACAAAATCTTTTCTTTCTAGGACTTTATCCCGTTGGCAAAACCGCTAAAACATCTCTTCCCTTTAGAAGAGCTCTAAACTGCCGTTTCTCACTCTGGTTTCAAGATAATTTCGCTACCAAGTTGAAATTTACGTGATTCTCGTGGGACTTGCTGTCAAAAATTAACCAATAAGAATTTTGCGGCCGCTGGTGGCCGCAGAAATGAAAAAATAGGGGTCTTTGTAGCAGGCATTCCCTCGTCCCTAGCCCCCAGTCCCCCATTTTTCTCCCGTGTCCTTGCTCCCCTTCCCCTTCCCTGTTTTCGCCTGCTACGCAGGCTAACCAAACATGGAAATCCATCCGGGTGGATGTCTGCATCCAATATGAATTTAAGGATGGTAATACTGTTGTAAAATTAAGATTAGGGCCTGCTAAATAAATATAAATGAAAGATACAAAAAGCTGGTTGGCAAAGTGAATTCTAAAATTTGTGTTGACACTTGATTGATGTAAATTCAAGACACGTTTTTGTCTGCCTATCCCATCTGAATGGGAGGAAAGTTGGTGGATACATTTGAAAGGGGAAACTCATCCTTCATTAGATTAGACGAACTTTTTTTAATCAGGTAGAGATTTGTTTCCCTTCTAACTAAAGGTAGTTTTTCCATCTCTTCTTTGAATTAAGCAGTGTTAGTTATTGTATAATTCACTCCATGGTAAGCAAACTCAACTGATGTTTTTCTGTTTTTTTTTTCCATTGCAGGGGTCTTAATAGTGATAAGGTAGGCCAGTCCATTTTGTTGACATATTCTCTTCTGCCTTTGCTGTAATAAAACGAAAGTGCTAAAAATAAGGCTAACGAGCATGAGAATGAAACCTTGTTTCATTGGCTCAAAACGTAGAGGAAACTATTCAATCAAATGTTAACTAAGCATTCATTAACCACTGCAATACAATCAAATGCTGTGAATCAGTGCATGATCCCAGGCTTCTCTTACAGGGACTGATTCTCTAATGTTTCCAATTTATTTCAACCAATCACAAACAGCTGCAGAAAATTTTACACCCATCCCGAGGAAGGTCATTGGAAATTCTGAGGAGGGCGGTCCAAAAAGCCGAAAGTTTTAAGACGACAGTATCAAGCTAAACTGGAATTTCCAGGTCAAACCAAAAGACCTTCCTCTGAGGGTATGGATGATTTGTAGAACAACATGATTTCACTGGGAGTACAGGGGGTATATCATTCTATGTTAACTGGGTAGTTGCCTCTAATTGTAGTTATGAACATGTAAAATAACATCTGCCTTGACAATGCATCAAATCCAATTTGTTTTTAAGGATTCAAAAGTGGATTGGCCTGTTGACGACAGCAGTGAAAACAGAACATCACCTTGTTTACCTTCGGGGGCAGCCTGGTATGATCTTTCTTAATATCAACTTTTTAGAATAAAACCCAAAAAGAAAGAAAGAAAAACTAACTACATGTACACTTAAGAAATTACCATTCCATCATCCCAGTTCATGTTGTTAGAGTGGCCTGATCACATGTTGAAGGTTGGCAGTAAGCAGATAAAGCCCAATGCACAAAAGCAAATTTTTTGTTACAACTGATTTGACACAGGTGTATAAATTCTCTTTACCAAATGTCTTTGCCTGTGTGCTGGCAATGACTTTTGGAGAGCAGAGTAGCAAGCACTTAGGGAGGGTAATCTGAAAAGTTGCACAAAGTAAGTGAAAAATGCAGCTGAAAATGGGGTTCAGAAACAGATGCTGGATTGACGTAGCCTATGGGATGTTGAGGTCTGTAATGTTTGTAGGATTAAATGCTTTTAAAAGAAAGTAATTTGCCTGGAACAGCTATTTGACCTGGTAAGGCACTAAAGCCCCCAAAATATGGTTAAAGAAAGATCTGGAACTAATTTTCCATGGAGTTTCTCTTTGAATGGCCATCTATGAGAGGAAATTCTACATTGAGAAATTTTTCCTTGTCAAGATGAAAACTGGCAGACCATTTTTTTACTTAAAACATTTGTCATATGAAAATCTAACAAATTAATTTTCTCAGCCACAGAAGTAAATAAAATTTGTTAAAGAAAATTTGTCATAGAAAATTGCTTGTGTCCATGAGGCTTAACACACTTAATTGTTTTATCTCACCACAATGAACAGTAACCACATTAATATTTTTTCTTGACATTACTGTATTTTTGTGTGTTTAAGGGCTGGCAAAAATGAGGAAGATGATAATACAACTCAACCTGTTATACAGAATGATAATAATTTAATTCCGCAATGTGAGGAAGACTGGGAAGGTTCGTGGACCCCTCCTGTTGCTGCAGCTGATCACGTCTCTCCTGCTACTGCATCACAAGAACAACCAACAAACCCACCACAGACATCAAACACCAGTGCAGGTAACAAATGGACTGCTGGGAACATGGTTGTCTTTGATATGGTCTTTATTGACTTTCTGTAGTTAATGCACAAACTGTATAGTACATGTTGTATAACATGTCTTGTGTTCTTATGTCTCACCTTTCTTATCTTCAGGCTGGGGAAATACAGAAAACAGTGCTCGTGGTTTAGAGTAAGTGACATTTTTGTTAATTTCCAAACGTTCACTAAAATCTGTACTCTGAAAATTTTTTGAAGTTTTGCTAAACTTTCCAAAACTCGTTTGATGTTTACACTTCTTTAAGAGTGAAGAACAAAAGCTAGTAAAAAGAAAGTTACTAAGCTAATAAAAAAAACTTGTTTGTTTGTTTTGTTTAACTGATAATTTTTCTATAACTTGTGATTAGGGAAAGGGTAACAAAGCATTGTATCAGTGTTAAGTGTCTCACTAAGAGTATTGTGTTTTCTGTCCTTAAAGGACAAAAACCGATAACTAGGTTGTTTTGAGGAGGTAAATTAAAAAGTAAGACAGCTTTGGCCTTTTCATAAGATATTATTTTGTAAAGTTTATGATTATTTTTTGTTTTTCATGGCAGTACTTCTAGCTTGTTCTCAGCTGACCTATGTAGTGGTTTGGGCCTGGCTAATCTACACCTAAAAGTTTATGGAGAGGATGATTTAGGTAGGAGTACCAGCATTTACTTAAACTATGAACGCCAAATTGTACCATAGGAGATTTACATGTAGAGAGGATAGAGAGAAGAATATGCATGTTGATATTGGCGTTTAAAGGAATAATGGAATTTACATTTCTTGCTCATATCTTAAATCACAAATTAAGCTGTTTACCAGTTATTACAATCAATACATGGTACTAAACCAAACTGATGATTATTCCTTAAATTGTCGGATTGTCCTCAACTGGATTTTCTGATTATTCAGTGACTGCAAAAGCACTTTTAATTTGTTTTTGAGGAAACTAACCACTGTTATTGTTTGGTGTGTTTAGGGTTTGACCCATGGAATGAATGCAGTAAAGGTTTAGCAGACCTCCTCCAAGAGGAAGAACAAAGCCCCAAACATGGTTCAACACAACACATTTCTACAGCTCCACATATGCACTCCTTCCCATCTTCATTTCCAAGAAATGTAAGATATATTGTATCATTGCTTTACAAAAACATTTATTGTGCTAAAGAGTCAGTAGACTGTAGGCTTGAAGCCTCCGAGTGTTCATTAGCATTTTCTTCGATATCCTATTCTAAAGTATATTTTCCCCAGCATGAATGTAAATTGGTTCTTGTTTTCTTGTTGTATTTTAGTTCTTGTGATCTGTTTTGGTATTTTTTTTTTGGGGGGGGGGGTCTCATTGGTCATTACTTAATTGCCTGTTGCCTATCGTGGCCGTTTTTTACTGCAAGAAAATGCATGCCTAACAAGCAATTTTTGGCACCCACCAGAAAAAGGCAGTGGTTAACCAGGCCACCTAGGGCTAGCCCAGTTCTTGTAAAACTGTCTGTCTGTTTGTTTTTTTGTTGTTGTTTTTGTTTTCTTCTTGGTGCCATCTAGTTTTTGCTTGGCCATCTAGCACCTATCACAGTGCTGGTTTTTGGCTTTAGCATTGGCCCTAAGCCTCTGGTCTTCTCTCAGAGGAAAACAAAATTGCACATTAAAGTGATCCTCTATTTGTATTACTGTGTACCCTATGTCACACCACATTTATATGTTTCAAAAGACATGCTACTGCCCATTAATCTGTAACACCCAACAGGCTTTCTTTTGTCTAACAATGTTGAAAGCCACTGCTAGCAACCTTGGACACACAAGCATGAAACACATGTCACTGTGGTTTTTTCTCTGTCCTTCTCCTAGCCTGATAACCTCAGAAACTGGCAAGATGGGTTGAGAGCACTTCTTCCAAATATTAACATCAGCTTCTCAGGTATAGTGAAGCCAGGCAGCAAATTTGTCAGGATTTTTCATCACTTGTTATAATTTCTATTTTACTATGGACTTTGTGATGTCGTTCGTTTTTGAATTACAGTTGACTCCTGATGACTCAAACCGTCAAGGGAAATCAAAAAAGGTTCAAGTTATCAAGCTAAACGGAAGGAACATTCACCTTGAGTTAACGGGAGGTTTGGGTTACTGAGGGTTCTGCTTCGAGTTACCTGGAGTCAACTGTACACCCATGCACGAAGGATTTAGCTGGAAGGGAGCCTATAGATGTTCACTTTTAGAAAGTCATCAAAGATGACCCTTATTTTTTATTTTTTTGTGAAACATGCCCACAAGATGCCCAGTGTTCATGCACAGCCTTTTAAATTGAGGACCATAAGTAGCTATTTAGGCTTGCTAGAAACAAGTAAAGCCCTGTGAAGTTGAGTTTATAGTAATTTTGGGTACTTTCCATTAAATGGACCTTGTGACGGAATTTTAATCACAAAAATTCCAGAAATTTTGGTTGGGAGGTAAATGGAAAACACTTTAGTGTTTTGCCCCGCCCCCCCTGGGAAATTCCTGGAATGAACTGGAACATCTCAAAAGGTTGTCCTGTCTTCCCAGTTGGAAATTCCTCAACGGAATGTTCCATTTGCACGTTTCCCATTTACCATATCAGTCCCAGGCCCTTGACAACTAATTTTTCCCACTAGGCAATGCAGACCTGGCGCTGTTGGGTTGCAAGAACAAATGGAACAACTCTTTCCTCGAAAGAAATTCCAAACCAAATTACCAGAATTTTTTTTATAAAGAAAGCGCCCTTCTACTGGGCAATAATATTAGTGCACTCACTGATCGACTTTTCACCATTTAGAATCTCTTCTATCACAACAACAAAATTCCTGGCCTCAGCCCTCAACTCTTGCAACAGAACCAACGTCGTCAAACTGGCCTTTTTCATCACAACCACCAAGCTCTCTACAAGGTCTGTACAAGTCAGATTAAGTAGTGTAATATTTACTTTTTTAGCTAGGAAAGTTTTTTTAAAATGAACTGGAACTTAAAGAAGAGACAGGTGTTTATTTTAGTTAAGTTTATCATCATACTTACCGGTAACTAAACATGCTAATAGTATTTAGCACATATCGGTCATTTGCCATTCACCATTTACCTTTTTGTTTAGAGATGAAAGGAGCATGTTGTTTTCATGGCCACTTCTATTGCCTTATCCAAATTAATGGTCTAGTCCGTGTGTGAACTTCAAAGGGAATGCATTTTTTCCCAAATTATTTCCTGATTTTTTTTACCAAATCATAAACAAGCAGTTTGTCACATGAGTTCACAGGCCCAGCTCCTGTATAAAATGACCCTGCTCAATCACTACAACACTCCCAATTGCTGGATGACTAGGAAATCAACCAGTGTGTAGATAAACATGTTTTACTCTTTATTACAGAAACCGTGAATGACCAGTCAAAACCCAACATTTTTGTTCCTTCTTCTTGAGTTTATTGATTGCATTTGATTGGTAGCCCCACAGTAAATACCATAAATTCCTTCCACACAAGAAATGAGATGGTAGTGTATCATGAACTCGTAGTCGTGTTTCTGACTATGCACGCCACAAAGCAATGAATAATTTCATTGGTAACGTCAAGATGTTTCCTTTTTTTCACAGTTCGACCACCTCCTGGATTTGAATGTAAATCACCGTCTACGATCGACGATCCCAGTATTCTGTGGTCTAAAACCTTCGACCCAGGTCAGTACATAATATTCCCTATAAATGCAAAGTCAGAAACTCAAATACCCCAGGACGTTTGGATTCCACCTGTCCTCCCGCTGACACTGGAACACAGTTACAACGAGAAAAGACCCAAGGGCATTATCCTCCCTCCTCTCGTGGTGTAAAATGTACTATGGTCACTCAAGATACAATCTCTAACCTGCGTAGCAAAAGATGCGACGAGTATTTGTTTGGCCGAACGAAAACTGGAGATCTGGGGCAAGTATCCACGAAAAAAAGAGAACGAACAAAACTTAGATTTTGGTTTAAAACCCAGAATGTACAAAATAGTTACCTTCTTGGACAGTCAAGAAACAAAAATGATGCAATGATCAGACTTTGTTTACACATTTCAAACTACAATTTTCTGCTTATATTTTCACTGCATTTGTCCCCTTATTAACTGAACTGAACAATGGCGTCATGAAGACATCAATTTAATCAAATATTTTTCTACGTAACATGGAAAAAAAATGTCCAGACATTGTAACAGATCACAGTGAGGATTTACCTGCACATTGGCAAACTTAGACTGCGATTGCCCAATAGCAATGTTACTTGCAGTTCCAGTTCCTGTCCTTTTTTGTCAGCTCGCACACTGTTGTGTCAGGATCTTAGGAATTCCGCTCCCCACCCCTCCCAGTTTTTCCCACCTCCCATAAACTCTTTTCTTCCGGCTTCCTGCCCCCCCCCCCCCCCAACAGTTCTAAGCTTCAGGGTATTGATGACCGTCATTCTCATGAATTTTGTTCTCTTGATATTTGTAGGTAACCCACAAATCAACAAACCCATCACAAGACCTGTTTCAAATGGATTTCCTGGAATGCACCCCATAACAAGACCAGCAGATCTACAGAGCTCCGCGGTACGCAAGTCTGAATATGTTAGAGTGGAACCCGGGATAATGAAGTGCCAAAGGACTGGCAAAATGTGTTGGCTACATTAACCCTTTCACTCCCAAGAGCGCCTAAAATCAAAATTCAAGACGAATCCCAAATTCCATTATGTAAAAAAACTTTTAATACCATGTGAAAGTACTGCTGACGAGGTTTCATTTGAACGGTAACACTATAGGATTTCATCCACAGACTCAGGAGTTAGAATCATCTTAATGTCTCCATAGCTGACTCTGGCAGTGAAAGGGTTAGAGTTTGTTATATTGGGTTCTTTTCCATACGTTTTGCATTACTGGGCTGAGGAATATGGTTGTTATACTGGAGTCTTCGCTATATAGGGGTTCGTTGTTTTGGGATTCCGCTCTACTGTGTTGCGCCTTTAGCTCACAGCTGTTTTTAAAGCAAAATTCTAAGATAAACTTCCATTTTAAATTAATGATTGAACTTCCCAATCGGAGTTCGAGCTGTTGGTTTGTTTTTTTCTGCAGTTATAAATTGGCTAATCCAGCGGTGAAAAATGTTTTAAAAAGTTCTTGGTTGAATTAATCGGAGATGTTGAAAATTGAAACTGAAAAAAACTATTTAAAGATAGTTTTGTGGCTAAGTGTAAGCGATGTTTTAGTATGATGCGTTTTGTTCTAGGCAGTCTCATCAAGAGAGAGCATAAAAGCACAGTTAAATGACAAATCCTTAACGAACAACAACGCCAGTTCAAACAATGGTTTGTGCGGATTTGACAAACACAGAGACAAAGAAATACCAGTGGGTACCCAACCCTCTACAGAAAATGTAAAGAATGCAATAATGGAAGCAAGTCACTGGGCAAATACAATGTCATCAGCGACACAAAATCCTGTTCAACAGCGCAAGACAAGAGTCAGTGAATTGTCTGTTATTGATTTGAATGATCCACTTCCTACGAAGCGTGTTCATTCGACATTGGACTGTAATCTGGAAACAAAAAGCATGGATGATACATCACAGGAGACTAGAACACAACAAAGACAAGTCCAGGAAACTGCTGGTAGAGATTTGCGGCAGGAAAAAGGGGGATATTCAAATATTGGCAAGAAATTACGACGTAGCAGGAACGACGAGAAACCAAACCCGAGGTGGTCGTGATCAGAGAAGGCGGGTCCTTTGCAATGGAAGATTCATATAATAAGCGGTGCTGTGTGACACTTAGCAGTGCTAAGTGGTACTGTGTGACACTTAGTAGTGCTAAGTGGTACTGTATGACACTGATGGGACTGCGTGACAAGAAACTTCGTGGTTTGACAGGAAAGATACATCCTTTGGTTATTAGGGGTGGTTTGCAGTTCAAAGCTTTACGGTCAACATTGGTGAAGAGTTTGGCAAGTGAACACCCATCTGAGTAGCTTAGACGTTTACTGAATTTCTCAAGAGAAAAATCCTGTGACATCCATACAAACGTTTGAATGATTCATTTGAGTCATATTGACATTCAAATCAGCCATTCAAACTATCGTATGGTTCATTAGATGTCATAATAAAATATATGATGTAGACATAACAGAAGCTACTGGACTTATCTCAATAGTGTAACCGTTAACACTAACTTGTATTGAAAACTTCACTACAATAATAATTAGTAGTCGATTGTTATGGTGTAGTAAGTATGACCTAAAATATTTTTAAATTGACAGCTTTCTTTCTACTACCAAAACAGTTATACTCTTCCCCTTGTTTCCACTGCCGGTTATACGAACAGATGAAGGTGTAGGCGAGTTGACTTTGTCCAAGAAAACAAAGTTCTGAATAGAAATGGTGAATGCAAAAAAAACAATGAACAAGCGTGCGAGCAAGCTATCTTGAAAGTGGAGGTGAGAGAGAAAGAGCTTGCACGGACGCCCCCCCCCCCCCCCCCCTCCAAAAAAAAAAACGAATAAACCGTTTGCTGCTTCAAAATTGAAGTATTCTCGAAAGCTCTCGTCCCCCCTCCTCTCCCACCCCCAAGAGACCTTGCTCGCAGGCTATAGATGAACGTTTCCAAACAGAATAACGGACGACCCCTGAGAATGAAGTAATAAACTTTTTGATCCGTTGGTAACGCTATTTGGTAACGTAATGACTGGAAAGGCAATATTAGAGTTGCATGCACAGATAATACTTGCTGTATTTAAGAACGTACAACTAACCTGCTATCGGGCCAAATTTATCAGCGTTCGTCTGTACTGAGAGTGTAAACTCTCTCTTATGACTTGTCTCTTACCGTTTATAATCACCATATTCCTGGATTAAGCTATTGGCTGATGTCCAGTTTGACAGAAAACCCTGGACAAGCACCATAGATTGTGTTCTAGTCTCCTGCTGTATCAAACTATAAAGTAGCAATAAACAATGACTATTCTACTGAGTTTTGTTCACACTGGTTTTATCTAGAGATGAATCTTCTTTACTCTCAATGTTAGGAGGACAGATTTCCCAAAATTGGGATGTCCACAGCGCATAAGTACTGTGGCAGTGATAAAACTTAGTAAAGCGAAAAGGTTCTTTGTTCTGCTTTTTGCTGTATCGCACGAATGGGCTTCTGCTTTTGTCTAAAATTTTCGTTTGGCGGGATACTTGCCCCGCATTGTAACAGAGTGACTTGGGTGTTTTATCAATACTTACGTCGCGTGTTTTATCAATACTTCAGTCGCTGTCGGAAATTGAAAGAAAGTAATTTGTCTTCGTCGGAATTTAAGTTTATCTGATTTACTTTTTTCCAGTCTACTAACATGGAGGGCGAGCGTACACGTATTTAATTTGGTGTGATCACGTCACTTTTGATGCCTCGTTCGATGACTTCGATGATTTTTGCTGGAGCTTTTGTGGGCCTTGTGTTCCGACCGTTCTTGGTCTGTTCTCTCTGTGGGATGTCTTACTATTATGTTTGTGTCTTTGTGCTTTCCCGTCTTTCCCATAACGAATAAACCTCAATGAATCGTCAAGCAATAGTCAACCGAAAAATTGGGTTGTCTGAGACTGCATTTCGCGCGTTTTGAAGGCCGTTAATTAGAAAATCAGACAGTCAAGATCAAACGCGAAAGCATCAACGCTTATGCAAAATTTCTAGGTCGAAATGGATTTTACGTGGAGTGTGCCAAGCTCAAGCCTCCTTAAATGCTTCTGAGGAAAGAAATCTACTTCTTCGCCCAAATTAATGTCTGTCTGACTCGTAATGAATGTGCATCAAGGCCAGCGAAGACAGCCTCCCTTGAGCCATGGTAGCTCTGTTGTGCATGTACATGTGCAGCCATCTTAGAGCACTTGCGCTTCTTTCACATTCGCAGCTGGTTGCCGCAAATCTTCACAAGGACGTAAAGGTTCTTCCGTACGGTGCGTTGCACCTTTTTACGTTCTTTGAAGACCTTTGAAATCTTTGAAGTGCAAAGAAAATTGACGAAAATTACTTCTGACTTATTTTCGGTCTTCTATCACAGTCAAAATACTACCGTTCTTTGTCGCTGATTCTCGACCTTGACGTCACTGTCGAAATTTTGCCGAGAAAGGATGTCTTTTGTTGCTATTTTATGTTATGTGCTGTCGCTACTTTTTGGGCCATGTCGCTTGTCGTAATGTACCCTGGCTGGGCCTCTTAAAATCCAGCACAAACTTGCGAATCTGATGGAAAATTTCTTTCTACCCATGATCTGCACAAGTTGACTACTCAAAGGCATCTCAAGAACACGTGCGCGTGAGCCACGCATCGCAGCGCAACGATATGGCGATAAAAATAAATTTTACAAACTTGTAGCAAAATAGTCTTAAAAAAATTATTTTTTAGTGGCCTACCCCGATGTACTATAAGAAGTACATAGACATAAGTTCCATCAAACGTGGATCAACTGAGGCAATGATATGCCGGTGAGAAGTCATCGGATTACATGTAGTGACCGATGCAGTGCCGACAATCGATCAAGGTGCCGGCCGCTAAGTCGATGAACACACCTATAAAACACAATAGACGTCGACCAAGTGTCGATGATGTGTCGGCGATCCATCGGTGAACTGTCAACCAAGTAACGACTGACTATCGACCGATAGCCTGTAGCGGCTGACTGTTGACCACATATCGGCCGATACTCGACGGACACTCGGCCACCACTCAGCTGACACCTGACCGACATATCGACTGATTTGGTGACCGACAGTCGACCAAGGTGTTGACCACTACGTTGGTGAACAAAGATAAGATCCCACATCGACCAAGTGTCCGTGATATGTCGGGTGATCTGTCGGCAAAGTAACGACCAAACATCGACCGACTATCGACCGATAGCCTGTAGCTGCCAACTGTCCGCCACATATCGGCCGGCACACGGCTGATATACTCGACTGACACTCGGGCGCCACTCGACCGACACCCAACCGATATGTTGACCGAGGTGTCGACCACTATGTCGGTGGACACCCCTTATCAGACACAAGAACCAGAAAAACACCCAGGCGCTTGTGAAAGTCACTTGCCACGTGGATCCCATTTGCGTGTAAATTTATAAAAATATCATGTTAGTGTGGATTAAAAGTGCATGTATAAGGCCTAGAGCAGCAAGGACAAACTATTTTAAATTTTCATTTTTCAACGGCTATGTTAATGACTGAAACTCTATACCTAATTAGTTATGGCACTGGCTCCCAGCTTGAAATCATTTAAATGTAGATTATTTAATTGTTTACGTAGTTAGTTACTTTTTCCATTATTATACTAGATTTATTTATTTATCTATTTTATTTTTAATTATCTTTTTTGACACATTTTTTCTTTTATGTTACGTTATTATAAATTTATATTTTTCTCAAAATCTTGTAAATATTAGGTGTCCTTTTGTTAGGAGAGCAGTTTTCATATTGGAATTCAGTTTCCCCCTATTGCTTTCCTTTACTAATTACTGTACTTTTATTTATTCATTTATTTATTTGTTTATTTATTTATTTATTTATTTTTCTCCTTTAATTAGCCTGCAAGCAAGCTCTCTCGGGGGGTGAGGGCGCGATAGAGGGAAACCGCGAGAGAGCTTGCTTGCAGGCTATCCTTTAATATGTTATTGTACAGTTGGTATAAAGTATTATTAAACTTAAACTAAACTTAAACTTTTTGCATCATACTCATATGGAGTTGAAGTGTATCACTGCCAAAAGTTTGGACCCTAAAGGGAACTCTGTAATTTCTTGGGTGGGGGTGTGCCATGGTATAATTATGATAACATAGAAAAATACTCTTAGATATAAAAGTCGAGTCTCAACGTTTTCTTCAGGAAATGAAAAGAACTTGAAGATCTCATTTCCCCATACAATGAAAGTACGATACAAAATTGTAGTTTGGAGGAGGGGGGGGCCCTTCTGTTGTCAATATTTCAGCATTCTAAGCATGGCCATCATCAGAATAACCAACCCCTACTCTGATTTACCCCCTTGGCTCCATTCATATCTCTTTCCAGCCCCTGCTGATCAACCAACCAGCCCCCACTGATTTCTGCCCTCAGCCATCACTTATTTTGAACACTCCAACACGAAGTGATTTATCCCCCCCCCCCCACCCCATCCCTAGCTGATTTATCCCAAAGCACCCACTGATTTGTCCCCCAAGCCCACACTGATTAATCCCCTCAGCCGTGGACCTGCTAATTTATTCCCCCAGTCCCCACTGATCCTCCCCCCAGCCTTCACTGAGTTACAATACCCAAAGACCTACTGATTTCCCCCCCTAACTCGAAATCCTGACTCGAAAGATAGGTATCCTCTGAAATAATTATCACTAACTTCCAGAAATACACATATAATCACAAAAAAGCAGCAGATCTTGTCATTACTATAAAATACAATAATTTTGTAAAATGGTTGTGAAAATTAACCTTTTATCTTAAAAATCAATCTTAAAATCTTATCATTCCTAATTCTATTGAAATTAACATACCGGTAAATAGAAAAATTTATTCTTACAGAAAACTCCACTAGAGCCTTAAAAACACTGACAAGGTGTCAGCTAAGTGTTTGCACCATGGCATTATATACTTAAAACCAAAATGTCAGAATACCAATGATTCACTGGCTGTAATAATTATTGATCTGTCACAAATCACTCAAGGTCTCAAGACAAAACTGGTCAAGAATAAAGATTAAAATAATTTAGTTATGTAGAGAAATGAAGTGAGTGCCATAGTCGATAGATAGTGTTGCTTAGTTTCTTAGAACAATCAATCTTGAGGATTCGTCCACATACTGAAAAACATAAGGGCTTACTGCATGTACAACGTTTAGACGAGGTTTGAGATCATTGGGGTCTAATAAAACCAATTTTAAGCAAGGACTGAACAATTAGGACAATTTGCCTATGTAGTCTGCAGATAAGATTATGCACTAAGCAGGCCTAAGTGATTCTCAATCCAGGTTCACCTTCAGGGGTGAAAGCTGCAATGTGTATGTTTGATTGTTTAAACACCTGCTTATTGTAGTCTAACACAAACTAATATGTTTTAATATATATACTAATAGTGTATTTTTAGTGCATGCTTGTGAATTTTTCCAGGGTTTTGGGAACCACTCCAACATATGGAAGTCCAAACTTTTTTACAGCTTTAGCAGCGATGCACTTTAAGTCCTGCGAGAGTGTTTTTCTCTCATTAAGAATCCAGCAGGCCTCATCTGTTTGAGCCACGTCCATGGCTGTTTTACTGTCATTGTTGACAAAATCGTGATGAGCACCTCCATCAAGCAGAACCTCCAGTGTGTCAGTCAAAAGATGGATGTTGTCATTGTTAGGTTTGAAAGTTACAGCTTTGTGAAGAGGAGTATCACCATCATTGTTGACGGCATTAACATTGATCCCCATCTTTAAAAGAAGCTTCACTGTCTCGGCACAAGGAAATTCAAATAGAGGCTGAATCAAATAAGAAGACATGTAAGGTTGGCTCAACAACTCTCCGTATAAATGGGTATCAATTGCAGCTGCCATGTGCAACAATGAACTTCCATCACCATTTTGAAGATTTAAGTTGGCAAGCTTTTGTAGTACCATTGGTATACTCGAGTTTTTCTCTTCTTCACAAAGTTCAACTTTGGCAAAAATTTGCAAAAGTCTTATTATACAATGCATCAAATGATTCAACTCATATTTCTTTCTTTGGAATTCATCCATTTGTTTCTCATACTGAAGAACTGCTTCCTGAAAAACTTCAAGTACTAATTTTTGTCTTGGTGGAAAATTGCTTTTGATCATGTTATACAGTACAGGAACTAAAATCTCGATATCACAAAGGAACGAATGATTGGAATGCTGGTCTATCTTCATTGCATGTCTAAGCAAGCTAATACATGTATCAAAATTCCTAAAGTGCCAACAAAAAGAATATCTTCTCACTGCCTTTCTAATGTGATCAGTGAGTACTGTGTTGTCTGATCCAAGGATTCTCTCTCTAATAATAAGGCTCTCCATAATAATGGCATCCACATCACCTTCTATCTGAGCAAGTTCCTCCAGAGTTTGACACTCTTTTTTGTTCTGATAAGCTTCAACAGGTTCCATTGGTTGTTTTAACACAGGATGTGAACGGTCTTGAAACCTTTCTTCCATACCACACTTTATGTATTCAAATGCTCTCCCAGGATCGGGATTAATATAATGAAAATGAGAAGTAGCAAAAGAGGCACCAAGTAACTCTAGAGCATCAATTCTTTGTTCCTTTGTGCATTCTGGTCTGTTAATAAAACATTCCACCATGGAAGTTTTACCAAGGTTACTGGCTGAAAGAAGAGGTGTTAACTGTTTACTGTCACATACTGACTGGGACGCACCATGCGTCAAAGGGACGTGAGCTTTCCCAAGGAAATTATAGATAACTGCATTGTGAAGAGCAGTTTCACCATCTTTGTTTTGAACATCCACAATAGCTCCATGCTCCAAAAGGAAGGTTACTGTATCTACGGAACAACGAGTGGAAGTAATTGCTAACATCAGAGGAGTGGAGAGACACGAACCATCAGCACCTGCATTAACATCAGCTCCATTTTCAATCAAACATCTCATAATTTCACGATTATTGTGCCCCTTATAAATAGCATAGTGAAGAGCTGTTTTACCAACTTTGTCTTGAAGATGGACTCTAGCTCCATGTTCAACAAGGAAAGTTACTACATTTACGTGACCTGACTTGCATGCCATCATCAGAGGGGTAAGGTCGTTATTCTCAGGTGAGTTTACATCGGCTCCATTTTCAACCAAACAACTCACAACATCAAAATGTTCATTTCTAGCAGCCATTAACAATGGAGTGTAACCTTGGTGTAAAAAGGAAGCGTTATCATCATCATCACGCCCACCGCATCGACTTTCCATGTCTGCTTTGTATCTCAAGAGTACTTTCACGCAGTCAAGATTTCCATTTCCAGCTGCAACTATCAGCGGAGTGCATTTGACTCCGAGATCCCCAAACACTTGGTCTTTCTTCAAGTAAATTGTCTTCGTTTCTAATGCGGAAGTTCTTTCGCTAGCGTCCGTGTGCTGAAGAAGTTCACTCAGTAAATCAGCATTTCCAGACTTTACAGCTTTAAAGACTTCTCTAACAGGATCGTCAGGATGTTTCCTTTTTTTCCCACGACGAATCTGGCCAGGAACCTCTTTATTTGCAGTGTCATTATTTGCCATCGTTGCCCCGAAAAGGCAATAAATCCCCACAGCTCCACATATTAATCCACAGTACCGACTAGTACATTTACCCATAGTTCTTAGCGAACAAGAACCCTAAAAACGCTCATAACAACGCAAAGAAAAGTTCAAAAAACTTCAAACTTAGCATACAGAATGTTGCTAGCACAGGGACAAATTTATGCAAAAAATATGGCTTTTTATTATATGGCAAGCAATTCTCCAGTCTAAATCGAGTGTTCTGGTTGGTTAGTTTTCGGTCGGGATTTTACAGAACGGACCATTACCATGGAAACGGTCCTTTTCGGATATTTTTTTCGCACTCCCGCTCCCGCAAAATTCAAACTTCGAAAACGCAAGAAGATAAAAAAAGGAAAGGTTTGGAGCTGGTACAAAACAAATGAACGAGGTAAACACGCGTCTGTTTAGAAAAAGAGCTCTTCAATTAACTTTACCGACTTTTTGACATAAGCAAAAGACTCCCCAGCAGTGAATCAAAAAGCATGGCCAACGTTCTTCAGTGACTGTGTGTGTTTATTGTTTTTTTTTTTGTACGGCTATAGACTGTTAGCTGTAAAGAGCCGAGTAAATCGGCCAAGACTTAAACAATAATTATGAAAATTCAGCATCAACAAAAGAGGACGTTACTCACAAGAAAACTTCTCGGCGAAAAATAATGAAAACTGCAAACAACTAGCAAACGGTTTTCATCGGCAACTGTAAATCGAAAGGAAACGAGCACGTTCTTGTCTAGTTTAATATTGGCCATCGCTTCAGTCAGCGCTTTACACAAGAACAAATTAACCTACATGTATTAAACTAACAGTGCACCTTGATTCCTCAGCGAGATTTTTGCTCTTGTAGTGGACATCCTTGAAAATAATTTCAGCTTGTTCACAAGTCCGCTTTCGCTGTAGCTCGGGCTAAAAACAACTTTGTTAGGTGCGACGGAAATTTGCTCTCAGCATCCACAAAGTTCTCCATAAAGCCACTGAAGCAAACAACTTGCAGTATTTGATGGAGATATAATTTCCAGTGTCTTTTTTTAAGTTCGAGTGTTCCTTTCTTCACATTACAGACTAACACGCTGCCACAATTTCCAGTTTGAGAAGCACGTTTGTGAGATTTTATCGCAGCGTTTTCATTATTCTTCTTTTCCCGAGTTGTCTCCGCCCATACTGAAGAAGTATTTTCAAATAAACTATATATCTTGTGTTGTAGAGGACGACAAAGAACTGACACATAATAGAAGCAGAGCAGTTTTCATTCAAGAGCCACGCACGTTTTTGCCGATCGACAGCAACGATCATCAAGCTGATTCGAAAGCCAGTTAAAATCGCTGGCTTCTTCCTCAGGTGGATTAAGGAATGGCTCCTCAAGAAATATCACCTTTTTTCGAAATTTTTGTAGAAGCGTTGCTATTCAAGACAAAATGGCTTATAATTGCGTAATAAGAGACAATTCAACTTTTTGGATAAATTAGTGGTTTGCCGCGATCACATGATCGGCCACGCCCTAGTTTATGCAAAATTTGCAATAGTTCTATTACAACATGATAATCAACGTTATAACTACTCATCTTTCTTCCAAACTTCCAAATTGTGCAAAGGTAGTTTAAATTAAACGGGGTTTTCTGAAAACGTTAATTGCTACGTAACTATTTACTGTTTTTCTCTAGTCCCAGTCCCTCTCCAAAATTAAAACGTCATAGTTTAAAGAAAGTACCTAAATTCTCAAAACCCCAATTAGTTCCCTAAACCTTTTGCCTCAAGTCATTGATACAAGGCAAACTTAATGGAAATTCGTTTCCTTAAAATATTGTAAATTTCAATCAAAATAAATTGTAAAAATTGGGCGTGGTATGTCACGTGACGTAAAAACAAAGTTCACGAAGACAAAAATTAAATACTTCAAGGAAATGCTCGACTCTGCCAAACTTTCTAATCAGTACCTTGAAAGTATTCTAAACTAACCACCCCCCTCCAAATCTGCGGAGACCCTTTCCTTAATTCACTTGAGTCCCTTGACATCGCGCCGGAAATTGACTTGAATGAACTACCGGAAGCGTTTTTTCTATCGAAAAATGATGCCATATAATAAACTACTTACTAACTTCACTTGCTCGGGACCGTACTGGGGAATATTGGCCCTCGGTCGTTTTTGTACGGACCTCGCTGCGCTCGGTCCGTACTGCCACGACCTCGGGCCAATATTCCCCAGTACGGCCCTCGCGTTCAGTTAGTAAGAGGTTATTATTTTTTTCTCAAGCATCTCAGCGGTCCGGAATCCTAAATCCTTGAATCTGATTGGCTAATGACGCGCGCTCCAGCGGTCCGGAT